>CAWUFW010004423.1:0-1200000 GCA_963921515.1 Calotriton arnoldi
TCATGCACTCATGCATTCTCCAAGGCACTACCCATGCACTTAACCAATAACCCAGGCATTATGCTTGGAGTCGTCCTTTCACTCAGGTACTACTCATGCACACATCCAATCACCCAGGCAGTACCGCTGTACTCATGCAATCACTGAGGCACTATACATGCAGTCATCCAATCACCGAGGCACTATTTTTGGATTCAACCATTCACAGAGGTAGTACATATGCACTCATCTATTCACTCACAGAGTACCCCTACACTTATGCTATCACCCACACACTACCCATGCACTCATGCAATTACTTACATTTTATCCATATAATTATGCAATCACTCAGCCACTACTGTTGCACTCAACCATTCACTGAGGCACTACCCATGCAGACCATCCATTCCCTTAGGTACTACCCATACACTCTTCAAATGATGCAGGCATTACTCTTGCAGTCATCCTTTTACTCATGCAGTACCGATGCACTGATCTAATCACCCAGACATTAGTCTTACACTCATGAAGTCACTCAGGCACTACCCATGCACTCATGCAATCACTCAGACAGTACCACTGCACTTATGCAATTCCCTAGGCACTGCCTTTGCTCTCATGCAATCCCTCTAGCACTACTCTTGCACTGAACTATTCACTCAGACACTACCCATGCACTCATTTATTCTCCAAGGCACTACCCATGCACTCATCCAATGACCCAGGCACTAGACTTGGATTAATCCATTCAGTCACACAGTACCCATGGAGTCATTCATTCACCAAAGCACTACCGATACACTCATGCAAAGGCACTATTGTTGCACTCAACCATTCATTCAGACACTACCCATACACTCATCTATTCTTCCAGGCAATACCTATGCACTTTTGCAATGACCCAGGGATTACCCTTGCACTCATCCTTTCACTCATGCACTACTCATGCACTGATTCAATCACTCAGGCAGTACCTGTGCAGTCGTGCAATTGTTCACACACTACTCTTGCACTCAACAATTCACTCAGGCACTACCCATGCACTTGTCCAGTGACCCTGGCATTACCCTTGTACTCATCCTTTCACTCAGGCAGTACATATCAACTCATCCAATCACCAAGGTACTAGCCTTGCACTCATCCATTTACTCAGGCACTACCAATGCACTCATCCAATCACCCAGGCAGTATCCCTTTACTCATGCAATCACCCAGACACTACCCATGCACTCATGCTTTCACTCAGACACTACTGTTTCACTCAACCATCCACTCAGGCACTACCCATGCACTCTTCCATTCTCTCAGGCACTACCCATGCACTCATCCAGTGACTCAGACATTACCCTTGTACTCATTATTTCAATCAGGCAGTATGTATCCACTCATCCAATCACCCAGGCATTACTCATGCACTCATCCATTCACTCAGGCACTACCCATGCACTCATCCAATCGCCCAGGCAGTACCCCTGTACTCATGCAATTACCCAGGCACTACCCATGCACTCATGCTATCACTTAGACACTACTTTTCACTCAACCATTCACTCAGGCACTACCCATGCACTCATCCATTCTCTCAGGCACTACCAATGCACTCAACCAGTGACCCAGGCATAACTGTTGTACTCATTCTGTCACTCAGGCAGTATGTAGCCACTCATCCAATCACCCAAGCACTACCCTTGCACTCATCCATTCACTCAGGCACTACTCATGTACTCATCCAATCACCCAGGCAGTACCACTGTACTCCTGCAATCACCCAGGCACTACCCATGCACTCGTGCACTCAACCATCCACTCAGGCACTACCCATGCACTAATCCATTCTCTCAGACACTACCCATGCACTCATCCAATGACCCAGGCATTACCCTTGTACTCATTCTTTCACTCAGGCAGTATGTATCCACTCATCCAATCACTCAGGCACTAGCCTTGCACTCATCCATTCACTAAGGCACTACCCATGCAGTCATCCAATCACCCAGGCAGTACCCCTGTACTTATGCAATCACCCAGGCACTACCCATGCACTCATGGTATCACTCAGGCACTACTGTTTCATTCAACCATTCACTCAGGCACTACCCATGCACTCATCCATTCTCTCAGTCACTACCCATGCACTCATCCAATGACTCAGCCATTACTCTTCTACTCATTCTTTCACTCAGGCAGTATGTATCCACTTATCCAATTACCCAGGCACTACTCATGCACTCATCCATTCACTCAGGCACTACCCATGCACTCATCCAATCACCCAGGCAGTACCCCTGTACTCATGCAATCACCCAGGCACTATCCATGCACTCATGCTATCACTTAGACACTACTGTTTCACTCAACCATTCATTCAGGCACTACCCATGCACTCATCCATTCTCTCAGGCACTACCCATGCACTCAACCAGTGAACCAGGCATTACTGTTGTACTCATTCTCTCACTCAGGCAGTATGTATCCACTCATCCAATCACCCAAGCACTACCCTTGCACTCATCCATTCACTCAGGCACTACTCATGTACTCATTCAATCACCCAGGCAGTACCGCTGTACTCATGCAATCACCCAGGCACTACCCATGCACTCATGCTATCACTCGGGCACTACTGTTTCACTCAACCATTCACTCAGGCACTACCCATGCACTCATCCATTCTCTTAGGCACTACCCATGCACTCATCCAATGACCCAGGCATTACCCTTGCACACATTCATTCACTCAGGCAGTACTCATGCACTCATACAATGACTCAGACATTACCCTTGCAGTAATTCATACAACACATACAAGTTTGTCTATCTTTAACCAAATAGGTAGTTCTAAAAAGAACCATTTTTTTCTTTTTTTGGTTTTAATTTTTTTAAACTTTTTTATTCATTTCTTGGTGTTTTTTAAAAAAAAGTTTGAAAAAACAAGGCAATGAACTATAAAAACTTTTCAAAAGATTTTGCAATTATAATGTCATTGCAAAAACCCCCAAAAATTAACATTTAGGGTTTTTGCAGCAACAACAACTGCTGCAATAGATTGTTCGCCTGCACAAATAAGTTTCTTGCACTTTATGCAGTGCTGTTCCAGTCCTGAAAACTCTGGAACAATTAATGATGTGTCTGTAGTTGCAGTGGATCCCTCAGAAGTACTAGGTCCTGCGACTTCATCATCGTGCTGTGTGTCTTGCATTTGTCAGCGATGTTGCTCACGCGCAAGACGGTTATGGTGCATCGTCTGAAGATGCTTCATCATGGATGAAGTCCTGCAAGAATACTTTTTCTCGGATCCCCGAGATAAAACTTTGTCACACACAGTGCAGGTGATCTTGTGCGCATTTACTTTCTTCTTTCCAGGTGGTGTTGAGAAAAAACCCACACAACACTTTCTTTCCTTTTCTTAGTAGGTTCTTCCAGCTCCTCTTCATCTTCAGGAATATCCTGTGGTGGATTTTCAGATGCCATTTTTTCAGTTGAAAAAAAACACCCAAAAATGTAATAAAGAGGCACAGAAAACACAAGAGGTGTTTCTTATAAAGATGCTTCTGGAAGAATGGAAAAATTGGGTGGGGCCTCCAAGTACAAGAATAGAAAGCTTCTTAACCAATGAAATGCTTTCTTTTGAAGTCTCATGGAAATCGCGTTCCGGACACGTATTCACCGTGCACCGGACGCGATTCTCAAAAATATGTTTAACAATAATATAAATTTATTCCAGTTACAAATATAGTACATTTACAAATTTGAATGTAAATCTCTTGGGATAATATATATTATGAAGTTATATATATATTTTTAGAACTAAATAATTTGCACTGGATTCGCAGTACCTATCGCATACCTGGAAATACGTGCGTGAGGGTATGCGGAACGGTTGCGGCTCCCGTAACTTCATTATAAGAACTCAAATATTCAAAATATTCATGTTAATATAATTTTTATAACTCTTTCAATAAAGCAAATACGATTGATTCAAAAAATATATAGTAAATAACATGTATTTAAGTTCTAAAAAAATGAAAAATTTGGGAACCGCGTACCCATCTCACACCCTAAGAGCATGCTACGCGACCAAACAAATATGGCGGCATATTTTGAAGAAACCTTCTTAACATGTATTGTAACTTGTATACACTGCACTTCTTCAGAAATAGTTGAACATGTAACGGCATTTTTGTTCTACTCTAAAAATGTCAGTACTAGTTACAAAATATTAGATTTTCACTTAAAAAACACATGTTTCTGGGACGTTATGGTTGGAAATTAGCATTTAAAAAATCTTAGAAATTCACTGAAAAAAACAGAGGTTTCAGGGACATTATAGTTAGGGATTAGCATTTAAAAAACCCTAGAAATTCATTGAAAAAACCAGAAGTTTCAGGGACGTTATAGTTAGGGATTAGCATTTTAAAAAACCTTAGAAATTAACTGAAAAAAAACACAGGTTTCAAGGACGTTATAGTTAGGGATTAGCATTTAAAAAACCTTAGAAATTCATTGTAAAAACCACAGGTTTCATGGACGTTATTGTCAGGGATAAGCATTTAAAAAAACTTTAGAAATTCATTGAAAAAAACATAGGTTTCAGGGACATTATAGTTAGGCTGACATTTCACCCGTACAAAAACAGAGAAATTCGGCCGTTATAGTTAGCTGAGCTAACTATAACTCGTGCCCCCGCAATGCACTGCTGATGACGTCACATATTACATCACTCATGACATGGTCAGTGACATCACTAATGACATCACTGATGACATCTCAAATGACATTACTGATGACATCATCCAGTGACTCTGAGTGTTTCTAAAGAGTCAAAGAATGTTATATATATATGCCAAGGTGTATTCAAAGAATGACTGTGTGTATGAGTGTCTGAGTGGATGTTTTGTTGGGTGCGTGAGAGACTGTATGAGTGAGTGATTAAACATGTCTTAGTCAATGTATGGGTGAGTGACTAATGTGTGTAAATTTGTGTATCAGTCTGTCAGTTGGTGTGTAAGTGGCTGCATGGGTTGGTGAGTAGGTACATGAGTGTCTATATGGGTTATTTATTAGTTGTCAGAGTACCTGTATGGGTGCCTGAGTGTGTGTGTGGGTAGGTGAGGGGCTGTGTGACCTTCTGCATGAATGTATGAGTGGGTGAAGCCCTGGGTGTATGGGTTCATGATTGCATCTGTGAGGGATGGTATGGTTGAGTGAGTGTGTGTATGGCTTTGTT
Source organism: Calotriton arnoldi (assembly GCA_963921515.1). Lineage (NCBI taxonomy): Eukaryota > Metazoa > Chordata > Amphibia > Caudata > Salamandridae > Calotriton > Calotriton arnoldi. The sequence continues at coordinate 5,210 of CAWUFW010004423.1, forward strand.
GGTGAGTGTATGGATGTCTCAGTGAATGAATGAATGAATGAATGAATGAATGAAACAGCACTTGTAGAGCGAGTAGCTACCCGGAGACATCCCAGCGCTGAAGCGGTAGAGCTGAACCTGAAGCCTTAGAAATCACTAAGGAAAGAGCCATGTTTTCAGCAGCTTACGAAAGGCCATGTGATTGGGTTCCTTTCGTAAATAAAGAGGGAGGGAGTTCCATAATTTGGCGGCGTTGTACGAGAATAGTTGGCCACCGCTTCTGGCCCTTTTAATTTTGGGGACAATGGCCAGGTGTAGCCCGTCAGAGCGTAAGGTCCTATTCGCTCGATAGGGCTGGACCATCGATGAAATGATCGCAGGTCCTTTTCCTCCTATCATCTTATGGGAAATGCATAAGGCCTTGAAGCAAACTCTCTCCCGTACCGGGAGCCAATGAAGGGATTTCATGGCCGGTTTTGCAGACTGCCGGTTCGCAGTCCCCATGAGAATCCTTGCGGCACAATTCTGCACTGTTTGGAGTTTGACGAGGACTGAGTTTGGAGCCCCAAGATATAGGGCATTCCCGTAGTCCAGGCGTGAGAGAATAAGAGCCTGGACAGTAAGCATTCTTGACTTGAAGCATCCTTATGATGCCAAAGCAGGAGGCCACAACCTTCCTGGCCTGGACTTTGAAGCTCAGGTCTTGGTCCAGCCAAAACCCCAAGCTCTTTATCTCTGGCTTAGGGGCAGGAGCGGGGCCCATGCAGGCTGGCCACAAGGTGTCTGCTATAAAAAGAGAAGGGTTGCCAAGGAGCATGAGCTCAGTCTTGTCACCATTCAGTTTTAGATGTGAGTGTCTCATCCATTTGGCTACTTCTTCAAGGCAGGGGCAAAGACAGATGGGAGCCTTATCTGGATGATTCAGTGCAACGACCAGTCGGGTATCGTCGGCATAGGTCACAATATGTACCCCAAAGGGGAGGACAATGTCCGCAAGAGGAGCCATATAAACATTAAAAAGAGTAGGGCTCAAGGACGAACCCTGGGGTACCCCACAATGTAGAGGCATAGATTTTGAGATAGCCTCACCCTCAAATATCTGGAAAGATCTTTCCTCCAGGAAAGATTGCAGCCAAGTTAGGGCTACTCCGGACACCCCCAGATTTCTGAGTCGTTGGACCAGGATACGGTGATTAACCGTATGGAAGGCTGCGCTGAGATCTAAAAGAATCACAGCAGAGGAGCCTCCTGCATCGAGGATCTTTCTGGCATCTTTTACGACTGCCAGCAGAGCCGTTTTCGTTCCTTGGCTCAGGCGAAAGCCGGTTTGAGAAGAGTGGAGAAGGTTATGAGATTCCAGTTACATGGAGAGCGCTGAGTTGACATGTTTCTCCACTATTTTGCTGATCCCTGGAAGGAGCGAGATGGGTCGGTAGTTACCAAGACAATCTGGGTCCAAACTAGGTTTTTTCAGGAGAGATTTCACCATAGCTTTTTTCCACGGGGGTACCACACCCGCGGATAACGAAGAATTGACCAAGTCAAAGATAGTTGGACCAACTGATTCAGCCACCTGTTTCAGGATCTTGGGGGGGCAGAATCTCTTGGCGACCCGCTCTTGACAAGTGCTAAAGTGGCCTGGAGTGCCTCAAGGTCCAGAACGGGAAAGGCCTCTAGGGAATATTCCCTGCTGCATAGACTAATATCCTCTGATTGAGGAGTAGTATGACTATCATCAGCGGCGAAGGACGTATAGATTGTTTGAATTTTATTATAAAAATAGTCAACAAATTCATTGCAGTGTCGACCCGTTGCCTCAGGTGCATCAGGAGGAGAAGGGGCTTTAATTAATTTTTTCACAATGCGAAATGTTTCGCGGGGAGAGTTAGCTGCCAGGGAGATTTTTTCCTCAGAGTCATAATAAGAGGCCTGAGCCCTTTTAATTTCAATATTGTATACTTTAATAGCGTCCCTATATTCCCTTTTCGTGCTGAGGAAGAAGTCTTTTCTCCAGATTCTTTCAATTTTTTTGCAAATCTGCTTTAACTCTCGGAGTTTAGGGGAATACCAGGCCGTTCTATTGGGCCCTTTGTGTATCTGGATAATTTTCTTTGGAAGGACCTGGTCTAGTGTCCCCTCGATCCAATTGTTAAACTCTTCTTAGGCCACAATCGGATCGGTGTCAGGGGACGGCTTAGATTTTTCCAATTCCGACACCCACTTTTCTAGGGAGAGTTTTGGCCAGCTGCGAGACGTTATTCGCGTTGGCCGAGTTAAAGAGGTGACACATATGGGGGACCAAAGAAAAGGAATCAGAAAATGGTCAGACCAGGGAATTGGAATCGGTTCCTGATATCTTCTTCTAACTCCTGTATAATAGGGGACATTGCCACCATTTCCGTGCCTGTTGATGCCGAGCCTCTATCCCTAGAACTGTATAGTTCTGTATAGAATTCTGCAAATATTTTTAGTATTTCCTGGGGTTCAGTCACTATTTCACTATCCTTCCTTTTTAACCTTAAAATATTATTTGGCGCTGCCCTTTGTTTTAGGCGAAGTGCCAAGTGTTTTCCTGTAGTCTCGCCATATTCATAGTTGTCCCTTGCGCGAGTTTTGAATATTTCTGCTGCTGTTTTATTATAAATTCCATTAATTTTAGCCTTTGTTCTTATGACTTTTAATTCTAGTTGTGTTTGTTGCTCCTCCTGTCTTTGAGCAATTGCGACCATGTGATCTGCCTCGTATTTAAATAGCTCTTCTATTAGTTGATTTATTTCATCTCTCTGTCTCTTCCTTTGAGACCCCACATAGCTAATTATCTCCCCCCTGAGCCCTGCCTTGAACGCGTCCCAGACATTTTCCCTAGATGTACTAAACCTGTTCATATCAAAAAACTGCCGGGTCCATCCCCTGATATATTCTATATATCCTTCCGTTACCAAAAGTTTCCTATCAAAGAACCATTTTGTGAATGATCGTTCATGGCCTTGAGCCTCAATTTCCAATATAAGAGGATTATGATCCGACAGGACCTTAGGTAACTTCCCAATGTTTGCCCCGTCTATAAGAGTTGCTGAGGCAAAAAAATAGTCAAGCCTAACATACTTTCTATGCGGACACGAGAAGTAGGTGTAACCTGGGTCCCCTGTTTTTTTTATACGACCACATATCAACTAGCCCATGACTATCCACTAGAGCCTTTAATGCCTTAAAAACTTGTGGCTTCCTACCCTTGTAACCTCCCCTAAAGGTGCCATTTACATCCAAATGGATATTAAAATCCCCATAGATGACGAGGGGGACTGGCCAGGAAGCTAGTTTGAGTTCTAATTCTGACAGCAAGTCTGGATCATCTAAATTAGATCCGTAAATTGTACATAATGTGAACTCACTTAATATTGAGGCAATCGCCCACCTACCCCATTTATCAGATAACGTGCGCTTTGTAGGTGGCATCCTATTAGATACATGAATTGCAACGCCTCTAGTCGTGGTAGACTGGTTAGAGCAAGTAACCTGAGTATACCCCGGAATGACATTGAGACCTCTATTTTGCCACAGGATATGGGTTTCCTGTTGACATATAATATCTGCGCCCAGTGATCGTAATACCTCCCCTACCCTACCTCTCTTGCCCCTATCATTCAGACCTCCAATATTTACAGAGCAAATAATCATCCTACCCATCTCTGTAGTTTTTTTTGGAACTTATGTTGAACTTTGAACCAGTTATTCAAACTAGCTCCCATTGACCTCTTTATGTTCCAGCAGTGATATGCTTCCCTGAGTTTATTGCATTTTTACCCCCTCACCACCCCCCTCCCTCACCACCCCCTCCCTCACCCCCTAACCCCTCCCTGTCCTCCCCCATCCCTTCCCCCCTTCCCCCTTCCCCCTCCCTGCTCTGTGAGGCAACAGACCTGTCTCGGTCTGTGGTTGATGAGCGGTGACGCCCTCCCAAGGTGACATGTGTAATACTTATTTGTGACTTCATAAAACCCCCATGTGTTAAGAAAAAAGAAAAGAGAAGCATCTCCTCACACTATTGTCCTATGATTACCTAACCCACCATGCTACTTTTCATGAGAAAAATGAAGAGAACCGGTTTGACATACAGAGAGACAAACAGCTTATCCCTATAAACTTGAATCCCAATTGATCGAAAGTTAACCCTCCAATCAAATACTACCGGCACCTTAGTCCAAATCAAGGTCAGAGTTACAGTGTTTCAAAGTTATTTCCCCCCTTCATTTAAAAACTCCTTTGCCTTGATCTCTGACGTGAAGAATCTCGTCTGGTCATTCCATATTACTTTCAGAAGGGCCGGGTTTAGAAGAAAGGCCTGTGCACCTTTTTCCTGGAAGAGATTAATCATCTGACGCAAACACCAGCAACGTTCCACAGTAATGTGGCAAAAATCTGGTCTGGAAAAAAAAAAAAATCCATCCACAGCACGCTGTGCCTCTGGTCTTGCTTTCTCGAACACGCTTTGTCTCAGCAGATAGTTCCCGAAATAGACCAGGAGTGCCCGTGGTTTAGCATCTGGACGGACTGGCTGTCTAAGAGTGAACGGGGCTCGATGCGTCCTTTGAATTTCCTGAGGCCAGTTCCAGCCTTCCAATTCTGGGAAGGAGTTCTGCAATAACTGGACCATATAAATTCGCGCATCTGACCCCTCCTTTCCCTCCGGAATGCCCAGGAAACACAAATTGTTTCGTCTCTGACGATTTTCGCTCTCTTCTAGTTTCCACTGGATGTCCATTAGTTGAGCTTCATGGGCTTCCACTTGCCCCTTTGAGCCTGATATATCCGTCTCCAGTGAGGCTGTTCTCGATTCTAGCTCCGTCATTCGATCCCTTATAGCGTTACAGGGTTTTGTGACTTTCCTCACAGCCCCTTGAAGTTTACGAGTGGCATTCTGTGAACGTTTACTTTCCATACGGGCTTCTTCCCGATGAGCCACTACACACTGCAGAATGGATTCCAGTGTTGGGGGTATTGCGGATGGTAGCTCTTCGCTTGGGGTTTTGTTACTATCCCCGACCAGTTGATCTCCGAGGGAATAATCCCACCTCAAATCCCTCTGCCTCTGGTTGACGGTTCTAGCCACTTTGTAATGTATCTTCTGAGTTGTGGCGAAATTGTCCTTGCCCTTGCCGCAAATGCCACTACCGGTTATACTATCCGCCTCACTTGAGTCTGATTTAGACCCAGTGTCTGACCCCCCTTCTGACCATGTGACATCAGAGAGTGAAAAATAGTCATTTGCTTCCGAATCAATTTCCCTTTCACTGTGAGCCTGTGGGGTTCTATGCAGCCTTGAGAGCCCCCCGTGTTTTAGCTTTCCCCTTAGCTCTTGTATGGGAGGAATCTGCTCTGATCCCCCGGGTGGACTCTTTTCCCCCCCCATGTTCTTTCCCTTCTTAGCCACAGTCTCTTTTCTTGATTGTTCCTTAGGTTTGCTTGTTTCCCCCTGATAAGGCTCAGTGTGCTCAGTGTGCCCAGATATCCCTATATCTTGCCTTTTCCCTCCGCTGTCTGGCTCGCCCAAGGTCTCTGCATCTGGTATTACCAGCCCTACTTCCTGGGTTCGATCTTCTCCCCCGCTCAGTAATTGCTCATCTACGAGGTTTTCCTGTGTTCTGGTTTCAAGCCGCAGACTTAATGCCTCGTCCTCCAGGAGCCCCCCCTGCTCCCCTCGACCCATCAATGGCTTACCAGTCTGTATCGGGCACTGACCGCCTTCCTCTGGGGTCTCTGACTCTGTCCGTTCCCTCCGCTGATCCGAGGAGCTGCTCCCAACTCCCCTCAGCATGTCAATTACTGAGACGGCGGTGCGTGGTGGCTGGGGCTGCGGGCCCGCGTCCCTCCCCTTCCCATCTGGGGGAATCTCCAGCCGGGTCCTCTGCCTCCGTCCCTGAGCCGTAATGGAAGCCGCCTACGGCTCTGTCGCATGCCTATGTGGGGACTCCTGGGGGGCCGCCTAAATTGTAGCACCTCTGTCTTTGGACCCATACTGCCCGACGCCGAAGCACAGATCAGCTCCCGCTCGAATACTCTGCAGCCGGCAATCAACTGCTCCGCCAACTCGGCCAGCACCGTGACCCAGCTCCTCAGTCCAGGTGAGACTCGATCAGTCACTGCACTGCCACCTGTCACTCTGGTTGTCACTTGGGGGCTCGCCATACTAGTCTTCCATGACTAATAGTATAGATATCGCCGTCACCTTGGGGAGCCACCTACGGCTGACTTACTCGGCCGCCATCTTGCCCTCGCTTTTGGGCGAGACTGCGAGGTTACAGAGGCACTTCAGGTAATGGCCTCTGGTAAAGCGGCAGGCCCTGACGGGATCCCGATGGAGATTTATAAGGCTTTACAGACAGAGCTAGCCCCCCTTTTACAAGACCTGTTTCTGGCTGTACAGCAAAAGGGGATTCCGCCTCCATCCTGGCAGGAGACCAATATAGTTATCTTTCTGAAGAAGGGAAAGGCTCCAGAGGACCCAGCCTCATATAGACCTATTTCTCTAATAAATACCAATGAGAAATTATATTCAAAGATTATCGCACTCAGACTAGCAAAAATAATAGCCTCCCTGGTGACGGATAATATCTTTATTCGACATAGCGGAAATTTCAGGAGAACAAATGTCCTTGATTCTTTTAGATGCACAGAAAGCCTTTGACCAGGTCGAGTGGGCATATCTGTGGAATAATTTAAGAACTAACGGCTTTGGCCCACGCATATTAACGGCCCTAAGAGCAATGTACGTACAATCCTATGCCAAAATACAACTGATGGGTAGGGAGTCGAAAAGGGTTAAAATAGCTCGAGGTACAAGACAGGTCTACCCCTGCTCCCCAATACTCTTCGCTTTTTATATAGACCCCCTAATAAGATCAATGCTAAACAATCAGGCAATTAAACCGGTGATGGTCAGGGGATATAATACTAAAGTGTTAGCTTATGCTGACGATAAAGCAGTGGTCACCCCTGACCCACTAGGAGCAATAGAAAGGATTGAAGCATTGGCCATGGAATTTGGTAAACAGTCAGGATATGGTTTAAATACCGATAAAACAAAGATCGTCTGCTCTAAAACTAATCTATGCCAGGATCCACGGAGAACAGAGGTAGTTACGTATTTAGGGATAAACATAGCTGCTGAAGTGGGGTCTATATGGGATATTAACTCAGCCTCTCTCATTAATAAGATAAGTGGAGATCTAAAAAGAATGGATAACCTACATCTATCTATTATAGGAAGAGGCAACGTCCTCAAGATGATAATGTTTCCTAATTTTTTTTATTTATTTAGATGTATCCCGCTGGAACCTTCCAATATCTTTTTTTTTTAAATTTACGGGATTTTTGCACAATTTATATGGGGCTACAAGAAGATCAGGAGGTCTACTGAAATGTATGACTTTATCACAAGATAGAGGCGGGTTGGCTGCCCCAACCTTCTATATTATTATTGGGCTATAACGCTGCAGCATATGACTTTATTGTTTAAATCTAAAACAGGGGCGGAATCTACCTTGGGAGGCCAGGATAGGGAAACCCCCCCATCCATATATGAGCTAGCCTTAGGCAACGCAGCACCAGGGATACTACTTAGGCAGTTGGAAGGGAGCTACTACAAGAAAACGCGCTTCAAACCTATAAGAGCAGCTTGGAATGTTTGGCGCAAGGCCAGCAAGATCTTAAAAATCCCAAAGGTTCAGAGATATTTACTCCTGTGGCGATCACCAGTTTTTCCTGGCCCATTATACGATAATACAGGTCAAAGCTGGGAACAGGCTGGAATTAACAACCTGGGAGATATTATAAACATGAATGGAGTTATACCATTTGGAGAACTTCAGGAACGGTATGGGATAGATTCTAGGTCAATTTTCAAATACATACAAATCAGGGAGACAATTAAATCTGCTGTATCACAGCTTACCAGCATGGCTCGAATCCCGCTGGTAGACTGGCTAGTGTATAGGCAGCCTTGTATTAAGGATTTGTATTCTATATTGTTGAGTGCTAACACAGACGACATAGCCAGGTCGGAAAGTGTTTGGGCAGACAAGCTGGAGAATCAGGATGTCGACCTGTGTAGATCTTTAAAACTGTCGAAAACTATTTTTTTATCTGCAAATCTTAAAGCAAAACATTTTAAAATGGTATTCAGATTATATTTTACACCAGCAAAACTGTATGCGTGGGGAAAAAGGGAAAACCACTTTTGCCTAAGGTGTGGACAGGGCCCTGCTGATATGGTCCACATGTTCTTCGACTGCTGTAAATTGGATGTATTGAAACAAGGGATCGAAACTTTTCAATATCAAAGTACTGGGCGGACGATCCATTTAACCTCAACATTGATGCTACTCGGCTGTGACGAGACTTTACAGTTGGAACTAACCCAAGTATATTTCTGTTTCATGATAACAGCGGTAGCTCGCATAATGATTGCTTCACAATGGAAGGATGTGGATCCTCCCACATATCAGGCGTGGTACGCTAGACTATTCCATGTGTTTAATTTAGAGGTGGCATTATACAAATGTAAAGGCCGGAGAGCGAAAAAAAGGGGTTGCCAGGTGTGGGGGCCCCTTATGGAGCAATAGGAGAAAGAGGAATCCTGATTTAATCTGTTTGCTTGCTTCGCTTTTATCTCTTGAGACTGATTCTTTCTTATTATTTCTTATTATTTTTGCTTCTCCATTTTTTCATTGTATTGTAATTTTATGCTTTGTTCTCTTTTTTGGATTAATTGAATTTCTGCTTCTCTGAGAAAATAAAAAATAAAAAAATAAAAAATGGAATCGGTTCCTGACCGGTTAGATCCTCCAAGTTAGAAAAAATAGGATCTAGGAGGTGTCCTTTCAAATGTGTTGCATGTGACACCTTCTGAGTAAGTTGGTAGGCCGCAAGATCGTGAGATAACTCAGTGGCAGCCGTAGATGCAGATTCATCGAAGTGAACATTGAAGTCGCCCAGCAGGGTGAAGTTCGAGGCGGTACTTGCAAGTTTAGCAACTATCTCAGGTAGAGATTTACAAAATTGGCCCATAGCTCCAGGGAGTCGATATATTAAAATGCCCGAAAGGGAGAGCGTGGGCGTAAATCCTATCGAGAAATGAAGGCTCTCACAGTCAGGTACGGGGCTCCCAAAAGTCCGACAGGTGAGGTGGCTTTTAAAAATGATGGCAGTACCACCCCCTATACATGTCGTCCTGTCCAGCGTCTGTATTACGTAATCAGGAGGGAGGGATTGAGCAATATCGGGCTCTGAGCCCACCTTCAACCAAGTTTCTGTGAGAAACAAAACATCAGGGCTTTCATCCATTAACAGCGTGAACACCTCTGCTGCATGTTTGGGCAAGGACCTGCAATTTAGCAAACACAATTTAAAATGTTCCAGAGAAGGCCGGGAAATGAGGGGGATGGAGGGGGGCGACCAGAGCCTAAATGGACAGTGTCCACAGCCAAAATGGAATGAGTGCAGTTCAATAATGGAGCTGTGTTTAACTGTCTAAGCTGCTCCGCGCTGTAACAATATTTATCAGAAGAAAAAGGGGCAGGGGTTGTGGCCCCTGGTCCCTTCCGGACCCGGACGGGCGCAGACGGGCTGCGCAGTCGCGTCATCGGGCTCTTTTGAAGCCCGACCAGGGTCCAGCAACTAGAACGCTGACCCAAGATGGCGGTTGAAAAAGTGCGAGTGCAGAAATACACAAAACAGTACCAGCTTGCCCCCCTGAGCTATAACTCAGCTCAATGACCACAGCAGATAAAACAAATGTTTAAAAAGCAATATCAGATATTTTAAAAATGAGATGGCAGTTCACAAATTCAATTTTAAAAGAAGAAACTACGCTCCCTTTGCGCCAAGCGTGACTCGGAGAAGCTTCAGTTACCGCTGCGCGGTCGCGTCATCGGGCTCTTTTGAAGCCCGACCAGGGTCCAGCAACTAGAACCCTGACCCAAGATGGCGGTTGAAAAAGTGCGAGTGCAGAAATACACAAAACAGTACCAGCTTGCCCCCCTGAACTATAACTCAGCTCAATGACCACAGCAGATAAAACAAATGTTTAAAAAGCAATATCAGATATTTTAAAAACGAGATGGCAGTTCACAAATTCAATTTTAAAAGGAAAAACTATGCTCCCTTTGCACCAAGCGTGACTCGTAGCAGCTTCAGTTACCACTCAGTGGTATATGGGTGAGTAACTGCATATGTGAAAGGCAGTATATGTGAGTGTTGGAGCATATAAGTTACTGTATGTGTGAGTGAGTGAGTGTGAGAGTGGCTATATGGGTGAGTGTGTGCTTGTTTCAGTGAGTGTAGAAGAGAGTAAGTATGTGTTACCATCTGTATGAATAGGTGCGGTGGTGTGTGTATAACTGTATAGGTGAGTATAGGTAAGTCGGCATAGTAATTACAGAACCTATCAGCAATACCGTTGCTATCGTGCACCAGACTTCCATCATAATTTTATATTTCTATAATCATGCCAGCCTCCCTTGTGGGACATTGTAGGCCAGCCAAGATGGCTCCAGGACGCTCACCCTCCCCGTATATTCATGCAGTGGTGTATTTGCCCAGATGTTTAACCTCTCTATCTGCCGTGTCATGGTACTAGTCAAGAGCTTCCTTTATGACATCTAAGCATTTGATATCACCAGTCTGCAGATGTGTTTGCTCCAATTGTGCTATGTCATTTTCTAACCTTGAGAGCCTCTCGTGTATGGAACGGAGTACCCTGCATGCTTTGAAATGGCAACTCCCCTAATGCACACCTTGAAGGACTCCCAAATGTGGAGAAAGAAGTGACATCCTATATTGTGTACGAAGAAACTCTCTATGGATGAGGCTATTTCCACATGGAACACTGGGTCCAGCAGAGAGTAGGGGGGAAACCTCCAAGTAAAGGGGGCAAATCGGCCTATGCTTATTGCTAAATCTAATACAACCGGGGAGTGATCCGAGTACATACTCGGGAGCGGCTCACAGGAGGTGACCCCGGATAGGAGGCTTCTGGATACCAACCAGTAATCAATCCTGGTATGTGTGTCATAGGGTGCTGAGTTGTGTGTGAACCCCGGAGTAGAGTGAATGCGCTGCCTCCAAACATCCAATAAACCCAGCTGCTCCATGATGTCTGTAATTGCCCCTGCTGCTGCGGCAGGCCTTCTGATCAGACCTTTGGAATGGTCACAAGTAGGATCTAATATGAAATTGAAGTCCCCACCCCAAATTTGTAGAAGGTCCGTAACTTTGAGTATACGAGTCGCAAGGTCATGATAAAACTGCAGATCATGATTGGGGCCATAGATGTTCACTAGCCTCACATTAAATCCCTCTTTATAGCATCTGGCTATGACGAACCTGCCGTTAGGATCTATTTCTGCTTCCTGTAATGTTGCCGGCATTAGGTCTTATTCGCTGCCAGCCAAACCTGTATCCTAAAGCATAAAAAGTGCTTCCCTGATATGTAACATAGCCCTCCTGTGGTGATCGCCAAGCAGGGATCCACTAGGGTATTCTCCCCTTTCCAATGATACCTCTCCCGTCTGCCTACGTGATCAGGGGGCTGAGATAGCCCCCTGAGCACGTAGGCAGTGAAACTGAAACGATCGGCTCATTTCAGTTTCGGTTTCACTGAAATGAGGTCAGCACAACATGCGCGCTGATCGTCATTTCAGTGAAACAATCAGAACAGCCTCAGGAGCTAGGGAAGCTTATAACCAGCTCCCGAGGCTGTTTTGATTGATTGAAAAGAAAGCCTTCTGGAGCCGTCCGACGCACATGAACACTGTAGCGTCGGACAGCTCCCGGCCGTCCGACGCATGCAAAGGGTTAATACATTCATAGATTACAATGTTTAATAAAAGTGATTGCCCTAAAGTATTTTCAATAAAACCTTATTAAAAAACATTAACATGTTTGAGTCTTTTTTTTAAAACATTTTTCAAGGCACAAAGTGCAATCATATAAACAATCAATAGAGGTCCCCGAATTCCAGCTGAAGAGCATAGAGCTCTAATTCAGAGTGTTTTTAATAAATGTAGTAAGCTCTCCTGGGGTCAAGGATTTATTCACCCAAAAGACTTACTGTTTTTTAAATGTTTCTGGGGGGCTGCTGCACTCTCTGAAGCCCCCCACAACATAAAAAAAATTGTGTAGTGCCCCTGCCTCTTCGAGGAGCACCACCAGCAAGAAAATATATACTTAGAAAATCCCTATGGCATTATGGGGCATTCCTTCCCGGCACAGTGATGAATAAATGAGCAACTCCTACCCATTTCTCGAAATTTTTTTTTGGAGAGGCGAGTTCTGGAGTCGATTGCTCGCATCTGATTCTGATGTCACACGCAGCTTCGAGGTGTGAGTTGCGAGCTGCGAGGAGTGAGACTAGTGTGGCGTGATTCCAGCAACCTTCGGTGCCCCCCCCACCAGCCCCAAACCACCTCGGTAGCCCCCTAGCCGGGAGGGGACCATGGTTGGGCGCTAACAGGCAGCCAGGATCACCCGAAGCAGTAGAAGGAGGAAGGAAGGAGGAAGGAAGGAGGAGCGGAGCGGTGGCGAGAGCAGTGATAGTGCACCCCTTGAGACGGAAGCGGCTGGTAGCATACTGGTGCGGGCTGCCTCAGTGGGGGAACTTGCCCCGCATCCCCGGTAGCACAAGCTCCTCCTTGGAGGCCCTAAGACCACGCAGCTCTGCACACCACAGACCCTGGCCTCCTGTAGTTCCCTTAACTCCTACAGCTCATCCAGCTCATCAGAGCATTGCTCTCCCAGTCCTGGGCTAAGTGCCAGTTGGCCCAGTCTAGCTATTTCCATCCATTGGCACATACTGACATTCACTGCAACTAATTGGAATTCCCCCGGAACCAAGGAAAAGGAAGGAGTTCATGCGAGTCCAGCAATTGATTCGAAAAGATCTCCATTTCATACCCATCGGGGCTATCAGCTCATCATGCAAAAGACTACATAAGCTACACCGTAGCCCGGACAAGTGTCTGCATTGGAAACAGCCTTGGGGGAGCACAGGGTTGGAAGGGACCTCAGTGAGGTTGCCGCAGGGTTAGACCCTGCTGCGTGGGCATTGTCCCGGGAGAGCCCCAGATCACGGAGGCGGCCCAGCTAGGCCTGGGTGCAGCTTGTGGCCTGGGTGAGCTCCCTACCTCGGCTGTTGATGATCCGGTCCCACGACTGGTGTATATTCCCTGGCAGGAGCAAAACATATGGGGAGTGAGTCCATGAGACAAGCTTTTCTTTAAAACTCAGTCAATACAGGAATAATAGGACCCCCGCAGGACTTCATTCAGGATTCAAGTGTCCAAACGGCTGTGTCTAGTCACAGAAATCTAGTCAGACGGCTCAGAAGTTTTGAAGTTTCAAAGTCCTGAAAGGGCTCGACAAGGTCGGAAAGTTGAATCGCTTCATCCTGAATAAGTGAGTGGAGGCGGGAGCTAGCCAGGCAGGCAAGTAAGCCTGAGCGAGATGACTTCTAGAAAATTACGCTTGGGGCGTGTGCTCTCCTCATTACCAAGTCGATCTCATAAATCAAGGAGATCGTACAGCGGCACTAGGCAATTACAGCAACTCTGCTATAAATCCCACCCAGTCATCACTGGTTTCTTTCGAAAGATGCCCTGGACTGTACCTGAGGCGGCAGCAGTGGTCCAAGAAGGACTGATCTTCAACTCCTACTCAGCAACGCCTTCTTCTTTATCTTTTGTGGAATCACAGGGAGATCATTGCATTCCTGCTGAGGGCCAGACTCAGTTATCCAAAGGGGTCCGGGCCCAGATAAATGAAAGTGTTGAGGATGGTTTAAGTGGGCAACCTTCTGACGCTTTTCTATGTGCAAATTTGGTTTTAGATTCTCTTGTTAACCAACAGAGCCAGCTACATATTTCCTTGAACAGGTCAAAGCCAGACTGTATGACTGCTGTTACACCTGTTGTTTCACCGGTTCGGGGGGATATTTACAATGGAATAAATGAGGATGGTGGTCCGGATGATCCCCTGGGAGATGCTTCTTCTATGGTTGAGAGGGCAAAGACATGCAAAAAGTTAAAGTGAGGTGAAGACTTTACACTCCCAGATATCAATATAGAAGCCCAAATAAGGGGCTGGGGAGACCCTCATGATCATACCCATAAGGATGATCATCCAACGAGTAGACCCAGGGGAAAAAACATCCCAATCGTAAGCTCTTCTCCTCTGTGTCTTTCTTTGCCCCTTTTATATTGTAGCACAAGTCATTTGATTGGTACTTCTTTGGAGTCTACCCATGATGTATTTCTGCCTTGTACACAACCGAAATCTGGGAATGAGAGGGATGGTGTGCCTTCGGAATATCTTGTTTGTATTGAAAAAAAATTAAATTCTATTTTGTCTTTATTAGAGAAATCTGTATTAAGTTCTGACCATATATTGGAAATGATCTCTGTAATGTTGTTTGAAGTGCAAAAGGTAAATAAGTCTGACACCATCAAACCTATGCCTACGATACACTCCCATATGGAAGAACTGGTAAATGACAGGCCACTATCATTTGTCCCCTTGGGAGAGTCGAGAGACGTCTCCGTTCAAGCGGGAATGCCCCTTTATTTTTTGCGCCCCACAGAACCTACGTGTAATCTTGAAAAGGAAGAGCTTTGTTTAAGCACACTATTTGGGGAGGCTGAATTGGGTCCCCTTCCTGGAAAGCCTATACTGCAAACCTTCCCTTTGTTTAATAATGGTAAAAAGAGGGGGTACTGGAGAAGTTGAGAAAATCAGGGGTCATGTCAAGCAGGTGGATAGAGGAGGACGGGAGGGGGAAGTCCCAACTCCATCTTCCTCTCAGGCTCACTTTCCTAATTTGCCAGAGAAGGGAGGGTTGAAAGCAGGGAAGAGGGGAAGCCCCGTAATAAATCATAAGGGGGAAAATATGAAAAAGAAACATAAAAATACGAGACAATTTCCTAAACGAAAAGCGTCAAAGTTGCATTTTTCACGGATCGCCGAAAGTCGGAGTGATACACATACAATAATGGAGGAGGGAGGTCCTAAATCCCCGTTTGAAGAGGATGTTCCTATGGAGTCCCCCATAGTGCATATGGTATCAGCTGGGAGATTGGTGGATTCTGGAACAGTAGTATCTCCATCAACCCTGATGTCGCAGTCCCCCTAAGTATCTCATCCTCCTTTGATTAACGAGTTGGTCGATCCACCGGGAGGGGAAATGCGAATGGGATGTGGGGTTTCTATGCACCAGACAGGGTCTGGGGTTTCTGGGGTCAGGGTGGATGGTAACCTAGAGGGGGGGTCCCAAATACCGAGTATCATTCAGGTTGGGTCGAGCAGAATTTTCACAGGGACCACATCTTTGTCCAATAGAAATTTAGAGGCCCCAATCACCACCACCGTTTCGTATCCGAATGCTCAGCCTAATGGCGGTGCACAAGTTGTTAGTCTTAGCGATAGGGTTCCTTTATGGATTCCCTTGAGGGATGCTACAAAGAAAATCAGTGTGGTGCAGAATGTTCCATCTTCCATTGTGGATTTCACTTGGTTATTTGACAATGAATCCATTCCGGTAAATAGAGGATTAATTCTCAGTTTTTTTCTGAAATAGAGGCACTAAAGTTGATATCAAGCAGGGATATTTTAAATGTGAAGATTAATTTACATGACACTTTTCCCTACTCTAGAGTTACTTTTGGCACCTTGATTGTTGCCAATTTGGTTATGCAGAATTGTGAGCATTTTCAGAAACGAGGGCTTGACATAACATCTGTTTTAGAATATGAGGAATATCCTACTATGTGTCCCATAACTCAGTGCTCGAAAGCCCCTAGGGCTGTTAAATCCGTGGCGCTAGATGCGATGGGCCCTGATTTTGAGTATTCACTGGGTAATACCAAAAATATTGTGGTTTCCTTGGACAAGAGGGGACGTTCAATAAATCTGGTGACAGGTTCGGTAGCTGCTTCCCAGGCCCCGGATATAGAAGATGAATCTGCCCAATGCAGCTGGGTCGCAAGAGCATTGAATAACACCCGTCCGGTAGCAGAAAGGAGTGTTTCTTTGAGGTAGCCTGGGGGGGGTTACTTTTGTCTTGGAATATGGCGGGTTTGGGTCATAATGAGATGAAATTGAATTTTTTGAAAACCATGAACCCTTTAATTATATGCTTACAAGAAACTTGGTCTTGCAAAGAGTTTGATTACGATGGCTATTTTGTTTTTTCCTGTTATGCTAAGCGCTCTGAAAGGGGACACGCTAGTGGGGGGGGTCTCCATTCTGCTTAAGAACTCCATTAACTGGAATCAGAAGGTATTTTGCCATCCTTCAAATCTTTGTATATGCTTGAAGCTGGCACATTTGGGAGACTTCGGCAGGTCTACTTTCTTCCTCGTGGCAAATCTGTATATCCCTCCTGGGAGAAATTTTGATCATTTGTTGAGTGTACTCTTTTTATACATTCATGATATAGCTATCAGGAAAGAATGCCCCCTAGTGATAATTGTGGGAGACTTAAACACCAAAATCTCTAACTCTGCTTCAGAGATTTATGCCAACACTGATAAAGAAGAAATTTCGCATATACCCGAGATTTTATCACCGGAAAAAATAAAAACGGATAAACGGGTGTTCTCCCTGCTTGATAGCATTAGAAGTACAGATCTTGTCATTTTAAATGGGAGAGTGCCTGTCGACAAAATAGCACAATTTACCTTTCACTCTCTTCATACTCAGAGCCTTTTAGACTATGTGGTTGTCTCATATCAAATGTTTGGGGCTTGTGAAAATCTATTTGTCCTCCCGTCGGTATGGAGCGACCATAGTGTAGTGGGTATGACAGTTGCTTTTGATCTCCCTGTACTGGATCCGGGGAACTCTCGCCAGGGCATGGTTGTTTTCAATAAAGCAAATTGACGTTCTTTTTGGACGTTAAAAAATATCTCTGAAGTAAGTTTGATAGTGAAGAGGGCTTATGTAGAACAGCAGGGTTATGCTCACGCTAATATCATACAGTACTTTGAGGCCCAAATGGAAGAGATACGTAATTTAAGCTCTAAATCTGCTGGACCTCGCTTGACTAAACAGGGTATGTCCTCGTTGAAATTATTAAATCAAGAAATTAATCGACTAGTCCAAAAACAGCATATACAATTCTCTATGGGTCGACAGCAGGAAATCAATCGCCTTAAGCGAGTAAGAAGCTGCCGTAAACTCAGTGAAAGAAGAAGGGAGTATGATGCTAAGTGGATTGGGTTGAGGGAAGCCCCAAGGGCCAAAGATTCAAGAAAGTATTGGCACTTGATTGCGGAATATTGTGATTCAAGGCAGAGGGTTCTGCCTATACCGATCCCAGAAAAGGATTGGGTGGATTATATCTCCCTATTATATAAAAACAACAGCCCAGTTGTTCCTGTGACGATTGGTGTGGATGAGTCTTCTTTTCTTGAATTTGGCCCCCCGTCAGGGGATGAAGTAGTAGATTTTATAAAGAACGCTAGAACCTCCGGTGCACAAGGGCCGGATGGAATTCCGATTGTGCAAATTAAAAAGGAGTCAGCTGCATGGGGAGCTCTCTTAGCGCCACTGTTTAATTATTGTTTTAGAACAAGTAAAATTCCCACCTCTTGGAAGGGGAGTATTATAGTCCCTTTGTAAAAAAAAGGGCCAAAAATGGGCCCATGACCAGAATATTATGCCACCAGAACAATCTGGTTTTAGAAAGAACCATAGTACCTTGGACAATATTGCGGTCGTTCAGACCATTGTAGAGAAATATGTTTTTTCACGAGGTATGTCAGTTTATACAGCATTTATTGATTTCTCCACGGCGTTTGACAAAGTGGATCGCCAAACGCTGTGGAGAAAGCTCCTTCATCTTGGTATACCACATCACCTTTTGGGTCTTATTATAGAATTACATACAGATACCTGGTGCCAAGTTTTGATGGGAGGTTCGCTGGGGCTATCATGTAAGATCAGAACATATAATGGGCTTAAGCAGGGCTGCCTGCTGGCCCCTCTTTTGTTTTCTTTATATATATCTGATCTCCCCGGCGTCTTGAACTCAGTGAGGGGGGATGCCCCCAGAATCGGTACAATGTCCATTGGTTCTTTATTATATGCGGATGACGTGGCAATTTTTGATTTAACGCCCATTGGTCTGCAACGTCGTCTGGATGCCCTGACTAAATACGCAGAAGCCCACTTCTTGAAAGTTAATATTGCTAAAAGTAAGATCTTGGTTTTCTGCAAGAAGCGGCTTAGAATAAAGAGATGTTTTAGGTGGACGTTGGGGTTTGAAAAATTGGAATTGGTTGATTCTTATTTATATTTGGGGAAGGTTTTTTCAAAAACAGGGCGAGATCTAGAGCATATCAAACTTTGTGTTAGCAAGGCAGTCTCCCAGGCTAGCGCATTAAACAGATTTTATAAAACTTGTGGGAGACGCCACTTTGGTCATGTTCTGTCAGTCTTTAAGGTTAAAATTCCCCTTCATTAACATACGCTGCTGAGGTATTGGATATCAACCATTGGCTTTCCTTTGATAAGGTCGAAGGTCGAATCCTGCGCCAAATCTGTAATCTAAACTCTCTGGCTGCCCCACATGTTTTACGTCTTGAATTTGGTTTAGTATCCTCATATATTTCATCCTTGGCGGCGGTTTTGAGGTGGGGTAATTCCCTCTGCTGGGGGGATGAGGGTACTCTTAGGGCTGCCTTGAGAAGAGAAATCTTTGATAAATTGAAAGAACAATCAAAATTCTTTAGGTCCTTTGCACAAGCAAATGATTCATTTGGGCTCAGCTTGAACACTGTCTCCCCCATGCCAAAGTCTGCATTGAAGCTGTTTATAAAGAAGTCCGCAACCTCTATCAGTCTGGTTAGAGACATTGCTTTAAGTCAGTCCAAGTCTCGTAATGAGGTGATCTGTGGGAGCGCTCAATAAACCACAGCTTTATTTAACTTGGAACCTACCTCACGAGATTAGGAGGCTGATACTCCTATTGAGAATCAACTTGTTGCCCCTAAGAGAAGTTACCGGTATTTGGGAAAAAATACCAAGAGAGGAGAGAATTTGTGAAATGTGTTATTAAAAATCCAAGATTTTAATCATGTGCTATTTGTGTGCACGAGTTACAAAGGGCCAGGCACACGTTTTTAAGATCATTATTTATCAAATTTAATATCCATTCTGCCCAGGAGGCTCATTTATTTGTTTTGTCCACACCAAATGAAATGGTCTGCTATAGGATATATCAATTTTTTAAAACGTTTCTGCTATTTATTAGGTAATTTTTAATTCTATTCTGTATGTCGCAACACTTGATGGTTGGATATTTGATTGTATACATGTTTTAATATCTCTCTTCTTGTTCCATAGGAATGTTCTGATTTATGTATCTATTTCTTTCTTTCTGCACACCACACAGTATGCTTGATAAAAATCTTTTTTAGGAGGCAGCCATGTATAAAGGAAGAATTTTGTATTGTATGTAAAGTAGTTCTCGTTTAATCTGTCTGTGTATTTTTGTGGACCTCCGTAGGAGTTCCATATCAAAATAAATAAATTGAATTGGATAGAAATATTTTTAGAGGCCCCAGTGCCCTCCTGGGGCACCCACACTATTAGTGTTGGGGACCACGTGGGAGCCCCAGGGCACCTGCTGCCTCTGGCAGCTTCCCTGCCAGCATCTATTGTTGCCATTTTTTTTATTATTGGTTGCCACAGTCCCCATGCATTTTGGGACCTCTCTTTTTCTGTGCCCCATGTAGAAAGATCACCCCAAAACTTTCCAGGAAGGAGCTGAAGTAGATGAGACTGTTTTTGGAAAGTTTTGTGAAGTTTCGTCAAACGTCGCTAAAGTTATACGCAAAACAAAAAATGCATTTCCTATGGAAACTTGCCCCTAAATATAACAAGGGCACTAATGTATGTAGGCACCTATCCTATAGCAGAAAGAAGAAGGAAGAAGAAGAAGTGGTGGA
Organism: Calotriton arnoldi; assembly: GCA_963921515.1. Taxonomy (NCBI): domain Eukaryota; kingdom Metazoa; phylum Chordata; class Amphibia; order Caudata; family Salamandridae; genus Calotriton; species Calotriton arnoldi. The sequence goes on from CAWUFW010004423.1 coordinate 25,189, forward strand.
TGGATCCAAGGGGATCCTTAGGATTATTTATTGGTGCCCTCACACATCCAAACATACCTCTGTACATTAGTGTCTTAGGGCCCGATTACGATGTCGAACAGACCACCACCAACAGGCCGTCGGTGGCAGTCTGCCCGACATTTAGGCTAACAGTCCAACCACCAGATTATGATACCGGCGGTCAGAGCTCAGCTGGCAGGGAGAATGTCTGCCGCCTCCGACAGGCTCAAGGAGCCCGTCAGGGCAGCGGTGGGAGCCTCATCCCTAGAATGGAGGCGGTGCCTGCGGAGGCAACGCCATAGGGAATAGGATGTCACTTTCTGACAGCCTTTCCATGGCGGTCTGACCACCATAGAGAGGCTGTCGGAAAGGGACTGTGTGGGTCGGCCCCTGTCCCCCGTAGGCCTCCGCTATGTGGCCTGGGGGGCACATGTGGTGCCCCCCCAAAACATCCATGTACCGTGTGCACGGCATCTCATGGTGCCTGGCACACGATACATGGATGTTTAAAAACATCCCTTTTTCTATTGCAGCTTGTGTTGTGGCCCTTTTCTGGGCTGCAGCTCAAGTCGCAATAGAAAAAGGGATGTTTCCGACCACCTACACGACGGTCACATCTTAATTTGGCGAGTGGGACCTCCGACTACTTGTCAAGCAGTCCCATTCCCGCTGTGATGGTGGTTGGATGCTTGTCCAAACGCCATCATGATAAGGCCCTTAGTGTTTTCGAAGCATGGGTACTGGACCTTTATTTGCTCCCAGTCCCCATTTCTTTTTTAGATACCTAAATATAACTACCCAGTGGTGAACACCATAGGAAACATTCTCTTACTATGGAAACATTGCGTAATATATATTTCTACCACCAGTAGGTAGTTATAGTAGGACCTAGTTTCCATAGCAAAAGCATTTTTTGACTTGGCTATAACTTTGGCATCGTTTGACGAATCTGCATGAAATTTTGCCAAAAAAGTGTCACAGTGGCTACTATTGATTGGGAAAGTTTGGGGGTGATCCTTACAGTGGGGACCGAGAATTTGGGGCACGAAATAAGGTTGCTTTGTAATGTTAATTCCCATAGGAACCTTTAGCCACCTCTACAGCCCGAACTGCTGAACGGACTTACACCAAATTTGGTAGAGAGGTAGATGTTGGTTCAAGAAAGTGCCTTTTGCTTATTTGGTGTAAATCCGTTCAGTAGTTTTTGAGAAATGTAAGTTTAAAATTGTAGTGATATCTCTGTCCGCAGATATTTCACAAAGGTTTTGTGATGAATCGCGAACGCTCACGCCAACGGGAATGCTCTGAGTGGCTGGACGCAACGTGAATAGAAAGTTGCAGCCTCCATTTTATCTATCGGGAATGGTTCCCGGGGCTGAAAATCTGTGTGAAAGCCCACATAAGAGATCAGGGTGGATATATTCTGACCTCATGGTTGAGAAATGGAGGTGTTAGTGACACAAGTTATGTGTCCAAAATGAATTTTTTTAATCACATGCGATATTTGCAACAACGCCGCAACCACCAGTGCTGCCCCCCATGTACCATCGCGGGGACATCGCGACTTTCAACGTCGTCACAAATATTGGTGAAAATATAAAAAAAATATATCAATGAATCATTAATACATTGTTATAGAGATATGGATAAATGTTTTTATAGAGTTATTTATATCGTGAGTTATCTACTGTGATGGTTAGAATTAATTATATAGTTATAATTTTTTAATGTTGTGGTGGCTATTGAATTCCTGCTTGTGCTTTCCGCTTTCGCGACATAACCACGGGGTTCGCGTCGACCAATGTCATCATGATCTCCGGCATCACTGCAAAAACAGAAAATAGGTTTTAGAGATGGTTGTTCTAGAAATACACTAGAAAAACATGAGTTTGAAATCTACAGTAATGAACCCCTAGTGTGTAAAATACTGTAATATGTGTGCATATATTTTCACTTTATAGAAAAGGCGTGATCGTTGCGGTTAACAACGTCTTTGCGACATCCCGAAAAACCGTTAAAACAGAAAATAGGTCTGAAAGATGGTTTTTAAAGAAACTTAGTACAAAAATATGAGTTTAAACATGCTTTGAAAGAAGTATGAATATAGTATAATAATAATAAATTGTTTAATTCGGGCACTGCCCATAAAACACATCAGATTAAAAAACAGCAAAAGCACTCTTAAATACATTAACAAGTTGTGCAGTATAAATACATCATGGTTCAGTTGCCAAACTATAATAAAAACATGCTAAAATGCAGTCTATCAGCATTAACAAGATAAAGGAGGGACATCAATTTAAAAGATTTTTAGTGTAACATAACATGCGATCATTAGCAATTTAATAGTTACTAAGTGGGGCTATAAAGCTGCTACCCTTAGTGACCGGCCTGGTTGCTGTTGGCTACTTGCCTTAACTCCAGTAGTTCCGTTCAGTCACTACAATTAAAACATATCCTCTGGCATGCCCAACAGGCGAGGATGGGTTCATATATTTACAAAAAGGGGGGACATGCGGAAAATGATAATCAAAGGGGGCCTTGCAAAAAGTATATGAATCATTTCATAGTCATTTATCTAATAAATAGATGAAGAGATAAATAAACGGGAAGTGGAGAGCAAAACCAAGGGGGACATAAAGTGTCCTATCGAGGCTTGCACTTATCCAGTTATCTGTCATGTTTCGCAGTTGTGAAGGGCCTTCTTCCTTTGTATCCAGGCACTGTGCAAGTACCGGAATACCGCATAGGCTAAAAGTTCTCTAGTATCACTCTTAAAGAGTCTCGCAGCTTCCCAGTAATGTCTCACACCCATGAGGTTACATGCGGCCATTTTTTCCGAGCCTTCCTGTATAATGGACAGAATAACATGAAGTGGGTCTCCGTATCCTCTACCTTAGGGCAGTTTTGACAGGAATCGGACTGATTCAGAAAGGAAAAGGTCACCCGGGATGTCATCCATTCCTGGAGCCTTACCCTTTTCCGTTTGTTTTACAGCTTTGTATGTTTCAGATAGAGTAAATGTAAGGGTAGAGTGAACATCTGACATAGGAGGTGGGATGGTATCAATTGATGATGGACGGCTACTAACCTCTACTAGGGGGGGACTCTCTGAGATGTTGTTTTGCTGCACGCAGTCATATAGACCACTGACGTAGGTGACCCAAGTGTCAGGGGCTATCACTGGATCTAAAGAGTTAGAATTGAGAGGATTAACTGCAATTAATTTCCCGAAGCTTTTGTGGTCGCCCTTCTCTAGGGTCTCAGTGATTAATAGCCATTGATCCTCTTCCCATTCTCCTTTGGCTTTAAGTAAAATGGTTTTATAATCACACCTGGGGGCCAATTCCGATTTCGGCCGGAAGGGCACCGAACGATGGTCGGAGCCCTTCCGACCGAATCGGAACGTGCCGGCCGGATTCCTTTCCGACCGAGCTATTCCGATGGGCTCGGTCGGAAAGGAATCCGACTCGGATTTCCGGATGGCGTGGGAACATTGGTCATGTAAAGATCAAAGCGTTGGCTATTGGGAATCCCCTTATTTTTATCACCTATATGTGGATTTTTTGTAAGAAAGCTGTGAGATTTATAATTCAAATCTACCTTAGCCGGTTTAACAGATTTTACATGCAACATATCCCTCAAGGGGGCACAATCACGTTTGGGTGCAATGTCAACAGACAGAGTTACGTTTCTACTGCGACTTTGGGAGTGAATGGACAAGTTTTTATAATGCTCAGCATTTGGATTATGTGACCCATTAATAGGCCCTGTAGTAGGCCCGTTTTGTGCAATACGCATGATATCACTGCTTCCTCGTGGTCATGTCGATCCCTGGGCCAGAACAGTGAGTGTGTCCAGTTTTCCAACCAACAAATTTGCCATCCTTTCCATGTTTTACTGTAGGGATTTAATTTCATCCCTGAGAGCGTTCAATTGGTCAACCAGACCCAAAATAATGTGGGGCACATCTGTCGCGATTGTGTCCTCCCCCCTAGATGGATGTAGGGGGTCATTTCCTGCGGTCTCCTGATTGTCCAGTAGAAAGTATTTATTTGAACAGTCCACATTGATGACAAAGTGGTCTTCGTTGTTGCTTGCGGGGTCTACCGGCTGGGTGGTGGAGTGTTCCTGTTGCGCTTTGTGCGAGGTTTGGCTGTTGGGAGTAGTAGCTATGGGTGGCCCTGACGGAATCCCATAGTAAGAAGCTATACTTTTGGAATTTTTAGGACGATTCTCTGTTGCACCCTTTTCCTTCCCCTTACGGTTTGGGCCAATTGATGTTAATTTGGGAGCTAGGAGCACCTCAACCTCCTCTATTAGCTCGTCAATTTCGCTTAAGGTGCAATTTTCTGCAGCATGCCGCAAGATTTTCCTTGTGCTACCCGGGCCCATACTTTTGTCGGATGCCTTCCTCTTACCCATTATAATATCTGTTTGATCAAGGGGGGAGGTGGGAGGGAGATACCAAAGATATTCCTGATTGATCCCAAAGAGTCAGCTTATGCAGTACTTACAGTTTGATGTTGACCCCAGAGTAAAACCAAGAGGGTGGCCCTGCCCTGCCACCTCCTGCCGCTGACGGGCAGGAGGCCCTGGCCCTCTTTATGTGCCTCCGGGCGCGGACAAACAAGTGCGTTGGCGGCTCATGGGCCGCAAAGAATGCCGGGGATTGGGGTCACCCGGTGCCGGTGCAGCTGACGCTCTCCCGTGCAGCGGGAGGCCCTGGCACTCTTTATGCGCCTCCGGGCGCGAACAAACAAGTGCGTTGGCGGCTCATGGGCCGCAAAGAATGCCGGGGATTGGGGTCACCCGGTGCCGGTGCAGCTGACGCTCTCCCGTGCAGCGGGAGGCCCTGGCACTCTTTATGCGCCTTCGGGCGCGAACAAACAAGTGCATTGGCCGCTCACGGGCTGCAAAGAATGCCGGGGATTGGAGTCCCCTGGTGCCGGTGCAGCTGACGCTCTCCCATGAAGCGGGAGGGCCTGGCCCTCTTTATGCGCCTCCGGGCGTGGACAAACAAGCGCCATTGGCGGCTCACGGGCCGCAAAGAATGACGGGGATTGGAGTCCCCCGGTGCCGGTGCAGCTGACAATCTTTTGAATATAGTAATGTGTAGGGCAATGTTCAGAATGTTTTTTTTTACATATTATTTTTGGATGTGTTGGTGGCCATTAAATGTCTGCTGTTTTCCGTTCTCGCAACAACGTCGCAAAGATCCCGAAAAATTAATGAAAATAAAAAACCTTTAGAAAAAAACTTCACAATATTTCGGGGACTAGGGTGGCTCTGACAAGAGCTCTTGTGTTGGTTGTGTGTATATGGCTGCTACACATAAGACCGGATGCAGAGTTTCAGGTTGCTTAGAAACACCCTGTTGCCTTAATCTGTAAAGTGCACTCCATCATTTCTTTAAATCCATGCATGCCAAAACGCAGAATGTTTTAGATACAGCCAATGCGTTGGTCTCTGAGGAATGCAGAAGCAGTTTTATTAACATGTTTCCTGGCTTTGTCAATCTGTGGACAGAATTGATTTGACCACTTCCATTTCTGTCTTTGGCATACATTTGGCATTACACCAAGATAGTGTGAGGGAAAAGCTACATCAGTTCTGCATAGGTTTCTTTCATCAGGATTTACAGCCCTACCCAAATCAGTCAATAGTGCTCTTGGAAACAGGCCATTGACATAATCCAGGAATTCCTCAAATTGTGGGTCACATTTAAAGGACAGATAAGAGTTTGTGAGTCTTCCTTAGACAACAGTAGAGAGTCAGGAGCAAGAGACAGTGTTCCAATAGCAGGTTTTAACAGTTTCTTGGGCACAGTGAGCTATTGTGATAGGATGCAGATAGTATTCGCTCAGTCCTAACCTAGCTAGCCAAGCTTTTACATGCGTTAACCAGGGGATTCGGTGTGCCAGGTGGTTATCCATTATCTCCCTAAGGCAATCTCCATATGGGTTTAGTTTTTTAGTTGTCCAGAGCCTGACCACATATAGGATAGGCAGGCTATGTCTGAAATTTGTCTTAGGTTTAAATCGTACCTCAATAGGAGTAAGGGGTGCTCTTTGGAAGCCTCGGCAAGGCTTTAATACACAGGTTCTCGCTTCTTACTAGGGAATCAAGATTGCAGTAACCCCACAGGTCACCCCATAAAAGCCTGCCCCACATTCTTGGGCCTTGTACATCTCCAAGGCCGATGAGATGGAATATGTAGAGACCCTGTTAGCAAACCTAATAATCGATCAAGCTCTAAGTTTTAAGGTCTACAAGCTTTTTTTGATCTAGGCAGGCCATCTATGAGAGTTGTTTAATCTCACCACCAGGTAGTCAAACTCAGAGACCCCATCTAGTGAGGCATCCTCTAAAACATGGGTACTCACAAACTTTCTCTTGGGGGCCAAATTTACAGTGTGGTTTGTGGCCGAGGGCCGCACCGGTGGGTGCGGGGTCAGTGGGGGAGGGGGGCGGGGCTAGAGCAACAAAAAAACTATGACCATGAGGTTGAACACAGGCCCCTGCAGAGGACGCCTTCTTCCACTGAGCCACCAGACCCGGCATACACACATCTCTCTCTCTATCTATCTCTCTCTCCCTCTCTCTCCCTCCCTCCCTCCCTCTCTCTCCCTCCCTCTCTCTATCTCTCCCTCTCTCTATCTCTCCCTCCCTCTCTCTCTCTCCGTCTCCCTCCCTCTCTCTCTCTCTCTCCCTCTCTCTCCCTCTGTCTCCCTCTGTCTCTCTCCCTCTGTCTCCCTCTGTCTGTTTCCCTCCCTCTGTCTCCCTCTATCTGTCTCCCTCCCTCTCTGTTGCCCTCCTCCCTCTGTCTCCCTCTGTCTGTCGCCCTCCTCCCTCTGTCTGTCTCCCTCTGTCTGTCGCCCTCCTCCCTCTATCTATCTCCCTCCCTCTGTCTGTCGCCCTCCTCCCTCTGTCTGTCTCCCTCTGTCTGTCGCCCTCCTCCCTCTGTCTGTCGCCCTCCTCCCTCCCTCTGTATTCCTCTCTCTCTGTCTTCCTCTCTATCTGTCTCCCTCTCTCTCTCCCTCTCTCTGTCTCCCTCCCTCTCTCTGTCTCCCTCCCTCTCTCTGTCTGTCTCCCTCCCTCTGTCTCCCTCCCTCTGTCTCCCTCTCTCCGTCTGTCTCCCTCCCTCTCTCTCTGTCTCCCTCCCTCTCTCTCTGTCTCCCTCTGTCTGTCTCCCTCTGTCTCCCTCCCTCTATCTCCCTCTGTCTGTCGCCCTCTGTCTCCCTCTGTCTGTCTCCCTCTCCCTCCCTCTGTCTCCCCCTGACTCCCTCCCTCTGTCTCCCTCTGCCTCCCTCTGTCTCCCTCCCTCTGTCTCCCTCCCTCTGTCTCCCTCTCCCTCTGTTTCCCTCTCTGTCTCCCTCCCTCTGTCTCTGTCTCCCTCTGTCTCCCTCTCTCTGTCTCCCTCTGTCTGTCTCCCTCTGTCTGTCTCCCTCTGTCTCTGTCTCCCTCTCTCTGTCTCCCTCCCTCTGTCTCCCTCCCTCTGTCTGTCTCCCTCTCCCTCCCTCTGTCTCCACCTGACTCCCTCCCTCTGCCTCCCTCTGTCTCCCTCCCTCTCCCTCTCTCTGTCTCCCTCTGCCTCCCTCCCTCTGTCTCCCTCCCTCTGTCTGTCTTCCTCTGTCTGTTGCCCGCTGTCTCCCTCTCTCTCCCTCTGTTTCCCTCTCTGTCTCCCTCCCTCTGTCTCTCTCCCTCTGTCTGTCTCCCTCTCTCTGTCTCCCTCTCTCTCTGTCTCCCTCTCTCTCCCTCTCTCTCTGTCTCCCTCCCTCTGTCTCCCTCTCTCTGTCTCCCTCTCTGTCTCCCTCTCTCTGTCTCCCTCTCTCTGTCTCCCTCTGTCTGTCTCCCTCTCCCTCTGTCTCCCCTGACTCCCTCCCTCTGTCTCCCTCTGCCTCCCTCTGTTTCCCTCCCTCTGTTTCCCTCCCTCTGTTTCCCTCTCTCTCTGTCTCCCTCTCTGTCTCCCTCTCTCTGTCTCCCTCCCTCTCTCTGTCTCCCTCCCTCTGTCTGTCTCCTTCTCTCTGTCACCCTCTGTCTCCCCCTCTCTGTCTCCCTCCCTCTGTCTCTGGCCAGATCCCCCTCTCTGTCACCCTCTGTCACCTCACCCCGCGTGTGTGTCAGCCCGGGCTGAGACAGCTTCCCGGGCACACACACAGCCGCACCCAAGTACTTCACAGGTCTTTAAAAGACCATTCACTTGTTAATGAGGCTTTGTTGTATTTCACCTCTTCTTAGCGCCCCTGCAAGAGTGGAGATGCAGGGGCGCTAAGAAGAGGTGAAATACAACAAAGCCTCATTAACAAGTGAATGGTCTTTTAAAGAATCGCCCGGCCCCCATAGAGCGCTGCTGCAACTGGTGGTGTTTGCTGACACTAAAAAAAACAAGAAAAAACACAGGTAGGATATCTGCAAGGTCCGCGGGCCGCCAAGGAAGGCTTGCCGGGCCGCTGGCGGCCCGCGGGCCGTACTATGAGTACCCGTGCTCTAAAACAACCTTCCCCCTCGCTTCTTTTCAAGGACTAAATATCATATATTTGGTTTTGCTGCTATTGATTTCTAGGTTGTGGTCATTACAAAATAGATTAAACTTCACCAGCAGGATGCTTAAGCCCAACGTGGTTTTAGACAAAAGAAGTGTCACCTTACACCCAGCCACCCAGCCACCTTGGGGGAGCCATTCTCGCAATCAATAAGGTGGTTGATACAATCATTAATGAATAGTAGAAAGAGATGGGCGCCAGGACACATCCATGGTGCACACCTCGCCTGATGAACATGGCCTCTGTGGTTTCCCCGCCCGGACCCCACCTGACCCTAGCAAAATTGTCTGTGTATAATTGCTGGAAGAGCATCAATAAGCCAATGGGCACCCCAGTATTCCCCCGGACCTCCCGGAGTTTTGACATGGGAATAAGGTCGAAGACAGCCCGTAAATCTACAAATGCAACAAATAACAGCCCTGGTTAATGTCAACAATTTCCCCCTTTATAGTCAAGAATCGCAGGACCTGATTGATCATGCTTGTCTTGGCAACAAAACCTGCCTAGAGGTGTGATAACACACTTTAGGACTGTATCCACTCCCATAATTTTACCAGGAGTTGCTTGCTGTAGGTCTTCCAAATATTATCAATGAAGCTTATGGGCCGCTAATTACCTGGAATGTGTCTGTCTCTCTTTTTGAAAATTGGCATTATTTTAACCCCTTTCCAGGAATTAGGTATTGGGGCACCTGCGGCTATGACATTTGATGGACAATTTATAGAAAAGCCCAAAATCAATGGTTCAGAACGGTAAGGGTCAGAGTGAACCTTGTCAAGACCAGGGGCTTTCCCTGGTTTCTGGGCAAAGATTGCATTTAGGGTTTCATCCAGCATAAATTCCACTGTCTCCCCTTCTGTGTTCTTATTTGGGAGTTTTACACTAAAGCTGGTGTTTTCCTCCTTTAGTGATGTATCTGCATAAAGGTCAGTAAAATGCTTAACCCATTGCTCCGCAGGGATATGACATTCTGGGCAAGCATAGTCCCTACATTCTCTTGAGTGACCAAGTGCCAGAACCATCTAGGGTTCTTCTCTGCCGCTGTTTCCAGCAGGTCTCCCCAGAGCTTAATTTCCCACTGGGACTTACTGGTCTTGATGACCTTAGAATATTCCCATCTGGTCTTGATACTATTGGGCCTTATTTTGCTCTTTATGGCGTTCACCAATGCAGTTTCTGCCACTCTGCATTGAGGCTGAACCATTTGTGTAGTTTAGGAGAATTGTTACGAGCTTTGACCTTTTTCACAAATTACTTTTTCAGACTTTTGAAGAGATCTTCGTGCACAGCCATAATCTGGGAAGCAAAACAATCCTGGCTTTGAAGCATGTGCAATGCTACACAAAGAGATCCATATATCTCTTTTAGCGCATTTGTTTGGAATTAGATATAGCCACCCATCTCCCGTTCCGTCTGTTGTTTGTCAGGGTTAGTGCCTTGGATGTTACCATCTCAGGGTAACGTGTCGCTAATTGGAGACCCCTTCAATTCCAATAGGATAGGAAAATGGTCACTCTCCAGGAGGTCGATGACCGCCATATCGGCCATCTCATGCCAGATCCTCACATTTAGTAAAATATAATCAATATTATTTTTATAGACCCCCCTCTTAAAGATTGACTTGACTTTAGCGTCTGAAGATGAGATGCTGTTGCACACTCTCAGGGCATGGGACAAAATTATATCTGCTACCTGAAGAGCGGCTGTGCTCATCCTAATTAAGTGTGGGCAGAGAGCTCCGCTCCACTGGCAGAGCTTGCAGATTTTTGCATACTCCGCATTCCGCTGAGAACGCGGGGTTTATGCAAAACTCCGACTCCCCAGCGGAGCGGAGTTTAGCCCCGGGCCCCCCTGTAAGCTTTCCGCCTCCACCCACCCCCAATAAATATAAAAAAAACAAAACTAAAGATTAAGAAAAAAACACACTTCCCTTTATCGTGGCGTCCCTGGGCTGCCCTCCTCCTCCTCGCCGTGGTCTCTCCTGGAGAGACTCCTACGTCAGACATACATCATGGTAGGACTGGGCATGCATGCGCAGTCCTACCACGAGGTACGTCTGACGTAGGGGTTTCTGTTTGCAGAAGAGACCACGGCGAGGAGGAGTGCAGCCCGGAGACTCCACGATAAAGGTAAGTCTGTTTTTTATCTAATTTATTCTTATTTTTTAAATATTTTCTTATGGGGGGTGAAGGCGCGAAGCGGAGCTCCACAGAGTTTTTGCCAAACTCCGTGGAGCTCCGCATAGTGCGAATACGCCAGCTCCGCCCGGGCTTAATCTTAATGCTTTTCTTAGAGCTGGAGTACAGAGGAATTCTCCAGCATTCGTCCTCAGCCCTTATCCATTGTAGCATGGAAGGATAAGGTTTGAAACTAGCATTAAAATCACCAGAGATAATCAAATAAACTCCAGCCCTGTGGATGTTTAAGAGAGTATTCAGTAATTTCAATGTCGGGTAGGATTTGTTAAAGGAAGACGTCTTGTTATAGATGTTAACCAGAAGGTAGGGGTCCCTGACTTCAGGGTCAATGTAAGAACAAGGGGGTCGAAGGAATCAGTCTTAATTTTCTTGACTAGGCAGTCAAGGGATGTTTTAATCCATATAGTAAGCCCAACAGATGGTCTACCTGATTTCCAGGGTAAGGCATCTATACTGTATGTTATGAAGCCCTGTCTGTAGATCTTATTAACCGCCCATGTCTCTTGGAAAATGCAAATATGAAATCTGCCAACAAAGCTTCCCAAATCCTCATCTTCCAATTTTGATCCAATACCAGCTATATTCCAGTTTACTATCTGTAAATTAGTTGTCAAGTATTGTGGAGTAAAGTTGGTACTAGGAGAAGTGACCAACCTTTTGGTAGCAGATTCATAAGCCATATTGATGTCCCTCAGTTCAAATAAATTGCAGGGATTCCCCGCATGTCATGACAAACAGTGTCCTTACTACCCCTAATGGAGATCTGTCTGGCAGCGTCAGAGGTGAAAGGGGGTTTGACGACTAGAAAGAGGCAGGAATGGTATTGCAGTCAGTCGACCATGCTCAACCCACTACCAGCAGGGTGAGCATGGAGGTCAGCAACTTTTTCACTCACCTTGTGCCTTGTGCTGCTGATAGTGGGACCATCTCTTCCCACACTATTGACATTGTCTGGGAGCCTCAGCTTAAAGCAAATTTCTGACCCCGCAGGAGGGGAAGTACTCTGGTCTAATGAAATCAGGCCCTCCTTCAGCTCCGGGGCTGCAAGCTTCACCTCGATAGAATCCCATGGCCCCTCTGCAAATGACGATGTCTCACATGCACAATATCTGAATAAACGATCCACTAGCAATGTCTAACGTTTCTGATCCAGTGCAAAACCTTGTTTCTCAATGAGTCTTTGCCTTCCAAAGTGCCAGATGATAGTTTGGGAACCTTGAGCATGAAAACAGTATGTGCCTCAAGGATTCCCACTTTAGATCGTAAAGTACTCAAGTTGCTGGTAGGCGGAGCTGATTTGTAGGGCATAGGATGGCTAGGCAGGATGGTCGTACGGTGCATGCCGGCTGTGGAAAGTAAATGAGAACGCTGGGTGGAACAGGGTCATTAATCATAGTAATAGGTGGAGCCTTGAGTGAAAACTTGAGTGGTGGCTATTTCAAAGAGTGATGCATGCCAATGTTGTCGGAATGTGAAAACATGGCCCCTCATAGTATCTGGCCCTTCCTGTAGGCCCTTTACTGTATATCCAGGAGTGGTCTTGAGGGTCAGTTTTGGCTTTATCAAGATCTCCGGGGCATAGAGAAGTAGTAAGACTTGGCATCCCACTGGTTGATAAAAGGGAGAAAGCAAGGACAGTCACCAGATAATTTAGCAAGAGAGCCCACAACATCTAATATAACTTGTTTCAAGTCATTAACCTTGTCCCTCAGTGCTTTAATAAGCTTGATTGCATATTCAAGAGAAGCAGGCATGGAGCAGTGCATGGGGTTTTCAACAGGCTAGATCAAAGGAGGATTTTGGAGATGTTCATCCGGCGGGTGTTCTGAGTGCAAAGTGTCACACCTATTTGAGTACTCAGCATTAGGAATAGCTTATGCATTCCCACTTTCGTCCTGTGACTCAGAAGGAATTAAACACTCCTTGCTTTGAAAGATGTTGACTTTTGTAGGAGCTTTAGATGACTTTTACTTCTTCTTAAATACTTCCACCACCTTCCCCCCATTAGGTGCACTATCATTGCTGGGGGCACCAGATTTCAGTAAACTTTCCACCTTGCCGATTAAGGTGTCGATGGCTCTAGCCACGCAGTTTGCCACTGCGTGCTTGAAATGTTCGGAGGGTTTCAGCTGGATAGAAGCATCTGTAGAGCTGGTTGTTGCCTTCCTCTTCCCCATGATATCCTACAACAGAGGGGAAGAGAGTAGGGACACTGAAAAAATCACCAATGAACTGACACTGGTAAAAAAAAACCAACAATATATCATGAACCACAGTAACTTTTTTCTTCTGGGCTAATAGGGGCCTCCGATCTCCGAGCCAAAATCAAAGGGGGGTGGCACTGCCCTGTCTTATCCTGGCTTTGACAGGCTTGGATGGGCCCACCCTTGACCATGGCTTTGCCCGGGGGCGGCCCATGCACGTCCCATGCTGCAGGAGAGTGTCTGCAATTTTGAAGCACCGTAGAGGGCTCCTCTGCCTTGCCTCCATGCAATCTCCTCCTGGTGTGCTGACTTCTGGGGCCAGAGGTCCCCAAGCTCAAGCAATGTTGGTCCGAATTTAATGGAGTCACATTCTTGGTCAACTCAATGGCCAGAGTCTCACTCTAGACCCTAATGAGACGATTGATTAAAAAATTCACATGCACTGGTTGACAGGCCTCCAGTGATCAGGGCTAGATGTCCCTGGGGCGGCTCAGCACACTATCAATATGAGCTGTGCAGGGGTGTCTATGAGGGGCCAGGTGTCTATAAGATGACTGCTGGAGAAGCTGCAGCACAAAAGTTGCTCTACTAAACACAGCTTCAAAACAAACGTTTACCTTTTGTGATGCTAATAAAGAGGAATATGAGCACATGCAGTTAAGATGCCCTAGACAAGCACAGGAGTGAATTTCCACCTTATTATGCTTAGCTAATGCCAATTGAGTTAATGGCAAGTCCAACCCTTAATTTCACATTGTGGGGTATAGACTAAGCCTGGGCGGAGTTTGCGTAGCGGCGCTACGCGGAACCCCGAGGAGTTGCAAAAAAACTCTGCTGCACTATGCAGAATTCCGCGAGCGCGAGGAGTTGCTTGTCCCGCTCTTTCGCGTGACTTTTTCCACTGTACGTCATACGGATTGCGTGTTCGGGTGGAAATATCATGCGAACTTTATTTTTTAGCTTTCCTACTTCCTTGATACTACACAGTCCTTCCTTCTTTTTCCCTTTTTCTTTTTTTTTCTCTCTTTTCCCCCAGCCCCATTGCAGATAAGGGCGCACCAAGGCGCGGCCGCCATCCTTGCGGAAGGCGGCGCCAGGCAGGGGTGCAGTCCCGTACCCTGTTTTCCGAGGTGAAGGTGGCAGCGCTGGCTTTTTATATTCAGCGCCCCCTCCCCTCCACCCTGGCAGCAGGCGGCAGGCCTGGGTCCGGGTACGGGATGCGGGAGCACCAGCAGCACTGGGCGAGGGTGCGCCAGGCAGTTTACCGCTGCTCTGGGGTCCGGGGCACCATTCAGCAGTTGGCGCACTGCTGGTCCGACATCCTGGACCGAGAGCAGGACCTGCTGGACCTGCTAGGAGTTGAGGTTGCGGGGCTAGGTGAGTAATTATTAAAATTATTAATTTTTATTATTACTTGTGTGTTCTATGCTATAGCTAATATTTTTTTCCCAAAAATAGCAAGGATGCTGCTTACATGCAGGGAAGTAACGTTTTCAAATATTATGTAATAATCTGTTATTCTAGACAGGTGCTTAGCTTACTTGGCGCTAACCACTTCACTTAGTTATTGAATTGTAGTCGTTGCCACTCGCTTGGGCTGATGTGATTAGTGATCATTATGTAAGACGTTCTGTAATTAGTTATTTGTAATTTCGTAAACGCATGGTGCATGCCAATGCCACACTGACGGTGCAGGGATGTTTGTGAACAACAACATCCATTTTTCAATGGAAGCTTGTGCTGCAGGCCTTTTTTGCTTGTCACACAAGCTTCCATTGACAAAGGAAGGTTTGCGACTGCCCTATGGCCTATTGGCGATCGCATCGATTCGTAGTAGACTAGTGGGGTCGTCGTGACCGTGGCGCAGACCTAAGGTCGGGTGGTTCCAGAACTGCAATGGCGTCCGAACCACATCATTGTAATCATTATAATAAGGCCCTTAGTGATTAGTGCATTGCCCGTCAAATGGGGTTGACTTGAGAATGAGAGATTGCAAATGAGATTTGAGAAGAAGCAAACATTATGATTTGTTGCAATTTATTATTAGTAATTCCAAATGCAGTTTACTAAATGTGGAATAGGAGTGGAAGAGGTAGGTAGGTTTTGGAAATTTTGAATAGGATAGGACGGTCCGCGATATACTACTACTAGTTGATCTGATTTAGAAAAGTTCAATGTTATTGCGATTGACTTTGCTTGTCAAATATATTTTGTGGAGATATTATTTATTACCACAAATCTTTTTTTGTCTTTATGTTTTACATCAACATCCAGGGGCAAGAAGAGGGCTGAGGCGGGTGAGGGTCCGGGAGCCTGAGCTGAAGGTGCCGCCCAGAGTTCCTCAGTCGATGGCTCTGCTGGCCCCAGTAAGTCCTCCTGGTGTTAACATTAATGTATTTATTCCCCTAATATTTCTGCTCCTTTTTGAATAATGTGACGTCTACCCGTTTATATATTATTTTTCTAAATCCTCTTCGATGTATCCATTTCTAAATTCTTGTTATCCCTGTATTATCCTATTTACTTATTTTCTATATTTCAAGTTTCTCTACTTTACGTCAAACTGTCTAGTTATTAGTCTGTCTGTAGCTTCCTTTCTTCTACTTTTTCAGTCAGCTTTCCCTCTACCCTTTTGTGGACTGCCTAGGGGTGGTACTCTAAGACTCAGAGAACCCTTTGGTCACATAGTACTACTACTACTCCTCTGCCGTACAGATTGCATGCCCATTGCCCAAGTAAGGTATTCTACGCATGTAATAGATGAGAAGGCTTAATCACTAAAACAAGAGAGTGGCAATGGTCACGTTGGACACCCCAAAGTTATCTTCTTATTAGCTAGGCCTAGTATTATTAGCAGCAGTTGGTGAACTGATGACTGTGCACCATGTCTGCGAGGAAGTACGAGGAGGACAGCCCCATTGCATTTGCCAACCAAGGCATATGCTATTTATTTTTTAAAACATCATATTCATCAATCAATAGCTCCAGCCACTCCTTAACAGCTTGTCTCTTGTCTTGACTTAAGGCTTTTTTTTAAACTTTCCAACAACAAAATGCCCATCCTGATATTTTTTTTAGAAGATACTGTCTGTAATGTATCCAAATTGTAGTGAATGATGTGTGTGGTGTTTTTTTATTTTCCTATAAAACAATTAATAGGGGGAGGTGTATCTGGCATCTAAGAAATGTGTAATATTTTTTTTTTAGCCGCACCGACCACCAGTGCCGGGGCCAGGACAGACGGCGCCAGTCTACAGATGCGGCAGCAGAAGGGGGTGAGCTAGGGGCAGTGGCGGGCGGTGATAAGTCATATTGCTTGCTTATTATTGACAAATAATTATAATTATAAGCTCACTGTAGAGGTGTAGTCTTGTTGACTTGTGAACTGCAGGTGAACACAGCAGGAGTTGAAGATGAGCTAAGTAACTAATGGCCGCTCCTATCTTCAACTCAGCAAAAAACGTTTCATGAACAAGACCTTTAACTATGGGTTGTTGGAAGGGGAAATGTTGGATGAAATGTATTATACATGACTGAAAGCGAAGGATGCGTGGGTGAAAGTGCTGGATGCATAAATAGTACTATAGGTGGCTGATAGCTAGGATTCATGGGTGGGTGAAGGATGGATGAAAGGTTGGTATACTGGTAGGAACGAAGCCTGCCTGGGTGGGTGAAAGTGTATGTGTGAAACGATGCCTGCCTGGGTGGGTGATTGGAATCCTGTGGTGGTTTCTTTTGATTGAAATAAACTTAAGGACACATGGGTGGGTAAATGTCAAATGACAAATGTATGTTGCTGAAAGGTTTGTACTTGAGATCATGAGACTAGAGTGAGACAGAGAGCCATGTTTGGAACTTTGGATGGATGGCTTGGCTATATGGATGGGTGGGTAGTTTCAATGGTGAAGAGTGGATTGAGAGAATGTAAAAAAACTTAAATGACGGTGAGTAGCAAAGCCAAGGGTGAAGAATAAAAAAATAAAATACTCGAAGAACAATGCAATGATGAATGTAAAAATCCTTGGGAAGGAGAATAAGGAACTATGGTGCTCCTCTGTAGTGGTGTTCGTCTCACCTTTACTTGCCTGGAATGGTTTTTTCGATGTTTTTCTATTCAAATGGTTAAGGAGGTGGTATTTGAGACTCCTCCCTGGACTCAAAGTAGTTTTCAAGCGCAACATTATGTATCCTTCCTACCCACCCATCATTAATCACCTCCCTCCATACCCATGGCATAATTTTCTATTTGTTTTGCTAAGAGCATTGTTTACAATTTGACTTTTTTCTTTCTTGATATGTAGCTACTTCTGCTGCTCCACCGACCAGACAGGAGATTGCAGCCCGGACCCGGCGGTGGAAAATCGAGGACATCAGGGCCGGGTTCCAGTGGCTGGTGGCCAAGGAGGATGAGGCAGAAGCTGCTGCAGATTCCCTGGGCCCCAGCCAGGCCCCAACAACCACCCCACCACCACAATGACGCCGCGGTCCAATGGGTGCCCGCCGGTGCCGCCACCATTCCACCAGCACTGCTGCTCCCCCTTATTTCCTCCGATATGAGCGCCACATCATGCGAAGGCTGGCGGATATTGAAGCCAGGCAGGAACGGGTGGAGAGGCACCTCCAGAAGCTCCTAACCCGCTGTTAGTGCTCTCTTCACCTTCAGCCCCTTTTTAAATCTGTTTTTGGGTGGGTGGGTGGGAGTTGGGGGATTGTTGCGTTTTTCTTTATTTATAGGCATTTCTTGGACACTACGTGGTCATTGGTTGGGGTTAGGGAGAGGGGTGGGCCAGTTGTGGGTTTGGTATTTTGTTCAGGGAATAATAAACTTTTCATACTTTTACATTTTATGATTATGAATGATTTTAAAAAAATGTGGTGGGGTTATTGATTGTTTGTTTTACTTCTCAGTGCTGCCTTTGCTGCAGTCAGTTTTAAAAGTCTGCTGATAGTGTACACAAAATAATGATGCGGTACCCTCCCTTGTCCTACTACTCTCTCCTCCTAGTCTCTGCAGTCTACTGTGCAACTACTATATAATATTTATTAACCCCTAAGGACTCGGAGGGGGTGGGGGGTGAATTACCATTGTATAGAATGATTGTCGTTGAACAATGATCAATCAACCACAGTTCACTTCTCATACCTGATTAGATGAAGCGAGGGCTCCATGGTTTCCCAAGGTGCCATCATGGTGGTAGTAGTAGCAGAATGCATTTCTTTTGATATTGAAAGCAAACTCATCAGAACTGAAGCGAGGTTCCACTTCCTCCTAGGCAAACTAGAACTGTAGGATAAGGACTCGGAGAGTGGGGACTATTCATCGAAAGGGAAGTTAACAAACTGAAATTTAAAAAAACTAGGTTCATGCCATTATTATTATATGCAAGCTTGATGACAGTCACCAGAGACTAGACTACTAGAACAGACTCAGTCTCAGACACAAGAAGAGAGTATGATAAGCAATGAAAAACTGAATTAATCAGAACAATGTTGAGCTACTATGAACTGTACGAAGTATACAAGCTTAAACAGCTTAGACGCAAATTAATACAAAGCCTGAATGATGATGCTGGCAATGAGATGTTCCTCTGAAAAAAGTATCATACACTGTGCTGGCTGGGGTGGATATTGTATAATATATGCTGCCAGTGTGTGCTATATGAGCTTAGTTAAGAATAAGATCCTCCTCACCCTGCACTGAGTTGTTGTGTTGCTTTCACCACATCCGCCCCACCAAGTGTGTGCTCAGTTAATGGTGTAAAAATTGTTAAGTCACACCTCAATTAATCACACAGCCTGGGGGAAGAGGTTAGGCGTTTGATGAATGGTTGGAAAGGGGGATTGAGGGAAAGGTTTGACAAAGACAAACACTACACATGGACAACACTCATCTTGGCAGCCGACCATCATAAATCTTGGAGGAAAAGGAAATGCATGCATGATGATGAGTGGTACTAGACATGTACAAGGAAGTATATTAATTATGCAATTGTCTGTCTGCGCCCAGAGAGACCCAAGTTACGTCCATTATATTTATGTTCTGTTGTACCGGGCTTAGAAAGATAGCAAATACAATTAAATTATCTGTAGGAGTAAAAAGCAAACATAAACAACACACACAGTCGTAATGATTGAAGAGAAAAAAAAAGATACTGTATAAATTGGGAGTTGCATCTCCGCATTCTTATTGGACTGTCCGCCCGTGAATCTTGGGTGCCTGGCGCATGCTGTTTTGTATGGTAAGTGTGAGTTGTTTTTCCAGTATGGCGCAGGGTAAAGGGCCTGTAGATGGAAAAACAAAAAGGATATTGAAAAATCAAGAAGAGAACAAAAAGTTAAACTGCATAAGGAGGAGTGCAACATGAAGACTTTCAGAGGCAGCATGGCTAAATCAGACTCTGTTTCCGGCAGTTAACTCCAACAACAGGCCACCCCCACCCAAACTCCACTTAGCTTCGGATTTGAGACAGACAGCACTGAGCACGCATACATAATATACAAACAGCAACATAGCATTTTCCAAATGAAGTAAAAAAATCAATGCAACGCGGTCTGTCACACCGCACTCGCCGCACCCCACCACTACACAGACATGTAGGTCTGGTCTCTGTTGTTGTTTACCTTTAGTCATCATCAATCATCCAAATCGGTTGGTTTCAGTGAATTTGAAAAAATCCATCTTCTTCTGGTGGCACACCCTGAGTTATTCCATCAATCTTCTCTGATCCTCCTGACCTGACTCTGACTGCGAGTATGGTGGTCATGGTGTCCAACTCTGAGTCCGTACCAACAATGTCCGACTCCCAAATGAGTCCTCCAGACTCGTCCACTCCAGACTCAAAATGCAATGGATCGGCCTGTAGTAGTACAATTTTGTTATTGAACAACAAGAAGGGAAAGATTGACTTGTGTCACTTTGTAGAATAGACATTCACAACAAACAACAATCACTCATCGTGCAATGCATGCCATCATTTACCTGTCCTTCCGGGGCAGTACCTCTAGGTTAGGAAAGGATAGATAGATAGTCAGGGTCCAGGGTTGGAGGCAGGCACACATTTGTTTGAATTCTCCATCTGGCTGTCTGGCTTGAGAGAAATGGCTTTTGGGCGAGTCAGGAGTGGACTTTACTTCTTCATTGACAGCACACAGCTGCAACTCTGATCCAGCAATAAAAAGAGTAAGACGGTGGGGATGGATTTGTGAACCAGAAAGACAGTCACACACACAAATAAATAATAAAGTAAATAATGTTCCTTAGCTATATCTTTTTTTTGGGGTGGGGGCGTCAAAGAAAGAAAGTAACTGGAAATTGAAAGAACCTAGTTGTCAGGGAAGTAGAGCTCATCCTCAAACTCTGGCGGTTCGCCCAGAAGTAGGTCACCTAACACACTACTTGCATGACCTGAGTCGCCGTCATCATCTTCCTGCTGTGCTACTTCAGGTATGGTGTAATCCAGGGGTATAAAGTGCTGATTCATTTTGATCATGGTTAACCTCTCCACGTTTTGGGGTGAGAGACTGGTCTTTCTCACTGTCAGAACGGCACCAGCAGCACTGAAAACATGCTCAGAAGAGACACTTGAGACAGGGCAAGCCAGATAGATTATCCCCAGCCTGCTGAGCACTGGCCATTGGCGCCTCATACCAATACAGCAATGGGTTTTGATCAAAGTAGACCTCTGTTGGGTCATCCAGATAGGCCTTTACGATCTGCTCAATGCTCATGGGTGCTCCGCTTTGCTCGGTCTCTTTTGCCTTTGCCTCAGCACTGGACTTAAGCCCTTGCTGTAGAAATCATTCCTGTGCCGAATTTGGGGCTGATGCTCCTGTTCTTGTTGTTGTTGTTGATGTTGTTCTTGGTGTTGTTGGTGGTTTTGGCTGCTGTGAGCCAACTGCACTGCCCTCAGGCTCTGAAGTTGAACTTGAAGCTGGCTGCCCTGCAGTACTTGTTGTGCCCTGGAGTAGCGGGCCTCTAATTCCCGCCCGTTCATTTTCTAGCTGACTGGCTTCCACAGCTATCCAAGTTTTGTAGTTGGCAACACCCCATCTGAAAAAGGATCGAAAATGTGCAGTAAAAGTTTGTACCGTGTACCATGGTTCCAGAATTGTGGCACAAATATAATAGTTGGATGACACAATGCCTCTTTGCACCCTTGTATTTTCAGATAAGCGAAGGGTTAAGCTCTCCACCAACTCATATGCTTCTTTATTTTCCTCCACACTTGCGTACATTGCAGACACCCCCTTCAGCTGTTCTTGTAGCATGTGCAACAATGGGATTGCTTGGCCCATAGTACAGTCCTCCTCAGGGCCGGACTGGGAACCGAAACCGGCCCTGGCAAACTGCTCGGCCGGCCCCCCTGTGGGGGCTCAGGGGGTGCAGCCGAGCTGTTTGCAAGGGCCGATTTCGGCCGATTTTGTTACCGGGGGCCGATATTGCAGGCCCCCGGTAACAAAACCGGCCCCCCAGGGGCCCAAAACTGGCCTCCACCCTGGCGGCCCACCGGGGAAACGCTCGGTGCCCGCTATGGTCAGTCCGGCCCTGGTCCTCCTTGCTAACTTCACATGTGAAGACCTCGAAAGGAAGTAGCATCTCTGTCAGGCATTTAACTAGGCCCCATTGGTCCATCTCAATGATCATGCCTTTCACAGTAGCATCCCCTCGTTGCATGACATATTCATTGATTGGTCTGTTCTGCTCAATTAGACGTTCAAGCATGTAATAAGTTGAGTTCCAACGTGTTGGCACCTCCTGGATAAGTGCTTTAACTGGCATTCTATTATCACGTTGAAAGATCCTCAGCTGCTTCCGGACTTTAAAATAATGGCTGAAATGTGTGCAGATTCTACTGCAGGGAGTGAGTAAGTTGCTGACTTGGTCTTCTTTTTTCAGAAAGTCTTGAACTATGATGTTAATGCAGTGCGCCAAACACAGGACCCTGAAATAGCCACCATTGGCCATGGCCTTAACTATATGACTGCCATTGTCCGTGGCAACAAAACCAATGTTAAGCCCTCTTTGTCGCAGCCATTCAAAGACCTTGCTGTCAAAGTCTTCCAAAATGTTTGCAGCAGTATGAGATTTCTCCATGGCGAACATGGCTTCAGTTGCATGTTTCCGAGAGGCATTAAAAATCTCAGCAGTGTCAAAAACACCTGCTGCAGATATCTTTTCTCTAACCCCCACAAAAGAGAACCAGTGTGCAGTGATGCACACATGTAATCAGTGGCTTGGCAACTGGTCCACATGTCTTTTGTCAGGTGGATAGTGTGAACAGCACTCTGTTGCAAAGCTTGTCCAAGCAATTCCAGCACGTTGTGATGTAGTGCTGGAACAGCAACTCTGGCAAAATAGGACCGGTTGGGAACCTTCCATTTCGGGCAGATGGCTGCCACAAATTCAAGAAAACCCACCCCTTTCACAAAAGAAAAAGGGAGGAGGTCCAGCGCTAACATTTTAGCCAGCTTCGCGTTGTACAAACGTGCCGTTGAGTGGTTGCGTTCGTACTGCCCCTCCGACCTAAACATGCTGAGAATGGTAGCCTGGATTTTTTTCTTTTCTGGTGCCACTGATGCAGGTGACTTCTTGACGCCAGATGCTAGGCTCAATGCACATTTTTTCGTTGCGGTACTCTCTTGCCTGGGACTCCTCAGTGTCTCAGCCTGACTCTTGTGCCATAGCGATGTTACTGATGATGATGTGGGCGGTACCACTGCACTGCTGGACAAGGGCCGCTTTGTGACACAGAGAAAACGTCTCCCTCTTGCTCCCTTTCCACTGTAATCGGATCTTCTTCTTCATCCTCTCCACCAACAACACATGCAGCTTTTTGGCCGCTAAGGTGCGCCTCCCACTGGATCAAGTGGTGTTTTCTGAGATGGGTTGTTTGGCCTCCGGTACCATAGTTTGTGCCAATCTTACCCCGACTAACAACTTGTCCACAAATGGAGCATATAGCAATGTTCACCTCCTTCCTGCTAACTGAAAATAAGTCCCAAACAGGGGAGGTCAACTTTCTGGTGCTGCTGGTGCCACTTGCAATGTCAGATGAACTGGTAGGTGGGCGTGAAGTTTGACTCTCTGCAGTACCTACTTCTACTGAGGTGGTTGTGGTGGATGTAGGTCGCTGCCGGCGAAATATGGAAGCTGGAGGTGGTGTTGGTGGTATCATCTGTGTTGGTGGTATCCGTGCCACATCCCTCACAGCAATTTGGGATGGGGTAATGTCGGTCTCCACTGGGGCGGGACTAATGTCCATGATTACTGGCTCGTCATCATCCTCCTCTTCTACATCTACCTCCATAACTCTTAGGCTTTCTGGAACCTTCCTTTTCCCTAGCCTTGTCTCGTGGCGTGTCTCACTCTCAGACTGAGGTGGCTTCCAAGTGGCGTCTAGATCATCAGAAGTGGGGCTTGCAGAAGAAGTTGATGGACAAACCCTCCTTTTCCTTGCTGGGGATCTGGAAGACATTGGATCTTCTGAAAGAGTTGCTTGCTCTTCTTCCTCTGCAGGAAGCTTGATCTCCTGAACTGCCCCTACTTCGGGAGGAACAACTACTATTGGGGGTGGTTGTGGCTGTTGTTGCCCACTTATCTGAGTTTCCTGCATTGATTGGGTTCTACTTTGCGATAAGTCAATTTCAACATCACTGCTCATTGGCTCTGGACTTGTGATTAGACTGGCTACCTCTGCGACAGACATGGGCTTGGGCCTAGGTTGGTGGGGTGGGTCCACTGATGCGGGGGTGCTGCTCCCAGCTTGCTCTCCGGACGCAGCTACTACAGGCGCAATTTTTGGTTTCCCAAAAAAGGTCTTGGGCAACATACCAGTCTTGGTAAGGGGCAGTGCCTTCTTCTCACTGGCAACTTTCTTGGTACCGGACCTGGTTCCTTTCTTTGGGACCATCTTCAAGATGTCAGCAGCACGCAGTGGCACAAGTTGAAGAGATGTCTGTGGTCACACATCACGTGATGTCGTGCGCAGCAGGACTTCTGTCTGGGAGTACAATGGGTGATGTTGTCTCCTCCTCTTTTGTGCACCTAAAAGCAAAGAAGCAAGAAGAACATCAGTGAAACGTGGCATTCATTGTTGTGGTTCAATTACTACTAGTACAAACAAACAAGGATAATAAATAAGGCTCCCTGTTTTCCGTTTTTACTGATTTTTACAGATAAATACAGACAGAAACACATTTATTTTCCTGTCTGTATTTATTTTTAAATGTGGATAAAAACGGAAATATGGGTTGTTTTTGAGTGATTCTAAATGCTGTCATTCATGACTGCCAGGCCAATAGCTGTGCGGACTGACAAGCGAGGGGATTAAAAAAATATAGGGATTTTAGTAAAGAGCCTTAACAACAGTAGATTTGCACAACCTTGATACTAAAATGTGCATATTTTTTTACAAGTGCATATTTTACCATCTGTGCGTGTATATGTCATTGAAACCTGTCAGGCGTTGAGGTACGAGTGCACATTAACTGGTTAAATAAATGCAGATACATACGCATTTCAGCTTCATTTTTTACAAAACCGAAAATAAATATGGATAAATACAGGTAAAATTGGCAAACAATAAATATGGATAAATACAGACGGAAATTACAAAAATATAAATAACATAAAACCGGGAGCCCTAATAATATATAACTTAGTGTGTGGACACACTTGTTAGTGTTATTAATATTAATACATTTATTACCTCAGTTATTTAAAAAACATAACAATACAGTGTAGCCATTTGTGAGACTTTGACAACAAGGGCTTTCATGGCGTACTGTACAGTACACTCAGGAAGGATAGGAAAAAAGAACAACAACAAAAATACAAATGTAACGGACCTGGTTTGGCATTGTGTATCATGTGGGATGCAGCATTCAGGGAGCTGCAGCTGACAATGGATGGAAGCAATAAGCCAAGAGGAACAAAGGAAAGACATGCAGGCCTATGGCAAAAGCAGTAAAGCACACTAACTGCCACCACAAAATGGCCACCAGCCTCATGGTCACTCACAAGTCACAACAACAACAAGGCCTGGGAAACAATTAACTCAAGCAGGCCTATATATGGAGTTGGACACAGACTTTAACAAAATAAATTACAGCTGGCCACATGGGGAGGCTCAACCAAGGCAAATGCTGGCCAACTATTACAAACATACTCACACACTGGCCAGACAAAGGAGGCATGCTAAACAACACAGATTTAATGCAATAATGCCAAAACGAAAATCCACAGGGCTAAAAAAGGTTTGCAAGTTACACAACAACCATACACATCCAACAAAGGCATTTATTTAACACGCATGAAAAAAAGTGAAATACCAAAAAAACACTTTTTGCAGTTCAATCCAATGCCATCCATGCCCTAAATGATGTTTAAATTCAACAGACACCACAGAAACAGTTGCTTCATGCCCCCATGAGTAGCTCTGGGCCTATTGATTGGAAAACCCATTGACAGACTAGGCCACATAGTGAATCAATTCAAATCAATAATATTGCAAATTTATTAGAAAATGTATTGAACTGTGCTACATTTTTTGCTGGATAAAACAAGAAAAAATTGCATGCAAAACAACAACAAGGCATGGCCACCACAAAGAAGGCTTGCAGGCCTAATGCAGAAGCACGCTAGCTGCCCCATCACAAAATGGCCGCCAGCTACATGGCCAGGCCACAACAACAAGAAAGGGAAGACAGACAATGCAGGCCTATGGCAAAGACACACTGGCTGCCTTCACAAAATGGCCACCAGCTACATGGCCAGTCAACAAAAACAAAGGGAAGACAGACAATGCAGGCATATGGCAAAAGCACACTGGCTGCCTTCACAAAATGGCCGCCAGCCACATGGCCAGGCCACAACAACAAGAAAGGGAAAACAGACAATGCAGACCTATGGCAAAAGCATACTGGCTACCCCTTCACAAAATTGCCGCCAGCCACATGGCCAGGCCACAACAACAAGAAAGGGAAGACAGACAATGCAGGCCTATGGCAAAAGCACACTGGCTGCCTTCACAAAATGGCCGACAGCCACATGGCCAGTCTACCACAAGAAAGGGAAGACAGACAATGCAGGCATATGGCAAAATCACACTGGCTGCCTTCACAAAATGGCCACCAGCCACATGGCCGGGCCACAACAAGAAAGGGAAGACAGACAATGCAGGCCTATGGCAAAAACCCACTTGCTACCCCTTCACAAAATGGCCACCAGCCACATGGCCAAGCCACAACAACAAGTAAGGGAAGACAGACAATGCAGGCCTATGGCAAAAGCAGACTGGCTGCCTTCACAAAATGGCCTCCAGCCACATGGTCACTCACAACAAGCAGGAGGCCTGGAAAACAATGAACTCAAGCAGGCCTATATGAACACAGACTTTACAAAATGGCCCCTGGCCACACGGGGAGGGTCAGCCAAGGCAAATGCTGGCCCACTATTACAAACACACTCACACACTGGCCAGACAAACGAAGCATGCTAAACAACAAAGCTTTAATGCCAAACAATGCCAAAACGAAAATCCACAGGGCTAAAAAATATTTGCAAGTTACACAACAACCACACACATCCAACAAAGGCATTTATTTAAGACATATGAAAAAAAGTGAAATACTAAAAAAAAAACATTTTGCATTTCAATCCAATGCCATCCATGCCCTAAATGATGTTTAAATTCAACACACACCACAGAAACAGTTGTTGCATGCATCCGTGAGCAGCTCTGGGCCTACTGGCTGAAAGCCCTATTGGCAGACTACTGGGCTAGTGAATTAAAGAAATATTGCAAATTGATTTCAAAAGTTGGAGAAAATGTAGTGAACTGTGCAACATGTTTCCTCTATAAAAGAAGAAAAATGACTTACAAAGAAACAACTATGCCTCTACTGAAACTACAGGCCAACCACCACAATAAATTTTTAAAAAACGATTAAACGTACAAAAAATGTAGGTGCAATGCCCCAATCAAACAAACAACACCAATTTTCCAACTTACTTGTGAAATCTCAAATTCAAAAGTCCTCAAATCCAATGATATATGATGCAGCAGACATAAAGAGTGATCCTTCCAGCTCCAAATCCAAATGAAAAGTGAACAGGAGATGGCCAAAGCACTTGGAGGAGCCTGCTGGACAGGAACAGGAATTTGGCAACTCTGGGGCACTTCCTTCCTCTTAAAAAAAAAAGTAAAAAAAGAAAAAGGACTCCTTGCACAAAAAAGTATAGCCAAATGTCAACCTGAGGAGTTTTTTTTATTCCAAATCGTCATTTCGAGAAGGTTTTGATGCTGCTGGGGGAGAGAATGTTCGCCAGATTGCAGATTCTGAGTGTTCGGGAGTGCGTTCTTCACAAAACTTCCGCCGGAAGTCCAATGGCGCGCCCGAATGACGTGTTCGCGATCGCACATTCTCGCGGGGCCTTGCAACCGGCTACCAAATCTCGGGGCACTTGCGAACGGATGGGAAATCTCGTCCGGATCGCAGGCACACAGTAAGTCACTCCCGCGCACGGGAAAACGCATTTTGGGCGTGCAATCACAAAACAAACTCCGTTGCGGAGTGCAGAGTTTCCTGGCAACTCCGTGTTCTACGCGGAACGCGGAGTTGCCAAAAATCCACAAACTCCGCGAACAGAACTGAGTTTTACACCCAGGGTTAGTATAGACCCACCTTGGCCAGCCTCAATACCACTATGGACTTTAATGGAGTCACACAAACATGAGTGATGCCTCAAAACACATATTACCAAATGGGCTCCTCCACTCAAAAATGCAGTTCAAAACATTGTCGAGAAAGGCCGAGGACAATCGCTGTCTTCCAAGATGTGCATAATCACAGTTTTTTAAATCAAGGAGATATGACACATTACAAATGTGAACAGTTTAAGGATATAGATGCATACAGACATTTTTGCACCATGTCTTTATGCAACTTGACTCTTTCAGTGCTTCCTGTATTTGTTCCTTGTTTCTATTTGGCAAACTTGCGGTACCATGCAGCAAGTTACACACACAGACAGTACAAGTAGTCTGAATTTGTTTAAACATATTGGCTTTGATAATGCTTGTTTAGTTTTGTAGTGAAAGCATTGCATTGGTACTTCACCAATGCAGGTACATCCATTTGCAGTACATCTTGCCATTGTACAAATTAAGGTTCCCATGTGTTACTAACCCTGATTTAGGTCAATCTTTGTCTAAGCCATTTTGGAACACAAGAAACTTGTTACCAACAAAAGGACCTCAAGACTTTCTCAAGTCTTGGGGTTCTCCATACCATAGATACCAGTGATATCTGCCTGGCTTCTTACATAGCCCCAATGCAGTATGTGATGCTTAGGTGATACTTTGCCAGGGCATGGAATCCACCCTTCAACAATCTTTGATGTACCATGTATCTGCTGTGGTGTCATAGCTGATGAAGAGACATGTACTGGGTAGGCAATAGAAATGACACCCTCAACTACTGTTCCTCTCTCCTTGCTCCCTCCCCTTAAAGTGTACTGGAAGAGGTGTGCAAATAGTGCCTGTTAGAAATGGGGTCTCTGGTTGGCTTATGTAGGCACCTAAGCCAGGCAGAACCCACCACTCTAGTCAGGGCAAGGGAATTACACACATAAGATAAACCCTGCTCACCCCCTTGGTAGCTTGGCAGAGCAGTCAGGCTTATCCCAGAGGCAATGTGTAAAGTGTTTGCGCAACACACTCACACAGCAGTGACACACTAGGCACACCACAAGAGAAACTCCACACAAGGTTATATAAAAATATCTTTTGTATTATCCATAAAAACACATTAGATCACAATCACATTTATTACACTGTGCCACCAGGCACTTGTCATGACTTCACAGGGATTACATAAACCACTTTGCCAATCGGGCAATTGTCATAAACATTACAGTTAGGGCGACCAGTAACTACTGGTAGGATTGCACTTAGCACAACACGTTATGCATAACCACCGTCAGCAGTACATTATAGTACACACTTGTAAGTTGCACCCAAATACATTCCTTGGAACCAAATTGCCCCCAACAGTGAGAGGCAGAAGCCCACAGACCCATGGTGCAGCCGCCGAGTTAACTGCGGTGGGGGCCCCTGTCTTGGGCTCGCCCCACGATGCCCACAGGAGCAGAAAAAGAAAGCCCCCAACAGTGTACACAATCGGCAGCTCTCGCGATTTGCGTGGTGCAGCTGCTGGCAAGCCAAATACGTAGGAGACCTCTCCCGGTCTCGGGTGCCCAATGTTGGGGTAATCCCTTTTACGGGAGACCTTCTCTGGTCTCCTGTTCTCACTGACCTGGCAGCCCAACCTTGCTTCTCAGCGACTGGCCCCAAGGGAACTCGCTTGGCCAGGCCAGGGACTCTCACCGCTCCGGCTGCACAGAGAGCTCTCTTCTGACCCCCAAATATGCTCAATCCTACGTAGGCCGCTGCCTGCAACCGTGAGGTGCAGTGGCGGAATCGGGACGACCTGGCTTGTTGCGCCTCCAGGCTCGATCAGCACACGGGAAATGACGGCCGGCTGCCCATGGAGCAGGGTCTCCGTCGACTCTGCCCTCTCCGGCCCTGCCCACACCAGGCTCAGCCACATGGCCCACCCTCTCTGCCTGGCTTCCAGTTGCAGCGGCAATGAGCCCCACTTCCCTCCTGGCAGTAGAACGCAGGTTAGGCTCCCGCCCGAACTTTGGATCTGCGGCGTCTCCTGCCGCACGTTGAGTGAGTGAGCCGTTGTCTCGGGCTCTGGCAATAATTTCAGCCCCCACGATACACTTCAGTTTACAATTGGCTGCAAGACACAGCACTCCCCCACACACTTATCATGGATAAATCAAGCGCTCTTCACGAGCTGGATGAGGTGGGACGCGCCACTGAGTCCCCAGAGAGAACTTGGGGAGAGAACAGGGCCAAGGCAGGCCAGCACACAGGGTCACATCGCAGATTGTCAGTCCTTTCAGCCACCCAGCAGGCAGCAGGTCAGTCCCAAATGGCGGTTCCTCCTGGCCACAGCAGTCCTCGTGCCATCCATGCAGTGTCTTCTCTCCCCTGACATGGGGTCACTGCCCCATTTCTTATAGTCCCAATGTCTTTGTTCTGGGGCGCTTTACAATACAAGTCCAAGTGCACCACACTCCCCATTCATAGTGTAAGCCTGGGCTCCAGACATACCACAGGGGAGCGGAGCCATCATTGTGGAAGGCAGGCACAGCCCTATTCAGGTGCAGGTGCTACTCCTCCCACCACTCCAAATGCAGACCAGGCCTATTCAGGTGCAAGGGAAAACTCCTCCAGCTACTCTAAATTCAGCCAAGGTCTATTCAGCCTAGCGCTGAGTCACCCAGGCAGGGCAGGACACACCTCAACCCCCCCAGGCACTGGCTGGAGTGAATGCACATCCCCTCTCCCCTGTCAGTCAGAAGCAGACGGTCAATACACATCAGGCAGGGCACAAAGACACATGGCACACAGAAATGCCCACTTCTCAAAGTGGCATTTCTAAAATAGTAATAATAAATCTGCTTTCACCAATAAACAGGATTTATCACTACTATTCCAAACATATCACACATGGTTACTGTTGGACTTGGCCCTTTTGGCAGGTTCACCCCTAAACTTTTTGCTCGTCTCCTAGCCTTTTCCCTGTGTAGTGTTGGTGGTTTTAGGCCTCTGCGCACTTTAGCCCTGTGTCCCAGTGTAAAGTGCGTGCGCACTCTGAGTGCGTGTGGTGAGATTGGCCTGCCCTCCCATAGGAATGCATGGGGGATATGTGTGTCCATGGTAATTCCTGGTGTGAGAGTAGGGCAGGGGCGAGTTTAGTATGTGCGAACTCGTGAGAATAAATGCTGCGCAGTGGTGTGCGCAGATTTATTGTGACTAGTGGAGAAGTGCCACTTTTAGAAGTTGGCATTTATGTGTGCTCTGTGTCTGCCTGCCTGATGTGAATTGCATGTCTGGCTTTGTGAGTGACAGGGGCTGGGAGGTGTGTGTGGCTCCAGGAGGGGCAGGGTGAGTCAGCGCAGGGCTGAATAGGGAGATCTGCATCTAGATGGGAGGGAGGAGTTGCACCTGGGACCTGAATAGGGCTGTGCCTTCCCTCCACAATGCTGGCTCCACCCCCTGTGGTGCGTCTGATGTCCCTAGCCTGTCCTGTGAAAGGAGAGAGGAGCTGAGCAAAACAAAGTGCTCCAAAGCTCCCCCAAAACCAGTTGCACCTGGTTTTTCCCCAGCCCTGTGCTATGTGACAAAGGAAAGGGTGTATAAAAGAAGGGGCTGTGACCCCATGAAAATGTTCTTTTTCTGCTCTGTTGTGCTGACTTGCAGGGGACACTCTGCCAGGAGGAACCGCCGCGGGACCCAGCTGCTGTTTCCTGGGGGTCCCTGCGTGCTGGCCTGCCTGGCTGTGCTGCTGAGGTGTACCCAGCACCAAGGACCCTTTATTTTTGGCCTAATTGAAACACTGCTGGAGCTGTGGCTCCTAGCGCCTCGTGAGCGCTTTTATTTTGCTCCCAGGAGAGAGGAGCCTGTTTGCCCTGCAGCGCTGAGCGGTGTTTGAGTCTGAGGGAATCCCGACGTAGGGATTCCCCCGCATTGCGGCGTGCTTAGGCGGGAGCCTACCCCGCAGTTGTGTGTTTATCAGCGGGAGCCTACCCCGCTTTTGGTTTTATTTACAGGCGGGTGCCCACCCCGCACCGAGAAGCCGCCGAGAACAGGTGCCGCCGGGCCGCGGCCAGCGCGACCCGGAAGTCAGGCAAAACTGCCTGGTTGTGGGCAGGGCTAAGTGGCCGGCCAATTGCAGCGCGGCCAAAGAGGAAGCTGAGCTGAGGAAGGAGGACGGGAGCCTACCCCGCCTCCACGAGACGCCGCCAAGCCGTCCCCGCGTCCAGCCTAAGGCGGGAGAAAGTCCCGGTCCCAGGAAGGGGGACCGGGTGAATAGAAGCCAGGCGGGAGCCTACCCCGTGCTGGCAAACGCCCAAAAATCGCCGGAAACGGAGAGAGAGGCAGCGCGACGCTGCTGGCCGGCCGACGGTGACCAGGGCTCCCGTGCCGGGCGGAGAGTCCGGACTGCCAAGAGGAAGAAACCGGAAGCCGACGGGAGCCTACCCCGCGCTCCGGTGCCACGGAGGAGAGAGAGAGACCGCCTGACCAGGTGAGGAGGGGCCGGGGGCGGAAGAGAGACGAGGCCCGTTGTCGGTGCCTGCCCCGCCGGAAAGAAGACAGGAGGAGTCTGCACAAAGCCCCGGTGAGTGGGGCTGAAGTCTCTTGAGCACGGTTAAGGTGCCGATCGAGTGCACCAGGAGGAGTCCCAGAGGGGAGCTCCCCAGCGGCACGGTGGTGCCAGTGCCATTTTCCTGTGGGGCCCTGAGGTGCCCATGCTGATTTCCTTTTTGGGGGCATTGTTGTAGAAGTCCCGGAGTGGGGCTGAGAGGCACGTTGGTGCCAGTGTCCTTTGTGCTAACCCCAGCTGCCCTGCGAGAGCGCAGACAGCTGCAACACAGGGGCATTTTCTTGTTGGTGATAAGAAAGGAGTGAGATACACTCCCCCACCCCCCAGCGCAGGGCGCACTCTGTGGTTGCTGCCAAGGCAGCCAGGGGGGTCATTTGAGAGACCCCCTAGAACCCTGATATTTTGGGACAGAAGAGGGCCCAGTGAGTGCCCAGGCCCATATTAATTATTCACAGCTGCCCAGCAAGTAGTGGGCAGCTGCCACGTTTAGGCTTGTGCCATTGCGCACTTTGCTTTCGCTGCCTGTGCAGCCAGCCCGGACATTCTGGACATTGGGCATTTGAGCCCCTGTGAAGAGGCCAGTTGGCCTGGGGCCAGTTCCAGAGTGTTGCGCCCCGATTGGGGCACCCTGTGCTTATGCTAATGTGATGCCCAATATGGTTATATGATGGTGCTCACGCTTGCAGGTGTGGCATAATGTTCTGATGCTTGTGATGCCTACCTCATAATGTGTTATGCTAAGGATGTGTGGGCCTAATGTAGTTTATGCCTAAGGTGATTCATGCGCAAGGTGATTTGTGCATCCCCTATCTTTTACATTACAGGTTCTCACGCTTAGTTCCTAACTGTACCAGTAGTTACTGGTTGTGCGCTACATTTATTATGTGCGCTACATTTATTATTTGTGCTACATTTACAATTGGTGATTTGTGACAGTGGCCCCATTGGCCCTGTCGGGTGTAAATAGTCCCCTGTGAATATTGCCTAGTGCCAGTTGGCACACTATATATGATGTGATTATGTTTCTAAGGTATTTATGACAATACAAAGGCTATTTTTTATATAACCTTGTGTGGAGTTCCTTTTGTGGCGTGCCTAGTGTGTTGCTGCTGTGAGAGTGTGTTGCGCAAACGCTTTACACATTGCCTCCGGGATAAGCCTGACTGCTCGTGCCAAGCTACCAAGGGGGTGAGCAGGGGTTATCGTCGGCGTGTAACTCCCTCGCCCTGACTAGAGTGGTGGCCTCTGCCTGGCTTTGGCGCAAGCCTTAGCCAACCAGAGATCCCATTTCTAACATTGGTTGTCAGCGGTGGGGATTTGGACTTGCGTTTGCGCAGTACCACAGCGACAACTGGTTGCACTACAAACTCTACATTTAGATAATCACGTGTGTGGGGATTATTGTTCTGAGTTTTGTTTTAATTCTTCTCCTAAAAGTGTCATTTGTAAATTGTATACTCTTGCTTCAGCTCAGAAACCTAGGTCTCCTGTGTTGCACGTGTCCCTGAGCGTCCTGCCAAAATGGAGTCTGCTTTTAATTTTTGTGGTCTGTTTAGATACAGCATGTGGGAGTTGGTGGACTTCTGTAAGGAGAGAGACATAGCAGTGAGTGGGTCAGACACCCAGTCAAAACTGAGGGACAACCTGATCCAATGGCAAAAGGATGAATGGGACTGTGAGCGCAATGAGGAGAAGAGGGCCCTGGCCGCACGCCAAGAGGGTGGTGGGTCTGAGGGGGGCCCTGAGGAGTCTGAAGAGGAGGAAGAAAGTGACAGGACAGGGACGCCAGTAGATAGTGAGGACCCCATAGATAGGGAGTCCCTTGCTGGGTCCAGTGTCGGGGGCAGTGCCCCATCCCTTTTCCTGTCCCCAGAGGAGTGGGTGGATAGGAGGGAAGAAAGGGAGAATCAGCTGGCTTTGGAGAAGCTCAGGTTAGAGCATACCAGGGAGATAGCGCAGCTGAGTATGGAGGAGAAAAAGCTAGAGACCGAGAGGGTCTTAGCGCAGGAGAGGATGGCGGAGGCTGAGAGGGCCTTCGCCAGGGAGAAATTAGCTCGGGAGGGTAGATTATCCCCTGAGTGCAGTTGTAGTTTTCTGGATTCCCCAGTGAGGGTGGAGTCCAGTGGTGGCAGCAATATACAGTCCAGTGCAGGAAGTCCCAGTTCCCAAAATATGGTACCTTGTTCCAGAGAAGAGGAGTACAGGTTGAAGTTCAGGGGCAGTAGGGAACTGTCTCACCAGTCTTGGGTGGATTTTTCGGATGAATGTAATGATGCACTGGCTGATTGGGTAACGGTTAACACGGAACAGGATTTTGAAGGACTGTTCGATCTGGTTATCAGAGAGCACCTGCTCAGTTGTTGTTTGCCGGGGTTGCGCCAACACCTGTTGGAGGGTGGGTTTTCTGATCTATGGGAGTTTGCATGTGAGGCAGACCTCTGGGTGGAGGCCCAAGGTTCTGAAGAGGCATTGGGGAGTGATCCCAAAAGTAGTGGCTCAGGTATCTTCCCGTCCTGTATGGGGGAAGAGGTTCAGTGTAGCCCAGCTAGGTCCCAGTGTAGTGGGAGGGGTGTAGGGGCTCACGTCCTGTCTCAGTGGAGTAGGAGTGAGTGTGGGACTGAGTGTCCCCAGGTGCCCGAAACCCCGTCTCAGAGCCTGGATGGTTTCTTCAGGGAACACCAGGTTGGGAGCCTAGGCTGTCCTGTTAGTCCATTTGAGGAGGATCTCCTAGTGTCTGGAGAACCTGGAGCATCTGTAAATAGAGCTCCAGTGGTTCTGGTGTCTGGCAGTGCCGCTCCAGTTGGGAGGGTACAGAAGTCCGGATTGAGGGGTGAGAGGGGGATGTGTTCCCCAGTGGAAGAACCAGTGGGTCAGGGGCCAGCCAGAAGGGCTGAGTCTCCTAGAAGTGACCATGGTGACACCACTTCTGTCGTGGGGGATCTCTGCGCACTGTCAGATGGACAGGGGTCGGGAGGTCTGCGCCACGCAGACTGTCACGCAACACATAAGTCATGTGTTACCCTCGGGGGCTGCTGAGTGCGCCCCCGGAAGTCCTGGTGTGCCAGGCAAATGCTCAGCCGTGGGGTTCAGCCCCAAGGTTGGGAGGCCAGGTTAAGGATCCGCCTGACCTGGAGGAAAGGACATCTGTAACCAGTGTCCTGACCGGTTCATCTTCCAGGGGTACCGCTCCAGTTGGGAGGGTGCAGAACTCTGGAAGGGGGTGCAGAGGGAGGGAGTCCTCGCCTCTGACCCCGGTGCAACCTGAAGGGTTAGACCCTAGGTTGGGAGACCAGTTGTGGGAGAGACGTCCTGAACTGGTGGGAGAGTTGTGTTCTGAGGGTGCTTCTCCAAGGAGGAGAGGGCGGAACACTAGAAGGAGAGGTAGGGGGAGGAGAGCCTCACCCGTGACTTCTGGTCCGCCTGAGGGTGCAGACCCTAGGCTGGAGGATCAGTGGCAGTCTAGACCTGCCCTGATGAGGGGAAGAGTGGAGAATGGCTACTATGTGCCAGGGGTTACTACCCCCACTCTGTGAATGGGCAAGGACCAGTGGCATCTGGATGGCCTAGGGCCTGGTCCTGGCCGCGGACAGCTAGGGAGTACCAGTGGGGTAGCCCAGTTGCTCCGGACAGCTTTTTTAGAAGGAACCACATGGGTTCACCGTGGCGTAGAACAGGAGGGTGTCCCTGCAGTTGCGGGCCCGCGTCCGTGTTCTATCGCCCCAAGCAGGGAAGCCCATCACGGTGGTGATTGGTCTGCCCTGCGTTTTGGCTGGAAGGGGGTTGTGTTGGACTTGGCCCTTTTGGCAGGTTCACCCCTAAACTTTTTGCTCGTCTCCTAGCCTTTTCCCTGTGTAGTGTTGGTGGTTTTAGGCCTCTGCGCACTTTAGCCCTGTGTCCCAGTGTAAAGTGCGTGCGCACTCTGAGTGCGTGTGGTGAGATTGGCCTGCCCTCCCATAGGAATGCATGGGGGATATGTGTGTCCATGGTAATTCCTGGTGTGAGAGTAGGGCAGGGGCGAGTTTAGTATGTGCGAACTCGTGAGAATAAATGCTGCGCAGTGGTGTGCGCAGATTTATTGTGACTAGTGGAGAAGTGCCACTTTTAGAAGTTGGCATTTATGTGTGCTCTGTGTCTGCCTGCCTGATGTGAATTGCATGTCTGGCTTTGTGAGTGACAGGGGCTGGGAGGTGTGTGTGGCTCCAGGAGGGGCAGGGTGAGTCAGCGCAGGGCTGAATAGGGAGATCTGCATCTAGATGGGAGGGAGGAGTTGCACCTGGGACCTGAATAGGGCTGTGCCTTCCCTCCACAATGCTGGCTCCACCCCCTGTGGTGCGTCTGATGTCCCTAGCCTGTCCTGTGAAAGGAGAGAGGAGCTGAGCAAAACAAAGTGCTCCAAAGCTCCCCCAAAACCAGTTGCACCTGGTTTTTCCCCAGCCCTGTGCTATGTGACAAAGGAAAGGGTGTATAAAAGAAGGGGCTGTGACCCCATGAAAATGTTCTTTTTCTGCTCTGTTGTGCTGACTTGCAGGGGACACTCTGCCAGGAGGAACCGCCGCGGGACCCAGCTGCTGTTTCCTGGGGGTCCCTGCGTGCTGGCCTGCCTGGCTGTGCTGCTGAGGTGTACCCAGCACCAAGGACCCTTTATTTTTGGCCTAATTGAAACACTGCTGGAGCTGTGGCTCCTAGCGCCTCGTGAGCGCTTTTATTTTGCTCCCAGGAGAGAGGAGCCTGTTTGCCCTGCAGCGCTGAGCGGTGTTTGAGTCTGAGGGAATCCCGACGTAGGGATTCCCCCGCATTGCGGCGTGCTTAGGCGGGAGCCTACCCCGCAGTTGTGTGTTTATCAGCGGGAGCCTACCCCGCTTTTGGTTTTATTTACAGGCGGGTGCCCACCCCGCACCGAGAAGCCGCCGAGAACAGGTGCCGCCGGGCCGCGGCCAGCGCGACCCGGAAGTCAGGCAAAACTGCCTGGTTGTGGGCAGGGCTAAGTGGCCGGCCAATTGCAGCGCGGCCAAAGAGGAAGCTGAGCTGAGGAAGGAGGACGGGAGCCTACCCCGCCTCCACGAGACGCCGCCAAGCCGTCCCCGCGTCCAGCCTAAGGCGGGAGAAAGTCCCGGTCCCAGGAAGGGGGACCGGGTGAATAGAAGCCAGGCGGGAGCCTACCCCGCGCTGGCAAACGCCCAAAAATCGCCGGAAACGGAGAGAGAGGCAGCGCGACGCTGCTGGCCGGCCGACGGTGACCAGGGCTCCCGTGCCGGGCGGAGAGTCCGGACTGCCAAGAGGAAGAAACCGGAAGCCGACGGGAGCCTACCCCGCGCTCCGGTGCCACGGAGGAGAGAGAGAGACCGCCTGACCAGGTGAGGAGGGGCCGGGGGCGGAAGAGAGACGAGGCCCGTTGTCGGTGCCTGCCCCGCCGGAAAGAAGACAGGAGGAGTCTGCACAAAGCCCCGGTGAGTGGGGCTGAAGTCTCTTGAGCACGGTTAAGGTGCCGATCGAGTGCACCAGGAGGAGTCCCAGAGGGGAGCTCCCCAGCGGCACGGTGGTGCCAGTGCCATTTTCCTGTGGGGCCCTGAGGTGCCCATGCTGATTTCCTTTTTGGGGGCATTGTTGTAGAAGTCCCGGAGTGGGGCTGAGAGGCACGTTGGTGCCAGTGTCCTTTGTGCTAACCCCAGCTGCCCTGCGAGAGCGCAGACAGCTGCAACACAGGGGCATTTTCTTGTTGGTGATAAGAAAGGAGTGAGATACACTCCCCCCACCCCCAGCGCAGGGCGCACTCTGTGGTTGCTGCCAAGGCAGCCAGGGGGGTCATTTGAGAGACCCCCCTAGAACCCTGATATTTTGGGACAGAAGAGGGCCCAGTGAGTGCCCAGGCCCATATTAATTATTCACAGCTGCCCAGCAAGTAGTGGGCAGCTGCCACGTTTAGGCTTGTGCCATTGCGCACTTTGCTTTCGCTGCCTGTGCAGCCAGCCCGGACATTCTGGACATTGGGCATTTGAGCCCCTGTGAAGAGGCCAGTTGGCCTGGGGCCAGTTCCAGAGTGTTGCGCCCCCGATTGGGGCACCCTGTGCTTATGCTAATGTGATGCCCAATATGGTTATATGATGGTGCTCACGCTTGCAGGTGTGGCATAATGTTCTGATGCTTGTGATGCCTACCTCATAATGTGTTATGCTAAGGATGTGTGGGCCTAATGTAGTTTATGCCTAAGGTGATTCATGCGCAAGGTGATTTGTGCATCCCCTATCTTTTACATTACAGGTTCTCACGCTTAGTTCCTAACTGTACCAGTAGTTACTGGTTGTGCGCTACATTTATTATGTGCGCTACATTTATTATTTGTGCTACATTTACAATTGGTGATTTGTGACAGTGGCCCCATTGGCCCTGTCGGGTGTAAATAGTCCCCTGTGAATATTGCCTAGTGCCAGTTGGCACACTATATATGATGTGATTATGTTTCTAAGGTATTTATGACAATACAAAGGCTATTTTTTATATAACCTTGTGTGGAGTTCCTTTTGTGGCGTGCCTAGTGTGTTGCTGCTGTGAGAGTGTGTTGCGCAAACGCTTTACACATTGCCTCCGGGATAAGCCTGACTGCTCGTGCCAAGCTACCAAGGGGGTGAGCAGGGGTTATCGTCGGCGTGTAACTCCCTCGCCCTGACTAGAGTGGTGGCCTCTGCCTGGCTTTGGCGCAAGCCTTAGCCAACCAGAGATCCCATTTCTAACAGTTACGCTATCCCTCTCATGTCAGGAATTACCACTGAAGCACATATCAGGGAATCCCCAATGCATCCCTATGAGAGGGCAGCCTCACAGCAGTGGGAAACCAAATAGGCTGTTTGTCACTACCAGGACATGCCACACAGTTAAGGCACCTGTCCTACCTTTTACCTACACCACACCCTGCCCATAGGGCTAGCTAGGGCCTACCTTAGGGGTGACTGATATGTAGTAAGAGTAGAGTTGCAGACGTGGCAACCTCTTTATATGTCACGTCACAGCAGCAGTAAACTGAGCACGCAGGCCCTGCAGTGACAGAGGCCTGAGACAGGTTTGAAAGGCTACTTCGGTGGGTGGCACAAGCAGCGCTGCAAGACCACCAGTAGCATTTAATTTACTGGCCCTGGGTATATGGGATACCAATGTACAAGGGTCTGATAGGCAAATTAAATATGCCAAAGAGGTGTAGACCAATCTTACCATGTTTACCAAAGAAAGCACATGCACTTTAGCACTGATCAACAGTGATAAAGTGCCCAGAGTCATAAAACCACCAACATCAGGTCAGAAAAAATACAGGAGGAAGGCAAAAAGTTCTGTGATGACCCTGCAAAAAGGGCCAAGTCCAACAGTGCCTCTTTGTGCCATTTCTGTGTCTTTCCTGTGCTATTTCTCTTGCCCGTTTTGCCTCTGTGTGCCATTTCTCTCACTTTTCTCTCACTCTTCTGTGACTTTGCAATGGTGTTTCTCTTGCTGTTTTTACCTCTTTGTAGCATTTCTCTCACTCTTTCCTCATTCTTCCTCAGTGACTTTTCTGTGGCGTTTCTCGTGCTCTTTTTGCCTCTTTGTGCCATTCCTTGCTCTCCTTTTCTGACCTTTGCCCTCACTCCATCTTCTCTGCAACACGTTCCCACCATCTCTGCGCCCTCCTTCCTTCCTCCCCCTGCTTCTTACCTGCTCCTTCATGCCTCTCTCCTTCACTGTTGTCCCACTCCTCTTCAACCCCACCCACCACCCCTTGTGCTCCTCCTACCTCCCAGGACCTTCCTAATGGCAGCCACAGTGAAGACCAGCCATTAACCAGGTGCATAGCCCAGCCACACCTCGGCTTACCTGCAATTGCTTTTCTGGCCGGTCAAGGCCCTTGTGGACCCAGCTCCAGTGCCTTGAGGCACCAACCTCTCCTCGCTCCCTCTTGCTCTCTCTCTCACTTCAGTCTCTCTCTTCCTATGACTTTTGTTTCACTCCTCACACTCTTTCTGCCATTTCTCACACTTTGACGGCTACTTTTTGTTCCTTTTTTACTTGTTCTCTGTGCCTTCTTTCTCGCTCTTTGTGCCTTGTCTCTTTGTGCCTTTTTTCTCTGTGACTTTTCTGTGCTGTTTCTATTGCTCTTTTGCCTCTTTGTGCCATTTTTCTCACTCTTTCCTCATTCTCTCTGACATTTCTGTGCAGTTTTGTTGCTCTTTTTGCCACTCTGTGTAATTTCTCTCATTCTTTTCTCACTCTGTGTGTGATTTTTCTGTGCATTTCGCAGGCAAGGCTACTAAAACAGACCTGGAGGAGGAATCACCATTGTCTACAAAGACAACTGTTTTATCTTAGGCCATCTTAGATTCTGGAATTTTGGAATGGATTGCAAAATGGTCTGTAGAGGAAATTCCAGCCTATGACAGTTGGCCCATGCTTCTTCGCCACTAGAAGGTATATGTGGTTGTCCATCCTCAAATTGAATAAACCTACCTTAAAGAATCCAGTTGCATGTAGAGGAATTATTTAAGGAGAGAATCCAACAACTTCAACTGCACCACCTCCGCCAAAGCAAACTACAAGGAGCACCTCAACTTCAAATTACAATTCACTAGCAAATTGCACCTGGGTGGGTTTCCAGTCTACCGCAACCAGGGCCCCAAGCAAACTGCGCAAACAACATCACAGACTGCATCGCCCACCCAAGTCCTCTACACCATTGCTTTCATCCCCCTAGGAGACCTCAATTTCCATCTTGAACGCAAACTGACCCCAACTCAGCTTCCCTTCTTGACAACCTGTAAGACTAACCCAATGCATCACGGAGCCCACCCTGGCAGCCGGACACATCCTGGACCCCATCTTCACATCTTTCAACCACATTATGATCAACACCCCAAGACCAGTCACCATAATCGGTCTTCTAATCAACATCCATCACCCCAAGAGAACCCTTACAGCGGGCCTAGCACACTGACACTGGAAGAATCTAACAGAGGCAGACTGGAAGGCCACCCTACATGAGTAACCCGGAACCCACATGCATCCTTGCACGCAACATTGAGATCTTTAAAAAGTGGATCATCAACTGCGCTGACTCTCTGGCCCCCATGAAACACAGCAAAAACCAGAACATAAGCCAGTTTTTACACAAGAGGTCGCAAAATGACCAAGCAACACTGCAAACAACTGGGCCCGAAATGGAGAACCAGCTAAGGGGAAGAAGAAAAAGACACCTTCAAGTCGCCCAGAGAAGGTATGCCAGCTCATCCAAGAAATCAAGAGGAAGTCCCTAGTCAAATGAATAAACACCAGCTCCAACAACAACAAAGAAATCTTTACAATCATCAAAGACTTCACCACACCCACAGTTGTCACCAGAAATATCACCCATCATAATATCTGTGCACAACCTCTTGAAGTGCTTCTGCAGCAAAATTGCAACCATACACAGCAACTTCCCCCGTAACTGGACTCCCTGGACCTCTCCAGAAGTCCCAGAAGTCTCTCAGTGATATAGGACACAATCACCACATATGCCACCATTAG
Source organism: Calotriton arnoldi (assembly GCA_963921515.1). Lineage (NCBI taxonomy): Eukaryota > Metazoa > Chordata > Amphibia > Caudata > Salamandridae > Calotriton > Calotriton arnoldi. The sequence goes on from CAWUFW010004423.1 coordinate 66,901, forward strand.
CACGGAGAAAACAATTACCATAATGAAGACCATTCACTCCGGGGACCCAGTGGACTCATGCCGCTTCCATGCCTTCAACAAAGGAGTGATCCCTATCAGTGAGGCCCCACCCCATCCTCAACACCCCCAACACCTCCATTAGTACATCCACCTACTCAAACCATGGAAACACTTAGCCATCAACGTCCTCCTAAACAATGATCGGTGAACCTTACCAAACTTACCAATTACCGACAGATATCCCTCCTTCCCTGCCCAGCCAAAGTCCTGGAAAATGCCATCAACAAACACATCTCCGACCACCTCGCCAAACACCTGCTTCAATCTCAACACCACACTTTTAGGATTCAGACCCAACCACAGCCTGGAAACCATCCTAATAGCAGCAACGGGTGACATCTTGATGATCCTCGACAGGGGGAAAGCGCAGCCCTCTTCTTCCAGACTTATCAGCAGCCTTTGACACCATCTCCTACTCCATCCTGACCCAACAAATCCATGAAGCAGACATCCAGGAACTCGGCCTCGAATAGATCAGCTCCTTCTTCGCGGGAAGAGCACAAACTGTCATCATGCTTCCCTATGCTTATGAAGTACAAGATCTTATTTTCAGAGTCCTGCACTGCTCCTCACTCACCCCAAAGCTCATTAACATCTACATGATGCCCGTGGCCGACGTCATGTGAGCTTCCAACTTAATCATCCTTACTTATGCCAAGGACACACAACTGATACTGTCCTTCTCAGACGAAACACTCAACACCAGGAACACGTTTGCCACATGCATGACAGAAGTAGTCATTTGCATAAAATCCAATTGCTTCAAATTGAACTCGGACAAGATCTAGGTGGTAACTTCAAGAAGAACACCTTGCCATGGGACTCCACCTGGTGGGCCACAGTCCTTGGACCAATACCGACGCCCTGCTTGCACACGAGATACCTTGGAATTATCACAGACAACAAACTGGACATAACCGACCAAGTCAACGCAGTGGTTTTCTCTGCTTCAAAACGCTAAGGAAGCTGAAGAAAATTTTCAAGTGGCTACCAGACAACACCAGGAAAATTATCACCGAAGCCCTCATCACCAGCAGACTCCACTATAGAAACGTCCTGTACTCAAAGATTACCCGGCTGCTCACAAGAAGACTGCAGACCGCCCAAAATGCAGTAGCCAGACCTCAACCTACCATGCCGAGCTCATATCACACCACACCTTTGGGAACTCCACTGGCTTCTGATACACAAGCTTGCACACTTTAAACTCCTCACCCATATCTACCAAGCTCTCCAAAACACTGACGCGGCCTACCTGAGCAACAGCATTCATTTCCACTAACCTTCCAGACACCTCCGCTCCTCTGGTCTCTCACTAGCACACACCCCATGCGCAAACAAAAGCAGAACAGGGTATCACTCCTTCTCGCTCCTAAAGCCTGGAATGATCTCTCACAACACATCAGAGCCTCCTCCTTTCTTCTTGACTTTTACTAGAAGCTGAAGACCTGGCTCTTTGAGTAAGACTCCTGGGTTAGCCTCACACACCTTTTACAGAGCGCCTGGATACTCTCACAGGTGATAACTGTGCTATAAAAACACTGATAACATAACAACAATTTTCACAATGGTAGTGTGTCTTAGCCACATCCCTTTCTCCAATTTGTTACTTTGTCTGTGAAGATGCGATGACTGTTCATATTCCATCATGTTCCAGAAATCAACACTAAGTCCTGGTGCTGTTATTTTGAGCCTATCCAGATGGTAGAGGCCTATTCACAGTTTGAGAAAGTACCTCTTTTTGTATTGTCACCCCCATTTCTTTGGACTGATATTGTTAGTTTTTGAACTCTACACACTGGGGCATAGCTGTCTGGTCCCAAGTGTGTGTGTTATGAAGTCAAACATATGGTAAAATTGGATAACTCATACTTGCCATATTTAACTTCCCAGTAAGACCACAGTATATGGTGCAAGAAATACACCAATGACATGGAAAAGTTAAAAGTCACCTGTGGACTGCCATTATAAATAATGGAGTAGTCCCAAATAGTCCCTGGGTATCGGTTATTATAAAGAAACAGTGGTCCTGGACCAATTGTTCAAGGAAGAGATAGATTGACAGAATTATCAACTTATTTGAACTTACATTAATCAGCTCCCAAACGTCTGTAAATCGTAAAAATAAATGTGCAGAAAAACCACTAAGTATTATTACAATATATTTATTTAGTCATTGAAATGAATAATCATTAGAGGGTCAAGAAAAAAAGGAGAATGTTCTAGGGAACGTGTAAGAAAAAGTGCTCAAGTGTATATATAGGCGTCAAAAGAGCTCAAAGTGTGTAGAAAAGTAAAGGGCATATATTTAAAAAACTGTACAAAACTGATATCCAATAAACAGTCAGATGCAACCTGGCCACATGCAAATTATTCATTTGAATTTGTAAGGAGAATTTCCTTAAGGCTGTAAACAGGGGTAATGGGGAAGGGGAAATTGGTCCAGGTGCGGTAGTGGGTAGCGTCGACGTTTCGATCCGGCTTATCGGCAAACGAGGGACTTTAATACCTCAGCTATGCGGATCTTCCTCAAGACCAGGGGACAGGTGAAATGACCCTCATTAATCTTGCAATGCTCAATTGGGAGTCCAAAACCTGGTTTCACCAATGCCCATGAAGTGGCAAGGGCCAACTACGGACAATTCCCGTTATTCAGTAGATATAAACCATGGCGGTGGTGCCCAAACCATCCATGGAACATAATTTTCTGGCCCGTGTGTGTGTGGCAAGAGTTTGCTGAATAAATCAGGCAATTCGGGGCACAGCGTAATTTTGCAACTGGAGACGATCTGATCGCAGCTACCGCGATGGAGTAAGGTACTCCGTTTGGGGAATTTACAAGAGCAAGGAGGAATTGCAGCGAGGAAGGAGAATTCGTCTCATGTCTGGGAGAAATGAAGGATAGATTCAAAAAGAGAGGTTACAACGAACTGACACTTAGGAAAGCTGAACATAGAATCATGGGTATACCAAGATGTGACACACTGAAAGACAAAAACAAGTCCGTGAATACGAAACAACCGGTCAGACTGATAACTAATTTTAATGATGTGTCCAAATCACTGTTGAAAATCATGAATAAACATTGGGGAATCCTTAGAGTGGACAGGACATTAGATGACTTTGTCACCGATCGACCATTTATCTCCTATAGAAGGAATAGGACACTAAAAACCATTTTGAGCCCCAGTTTCCCGCAGAGTAGAAAGAAACCAGATTGGCTGACCAATCACTCATTGGGTTTCCACAAATGTGGATCCTGTGGGGTATGTAAATGGGCCGAGGACAAGAAAAAGAATTTCAGAGGACATGACGGGCGCACGTACACGATAAGACACAACATCAATTGCACAACCAGATTTGTGGTGTATGTAATTGTCTGTAAATGTAATCGAATGTATGTGGGAAGCACGATCAGGACACTTAAAGAGAGGATAAGTGAACATGCCAGGGCATTGAAACAAAGGGATGAGAGATACCCACTGGCTATACATGCCAATGTGTGTAACTCACAGGGGCCATATAAACAGTTTTCCTTTTTTGGAATTGACCATATCCCACCCACCCAAAGAGGGGGTAATAGGGAGTTAATGCTGCGTCGCTCTGAGGCGACTTGGCTTATGCGCATTAGAGCAGTGGAGATTGGTTTGAACATTGACCATGAAATGCAGTATTTTTTGGGCAACTGATCGGACTTAGAAACTAACGATACATTGTGAATAATGTGGTAGGGGGAGAATGATGAATCACACACAATCTGACATAAGGTGGTGTATTAGACAACTTTACACAAATGGAACATAATGTGACCAATAATCTGTACCTTAGCTCAACAACTGTAAAGGAGGTATAGTCAGCTATATAGTGATATTTACAAATGTATGCACTATTATATTGTATTTGAATGTCACTGCAACCACCCATATCTGTCTGGATTTTCAACAGGAGAAATGTGCGATGTTAAACGGATAACATGCGAGACACCTAGATACTGAATATATACTACTACAAATTAGATTTTGGATAGACACATGTGGCCAACAAATGGCCTGGGACTTTCCGTATTAATATTAACCAATGAAGAAATATATAGACTTGTTTTGTGACGTTGTTCTATAATCAATATTACAGATAGTGTGGACTACAAGTTTCCCCTGAATATACGAATGTATTTTGACCTTTGACGTCGACTCCGATGAAATTTAAAATATTGACAACAAATCTACTGCCCTTATCTGAGACGACATTCATGGATATAAAAGAGTGAGCATAAGGGAGATAACGGCTTGACAACCGAGTTTTCCTAAATATAGCATGAATAAAAACACGAACCTACTAGGACCAGTGGGATGAGTCCATGTAGGAGCCATGGGGATATTACTGAGTACAATTGGTTTTACCATGTACCTGGGATAATAGAACGGGCTGACTGTTGTACTCACTTCCGGTTTTAGAACGAATTACGGGCGCTTGCACAGTTCACGCTCTAGTTCTTTGTCGAGACTCCGGGAGTATACTAAAGGAACCGGGTTAAGACACTCGGGACTTCCGGTTCACAGGGAGACACGCATGGAGACAAAATCAACCCGAAGCGCACTCGCTGCAAGGTAAGTACCATAAGCTTAGGAGGATCCCTAATGGGGCGGATATAGCTAACTGAACAACATTTATTAATGCACCTATATTAAAACTTACAGATCGCAAACCCCGAGACACTGAACTGGGGTATGTACTCACGAAGGATATCGCATTTAGAAATCAATGAGGACCAGATTGGATTGTTAGGTAAGAGACCACTCCCGGGACAGGGACAAGGGTGGTATGTGTAAATATATCGGGATGCTTAACATACCCTAAATCTATTGACCTAGGCACACAGCAACCGACAATATTATTGGAATTTCGGAACCGGGAGGCACCCTAATTACAGCCGGGACGGAAGTAGAACCGGCGGGGAGGTGAGTGGTACATCACCATCCTCAGATGGATTCTACCCATAAATAGTCTGTTTACTCCATAATAGGTGAGATTTCATATTAAAACGAGTGTCCTTTGTATGATCTTATTTTTTCAGAAGAGGATATATTCAATCCACCTGCTCTACAGGTAGGGGGATATTTCCGAGATAGATCTTAACCTAGCGGCTAAATAGCGTTATATACATGAATGTCTCACCTCGGCTAGTGCAAATTGAAGATGGGACGTTTGGTCCTATAACTTCGCTGTCACATATCCCACTAATTATAGCACTCCTTCCCCACGTAATCGGACTCTGATAAAAACACGAGAGGCATATGATGAATATGCCAGTTCATATCTGTTTAGGAGTCATAGACATAATTAAGTTATAAGAATCAAATGTTTATTTATCACTATTGTTGGGACTAGGTGGAACAGGCTCAAAAACAATCACAGTCGCGTAACCTTTATTAGAAATTCACAAGTGTGATGTGATATGCACACCCTAAGAAGTCCCCGGGTGGACACTTTATATAATATGGGTACCCATATCAAGCTGTGGATCGGCTGATCCCGGATGTATATATTTTGTCTTGTAGCCCTGAGGAAGTCGTTTGGGAAATCACCCACGACGAGACACGTGTTGGCTGGGCAATCTAACGGAATAATAAAGAACGAAAGAATATTCTACGAAGTTTATTGATCACAGGAATTTGTGTCTTATCTATATGTATGATATGATATCAAAATGATAGAATAACTCCATAACTTGTTAAAGAAAATAGCGTGTGCTCGGGATCACAGTTTTGTCTACAGTGGACCTCATCTAGGGTCCCCGATTGAGGGTTCAGGGTGTTAATTTCCCTCACCTTTGCACCGCACAGATAGTTCATACGAGATTAGCGCACAATTGGGAGGCGCCGTTTCCACACTTAGAAAACACCCCGAGGGTCTGTTTATACCAGTTAGGTTATAGTGAGGAGGCAGCCCCTGCGCATTAAACTCAACCCTGATATTACTGATCATGGCAAGGGATAAAGTAGCCGAAGAGCTTTTTGAGAATCTAGCAAAAGGGAATTTATCAGCCATATCCACAAACAGTGGGACCGCATCTCGCAGGGAGGGTCTCAGAGAGTAGTTCATAAAACTTGAAAGATTGAAAAAAACTGAGAACTCCAAATGGTGGGACGGGGTTACTCTAAGACAATATATCAGACTAGACAGGATACCGAGGGGTTTAAGAGCCCAAATATTCCCCACATACGACGACTTGGACGAGGATCATTTAAACCAATGGGAGGAGGAGTTGACACAGAACTCAAAAACACTCATGGGCATTCTAATTGATAATGCTGACCGAAAGGTAGCTAAGCTCCAGACAGAGATCAACACCCTAGAAGGGGAAATTAAGGATTTAGGCCTCGATGAGGCAACGAATAAGAACTATGCTATCTTAAAGGATGTCCTCGATAAACACCAGGAGGACATCAAGCAAAGGAAAACGAGAAAGCTCCGTAGAGACGAGATAGACTATAGAGATGGAAGAATTTTTACATTTGCGAGAAAATATGACCAGGTGACACGCAATGAGAAATCGGGGATGGCCAGGGCTAATTCCCAGACCATATCGATTTCCCCGAGCTCCACATCTCTCAATGCTCCACTAACAAGCGACAGTGAAGCAGACAATGCAGTAAGCACATCGGGGGACCACAGACAGGGCAATTCTTCTTTTTTACGAGAGCTACGGGTGATAAAGAAATGGAACAGAATGCAACCACAACGGGGGGACACCACAAAAAAACCCGGAGAGGTAAAAGATCAGGCACGAGAAGGTTACAACCTAAGGTCAGGGGACAAGAAAGTTTAGGAAACACAGATGACAATGAGGTGGCAGTGATGAACCTATTGTCAAAAACATTGACACAAGATATGAATACTGTTTTAAAAAAAGGGCTGAGCTTCAGTCCGGTGGAGGAGGGTGACATTTGCAGAACAAAAATTGATTTGTTTAAATTCATAAGGGGTCTGAAACTTAGAAAATTCTTTGTGAACAACCCAGGAATAAACAAAAGTAACAAAAACATACCGGTGTGTTTAATTTCAGATATACAGAGCATACAAGACATACGGGACACACAGTTACTATTATCGATTACTGTTAAAGACCAGACATCTTCAAACATGGAAAACTTGTTGTGTGAACTTAACATTGACACAGGCTATAGCGTGGCCAGTGGACTTAAGACCAAATCTAGGTGGACACCTACACTAACTGGGGGGAACGCTATTGACACATTCCACACAATAGTATTAAAAGATCTAGACAAAATGGACACCAAAAGACATAAAATGAGACACAGGGGTGGTGACAACTTACACAGTGGTGAACGGGAGGCTATTAAACAATTGTCGGTGGATGATCAAATAACAATCAAAGAGGCTGACAAGGGAGGGAACATAGTGATTATGAACAAGAATGACTATGACCATGAGATCTTTTCTCAATTGGAAAACTCAATATGCTACGAGAGACTAGACATGAACCCGATAGGACCATTAACATTGAAAATTAACAAACTTTTAGAGAAATGGTACTCAGAGGGACTACTTAATGAGGAAGAATATCTCTATCTTAAAGTATACAGACCTACCTACCCTTACCTTTACACCTTACCAAAGGTACATAAGTACTGTGCCTTTCCTCCGGGACGGCTCATAGTCTCAGGCATTGGAGGACCCACGGAGAGATTGTCGGAGTATATTGACTTATTTCTGCAACCGATAGTACAAAACCTTCCTTCACACATAAGGGACACCAAACACATCCTCAGAATCCTATCAGACGTGACCTGGGAAGAACACATGTTCTTAGCAACTTTGGATGTGGTGGCATTATACACCAGCATCCAACCAGTTTTGGGACACAGTGCCGTCAAAAACCTATTAGAAAGAAGACCTGCATCCTTATGGAAACATACTGAGATGTTATTGACAATGATGGACCTAATTGTAGACAACAATGTGTTCATCTTTAACAACACATGGTATAGGCAAAGACAGGGAGTGGCCATGGGATCTAAATTTTCACCGTCTTTCGCCAATCTCCTTATGGGACACCTGGAAGACACATGGATATGGGGAGAGAAGGGCAGCAAATGGAATGGACATATTGTCTACTGGGGCAGATACATTTACGACTGCCTCTTATTGTGGTCAGGTACAGAGTTTGAGCTTAATGAATTTTGCCAGCACCTCAACTCCAATTGTATGGGAATAAGATTCACCTCCAAACACAGCAAAACACAAATAGAATTTTTAGACATTGAGCTATAAGTCCGTAACACCACACTGCATAGCAGGCTTCACCGTAAACCTACGGCCTGCAACTCACTCCTACATGCGGATAGTGCACACCCCCCACATCAGGTCCGGGCCATACCGTTTGGGGAATTTACAAGAGCAAGGAGGAATTGCAGCGAGGAAGGAGAATTCGTCTCATGTCTGGGAGAAATGAAGGATAGATTCAAAAAGAGAGGTTACAACGAACTGACACTTAGGAAAGCTGAACATAGAATCATGGGTATACCAAGATGTGACACACTGAAAGACAAAAACAAGTCCGTGAATACGAAACAACCGGTCAGACTGATAACTAATTTTAATGATGTGTCCAAATCACTGTTGAAAATCATGAATAAACATTGGGAATCCTTAGAGCGGACAGGACATTAGATGAATTTGTCACCGATCGACCATTGATCTCCTATAGAAGGAATAGGACACTAAAAACCATTTTGAGCCCCAGTTTCCCGCAGAGTAGAAAGAAATCAGATTGGCTGACCAATCACTCATTGGGTTTCCACAAATGTGGATCCTGTGGGGTATGTAAATGGGCCGAGGACAAGAAAAAGAATTTCAGAGGACATGACGGACGCACGTACACGATAAGACACAACATCAATTGCACAACCAGATTTGTGGTGTATGTAATTGTCTGTAAATGTAATCGAATGTATGTGGGAAGCACGATCAGGACACTTAAAGAGAGTATAAGTGAACATGCCAGGGCATTGAAACAAAGGGATGAGAGATACCCAGTGGCTATACATGCCAATGTGTGTAACTCACAGGGGCCATACTAACAGTTTTCCTTTTTTGGAATTGACCATATCCCACCCACCCAAAGAGGGGGTAATAGGGAGTTAATGCTGCGTCGCTCTGAGGCGACTTGGATTATGCGCATTAGAGCAGTGGAGATTGGTTTGAACATTGACCATGAAATGCAGTATTTTTTGGGCAACTGATCGGACATAGAAACCAACGATACATTGTGAATAATGTGGTAGGGGGAGAATGAAGAATCACACACAATCTGACATAAGGTGGTGTATTTGACAACTTTACACAAATGGAACATAATGTGACCAATAATCTGTACCTTAGCTCAACAACTGTACGGAGGTATAGTCAGCTATATAGTGATATTTAAAAATGTATGCACTATTATATTGTATTTGAATGTCACTGCAACCACCCATATCTGTCTCGATTTTCAACAGGAGAAATGTGCGATGTATAAACGGATAACATGCGAGAAACCTAGATACTGAATATATACTACTAAAAATTAGATATTGGATAGACACATGTGGCCAACAAATGGCCTGGGACTTCCTGTATTAATATTGACCAATGAAGAAATATATAGACTTGTTTTGTGACGTTGTTCTATAATCAATATTACAGATAGTGTGGACTACAAGTTTCCCCTGAATATACGAATGTATTTAGACCTTTGACGTCGACTCCGATGAAATGTAAAATATTCACACCAAATCTACTGCCCTTATCTGAGACGACATTCATGGATATAAAAGAGTGAACATAAGGGAGATAACGGCTTGACAACCGAGTTTTCCTAAATATAACATGAATAAAAACACAAACCTACTAGGACCAGTGGGATGAGTCCATGTAGGAGCCATAGGGATATTACTGAGTACAATTGGTTTTACCATGTACTTGGGATAATAGAACGGGCTGACTGTTGTACTCACTTCCGGTTTTAGAACGAATTACGGGCGCTTGCACAGTTCGCACTCTAGTTCTTTGTCCAGACTCCGGGAGTATACTAAAGGAACTGGGTTAAGACACTCGGGACTTCCGGTTCACAGGGAGACACGCATGGAGACGAAATCAACCCGAAGCGCACTCGCCGCAAGGTGAGAACCATAAGCTTAGGAGGATCCCTAATGGGGCGGATATAGCTAACTGAACAACATTTATTAATGCACCTATATTAAAACTTACAGATCGTAGGAGCTTTTGGAGAGGTTTGGGACTCTGTCAGGTTATCTAGTAAATACATCAAAGACTGAGGTGATGTGCTGGAACTTAGATCAATGGAAAGGCACAACTAGCAACGAGTTAAGATACTTAGGTATCATCATTGTTAAAGATTTGGAAAAAATTCCCCAGATTAATCTGAACAGAATAACCAAAGAAATAGACCGCCTCTTTGCTAGATGGAGGAACCTCCCCTTAACTATTTATGGGAAAGTTAATTTAGTAAAGATGGTTATTCTTCCCAAGCTTTCGTATTTGTTCTCCACAATACCCTTGGTCTTCCCATATAAGTGCATCAGTAAGGTGCAGAGTAAGATCGGGAGTTTCATCTGGGGAGACAAGGGTGTGAGAATGTCATGGAAGAAATTGAGACGTAGATTAAAAAAAGGGGGCTGGCTCTTCCTGATATAAACTGGTACGCAGCAGCATTTCAATTTAAGGAAGTTCGGATGCTGCTAGGGAAACCGGATGAGTCGGCGTGGGGAATGCTGTTGGGAGAAATGGTAAGAATGGAGGGAGGAGGAGGAGGTGAGGCGTTTTTATATAAGTTCGGGGCCCCAAAATACTTCAAGAGAGTACGTCTGAAGGTCCTCAAGGCAACTTTGGAAATATGGTACAAAGTCAGAATTAGATGGGGGATAGGATACTATTCTGATCTAGCACCTATTTGGGGCTCCCCTGGAACTCCCTGTTGTCTTAGAGATAGCCTCGCGGTACCCATTAAGAGTGCGGGCATAAACATCTGGTCTGACCTGCTGGATTCAGGGGGGATACATTCATGGGAACTATTGAGGGCTAGGATTGGTACAGGGTTTTCCAGATTTAAATATTTACAACTGGTATCCTGGTTTGATGCAGAAAAAGGCGAAACAAGAGGGAACTGGGACATAGAGAGTTTGTGCCACTCCACACACCCAATAAAGAAGGAGATATCAGTGTGGTACAATTATTTGTTAGAAGCGGAAGATCAGGAGATCCCATCCCCTACCCTAGTTTGGAATCAAACCCCTCTTGAACCATGTATAGACGCCCTGTTTGAGCCATCACTGAAAGTACTATATAAATTTATTAAACCTGCAAGCTTAAAGAAGAACCACTTTTTGTTATACATAGGCTTTATTATACCCCAGCCAAGATAGCTAAGTTTGCCCCGTCCCCAGCACCAAAATGTCCTAGATGTTTGTTGCCAACTGCCAATGACCTTCATATCTTCTTTGAGTGTCCTGAGTTAAAGAATTTTTGGAAGGGGATCGGTGACATTTTACAAGACATTTTTAAAGCTAATATTGATGTAAATTTGGCACTAGTCCTCTTTGGGGACGATGGACTATTCTGTCAGACTGCACCGCAGATCCAGCGCGGGCTACTTCTATATATGATTATACTTCGCACGGCGAGAGATATGTAAAGGTGGAAGGATTCCCTTCCCCAAAAAGTGAAGAATGGCTTAAAGCCGCATTTGCTATGGCTCGCTTGGATCATGAAGGAGAAGGGGATAGCTCGATAAACATCTGGCTACCTCTTACGAGATGGGGACGTAATTTGAAATTAATATAGTTCGTCCTATGATTACACCAAGTCCCAAAACGAGCAGGACTGGTCAGGCGACCTAAGCTAGTGCGGTAAGCCGGAGGGCCCACAGACTGAAATATCGGCTTCATAAGACCCGTATAAGCTTATTGGTGAGATGAGGACAAAAAAAAAACAAAAACTTACAGATCGCAAACCCCGAGACACTGAACTGGGGTATGTACTCACGAAGGATATCGCATTTAGAAATCAATGAGGACCAGATTGGATAGTTAGGTAAGAGACCACTCCCGGGACAGGGACAAGGGTGGTATGTGTAAATATATCGGGATGCTTAACATACCCTAAATCTATTGACCTAGGCACACAGCAACCGACAATATTATTGGAATTTCGGAACCGGGAGGCACCCTAATTACAGCCGGGATGGAAGTAGAACTAGCGGGGAGGTGAGTGGTTCATCACCATCCTCAGATGGATTCTACCCATAAATAGTCTGTGTACTCCAAAATAGGGGAGATTTCATATTAACACGAGTGTCCTTTGTATGATCTTATTTTTTCAGAAGAGGATATATTCAAGCCACCTGCTGTACAGGTAGGGGGACATTTCCGAGATAGATCTTAACCTAGCGGCTAAATAGCGTTATATACATGAATGTCTCACCTCGGCTAGTACAAATTGAAGATGGGACATTTGGTCCTATAACTTCGCCGTCACATATCCCACTAATTATAGCACTCCTCCCCCACGTAATCGGACTCTGATAAAAACACAAGAGGCACATGATGAATACGCCAGTTCATAACTGTTTAGGAGTCATAGACATAATTAAGTTATAAGAATCAAATGTTTATTTATAACTATTGTTGGGACTAGGTGGAACAAGCTCATAAACAATCACAGTCACGTAACCTTTATTAGAAATTCACAAGTGTGATGTGATATGCACACCCTAAGAAGTCACCGGGTGGACACTTTATATAATATGGGTACCCATATCAAGCTGTGGATCGGCTGATCCCGGATGTATATATTTTATCTTGTAGCCCTGAGGAAGTCGTTTGGGAAATCACCCACGACGAAACACGTGTTGGCTGGGCAATCTAACGGAATAATAAAGAACGAAAGAATATTCTACGAAGTTTATTGATCACAGGAATTTGTGTCTTATCTATAAGTATGATATGATATCAAAATGATAGAATAACACCATAACTTGTTAAAGAAAATAGCGTGTGCTCAGGATCACAGTTTTGTCTACAGTGAACCTCATCTAGGGTCCCCGATTGAGGGTTCAGGGTGTTAGTTTCCCTCACCTTTGCACCGCACAGATAGTTCATACGAGATTAGCGCACAATTGGGAGGCGCCGTTTCCACACTTAGAAAACACCCCGAGGGTCTGTTTATATAAAACTCTGTAAAAAAAAAATAAGGAGTACTGCCCATTTGCTGTGTGTTGCTTTGCCGGGTTGACCTGCAGTTGGGCTTGTGTGTGATTGCCTCCTGTTAAGAAGTCTCAGGGCCATCAAAGACTTCATCTGCAGCATCCCTGAACTCCACTGCTGAGAGTTCTGACCTGCCTTGTGGTGCCAATTCCAGTTCTGGGCCCTTGGGGGTTGATTTGCTGTTCTCCGGCTGAAAATCCATTCATCGCACTTCCAGTGCCTGTTTTTCCGACGCAGCACTGCTGTGTGGGAGAAATTTCCAGGCACTGCCGGTGTGCGGCCAAAGAAATCGATGCAGCAGAGGCTCGCGGCCCGAGACTCACGCACGGTGTCTCCGAAGTCTGAGACCACCGCCCTGTCTCCGACGCAGGCCCTGCTGTGCGGCTGAAGGAATCAACGCATCACCTGTCTGCGGAAGTGGGAATCAACGCAGCGCCTGTTTCGCTGCAACGTAAAAAATGTTGACCTTGGAGAGTAAGGTGCAGCTTGTGCTTGGCCAAGTTGGGCCTATAGTTGTTGAGTCGCTCCTTCTATCGGGCTCACCTAGTTACGTGTACCGTGCAGAGCCTACCCCATCATTGAGCGGCATGCGCTAGGAGCGGGCTGAGATTTTTACCTCTGTCAATTATTTCCCTTCTACTTTTATTGTGGTTTTCAATTGATGCAATTTTCTCTTGAAGTTGTGGTGCTGATAAATTATTGCCAACTGTGTTTCATGTTGAATGTTATGTCTCGTTAATGTTTTAATATGTATATGATGAATTTGCCACTTTTCGCATTTGCTATTTCGCTGCTGAAAGTACAATTCACAATGTTTTGAACTAATCTCTACACTTTCTTACAGGTTGTTACCCTTCATATGAGTTGTTTTATGTATTGTGAAAATTTGTTTAATGCATTTTTGTCCTAAAAGCTGAGCTCATAGTGAAGTAGTTATTGCCAGCATCCCTTGTACATATTTTGCAAATGTTCAGAGTAGAATTTAAGATTGTCTAAAAAGCCTTGAGCAGTTAGAAGTGTACTAGTCCCTTAAAAAGTTCCCAACCCATCATGGAGTAACCATTAAACCACATGCAAACTAGGCTCCCTAAGCAGGCTAAAAAGCTAGATAAATTCTGCCATGAATGGCATGCACACACCAAGACGCATGCATTCCCCTTACCAGAGGAGGAACCTTCGACACTAACATAATAGAACACACAAGGACACGCGTTCAGACCAAGTAGGCAGGGCAGAAGAAGGCTCGAAGGGAGACACTATTAAAACTATGGGTCTTCTTTGAGGTGGCCTGACCTGCAATTCTGCCCTAAAGCCCGCAAGCAAGGCGTCCAGACCTCCCCCACCATACACAGGCACAGAGGTACTCTCTCTAATGCCTGCAATTCCTGCACTGGGTTACACCAATCCGCTGGTCGAGGGGGCCAAGGGCCCCCCACCGGGCAGTGAGCCTCTAGATCTAGGGCAGGAAGGTTGCCAGATTAGCAAACCCAGGCGATTCCAGATTCATCCAATTTCGGAGCTAGAATTCTCGGAAGTTCGACCCCCCCATCCATCGTGCGCAACCCAAGAAGCCCCAGCGGCACAGGGACAATACCCTCCAACCCATCAAGAAGAGCACACTCAGGTAACTGGGAGGTTCATAGCTGTTCTGGATAGTGACACTACCAGTGAGGGGGAGGAAAGAGGTCCTAGCCCTCCGGGGTACGACACTTAGGGAGGAGCTGCAGGATATACTCCCCCGGGTATGCTCATGCTGCAGAAGAAATGACAGGAAGTGAGCTGAAGGACAAGTTCCTACCAAAGAGATCCATGCGAAGCACAGAGCGAAGGAGGCAGCCTAGGTAGGAGTTAGAGGAGAGGTGTGGATTGAGAATTGAAAGAGAAAGAGCTCTCACCTGGGAAGAATAGATGGTGGAGAGCCGAACTGGGCACTGGGTTTCGCATGATGAGGAATCTGAGAGAACCAGAAGAGAGGCCTCCATTCCAAACAGAAACGCCACCAGATCATCAGCGTAGGAGAGGGGCCGATCAAGAAATAGGAGAACATGGTAGCTTAGCCCAAGCACAATTAAGACATGGGAAAAGCAGAATGGCACCTCTGCGTGCGCATGAAGAGAGCAGCGACGAGGACATCTGCCGCTCACCCCGAACATGCCGGTCAGATAAGCTGAACCCTAGAGAGATAGTTTCAAGAGAAGAAAGCGAGGTCTTCGCTCAACTATTTTGCCACTTGCTAGCCCGCTGGACCAAAAGGGAGGGCAAGCATGATAGACCCTGGCCAGAGGAGGGATCCTTTGAACCGGAGGACATGGCCAACGTGGAAGACTGCATCCGGCACGCAGGGAGACATCCCAGATGGAACTTCCCCTACATGCAGGAATGTCTGAGAAGATGAGAGCGCTATATTGGAGAAAAGCCAACGGAGCGGCTCCAAGCCAAAATATGCCCATTGTTACAGAAAGGCATGTCAGGGACCATCTATGTGCCATGGGCCCAGATGGACAAAGAATGACTCAAGACCAAAATGTAGGAAGGTGGAATCTGACTATATGGTTGCCCCCACTTTTTTTATGGTGTTTTGCTGGTTTATGACTTAGTTGGACTGGGATCCTGCTATTCAGGGCCCCAGTCTATCTGCTTTCTCTGTAAAAAGGTCTCCATGTGCCTTAGGCACATCACTGATTGGGATCTGGAGTGCCCTTATGAGTCCCTAGTATATGGTATACTATGTACCAAGGGCATAGGTACCTCAGAGGCCTGCCAGGGGCTGCAGCATATATTATGCCACCCCTGGGAGGCCATCCAAACTGACACCACAGGTCTGCTACTGCAGCCTGGGTAAGGTGGTGCATGCACCCCTTACTGTGGTATAGGTTACCTATATCACTAAAAGCATACACACATATAAACCTATAAGTCACTCCTAAGGCAGGCCTTATCAATCCTAAAGGCAGAGTGCATGGTTCCTATGTGAGAGGGTGCCCCTGCATGAGCAGGGCCCTCTGCAGCGTTCGGAGACCATCTCTGATGCTGTTTGTAGTGCAGCCTGACCATATATTCTTAAGCGCATTATATCCTCGCGGTAAAATGCTAACTTTGGAATGGCTGCACCTAAACATGTCGTGTTTGGTGTCAAACATCTTGGAATACTACCCCCCGCCAATCCTGGTGGCGGGGGTAGCATTCCACCCTTCTAGAGGAAAGGCATGTTAACTCTGACGAGTCCGGTAACTTCTTTCCAGAGCCCTGGCATCACAAAATGGATGCAGCTGCCACAGACACGAGTCTGGCCTCCTGCTGCTGGACGAAACTCCGGCAGTGGAGGCCTGGACAATAGGTTTCCTGTCCCAGGGAGGTGTGACCACCTCCCCAGACAGGACAATGTGTATTGGGGTTGGGCGGGAGCACTTTCGGGTGCTTTGAAGTCCTGCACTGGGGGCACATTTGGTGTCCCTGTGCATACCCCAGTTCAAACCGGATCAGGGGCTCGCAGCCCCTGCTTTGGCGCGAACTGGACAAAGGGAAAGGGGTGTAGCCACCCCTCTGCCCTGACCCACCCATAGGTGGGGCCACAGAGTAGTCCATCCCCTATTTTTAGAATAAAGGTAGGAACCCAGTCCTTAGGACTTTAGATTATACCTGGACGAAACTCTGAAACGGAATCCTGGACCTTCGACGCTCTACTCACGATTAGAGGACTGAAGAATCTCCCTTGGGGTCAAGGAGTGACTCCCCTGCTTGGCAGGCACCAAAGAAGCATCTGTCCGGTTCGCATTACTGAAGCTCCCGTCGGACGCCGAAGTCATCGCATCACCAGAGGTGGATTCTCAGACTTCCCGAGGCTACCCTGAGTCCCCAGCAAAGCTGAGGCCTGTGGCTATCGTGGGTGACTTGAGACCGTGACCCCTGGACACCGAGCACACTTGCAAGTGCACCATCTTCTGGGTCTCCCAAGAAGTCGTGCTTTGGGCTCCGAGTAGCCCTAGCCTCCAGCACCACCTGCACCGAAGATCACTGGCCCCCACTCCACGAGTGTCCTGTAAGCCAGCTCCACGTGCGGCGTCACGAGGCTCCTTTGCGGTCGCTAGCCCGTTGGCTAGTAGCCCTTAACGAAGGCCAATCTTTTCTTTACTTGGCATCCTGGTTGCTCCAGGCCTGCCCTCACTTACCCTCGCTGGGTGAGTTCCCCAGACCTTGCTGGTCTGCATCATCGACGATCTACATCTTACTCAAGACTTGCTGTTGCCAAGGCTTGTTGGGTCCAATCCGGTCGCCGACACCTCAGCACTCGACAGACATCGAGCAACAGCCCGAATCCTGCTCCTGGTTGCCGACAACACCTCCCGGACCTCGTGGCTGAAGAGTCAAGACGACCGTCACCGCACCTGAAGCACTCGACATCGGTGGGCATCTGTCCATCGCCTTCCTGGTCACTGGCTAGTGACCCAGACTCTGTCCCCTCTGCTTTCAGGTTCTTCAGAACTCCGATCCACTCTTGGATCCACCCGGACACTTTTCTCCTGGTCGCCAGCAGCACTTTGCAGCAGATCGCCATACGAAACGATGACGAAACCCGACCCCGAAAGGCACCTATGCACCCGGCTTCCCTGGGTGAGGTAACACGAGTACTCCGGTGCTCCCATGGGTAGAGACTCTTCAAAGTCCTAGATCTCAAAGGGTTTTGTCCTAGTCCTCTTTTAAGTGTCCCTTTCCTTTATTTTCCCGATCCCGACTTTCTCCATAGAAGTTAACGGCGTATCGCGGTTGTGTATTTACACTGCACGCGTCTCCCGTGGGTCCCCTGTGTCACTACCTTGGGTGGTTCCTTGTGGTCCAAGCACTTCTAGAGGCTCTAGGCCTAGTGTCTAGTTCAGTCGTGGTTCGCATACCACTTTATTGGTATATGGTTTGGTACGCCCCTAGGGCCCAAACGTGTATTTGTGCTATTACTGTGATTTAAGATCTTATAACCTATGTACTTCGAACTCTAGCCTCATAAAGAGACTAGAGGGGTGTGTTTAGTAATAAATACATATATTTTGAATATATACCTGGTGTGGTGCTCTTTCATTTGGTCACTCAAGAGATTATAGACTGGTAAAACAAGCTGCTTTACATTCCTTCAAGACTTAGCCTGAAGGCTGCTCTCCATAGCTACCACTAGGATAGCTTTCAATAAGGTTGTCTTTAACCTACCTACCATAAGAGTCGATTTGGACTGGTGCAAGGTGCCCACTATAATTAGTGGACAGCATATGCCAGGCCAACTTCTCACATTGGTGTGCAGCGTGTGGGATTCCAGCTTGCTATTGTTTTACCAGATAATCTCAATTGAATTGATCAACTGAAAACCACTAAAGGTACCTAAGGTACATATAATTTAAGCTTAGAATAACAGTAAGTTCTACTGAACTTAGAGTTGTGTGTTAAGGGATAGCACAACCCTTTCTACAACTCAAGAGAGTTTAGTAGGCCACACTAGAGTAGGTAGTGCATACACCACACCACACTAGTAATGTCTTTAAGGGCAGGATCCAACGAATCCTTGCAGGAAGCCATTGAGCTTCCACCCTCCAAGTATGATACACTCCCATTCTTGGAATTGAGAGCTTTATGCAACTTGAGAAAAATAAGGACAGGCCAAAGCCCCACCACCCAACACCTCAAGGAATTGTTGGTGGCTTATGACCTTAGTAAGCCTGTAGGGACTGAAGGGGTAGGAGCTGAGGGTGGGGCAGAAGAAGAGGAGGAGGCCAGGGGTACCAATACCCCCAGCCCCCCCTCTGAAACTGGCCAGGAGGGTGACAATGACCCTGACCTGGAAAACCCAATCCCTTCTGGGGAAGATGAAGATGAGGATCTAGAGAACCACACCTTTGTCCCCCCAGGAAGGATTATGAGTGTGCTCAGAAAGTCTAGGTCTCCTTCTCAGGAGTCTAACCACTCTGGCACCTCCATAGGGAGCTCTGTTTCTTCTCACAGGAGGGGATCCTCTCATGAGAGAAGAAAGAGACTGGTCCAGTATGAGGAAACTCAACTAGAGATCAGGAAGAAGCAATTGGCTTTAGATAGAGAATCCCTAGATCTCCTTAGAGAGAGAAGAAAGTTGGGACTAGAGTCCCATGGTGGCAGCAATATCCCTAGAGATAGGGACAGGTCTTATGACCATAGAAACCTAAACAAGATTGTCCCTCCCTACCAGAGTGGGGATGACATCCACAAATGGATAACTGCGCTGGAGAGGGCCTGTAAAGTTCAGAAGGTCCCCCAGAGGCAGTGGGCAGCAATCTTGTGGCTCTCCTTTGCAGACAAAGGTAGAGACAAGCTCCTCACTGTAAGAGAAGAGGATGCTGACAATTACACAGTCTTGAAGAGTGCTCTGATAGATGGGTTTGGCCTAACCACTGAACAGTATAGGTTGAAGTTCAGAGACACCCAAAAAGCTCAGACTCAAGACTGGGTTGATTTTGTAGATTGTGCTACAAAGGCTCTGGAAGGTTGGATACATGGCAACAAAGTGCAGGACTTTTTAGGATTGTACAATTTGATTATGAGGGAGCAGATCCTTAATAATTGTCAAAACCAGCTTTTGCACCAGTATCTGGTGGACTCTGATCTGACCTCTCCCCAAGAATTGGGAAAGAAGGCAGACAAGTGGGTCAGAACCATAGTAAAAACTAGAAATCAGGGTGGTGACCAGAAGAAAGATTCTACTAAGTCCCAAGAGAAAGGTGGGGATAAATCTAAGGATAAGTCCCCTACAGGGCCCCAAAATTCCTCTTCTGGGGGTGGGTCCCAAACTCCTTCCTCTCCTGAAAAGAAACCCTATTGCCATGTCTGTAAAAAGCCTGGGCACTGGAAAACTGATCCCAGTTGCCCCAGGATTGGCAATAAAGAAAATGTTCCTCCCACAACTACTACCACCCCTCCTGGTACTACCAGTAGTAATCCTCCAGTGGGGAGTAGTGCACCCAAAAAGTTAGGTGCTTTTGCAAGAGGAACAGAGGTGGGCCCTAGTTTAGACAGGGACCCCTCAACAGACTCCTCTGACTCTGATGGTGGTATAGGATTTGCCACCTTTACCATGGGTCCCATAGCATTGGGCAGGTACAGATTGGAGCCAATAATTAATGGTCAGAAAGCTGTGGCATTTAGGGACACAGGGGCTAGTGTCACCATGGTGGCAGGGAAACTAGTCCCCCTCACCAGCTTTTACCTGAGTTTAAATACCAGGTGACCAACATTGATGGTGTCAGAACAGATCACCCCATGGCCATAGTCAATCTCAGCTGGGAGGGGGTCACAGGCCCAAAAGAGTGGCAGTGTCCCCAACCCTACCTGTAGATTGCCTGATGGGCAATGATCTGGAAATTTCAGCCTGGGCTGAAGTGGAACACCAAACCCATCTTAGGATGTTGGGCGTCCCTGTAAAGGTTAGTGGGGCTGTGATGGCCACAGCCCCAGCCCAAGATTTTGGAGAGATGGAGCCTGAAAGAATGGCCCACTCTCCCCCAAAAGAGAGCACAAGGGTTGAAGAAAAGTCTTCTTCCCCCCAGACAGTAGGTAAGGGTCAGCCTCCTCAGGGAACTGACCCTACCCCTAGTGAAGGAACTGCCACAGAGGTAGTCAGGCCTGGCCTGGCCACACCCCTGATGGCAGAGGACCCTTCCAAGGTGGTACCCCGTCTGGAGCAGGTAACCTGCCCCTCTCTACCCTGCCTCAGTCAGCCCAGGGCTGCAGAGGTCAGGGAGGTCAGTGGACCCCCAGGGCCCCCTGTCCAGAGGAAGCCCCCATCAGCAGATTAGGGGCACCCAGTCTAGTAGCCCTAGCCAGGTGAAAATTCCTCTACACACTGAGGGATCCCACATACCTTTATGTAGGGACCTCCCCAGAAGGACTCTGGTAGGCAAGGGCAAACCTGGGACCAGAAGGTTCCAAACCTGCCATGTCCCTCCAGTAGTCCATCCAAAGGGACACAACCCCCAGCTGTAGGCAGCCAAAGGTTGACCCTTAGAGCAAAGTGCAACTCAGTCATGGAAAGACAGGCATACATGGTGACCAGTGATCTGAGGAAGCTGAGGCCAACATTCCTAGGGCCTCACTTCCCTACTCAGACACCTCACCAGCCTTGTACTTTACCTAAGCACACCACAGGTAGTGATTCCCCATGGTGGAGACCCTCTCATACCCTTAGGGTGAGGGATTGCTTAGTGGACCATAAGACAGGGGGCAACCATGCTAGTGCAGGTGCTTCCTTATATGACCACTTAGTCAATGAAGGCTCAACTGGCCAAGGTTAGCCTTATCTCCTTTCGTTTGGGGGGTTATGTAGGAAGGTGGAATCTGACTATATGGTTGCCCCCACTTTTTTTATGGTGTTTTGCTGGTTTATGACTTAGTTGGACTAGGATCCTGCTATTCAGGGCCCCAGTCTATCTGCTTTCTCTGTAAAAAGGTCTCCATGTGCCTTAGGCACATCACTGATTGGGATCTGGAGTGCCCTTATGAGTCCCTAGTATATGGTATACTATGTACCAAGGGCATAGGTACCTCAGAGGCCTGCCAGGGGCTGCAGCATATATTATGCCACCCCTGGGAGGCCATCCAAACTGACACCACAGGTCTGCTACTGCAGCCTGGGTAAGGTGGTGCATGCACCCCTTACTGTGGTATAGGTTACCTATATCACTAAAAGCATACACACATATAAACCTATAAGTCACTCCTAAGGCAGGCCTTATCAATCCTAAAGGCAGAGTGCATGGTTCCTATGTGAGAGGGTGCCCCTGCATGAGCAGGGCCCCTCTGCAGCGTTCGGAGACCATCTCTGATGCTGTTTGTAGTGCAGCCTGACCATATACTCTTAAGCGCATTATATCCTCGCGGTAAAATGCTAACTTTGGAATGGCTGCACCTAAACATGTCGTGTTTGGTGTCAAACATCTTGGAATACTACCCCCCGCCAATCCTGGCGGCGGGGGTAGCATTCCACCCTTCTAGAGGGAAAGGCATGTTAACTCTGACGAGTCCGGTAACTTCTTTCCAGAGCCCTGGCATCACAAAATGGATGCTGCTGCCACAGACACGAGTCTGGCCTCCTGCTGCTGGACGAAACTCCGGCAGGGGAGGCCTGGACAATAGGTTTCCTGTCCCAGGGAGGTGTGACCACCTCCCCAGACAGGACAATGTGTATTGGGGCTGGGCGGGAGCACTTTCGGGTGCTTTGAAGTCCTGCACTGGGGGCACATTTGGTGTCCCTGTGCATACCCCAGTTCAAACCGGATCAGGGGCTCGCAGCCCCTGCTTTGGCGCGAACTGGACAAAGGGAAAGGGGTGTAGCCACCCCTCTGCCCTGACCCACCCATAGGTGGGGCACAGAGTAGTCCATCCCCTATTTTTAGAATAAAGGTAGGAACCCAGTCCTTAGGACTTTAGATTATACCTGGACGAAACTCTGAAACGGAATCCTGGACCTTCGACGCTCTACTCACGATTAGAGGATTGAAGAATCTCCCTTGGGGTCAAGGAGTGACTCCCCTGCTTGGCAGGCACCAAAGAAGCATCTGTCCGGTTCGCATTACTGAAGCTCCCGTCGGACGCCGAAGTCATCGCATCACCAGAGGTAGATTCTCAGACTTCCCCGAGGCTACCCTGAGTCCCCAGCAAAGCTGAGGCCCGTGGCTATCGTGGGTGACTTGAGACCTTGACCCCTGGACACCGAGCACACTTGCAAGTGCACCATCTTCTGGGTCTCCCAAGAAGTCGTGCTTTGGGCTCCGAGTAGCCCTAGCCTCCAGCACCACCTGCACCGAAGATCACTGGCCCCCACTCCACGAGTGTCCTGTAAGCCAGCTCCACGTGCGGCGTCACGAGGCTCCTTTGCGGTCGCTAGCCCGTTGGCTAGTAGCCCTTAACGAAGGCCAATCTTTTCTTTACTTGGCATCCTGGTTGCTCCAGGCCTGCCCTCACTTACCCTCGCTGGGTGAGTTCCCCAGACCTTGCTGGTCTGCATCATCGACGATCTACATCTTACTCGAGACTTGCCGTTGCCAAGGCTTGTTGGGTCCAATCCGGTCACTGGCACCTCAGCACTCGACAGACATCGAGCAACAGCCCGAATCCTGCTCCTGGTCACCAACAACGCCTCCCGGACCTCGTGGCTGAAGAGTCAAGACGACCGTCACCGCACCTGAAGCACTCGACATCGGTGGGCATCTGTCCATCGCCTTCCTGGTCACTGGCTAGTGACCCAGACTCTGTCCCCTCTGCTTTCAGGTTCTTCAGAACTCTGATCCACTCTTGGATCCACCCGGACACTTTTCTCCTGGTCGCCAGCAGCACTTTGCAGCAGATCGCCATACGAAACGACGACGAAACCCGACCCCGAAAGGCACCTATGCACCCGGCTTCCCTGGGTGAGGTAACACGAGTACTCCGGTGCTCCCGTGGGTAGAGACTCTTCAAAGTCCTAGATCTCAAAGGGTTTTGTCCTAGGCCTCTTTTAAGTGTCCCTTTCCTCTATTTTCCCGATCCCGACTTTCTCCATAGAAGTTAACGGCGTATCGCGTTTGTGTATTTACACTGCACGCGTCTCCCGTGGGTCCCCTGTGTCACTACCTTGGGTGGTTCCTTGTGGTCCAAGCACTTCTAGAGGCTCTAGGCCTAGTGTCTAGTTCAGTCGTGGTTCGCATACCACTTTATTGGTATATGGTTTGGTACGCCCCTAGGGCCCAAACGTGTATTTGTGCTATTACTGTGATTTAAGATCTTATAACCTATGTACTTCGAACTCTAGCCTCATAAAGAGACTAGAGGGGTGTGTTTAGTAATAAATACATATATTTTGAATATATACCTGGTGTGGTGCTCTTTCATTTGGTCACTCAAGAGATTATAGACTGGTAAAACAAGCTGCTTTACATTCCTTCAAGACTTAGCCTGAAGGCTGCTCTCCATAGCTACCACTAGGATAGCTTTCAATAAGGTTGTCTTTAACCTACCTACCATAAGAGTCGATTTGGACTGGTGCAAGGTGCCCACTATAATTAGTGGACAGCATATGCCAGGCCAACTTCTCACACAAACTGCCCTCATTGATGGAGGGGGCAGGAAAATGGATCTCATGTTTTGAGAACAACACCATGGGGATAAACCTAGCAAATGGCGATGTCAAGAGTGTGCTCAGCAGCCTCATCAGAGAGCAGACTAACACTGTGTTTTCATGAGCCCGCATTCAAGCCGGCACACGGACCAACACCGAGCATGACGGGGCCCCATTCAATTCATTAAGACACTAGATATGGACAGCCCTGAGGGAAATGTTCTCTGACCACCAAGATATAGGGTGATTGATGGCAGAAATCATGAATCCTGGGGTAAACCGTGACCGACTTCCTAGACAGAATGAGGGAGCAATGGGGACAGGATATACCACAGCCATGGACCGACATTGCCCCAGGTTGCATTCTTCTACAACATCCTCAAAAAGGGGCTGTCCACTGAAATGCAGAGTGGACTGGATAGCATAGTGGGATTGGACACCAAACATTGGCCTGCATATTACATTACAGCAGAAAGAAGCAGGAAAAGGATAGGGAAAGCAGGAGCAAGCCCAAAGAGACACCGCTAAGCTGGTCCAACAAACATTTTAAAAAAGACCGCCTTTGAGGGAGCTATATTGGCCACAATCGTGTAAGTAGCACCAGTCTTTAAGGGAGCTCCGAGCCGAACCCCAGAGGGTTTCCACTCAGTCCTAGGGGCAGAGGTCAGGGGGGCTGCCAGCAGCCAGACCTCAGAGAGTGCTACTACTGTCACGAATAGGCCACATGGCCAACTGATGCTGCTTATAGCAAATCATGAGCAAAGATTAATAGGCCTGGGTCACTCCCCACAAAATCCCCATCCACAAAACCAAGCCCAGATCAACCTGAGCGCACAGCACATTCAGCCACAGGGAAATACGTCATTGAACACACTATTCCAACAAGTGGCCTAACACATGGCAACTGCTGCAGGCAAGAAACCCAGCCCAACAAGCACCGGGGCCTCAGCAACGGCAGGAAGGGGTGACAGTCTGGGGAGACAATGCCTTCACACAACCGCCCAATCAAAATACGCAGTAAATCCAAACCCCCAATATGACCCATCCACTTCATACCTACTTCAGGAAACTCACCACAACAATAAAAGATTAGTGACAGCATTAGGAAAAAGCCTAAGCCTTTAATTGCGTTCAGGAAAACTTAGGGTTGCTGTATGTTCAGTCGATCGAGAATTCACACTAAAATCTACCATTTAGGTGCCTGCAGGGACCTAGGACCCACTCTGCTGCTAGTCTGCCAGGGCGGGGATTGCTGGCCGCGCCCCTGAGGGGGCAGTCTGATTAGGGGGTGGGCAGCCGCCCAATCCAAATACGCAGTAAATCCAAACCCCCAATATGACCCATCCACTTCATACCAACTTCAGGAAACTCACCAGAACAATAAAAGATTAGTGAAGCAGCTTTAGGAAAAAACCCAAGCCTTTAATTGCGTTCAGGAAAACTCAGGGCTGCTGTATGTTCGGTCGATCGAGAAATCACGCTAAAATCCACCATTTGGGTGCCTGCAGGGACCTAGGACCCACTCTGCTGCTAGTCTGCCAGGACGGAGATTGCTGGCCACGCCCCAGAGGGGGCAGTCTGATGAGGGGGTGGGACAGCCCTCGGCCAGCACATAAAAGCAAGCACCCAGGTCCCCACATCCAAGTCCAATAGGGATGGGTTCCTATCACCGAATCAAAAAGACCCCCCCCCTTAGGCCTCCAGCTAGTGGACGCCCCCTTTGAGTTCCAAAATGAGGCGACCCTCTGGTGCCGGAAGCCAGGTTTTCTCTGCATTTGGGATGATGGTGTCTCCTTAGATCTCCGTAGTTGACGCACGAATAAGCAACATTTGGCGCTGAGTCAGTAGGGAAATTTTCCATTGCAAGCAGCGATCTCAGTTCCTTACTCGCAGTACGAGAAGTCCCAGCCATGCACCTGACTCGCGTCATAAGCAAGATATTTGGCCTCCCCCTCTACCTCAATGCTTCAAAACATCCAAAGTCTTCTCATGGGATCATGTCCCTCCAAAACAGAGAAAGTAGCATATCACCGGGTAAGAAGTCCCTTATCCCCGCCGAGGGCGGCAGACCCAAGGCATCATGGATCCAAATGAGAGAGGGACGCTGGGAGGGAAAGGGGTTCTGCAGATGACCATCGCAGCCCCCACACAAGGTGCATAGATACGCTCATCACTGCATCCAGCTTGTCGAAGCAAATAGCACAGGGCCTCACGAACATCATTCACGGAAGCAATAGGCCCGACCCTATTAATTGCCACATCCGAACCCCTCAGGGGCTCAGAGCAGCTTCACAACCCCCACTGGTATGTCACAGTAAAACCAATGCTACATGAGACATTAGGAAGGCCTAAAGACCTGCAGGAAGCAGCCCAAAAGTGAAGCTTCCAGAAACAGGGTGTGGTCAAGGCACCCAACTCGATTAAGGAAATCTGGTTACATGCCACGTGCAGGGACAAGATGGGCATACACATGTCCTCAGAACAAGTTGTAATTACCCACAAACCCCAAAATTGAGACGCGCCCCCTTCCTTTCACAGCACATCGTGCATGTTTAGGTCAAAAGGTACCATCCACATCGATAAAATCACACACACACGTTAGGGAAAGTAGGGTATTAGAGGGCCAACGACGCCCATAAAACAATAGTTAGGTAAAAAGAAACATCCACACAACCACAGAGATTGCCCCACTAAAACACTCACCTCCGTCATGGTGAGGGGGAGGCCCAAATGACCCACAAAATAAAATTAAGGCGACCCATATTCAGAAACTCACCGATTTCTAAAATGACACCCAAACTGGGGCCTCCCATCCAGTACCTCACTAAAGATTATGCAAAATGGACTTTGGGTTGTCATGTTCAGTGGTTGCCAGAAACTACCTACACCACTGTAGAATACAGGGGGGTGGTAGTGGTACTGTAGAGCTAGCAGGTCTAAGGGCTGACTCATCCTGTGGGGGTGTCCAGAGTCTGTCTGCACACCAAGCCCTCAGTTTAGGCCACCAAAAACGTGCAGGTCCTGGGGGGGTCCTAGGAACTACACGACATGGCGCCACCAACGTTGGTTTAGTTCTTATATTAACAGTAAAATCTGAGTAGTTCATTCGTGCTTTCTCAGACAGCCCTACTCACACTTTTCAGAGCCGTCTGAAGTGGGAAGGAAGTCGTACATATGAGAAACCTGGAAGTTACCATACACATATAGGTGCAGAAACAAGGACAAAGAGGTTCTCTTGAGTGGTTCAAACTGCAAAAAGGCCTTGAGTGGGTCTTTAGTGTGTAAAGAAATGTCGCTTCACAGAGCGTGTAATGAGTCAATAGCGAACTTGTCCTGCTACCTGAAGGGTTCCCCAGCCACTGTAATTCATCCAGTTTTTGAGTTACATTCCAATGGGAGTTACTTGATGCTGAATGACCAAGGCTGTTGTGGAATGACGCCAGGCATCGCTTATCTAGTGACTGTGAACTCCAGGGTTATTTGCTGTAAGCAAGTATTGTTTCCCCCAGCTCGCACAGTTAGGGAGGCACCACTGTGGCCTTCACTGAATGTTTCCAACATAGGGTTTGATTCTCTGAGCAGACTGAAAGCTATGCTGTTTCAGCAAAATGTGGCCTTAACTTCAGCACAAGAGATCTTTGATCTCCAAGTTGCAAGGTCCTTGGCAGAGATACAGTCTGTGGTCCATACGAACTTTCCACTCCATTTCGGAGAAATGGTCCATCGTATCTTTAACATGTCTGATACGCGAGGGATAGTACACTTATTTAAGAGCACTGGATCAAGTCTGTTAATCACCTTTCAAACCATTTTCGGAGTGATTCTATCATTCATACACTCGTACTTGGAAGCGTTTTTGGAGGACTTCCTATGGTCCTAGTTTCAGTAGCGGGCATCCTGGTTTTAATTATTTTGCTTCGCAATGGATGTCAGCATCACTCGAGACATCGAGAGAACACTTCTGGAGCGACGTTGTCGTGAGCGATTGGTGTTCTTCGTGGGTATACCTCGGCTTCGAGAGCTGAGTGAGCATTGGTTCCTGTCTTTCAGACCGGCCTGGCTTGACTGCATTCTGCCAGTATTCCGCTGCCTCTTTTGTGGATTCGGACGCATGTTGGACCTCTGTCTGACACTTCCATAAGTTGCGCTGCTGGACATAGACATGCTCCTGGTGCCTTTGCGGGCCCATGTGCACAGTTGTCCACAGCGTATTCCCATGTTGATGATGGCGTTCATAGAGCCTCCACAGGACGCTTCAGCTCCTGTTAGAACGGCGATCGGCTCTGCTACGGATGTGCAGGCATCGGCCTCAGGCACACAGGCATCTGATTCTTCCCCGACGGCTGAGATGGGAACCAGAGATGACCACCTCTGCTCACTTGATATCATACTGGAAGTACTGGAGGGACTGCCTCCTGCGGATGCCATGTTCAGTGATGTTGAGTCAGCGCAGGATTCTTAAACAATCTGGCCTCTCCTGTGCTGGGAACCGTTTCGCAATCTTTTTAAACATGTACCAAATTGAAGGTCGAACTGACTTTGTTTTTTCTTCTCTGCTGTATCTGAACATAGTTGCTTTCAAGGTGCTCAGAAAAAAAATGACAATATATTCAAACATATAAAGGACCTTTTATGAACGCTTTTTTAGGGAAGAATGCTTTTACTATAGACCTTGCTTTTATGGATATTTTTTAAGCCTTTTTAAGTGCTTTTTAGGTGCTTTTTAGCATATTTTAATATATACATGATTTTTATGCCTTTTGTAGCTTTATCTATCATTACCTAGTTGACCTTGTTGACCTTTTGATGAGGAGTGGGTGTCATGTCCTTTAGGATAATGTACATACCCATTACATACATTTTGTCCCATCCACACGACATAATGGCCCTACACAGGTGACCTTTTACCTAGTAGCTTACTGTCTCTTCGTCACCAGGCTCTTGGTACCCTATCTTAATCCCTGTACCTGACGTACATAAACATGTCCCCAGGCACGGCAGATTTATTTTATATAAGGGTGACCACTTTTTTCATCCATGACCAACAGCCAGCTGTGCATGAGTATGTTTGTTTACAAAAGGATTAGCAAAGGATTAGTCAATGTTTTCAAAGCATATCGATTCTAGAAGAAACCCTGGAGTGACCACTTTAGTATAAAAGACCCTCACTCCCCCTTACAGACAGGGAGGAGAATTCCTTCCAGGCTGGACCGAGGCTCTGTAGGCTGATCCTTCAACAAGCAGAGAGCTGACATCCCTTGCGGGATGCCATCCTCGACGCAGAGACGGGGTCCTTCATTCAGAACCATCAGGTGATGGGTTACCACTTCCCCGGGGGATTCTTGGCTCCATTAGGATATATCCTAGCACTTACATACACATGCTTCACCTACATATCTAGGCTAGGTACATTTAGGTAGGCTACGCATCGTAGGAGTACACCAATGCTATTGTTTTATATAATCCGCTTTTATTCATCTTATTAGCACTCTGGTAGAAATGTATCTACTATTTACGATATTGGTGCTAGCGATTACATTTGTCTGCTCCTGTCTTTTGATTCTCGCAGCGTATATGTTTCATACTAGACTGATGCTTGATCAATGAATAATTATTGAAAGCATTCCAATTGTCATTCTATGTGTATTCTGAGAAAAGTAAGCACGAGTGACTGAGCGAAAGATACCGTATTGTTTTCCACTATACCAGAGGAATCAGGGTTGTCATGTTCAGTGGTTGCCATAAACTACCTACACCGCTGTCGAATACAGGGGGGTGGTAGTGGTACTGTAGAGCTAGCAGGTCTAACGGCTGGCTCATCCTGTGGGGGTGTCCAGGGTCTGTCTGCACACCAATCCCTCAGTTTAGGTCATCCAAAACACGCAAGTCCTGGGGGGGTCCTAGAAACTACACAACAACAGAAAAGCCCCGAAAAGGACAGGCACAGGAATTTCCGAGACAGGGTAATGATACATGTTTCTCTAAAGAGTGAACCTACAACCCACAGCTCTTATCCAGCAGGTCTGCAATAAAACCGTAATGCACCACCTTTACTGGGGCCCACAACCTATTCAGTAGCAGCCTCTGAAGACCCAGCGAGGCCCGTGGGTTCAACCCAACAAAGACCAAGTCCCATTTTTTGACTGACATTTGTTATAAACAGAATCTTTACACAGTGCCAAGCAAAGACACCCCTGGATGCCAGAAAGTTGCAGACAACCTCTCCAGACACCATCCCAAGTCCTGCAATGTTTCAAAAGTTTTGTATTATTGCATCTTCGTGCATCCTTCGCTTAGCATGGGTGTGGCTGCATTCATCTGTACCGAGAAATCTGCCTAGTCACATGGAGCCTACCTCGACATTTCTACAGTGCTTGCATAGAGACCTCTCTCCCCTCACCTCACTTACACTTACACTGCACCATACGGTAGTATTCCATTCGCACTACACAGTGCACTCCTACACAACAAATGGTACCAGCACATGAACGCCGTGGGTGCCCAGATGTCGGTTAAGTCATGCTATGTCTGCTCGCTGATACCACAATCTGTGGGCACAGACAGACTTTACTTCTCCCAAGAAATAGCCCCCAAGAAAGCAAAATGTCTCATCCACCTGAACCCATGTAGGATTAGGGCAGGGATACAACCCAGTAGAGTAGAACCCCATAGAGTAGTGGTAAACATTTCCCAGTATGAAACAAACCCCAGAGCCCAACATCTTTTTTCAGAGCCTAGCGACATTCAAACAGAACTAGACAGGATGCGCAGGCGAGGTGCTATAGGGGAGGACACTGTTTGGCCTCAAGGTTTTCCAGAGAAGAGGTTCTTGGAGGAAGCAAGGCCACCGCACCAGAGAACAAACATGTCTGCTCCCGCCTCTGTCTGTGGTCCCAGGATGGCTCTTAGCGTATCTGGGGCAGTGTTCTTTAATAACAAATGGACCCCAGACAAGGAGTTCCAGTGCAGGGCCATTCACCTTGATGATACAAGGGGAAATGAGTCTCGAAGGGAAGGGTTGAATGCCTGCATAGATCCCCATGTCAGAAATACTGGGACACTGAGCTAGATAGGTACATGTGGCTAGAAGGGAAAGGGCAACCCCTAATTTTATGGAAACTTACACTGTATTCCTTGTGTTTCAGAGGCAAAGAAGCAATGCCGCTTGGCACCAACGAACATTGTGGAGCAATACTGCACGTACCAGATATGCAATTGGGCACCTCAGTGTTGATGGATACATATTGGCAGTGCAGGGAGTTTTCCTACACCCAGCTCATCCCCGGATGGCAGGGCCTCTGCACCCTCGTAACCATACACACCCCGGTGCTGGTCATTCCTGGAGAATATCTATTTGAGTTGTACCAACATCTGCTACAGAAGAAAACAACTCTATTCCTTCAGACTTGAGTAAAAAGAACTGCTGATTACTTTGGCTGGGCTCAGTTACAAATAACCTTGTGGGAGCAACTTAAAATGATCAATAATACTGAGCTCAGTCTAAATGCTAACAAGGAAGAACTAAGAGCCATCCGCCTCATGGTGATGCAACATCGGTGTGTGTTGGACTTCATGACCGCAATGGAGGGTGTGGTGTGTGCTGAAATTGGTGCATCCTGCTATACTTTCATCCCCTGCAATTACCTAGAAAATGGGACAGTAACTCTTGCCATCCAAACATGACCAGGTTTGGTGCAGCCATTATATAATGAGACATCTTGTAATGACTGATGTCCACTATATATCTTAAAATGGCTGACAAAACCTGGAGTTGCATAAAAACTCTACGAGCTTCCGTAGAGTTCCACCCACCCCTAGTGTCACTGCACGCTGTGTCAATTGTTTCCCGCGTCATGTTGTTATTGTGTTAAAGTGTGTGTGATCCATTTGTCTGACAGGGCGAGACTGGTGGCACTAGGGCAGCCTCTAAAGTGAAACCCAAAGTCGTTGATTGATTTGCAACAAGCCTTCAATATTAATTGC
Organism: Calotriton arnoldi; assembly: GCA_963921515.1. Classification (NCBI taxonomy): domain Eukaryota; kingdom Metazoa; phylum Chordata; class Amphibia; order Caudata; family Salamandridae; genus Calotriton; species Calotriton arnoldi. The sequence continues at coordinate 99,331 of CAWUFW010004423.1, forward strand.
TAAAATGAATCGGATTCAGCAACACGCCTCAGGGATAGGTCAATGGAGCTCAACAGAAATTAATTATCCTTTCTCTTTCTTTCTGTGTTTTTTCACTCATGCATGGGAAAAATACCTACCGGCCAGCCAAGCTCATTTGCGTGCAAGGAATGTGTCTTCCATCAGCAGCCTTTGTTATACACATACCTAAGTGCAGTAGGCATTAGGAGACATGAACTGCGGGTGAAGCAGGGCCCGCGCTGCCTCTGCCAGCGAACAGCATGTTGGCATGGTGGGGCGCACTCTTGCGCACCTGCCAGGAAAGGATTGTCTGCCCTGCAATCCGCTGTGTGAGGGCCGACTGACGAGCCCAGGACATATCCAACACTGCACATGCATTTCTCTGGCTACCAAGGGTAAAAGAAAAGGCTTCCACTTTCCCACAGTAGCTACCGCCTTGTTGGGACGATCTTCCTCTATCCACATAAAGAAGTGGCAAAGCTTGTGGAATTAAAATATGTGATTTTCACGTTTCTTATTGAAGGGCCATTTGGCAGAAATAACAGAAACGATGGTAACGTTTTGAAACAAATGCAAAGCGAGCATAAATTCTCTTCTACCTAGTTGCAGACAAACCAAGTACTAAAGTCAGTTACGTTCCCCAGTTAAACACAGTAACCATTACAACCACCCTCTAAATGCTCTAAAAGTGAAACTAGTTGCGAGTGTGAAGATTAAACATAAGTGCTGCTGTGGGAGACAGTTACAGCACAGGATTCTTTTCTTTACCCCTGCGGTCATGTAATAGACATGAAATACCTGGCGCCTCAAATTTATTTGCTCTAAGCTTTGTTCTATTGAGGGCAGTCATATTTGAAACACTGCTGTGATTGATGGGGGTATATAATAAACCGGTGACCAATAGAAATCTGAACATCGCATCTGTCGCTCATATGAACACAATACACAATCAGGTTTTGTGCAGTGGTGAGCTTTGCTGTGCTAGTTACAAAGAGCAGATTGTAGACCTCTATAGACCACCAGACACAATACATACACACATATCGCGGTTGTCCTGCCAAGCATATTAGTGCCTCAATAACGCTGTGTGTATATTAACAGGTAATTGTGCCTACAAGGGATTTATTTTAGCACACTCGGTTCAACATTCAGTATGCAAAACAATGGTCGCAAGCTCCGTCTAGTAGCTTACATTTGATTATTCAAAAATTGAATTTTCTCATTTATATTAGAATGAATCTGCTACAAATACTCTTCAAACGGGTGTAAATGTTTCAAGATGCAAACTTTATAATGAAAAAAGATTTATCAAGGGGTACTAAAAACTATTACAAATATGAATATAAAACAGTACACAGTGACTGAGGCTTACAAATGGTTGGTTGTTATAAACACCTCATGGTCACTAGTGTGAGCATCTATTCCAAACAATATGTATAGAAGGAAAAATGAAACTGATTAACACAGAAAACAATTCCTTAAGGGAAGTAGGCCACGGAGGAAATAGATGTAGTTGTCGACGTTGCGGTGTTTGTAACAATGAACCATTTGTAAGCCTTAGTCACTGTGTACTGTTCTATATTCATATTTGTGATAGTTTTTTGTACCCTTTGATAAATCTTTTTTCGTTATAAAGTTTGCATCTTGAAAAATTTACACCCGTTTGAAGAGTATTTTTAGCAGATTTTTCTGATATAAATGAGCAAATTCAATTTTTGAATAATCAAATGTAAGCTACTAGACGGAGCTTGCGACCATTGTTTTGCATACTGAATGTTGAACCGAGTGTACTAAACTAAATCCCTTGTAGGCACAATTACCTGTTAATATACACACTACCCAAGCCTCCAAGGGTGTATTGGGTTTCCCTCTCTTCCTTGTTTCAATAACGCTGTAGCACTGCCCCAGAACGGTGTCCCAGGGAAGCACGACCTCCAAGTTTGTAATGTGGTTGTCGAAAGACTGCCACCGCAGCCCCATCACAAGACTGGCGGTCCGAGGACCACCAGACTCGTAATTAGGTCCTTTGTGTGGAGACAGGACCCCGCCTATTCATGTGTAAGTGTCAGCTGCTCCCTTCCATGCTGCCCAGGGTGAGCCATCAGGATGCAGATGGGCACTCAGTCACACCTACCCTTCCTTTCTGTGTGGCTGTTTAGAGGGAATGCGCAAAGTCCAGCTGTCATCCATCCCAAACTTGTATTGGAGACAGGCTGCAGGCACACAGAGCTTTAAGAGCAGAGAATGTCGTCTTTCTACAAGTGGCATTTCTAAGATAGTAATGTTAAATCCTACTTTGCCAGCAAAGATGATTTGTCATTACCATTCCAATGATATGAAACATGACAGAACCACTCCTTTACAATCAGGAATTACAGTTTAAAAGTGTAATAAGGAATTCCCAATGTTAACCTACGAGAGGGGTATGCCTCACGGTAGTGAAAAATGAATGTAGGTGTTTTTGACTACCAGGACATGCACAACTTGAGGGTACATGTCCTTCCTTTCAGTAACACAGCACCCTGAGCTACCTAGGACCTACTTTAGGGGTGACTTGTGTTATAAATGGGGAGTTTAAGGCTTGGCAAGGGGTTTTAAATGCCAAGTCGAAATGGCAGTGTAACTGCACACACAGGCTCTGCAGTGGCAGATCCAAGACATGTTTAAAGTGTCTCTTGTGTGGGTGACACAATCAGTGCTGCAGGCCCACTAGTAGCATTTAAATTACAAGCCCTGTGCACAGGTAGTGCACTCTACGAGGGATGTACAAATAAATTAAATATACTAATTGTGTATAAGTCTATAAAACCATGTTTAGGGGAGAAGCACATGCACTTTAGCACTGGTCAGGAATGGTCAGGAATGGTAAAATGCTCAGAGTTCTAAGGCCAACAAAAAGTGGAGGTCAGCAGGCAAAAGGTTTGGGGAAGACCACCTTAAGGTTGTCAGGTCTAACACCTCTCATGACTTTGTTTAGCACACATGTTGAGTTTGATAGTGACCAAGCTGATTTGAAAACTGTTTTTGAATCATACATAACCAGGTTTCAAAATAGAAGATATCCTCAGGTAATATTGGAAAAACCCATGCAATGGGTATAAGCCATTGAGAAGGAGACTTTACTCAAGAAAACTCACAAACCTGATTGTAAAATGATGGTTTTTGTTTCTAAATGTTCCATAAAATCCCAAGCCATCAAAAATATCATTATTAGAAGATAGGAAATTCTTCAGTCGGAACCAGATTTTCAAGGACTGTTCAATGAAAAAACTATATTCGCATACAATCGCTCTAAGAACATTAAAGAAATTCTCACTACCAACACAGGTAATTACATTGAAAACCTTCGAGGCACGCTAAAATGTCACAATTTCATTCATTGCAATAATGTAAATTTGGGTAATACTGTATCTCATCCTAAGAAACGTAACACTATCATGCTCAAACAGTCAGCTAATTGCAATGCGAAGAATGTTTGTGTACTGTTTAAAATGTCCTTTTGGAATGCTATACATTGGCAAGATGGAAAGAAAAATGAAAACTCGGATTATTGAGCACAAAAGTAATATTAGGGAAAAGAATAAGAATTCAAGTGTGGCAACCCATTAGGCTGAAAGAGGACACAACATATCTCAAGTGTGTTTTCAGATTATAGAAGAGGTGACACCACAGTTAGGGATCAATAACCATAAGAAACTCTTGCAAAGAGAAGTGTTCTGGCTAAAAAATATTGGACACTGAACAGCCGAACTGCATGAACGACAAACTAGAATGAATCTGTTTTTTGTATAAAACCTCATGTATGTCTGTTATGTTGGTGATAGCAAGTTGATAATTGGCTGTTTAGTTATGGTGTAATTTCAATTGTACTCATTTTATCCATTTTGTTTGTTAGGTTTCATTTTTACATGCATATTATTCTATGCTGTTAGTATCATTGGATTACAATTGTGCTGTTGATCATTTATCAGACACGTGTTTTTCGGCATAACCTTCTCATATATTTTTGACCATTTATGCTATTTGTTGTTTTTCAGTTTGTTTAAGGAGTTGGTGGTACACAATCTCAGGTTGCGAGGGGAGTGTCTATTAAAAGGGTGGTATATGGCTTTCTTTCTGGGTGATCGCGACCATAACAAACTATTGACGAGGATGCACCAACTTTCTACTGGCGTCTCCAGCACATCGCTCTGTTCGTTTTCAGGTTATGCCTCACACAGCCGTTTACATTTAAGCAAATAGTTTCCTTTTTTTCCATGGCACACTGCATGTGGGTTCACAAGCATTATGGCATGATTTCATGGTAAGTTTCCCACAAGCAATATTTTGTTGTTCATTCACGTATCTCTGACAAATTCTGGGCATAGTAGTTTTCAACGCACGTTGGTTTTCAAGCACATGCTAGTATTGAGCAGGTGAAGGTTTACACAGGCATTTACATTTAAGTGTTTATTTACTTCATGGGACATTGTATGTTGGTTCACGAATATGAAGGCATGATTAGATGATAAGTTCTATATTTTGCGTTGATCATTCACGTTTTTTATGTCAATATCGGGCACAGTCATTTCTATCATACACTTGGAGTTGTAGAATCGATTCAGAGATTGGTAGCAACACTTTTGATTCTATTTGGATGTATGGTTTACCACATTGATCTATGCATGAACTTAACAGTGTTAGTTCCTCGAACAGCACAGAGTGTTATAAAAATCTTTTCTTTTGCTTGTATGATGGATGAGATACACCTGCCTTAAACTCAACTCCGACAAGACAGAAGTATCTTTGGGAATAATGCATCCATATGGAACCACAGATGGTGGCCAGCGTAACTCGGACCAGCACCCACACCAACAGACCACGTGTACAACCCACGCATCATCCACAGCGAACTGACCATGAAATGACAAGTCAACGCAGTTGTTTCCTCCTGCTTCCACACCCTTCACATGGTCTGCAGAATATTCAGATGGATCCCAGTCAACACCAGAAAGACTGCCACCCTGGCCCTCATCACCAGCCACCTCGACTATGGCAACATTTATAAATTTGGCTTGGCTTCAACCTTTCTAAACCATTTTTGCGGTCTTTCCCCAGTGCCAGGACGCCTTTGCAGGCGTCAGTCGCACTTTACACATGCAAATAATAATAATATTAACATCTGTGTAAAAATAAAACTGTAGACAACCGTTATATGGAAGGTAGTTTTGTGATGGAAGTCCTAATACTGTGAAAAATCAATGTCTGTGGAGATGTGAGCCGTGTTCTTGAACCTCCATGCACTCTGGAATGTATCTTTTGGTGTTTTTTTTAGACTGTAGCTGTTCTTACCTGAATTGTTTGAGAAACTCCTGATATGTTGTAAAGTGAACATTTTAGTGGAGCAATTTGATAGATGAAAGTTTGGATCACAACTGTAAGCAATGGGGCAACGTGTAGATCCTCTTTTACTAACATGACTAGTGTGCTTGTGGGTGGAACTCTTCATCTATTTGTTGTGGAGCCGGGTCACTCATGCATATCCATTAGGTATGAGTATTCATCACTCCTTAATATGCAAATGATCTTACTCGGGGAGTCCAAGTGCGGACGTTTGTTGAAGAAAGGATAGGGGGTGCTGCAGACCTTTGTAACTGAATCAACAGCACAAGAAATTGGAAACTGTCTCTTTCTCATTTGCTATGATCATGAGACAGAGGACATTCATTTAGGGAATCATTTTCATGACTCCAGATCACACAGAATGCTGCAGCCAGACTCATCCTGGACCTCCCCAAACGGACCCACATCACCCCACACTTTAGGAACCTCTCCTGGCTCCCCATCCAGAAAGATGCCAGTTCAAGATCCTCATGCACGCCTACAAAGCTCTACACGATCAAGGACCGGCCTAAATCAACCACCGACTCAACTTCCATCTACCCGCAGACACTTGCGCTCCTCTTCACTAGCCCTCTCGCACCCCCCCCCGCATCCGTCGCCACCACAACAGAGGCTGATCCTTCTCCTACATCGCTGCCAAGACCTGAAACGACCTGCCCCTCCATCTTCAAACACCACCCTCCCTGGCAGACTTCAGAAAGAAACTCAAGACCTGGCTCTTCAACGGAGACTATGCACCCTCAGCGCCCAGATACCCCTAGCTGTGACAGTGCTGCACTATACAAACGCTGTTTGATTGATTGATTGAGAGTTTATCACCCCAAAATGCATTGGGGGATTTAATTCATTGGATTCATTGAGAAACATGAATTCTTTTCTCAAGGAGGACTGAGATGGAATGAACAATAATTTTTACGTTGTAAATCGTCATATGAAAAAAATAATAAATATCAAGTCAGCAACAGTAAGTTTGGATACGTTTATCATTTAAAGAATTTGGAAGAACCTTGATTAAACCCACAGGTCTCCTTTATCAGTGCGTCTTGCGACTGGTCAGTGGGCGCACTGCCAGCAATGTTCTCATGCCTGTGGAGGGTGCCATACCGGGACAATGCAGCACTGAGTCATGTGTGTGCATGGGTATGCATGTGCTGGAGTTGCAACATGCCTGAGAGTGGTACAGTACCTGGAGGAACTAGTGCTCTGCAGTGCATGTAAAATAAGTGCATGTGCTGTTTATATGTGTACCTTTGAGTGGGACAATATGTGAAGGATGAAGTGCATTCATGAGAGGTGCATGTGCTCGGTGCATGTTTGCTTATGAGCGGCACAGTAAAGAAAGGATACAGTGCTGGGCAGTGTGTGCATATTGAATGCAAGTGCCAGATGTATGTGTGCCTCTGAAGGACAAGGTACTGTGCTGTGTGTGTATGCTGTATACACACACTGGGTGTATGTGTGCCTGTGAATGGTACAATTCATCAATTGCTGCATTCATATAAGCTGAGTGGGACACACTCTGAAAAGGAGAGGACTAGCCCCTCCCTGTGCACTTCAAAAGGTGGTCTTTGATTTAGTGAGAGGTCACAAGGAAGGGGCCTGGGCACATCTCAGGAAGGAGATAAGTGAATCATAAAGAGAAGGGATAAGAGCCCTGGGCTAACCTTTTGAAGCACATATCTCTGTGGCTGACATCCAGGTGTGAACTCTAGTCACTCCCAAGGTCTGTGTTGTGGGACTATCAGCTTCGGAGGCATCCCTGCTGTGACAGACTGCTTTTCAATCGTAGGAGGGAGTGAAGGAGCATGCACTTCAAAAGAAGCAGAATCCCAACAGAAAACTTCAAATACTCATACCCTAAATCACATTTGATGTCTGGAAATGGACTGGTAGAAGGAGACGTTGACACCTCAATAATTGTCATCTGCCAGGCAGCCAGACGGGCTGTGTGAGGAGGGGAAGCCCTGCAAGACTTCTGCCTGTGACCAGGACTAGGGCCAAGGCCTGCTCATCTCCCTGCTGTGTGAAACACCAGTGCCTGACTCCTTTCCAAAACCAGTGTGCCTTGTGTGGAAGAGGAGAGCGCTGGAGGGAATGAGGTCAACTGGAGAGCCTGGCTGAGATGACTCTCGGTGCGAGGAAGCAGCTGCTGCCCCAATTGGGTCATTGCCCATGTGCAGGACTGAGTCGGCAACCCCCATATGCCAGGAGAGGGCCCCCATGAAGATAGCTGTGTGAAGACTGCCATGCGGTAAGGGCCGAAGCCATGTGTGGTAGAGGCGCAGTGACCTAGTATGCCAGGAGGGACCGCCATGATGAAAGACTGCTATGCGGTAAGTGCCAAAGCTTTGTGTGGTAGTGGTGCGGATACCTCGTATGCTAGGAGGGCCCGTGGTGGATAACTTTTGCTGTGTTGACTGGGCTGGAGCCTGTGGACAGCTTGCAGTGGTGACCCCATGTATCGGAAGAAGTCACTGAAAGCACCAAGACCTGCAACTTGGTCTACCCCATTGGATAAATGAGGACTCTGTGGAAACCCAGTCACCCAATCGTGGGACCAAGAGCAGGATCATCATAGCCATCCCTCCATTTGGGACTGTGTGAAAATTTACCCTGCAGGAGAAGCTGCAGCAAACCTCTGATCACTGCAGGATTGCGACTGTGAGGGAGAAAGCCTGCGCCCACAGAGTGTAGTCAATGAGTCTGCATGCAGCCGACTCACCTTGTTTGAGCTGGAGCCACTGCGAGCACCCGCAGATGGGGAGCATTCCAAGACTCCGAATGCTTCCCTCCTGTTGGTGTGGGTGAGACTTGTTTCTGGCCTGACTGCCCTGGAGGAACTAGCTGCTATATTGAGAGCGTATGCGCTGGAACACTATTGACTTTAGGTTTAACTCTTTTTTATTAGTATCTTCATTATACATACAGTTGTATCTCTGCATCACAATTCGTAGTAAACACCTTCTCATTGTATTATTCCTAATACATTTAGCACTACTGTGACCCCTGTTATCAGCATACTTCACCTTGAGTATGTGAGGCGCTCTGTAATCTTGAACAAGAAAAAGGAATAACCTGAGGAGGTGAAAGCTTACACCCAGAAATTTAAACAGTGAAACCCCGCCCCCGTCCCTCCCCTCCCTCCCCCAACACTGGTATTCATATTGCCCATTTCCATGGTAAAACTGGTGTGAAGAGGATGATCCAGGCTACAGTTCAATTTACATCGAGAGAATCTTCCGTTGCCATTAGACAAAGGAGGCGGAGGTATTTCAGGCACGTAATTTCTTTAAATTTGGCTGACAACAGTGTCAGAAGAGGCTTCCACACCTCTTTAAATCTGGATACGGAATCTGTGAGGGAGGCCTGAATGCGTTCCATCCCCAAAATGTACCATAGTCTGTGGAGCCAGCCTGTGTATGTGGGTATCGTTTGTGTGCCCCAGTGTGTTAAAATATTTTGAAGCGCCGCCCCCAGAGCTAAGCCCGTCTGTTTTCCTTTGCGGGACTTCAATGGAAACGTTAGAGGGTTGGGCAAACCTAATACTACATAGGCCGGGAATCTTGGGATCTGTGTCTCAAACTGCCTATCTATTTCATCCAGTATTTGAAGCCAATACTTGGACAGTACAGGGCAGTCCCACAACAAATGTAGCAAGGTCCCTTCCTTCCCGCACCCCCGCCAGCATGTAGGACTGCGGTCTGGGTTCCCTTTGTTGAGGCGCACGGGCGTCAGGTACCAGTATGTAGCTATCTTGAAAGCTGCTTCCTTACTGGCTGTGTTTCGCGCTGTGTGTTTGGCCCTATAGTATATATACCCCATTCCTTCTTTGAGAGGTCCCTACCAAGCTCTTTCATCCAGCGTCTCTGACTGGGGGTAGACCGTGCGGGGGCTGGCTGGCGCAGCATTTCGTAAAGCTCGGAAATCAGCTTTTTATCCGTTAACTTTGTGACCAGCCATTTTTCATATTTAGTTAGTTTTCTATTAACTTTTGGGTGTATATCAGGGTGTAGTAGCCAGTGTCTTATCTGCATATAATGAAACCGTTCCGTCTCTGGGAGTGTATAGTCCTGTCACAGTTGTGAGAAGGGGATAATCCCTTCCAAATTAAACAAGTGACCTGCTGCTTTACAGGGCGTGGCTTGCCAAGCTGTGAAATCCCTGCCATCCATCCCGGCAGTAAATTCCCTGTTCTCCAATAAGGGCGTCATCGGAGAGGGGAATGTCGTTAGCTCCCTTCTCGTAGCCACCTCCTCCCACACTTCCATCACCGACCTGGTAATAGGTGACCCCTGTAGGCCCTGTGGCCTTTCAGCCTTTTTCAGAAAGGGAACTTTCCACACTGAAATCTGGGCCAGCGCTCTACCCTGGAACAGCCACCGCTTTTCTGACTCTTCTCTGTTCCACTCAACCATGTCCCACTTACACATGATAGATTATTACCTGTCAGCGAGACTACTGCTATCTCTTCCACATTAGTCCAACCAAACCCAGTCTTGTATAATTTAACCCCTAAAGATACTGTTCTCGAGGGAAGAAAGGAGGATATAGTATCACGAGTCCCAGTGCATAATGAGAAAATTGAGACATCCTACATCTCCACTAGTATAAGAATTTTATCATGGAATATAGCCGGATTAAAGTCAAAGGGTGTATCCCCGGAGTGGCACACATTTATAGATCAATATGACATATGTCTCTTTCAAGAGACATGGCTAGTGGAGCCTCTTTTCCAGCTAGGGTACCTAAACTATCATACCAAGATGAGATGTGGAGAAAAAGGAAGGCCCTCAGGGGGCTCACAATCTGGGTTAGGCAGACACTAAATTTAAAGATAACTGAGCTGCCAACTATGTGTAATGATATTCTAGCTATTAGATTGGCAGCGGGCTCCCATGGGAATATCGACATCTATAACATCTATGCCAGAGGGCTTAGTGGGGGAAAGAGATCAGAAACTATAACAATTCTAGATGAGCTTTTGGATCATCTCTCTAAAGACTCCCAGGTGATAGTGGCGGGGGACCTTAATTCAACCTTTGAGCCTCTTGGTATTGAGGACCTTGAGCTGGCAAAGGAGGAGGACGCACAATGGGGAATTCCAAGCCTTGCGCTGACACCTGTAAAGAGGTGGACAGATGTGGCAATTCAAATCAGAGCCACTTGCTTGGGAAGAGGTCTAAGGGCGGTAAATGGAAGAACTCTCTCCGACAGGCATGGGGCCAACATCTTTAACAATGGTCGACATACGAGTCGCATTGATTACATGTTAATTAGCCTAAAGATTTGGCATACACTCTTGGACATGGAGGTGTGTGATCGCCTGGAGAGTGATCACAACCCACTGTGCTCAACCTTTAAATCACTGACCCCACATGTAGATAGCGCTCATGATATTCAGCTTACCACCCGCGACCTGATGCCCACAAACGATATGAGGCGACTTAAGTGGGAAATGGTCTTGGAGAAACCGCATATTTTGGATGTCATTGCCATGGAAACTGAAGATGCAATTTCCGATCAGGAGGCTCTTCTATCCTACCCTGCTCCCCTTGTGGACATAACCACATTTCACAATAAATTTTTCTCTAAATTGCGACCACATTTTATTAAAGATCATTACACCTTTTTGAAAAGTTCTGCACCATTCGGGGCTTGGAAGTAAATGTAACTAAAACTAAGTTCATGGCGTTCAATCCACATAGAGCTTTTAAAGGAGGTATACTTTTAGACAATCGACCATTGGAACAAGTCAGTGCTTTTACATATTTAGGTGTGATGATGCAGAAAGATATGCGATGGAGTTGTCAGATAGACGCTGCCACACTGAAGCATCGACAGCTGTCAGGTATCTTACAAAAAGAGTTCAATGCTTCCCTGACTAAGCCAATTAGCCCTGTTTTACAAATATACGATATAACATAAGTATTTGTAAAGGGAACGTTCACCCCAGCAACGGGGCATCTTGGCACTGAATAACAGATGTTTATTGTTACCCAACGGTACTCATTTTATCGACCTCAAATGGATGAAAGGCTGAGTGGACCCGCCGGGATTCAAACCTGTGACCATGAGGACGAACACAGGCCCCTGCAGTGGATGCATTAGTCCACTGAGCCACCAGACCCGGCTATGTGAAGGTTGTGAGCTCAGTGTTATATGGGGCTGAACTCTGGGGTCTTGAGAACATGCCCCAGCTCACTGTTGCTGAAAATCGCTTTTTCCGTAATATCACCATTCTCCCACAAAGCACCCCGACATTGCCAATGCTGCTTGACCTTGGCCGGAAAGCTCTGGTTGATCTTGCCAGATTACGTCCTATTCTGTACTGGCGCAGAATCTGGAGTACACCTGAACTGTTTCCATACGCTGAAGTCCTCAGGGATATAATCAAAGCAGATTATTTCCACAAGATCAAATGGCTATGTGAAATAAGAGCATTGTTGACAAATATGGGTATGCTAAATTTATGGGAAAACCCTATGAACATCTCATTCCCATCAAAGGAGAGTGTAAAAGAAAGATACTGGGATATGGTTTATCACAATAGCTACAACAAATGTGATAGCTCATCCCTAACAGGGATTTACCTGACAGTGAAACCCAGGCCTACTTTGGAGAAGTACTGGGATATTATAACCAAACCACACGATCGGAAGCTGTACTTCCAATTTAGAGTGGGGGCACTGCCCTTGCGATCCTTTACGGCTAAATGGGTAACTGAGGGTGATAGCAAATGCCCTTTTTGTCAGACGTGTGAAGAGTCCTATGCCCATGTTCTTTTTGTCTGCCAAGCATATACTGCTCCGCGCAAAGCATGGTTGGCTCCAATCTGCAGATTGCTGGGCACTAGCACATGTAGTATTGCGCTGAGGATATTACGTAACAATACTCTTCTTTGCATTGTAATAGCTGTAGCTAAGTACCTGAGCTGGATGTGGGCTATAAGATCATGTTCTTTCCCTACTATTTGATTTACTGATGGTTGGCATACACGTCTGAAGTCTTCCTTTATTGAACTAAAGTGTATGTCTAATTACTTATAGTATTCTTACCCAGACATTTTTGTATTATACAGGGCAATCCAATATTTTTATTCAATGTATTATTCTAGTTGTTTAATCAGATTTTAACTGAGTGCATGTTTGCTGTATATATATTAATAATTTTATAGCAGTTTTTAAAATCACTGTATTGAAATTTTGTGATCAAAAATGAGTTTTTATTAGATGTAATTTGCTTTTATGACATCAATCTGTTGAATAAAGCTTTTTGGATTGGAATCTCATTTGGGCTGCTCTAAAGAACTCCACTAGGTTCGGAATCCCCAGCCCTCCCTCCTCTGCCTTCAGATACCCCACTTCCTGACGCATGCGTGGACTCGCCCCTGCTCAAACAAAATGAAGCATTTCCTTCTGCATTGCATTGAGTGCCCCCTCGGCGGCCTGACCGGTAGAGTTTGAAACAGGTATAGTGCTTTCGGTAGGGCTGACATTTTGATCGCGGCCACGCGACCCATTAGTTACAGCTGGTGGTGCCTCCATGCCTGCAGATCCTTCGTGATCTGTCTGGCGAGTTTATCGTAATTCAAGATGACCGTTTGTTGAACCGATGGAGCCAGTTCAATCCCTAAGTACGGGATAGAGTCTGTTACCTGGATCCCCGAGAACCGAGCTCCCTCTACCAGTGGGCCCGTCTGTGCCCCGGCCAGGTTGAGAATCTGCGACTTCCAGACGTTGATTTTAAAACCGGAGACTCTACCAAATGCTTCCAGTTCCCCCAAAAACGCTGGGACCGACCTCTCCGGAACCTCTAGTAGGGCTAATATGTCGTCGGCGTAAAGGCTTATTGCGTGACTCTCCCCTCCAAATGGGATGCCCCTGATGTCCGGGTGATTCCTTACCTTCTGTGCCAGCGGTTCGATGTATAGGGCGAACAGAAGGGGTGACAGCGGGCACCCCTGCCTAGTACCCCGTTGAATGGGGAAGGGACGAGATGAGATCCCGTTGACTCTAATGGAGGCGGTGGGGGAGCTATAACAGCTCGCTACCCAGGCTCTAAAGCATTCCCCCTACCCAAAGTGGATTAGCGTGCGTCCTAGGAAACCCCAGTCCACCCGGTCGAACGCCTTCTCGGCGTCAACCGTCAACAACAGGGCGTTCATGTTTGTACGGTGGGCCTTGTCTATCAAGTGGAGGATCCCTATCGTGTTGGCCCCGCCTTGTCGATTTTGGATAAATCCCGCTTGGTCCGGGTCTATTATCTCGGGCATCAGCGGGCCCAATCGTGCCGCCAGAATGCCCGTGAACAACTTGAGGTCCACATTTAGTAGGGACACCGGGCGGTAAGAGCCACATTTCTTTTTATCCTTCCCCGGCTTAGGTAGGACCACTATAGCCGCTGCCAACATATCGGCAGGGATCAAGCCTGGCCCATCGAATGAGTTAAATAATCTCGTCAGGACTGGTGCTAGCAGATGACAAAAGGACTTATAGAAGCCCGCTGAGAATCCGTCCGGCCCCGGCGACTTAAGAAGTTTGAGACGTGATATTGCCCCAATCACTTCCTCTATCCGAATCGGGGCGTCCAACATCTCCGCCTGCTCCCTAACTAACGTGGATGTATGGGGCCGTTGTAGCTATGATGTCATGTGTTGTTCCGAGTTATTCTCCCCCGTATACAAGTCTGAATAAAAGTCTCTGAATGTTTGAGCTATATCCTCGTCCTCCGTGAGTACCTCCCCCTTGTCATTCTCTATTGTCTGTAAGCTCGTCTGTTGAGTCCGTGCTCTAAGTTTACCCGCCAACATGCGCCCTGTCCTATCCCCTCCGATGTAGTAGGAATGCTTGAGTCGCAGCGCAGCATACTCAGCTCTATCGAGGTCCAGCCCCGCCAATTGCGCCCTTGCCACCCTCAACTGTCACCATACCATAGGTGCCCCCGTCCGACTGTGTACCCTTTCTAACTCTAAAACCTGTGCTGTTAGGTGTTCCCTTTTTTCTTTGCGCTCTTTAGTCTCTGCGGCCGAAATCGCAATTAGTTCCCCTCTCACCACCGCCTTCAGGGCCCCCCATAATGTGGCCACTGATATATCTGGGGAGTCGTTCACCGCTAGATACTCCCTGATACATTTAGTGAGTTGTGTTGTCACAGCTTCTTTGTGAAGCATATTTTCCCTCAGTCTCCAGCCCCCTGGGAGTTTCCGTTGTGGCGGCAGACAAAGAGAAACCGTCACCGCGTCATGATCAGAGAGTGCCGCTGGCGATATGTTAACCTCACCCACCATCCTATTGATTTCCGCCGTACCCAACAAGTGATGGAGGCGTGCGTATGTTTTGTGTGCATGAGAATAATATGAGTATTGTGATGCTTGGGGATGTGCCTCCCGCCACAGATCTACCAAACCCATGGACTGGAGCCACTCTCTACCTTCTTGTGATACCTCTCTGGCCTGTGAGTATCTATTACCTGACCTGTCCTTTGTATCATCCATAACTATATTTAGGTCCCCCCCTATGATCGTTTTGCGCTCTTGTCTGTGCATGACCTCGGAGAGGGCCGACTTCAGGAATTTCTCCTGTCCTGTGTTAGGTGCTTAGGTTGATCCTATCACCAGGGTGTGTCCCCCAACCTTAAATATGTGGGCTAAGAGTCTTCCTTTAATTTGACCACTCTATTCCCCACCATCCCCCTAAAACGCTTAGCAACTAAAATAGCCACCCCTGCCTTTTTATCCGGGGTAGACGAAAAGAACTGTTGGGGAAAGAGTCGCAATCTCATTCTATGCCAATCTTTGGAGAGGAGATGTGTCTCCTGGAGGAGGCACACATCCGCCTCCATGTTTTCCAAGTACGAAAGGATGGCCTTCCTCTTAGTGGGATTATTGAGGCCTCGCACGTTGAGTGTGAGAATTTTCATTCTGGACTGGGACATGACTTGTTGTGGTTGTACCAGCGTTGGACTGTCTCTGGATCCTTGTGTTCTCTCTTCCCCCGTGTCTCCCAAGCCCTGCCTGACCTCCAGTGTGTAAGCTCTCTCTCTACAGCACCGTTAACATGCATACCAGGTCCCCACCCTCCCCTCCCTAACCCCAACTGAGAACCCCAGTGTACCCCAAATTGTCCAGGGCCCGCCATTCGTGTTCGCGTGTCCTTGGAATTAAAAAAAGTTAGGTGCATTGTGTGGCCAAATCCCCGGGTCTCCCCGCTCCCTTCGGAGGTCCCCGCCGCCATCCCAGCCCTGCACCAGTCACTTATCCGTCCCTCAATTGTTCAGGTTATCTTCCTGGGGAAATGTCTCCTTAGACAGCGTATCCAGCACCGACTGTCGTTCTTGCGCCATGGTTGTGGGGTCAGGTCTCGTCGCCCGCTCTTTTCTGGGCCTCCCAATGACCCTTTGCCATCTGTCTCAGGGGGTCTTGTTCTGCCAACTCTCCGCCTCTTCCTGATGTGGGTTCTCAATTCCCAGCACTCGACAAGTGTCCTGCATTGATCTGAGCTGATGTAGTTTGCCCTGCCACCTGAAAATCAGTCGGAAGGGATGACCCCAAGAATATGCTACTCCTTGGTTCCGAAGGTGTGTGGTTGCCACTCGAAACTCCCTTCGCTTTTGAAGAGTTATTAGGGCCAGATCTTGGTAGAGGGCGATGGCGTGGTCCTGATACCTTAGTGGTTGCTTGTCTCTGGCTGCACGTAATATGCGCTCTTTTAGTTGAAAATCTGGGATGTAGGCTAGAATGTCTGGCGGGGGTGCCGGCGCTCGACGCGGTAGACCCACCCTGTGAATTTCAAAGTCTGGTGGGGCGTCTAGTATGCTCCTGAAGAGACCCTGTAAGTAATGTGTGATGTCTGAGCCTTCTTCTTTAGGTGGAACTCCCTTCACGCGGATGTTATTTCGTCGAGAACGATTCTCCAGGTCTTCTGTCTGCGCCTGGAGATCGATCTGTTGAGCCTTGATCCGGAGGATCTCCTGCTGTAGTTGTTCCACTTCCTCCTCCCGGGCTTGCTCCTGATCTTCGATGGTGGCCACGCGCTCTCCCACGGCATCTATGTCCCGCCGGACCTCCTTCAGCTCTCTTGCAAATTCCCCCTTCAGCATCTGTAGATCTTCTTGCAGTGTGTTGAAGAGGGTCTCCAGAAAGGAGCGAGTGACCGGTGCTTCGGAGGTTTCCGTGTCCTGCCCCACTTGCGTTGTTGGGGAGAGTCTCCGTTCACCGCTACTGGCCATCAGGAGTTTGGTCAGCATCTCTTTTAGGTTCCGGTCCTTCTTGCCCCTTACTGAGGTCATGGCTACTGCACCTCCTGCCAACCCACCGGTCCGATCTGCCCTGTCCCGGAGAGGCTCTGTGTCTTGGTCCCAGCCGGTGCCTTCTCGCAAGGGCGTCGTCTCGCGGGACCTGACCTCACTTCTTCGCTAATGGCGCAGGGCTCACAAGCGGTTTCTCTTTCTGTATGCTGATCTCCAGTGGGGCCCCAGGGGTCACTCCCGGCCTTCCTCTCTCTGTGATTGCCCTCCTGGGCTTCTGCTGCTTACCCTCGATCCGCTTATCCAGTCTCGCCTGTCCCTGCAGAGGGCACCTCCGTAAGTCTGCCTGTCCCGCTGGTCCTATGGCCTCTAAATTTCCTCCTGCCCCTCTGTGGTTACTACTCAGTCCGCTTCTCGCCGTTCCCTCCCTTGTTGCTGACTACTCCAGGGGGGCCAGTAATGACCGGTCCCCCTGGGCTTAGGCCACGCCCCCCGCAATCCGCGGGCCTGCCGGTGTCAAGGTCCCTCGGTCCCTTCAGCTCTGCACTGGGTGTCTCGACCTCTCACTTGCGGGCCCCAGGCGTGGTCATGCCTGATTGTCTGCGCAGTCTCAGGCCCCCGGTTCCCAGTGTGTCAGTGTCTCTGATAGACCGGGGGTCGCACGGCGCTCTACCCAAGGGCCCCACTCGTCTGCGGCGCTATAGCCCCTTTCCTCCTCCGCTGACCGCTCTCCGCCTCCGTGCCGCTTCGTCGCTTCTCATCTGCTCTGCTGTCGTAGCCGTCCGGCTGGCCCGCGGGGCCTACCTCAGGGGCGCAAGGGTCTCACCGCTCCGGCGGTCGCAGTCCTCACCCTGGAGCACTGTTGTCGGGGGGAGCGGCCGTCAGCGGCAAGAGCGTTGTGTACCTTGGCGTATACCCTTGCTCCTGCCCTCCCCGGCGTGTGTTGCAGGCAGGGACTCACTTCAGTACCCCGCACTCTTCCGTCGGTCTGCCCCCGGGGACCCGGCCCTCAGTCCCTCCGGCTCCGCCGCCCCTTTCCACGCCAACCGAGTGTGTTGGCCGAAGCTCTGTGAGCTGGTGTGGCAGTGTTTCATCTCCCCGCTGCCCCTTCTCCCCGCCGAGGCACCTCGCTCCAGTAATCAGCCCTGCCGGGCGTCGCAAGGCCCCGCCGCCCTGCTGTTGTTCCGGCCTCGCTTGATCCCGCCGGCCTCACTTGTGTGCGCACGGGCCCAGGCCCAGGAGATCAGTCCTGCCCGCGTACCCTCCGCCGCTATGTACCTAGTGCTTTCCTCCTGCTGTTCTCAGAGGCACCCCTGGTCTGTCTCACTGGGGTCACTATCAGCCACCGGGAAGTTCCGACGCGGAGGTCGGCCTCAGGGGGCCCAGCCGATCCCGGCCGCCATTTTCTCTCTCCTGCCTCGCAGGTTCCCGGAGCCCTAACGCTCTCATTAGCGGGCCCCAGCCCCGGGCATCCAGCTCCTCTTGGGTGCAGTCGAGGTCGAAGAGTGTGCCTCCCCCCAAAATGCGGCTCTCTGAGGGGTTACCGCGCTGTTTTAGGCTGGATTGGGCGCTCAGGAGCGGGGAGACGAGAGAAACACGTCTTACCAGCTCGCCATCTTGGCCACGCCCCACTATTGACTTTAAATCAGAGTCGAAGTGGACTGTTGAGGCTGGGACTACTAGTTGGGCATACCCTGGATTTTGCCAATAGTGAATGGGGAATAACCATGGTCGCTAATGCAAGGAGTGAGTGGGACAGGGAATCGCCAGAGTGACACTAGAGTCCTGACCTCAGGGGAGGACAGTGTAGTTGTCTGTGAATGTCGTATTCTTCCTTTGTGTGGTGAACAGTAGAAATAAAAACTTCTCTTTTTTTCAGAAAAGTGAATATTTGGCTGGACAATGATTTATTGCTGCTGCTTGGTCCACAAGACTATTCACGGAATTGGCCCTCTATATCACCAACCTATACTTCAGAGGTATGTATCTAGTTACCTGTTGCATTCAGTGTCTTCTAAATTACTTTGCCAGCCAAAAATTACAAGGACAAGGCCCACAGGCTGAGCCTTCCCTGTTCAAGCAGTTCATCTCTGGAATAGCCTGGCCCTGTGACTCCAATCTACTAATGATCATCTCCAATTCCAAAAGGACTTAAATCCTTAAAGACCTAGCTTTAGACATGTTTATAAATTTGGCTTGGCTTCAACCCTTCTATACCATTTTTGTGGTCTTTACCCATCACCAGGACGCCTTTGCAGGCATCAGTCGCGCTTTACACATGCAAATAATCATAATATCTGTGTAAAAATAAAAATGTAGACAACCGTTCTATGGAAGGTAGTTTTGTGATGGAAGTCCTAATACTGTGAAAAATCAATATCTGTGGAGATATGAGCCCTGTTCTTGAACCTCCATGCACTCTGAAATTTCTTTTGGCGTTTTTTAGACTGTAACTGTTCTTACCTGAATTGTTTGAGAAACTCCTGATATGTTGTAAAGTTGACATTTTAGTGGAGCAATTTGATAAATGAAAGTGTGCATCACAACTGTAAGCAATGGGGCAATGTGCAGATCCTCTTTTACTAACATGACCAGTGTGCTTGTGGGTGGACCTCTTCCTCTATTTGTTGTGGAGCCGGGTCACTCATGCATATCCATTAGGTATGAGTGTTCATCACTCCATTATATGCAAATGATCTTACTCAGGGAGCCCAAGTGCAGACGTTTGTTGAAGGAAAAGGATAGGGGGTGCTGCAGACCTTTGTAACTGAATAAACAGCACATTGAATAGGAAACTCTCTCTTCCCTGTTTGCTATGATAATGGGGCAGAGGACATTCATTGAAGGAATCATTCTCATGCTAATTCTCACGTCTTTCAACACTTTTACAAATGTACTAATATTAATTCAGTTATGCAACACAATATTAAATAAATATACTCTTGATCAAGAACATTTTATGTATCATTAAAACAATTACTGCTGTTTATGCAAATAGTGAATACTTAGCCTGCTAGACCGTTTTCTAGCAAAGGTCGTTCCACAATCATTGCATGGCACTGGCTCCCGATGCAGTCTTTAATGATAGATAAGATTATTTTAATTGCATTTTGACATAAAGTATTTGGCTAAATCGCAAGAACAATAGAATATCTTCTCTCACAGTTTACCATGTATAAAATGATGAAAAGTGTAAAACAATACAACAGCCACTAGTGTTTGCAATAGTCAAATTCACGTCAACGTCTTGAGCGGACACCGTAACATTTGCTGCAATTCACTGCCTGACAGTTTGCAGTCTCAACTGTATCCTCAAGTTGGGCCAATAGTGCACCCAACATCATTGTTATCGCGGGATCCTGGTCATCAAGAGGGGATACTTTGCTCAGTACTTCTGGACCAATTTATCCTTGAGCATGGTACAATTATTTTACTTCAAATCTCTTTATGTTATGGCATATTTTTAAAAAAAAAGCGTTGCAACTTTTTGGGGTGATTCAGATGACAGTTTCAGTTTCGACTTCTGTCATTTTTCGTCTTTCCAAATTCTATGATAATGTCCATTTATTATGTTGCTATTGCCAACAAACGCCTTTTGCTAAACACTTTCAAGTGTCTGGGCAAAGGGCTCCTGAATATTATCTACAAGAAAGAATAGCTTGCAAGCCTAAAAAATCAAGTTCACTCAGTTGTTGTGCTTTGGCTTTTCTGTGAGAGAGCTGTTGTGTCTTGAATACGATGGCATGATTAGAGTATATACTATAAGTTCTATGAATGTACAATTGCTGATTTTCTCTCCCATGGGCAACACAGCAGATTTTTCATATTCATACTACAAAGATCTCGTTTCAACGCAATATACAATTTGGAAGGTTTTTATAAGTTTAGATGTTCGCCCAAACTTTACTAATCAAGCGGTCCGTTTCTTTTCTGAGTTTCAAGCAGGGCTATTCTGAATCCTCTTTCAGGTCGACTTAAACGCCAGATCTGCTTCAAGCAGAATAGCTGGAGAACCTTTTGGGAACATCATCAATTTCTTCAAATTTGCCCTTTCACCGACCCCAATCTTGCAAGACTGATGTCAGACCCCAGAATTCAGCCCCGTATTCTAGGTTACTGCCATATTTTGCTGACAAACTGTTCTCTACTTGTGAAGAAAGAGTATTGCTGTGCTTACATACAAGCCTAATAACTCTTTTGATTTAGTAACTGCTGCTTCAATGGACTGTTTCTAACATAGGGTACTGACCACTTGTACTCCCACGCAGGGATCACCTCCACCTCCTAGAGGTTGTTCTCGAGCTTGAACTGGGTTGCAGACTTTTGTGTGGCACATATGGAAGAAAGATCAGCACTTTCTACTTAGACATATTCCTAAATAGTTTGTTGTACATGAGGCCTCAACCATCTTCAGCTGGGCCTGCAATGCCTTTGGTGTATATGAATGCATAACTGAATCATCAATGTAAAGCGATTGGAAGGCTTCCAACACTTCTCTGTCTAAATCATTTACATGTCAGGGCCAATAGACAGCCTTGGTTGACACCTCTTGTTCTTCTGTATAAGCCTATCCACACCTGACTGGAGGTCTCTGAGTACCAGGCTGAAAATGTGGCATGCAAAAAATAGGGCACTGACACAGGTACATTGGCATAGCTCAGAGAAAAAAAACAGGTTGCATAGAGGCACAGCACACATAGTTTGCATGCAAGTGTGCATTTCTGTTTGTTCATGTATTAGTACATTAAGAAGCCGGAACTGTTACAGTTGCTGATGCTTGTTGTCAATTTGTTTGCTGTCTATAGATGGTACCATTTCCTTTGCCTGTTTGGTAAGAATGATGAAGTGATTGGACTCGCCAATTTGAGAAGGTTAGAGATTTGTATATGGTGTTATTTTATAAAAAAATCAATTTGATGATAAAGTTTTTACTCTAGTTATGAAAGTTCCAATGTTATAATAGGTTGAGGTCTGACAGGAAGCATTTGAGGTGAGATGTGGGGGTGTCTTGGTCTTGTTGCAGTGAAGTCTTACATCTTGCAGTACAATCTGAGGGCATAAGAAGTTGGGCTGAAAAGTGCGATAGCCAGGACAATGGAGTTAAGCAACAGGGGAGTAGGAAATTAAATTATGCAGCAGGGTTGGCTAAATTATGCAACAAGAAAAGGCAAATTATATGGCGTAATGCCACACCTTTTGTGACAGTATTAGTGCATTATTTTGTCTTTGTTACACATGTTAACACTATCTGGGCAAAGTTGGCACCACATTAGTAACGATGTACCACTCAAATACACCAATAAGCAATTTACAGGTGACCAGCCAACCTTTGTGAAGGGCCTTCCTCAGCACGGAGTTGGAGAAGAACAACCTTTGCTTGGTATTTACCTAGATTTTTGCTTCCTTCTGCTGAACCCGTTTTTGCTGACCAATGGACTCTGTGCACTCTACCCCTGCCAACCAGAGGTAAAGTGCTATGACTGCCCCATCTAAACATAGTTATATTGGCATACACCTAATTGACACATTTAATTTACTTATACGTGCCCAGTATGTGGTACTACATGTGACTAGAACGTGTACATTTAACACTACAAGTGGACTACAGCACTCATTGTGCCTCCCACTACAGTACCACTGTAAAACCAGTCTCCAGGCTTGCCCCTGCTGTGAATTCGACCTGGAAAAATGAACCTTTTGCCAGGCCTAAACTTTCATTTTTAATACTTAAAAGACACATTTACAGTAGACCCTAAATGCCCATAGGACTGGGTGCAGGGTATTTAAAAAGAAAAACATATATATTTAATGTTTCACTTGCCCTGGCAATGAAAAACCTCCAAAGTCATTTTTCACTGTAGCAAGGCTCGCACCCCCATAGGAGAACACTGGGTTACATTATACCCACTTATATTGCTTAATATCAGCTTGGGAGCAGCTAGAAATCTGGTGTAAAGACTCATATTAATAGTAATATCAAATCCTACTTCATGGTTACGTCGGATTTATATTTCCATTTTGAAAATTAGTTTTAGAAAGTTGTCATTTCCCTGCCTGAGCTAAATGGGCCTTTCTGTCAGTGTTCAGCTTTTCACTGTCACCTAGGAGATGAATAACTCCTTGATTAGGTGTGAAGTAGCTCCTGGAGCAGAGACTAAGGGAGAAGGGATGGCCTTCCCCTGACAGGATGGCCATCTTGAATCTGCCAATGAATTTGATTAAGTTCAAAAGGTGCCTTCCTTGTCACAGGCAGATGTAGTACACAACTGGGCTTGCCCCCTCTCTTGTACTACTAGCCAGTCAGGCACAATCCCAGTGGCAGAGGAGATAAGTCCAGAACTGGTTTGGACTGACCACAAAAGAGGGTTTGCCCATTGTCATAGCCACAGCTCTGGGTGGGTACAAGGAGCTATGCATAGGAGAAAGAAGGTTCTGCCATTTTGGATTTAGGTAGGGAAGGGCACAATGGGATATTTTACAGTGAAACACATAGAATGTTCTGCAAAAGTGGGTAGGGTCACCCCTGGAAATCTTTAGCCCATTGGTTAGAGAATGTCAGAGGCTTCCCCCACCCACAGGCTAGCACTGGGCATACAAGTGGCACCCCAGTACCCTCCTAAGATCACTTCTGGACAGGTGGAAGAACAGAAGAGGACTTGACCTGCTGTTTGGTGTCTAAGAAGAGCCTTGAAGACTGGAACTGCTCTCCCTATTGTACCCACAACAAAGACGTGGACTCCAAGGGTCAGAAGGCGGACCTCCTGTTTGGGCTACTAGGACAAAACAAACTCCAAGAGTCCTTTTTCCTGCATTGCCAGCTGAACTGTCCCAACTGGGCCTGCCCAGAATACTTCAGTGACCTCTCCTGGAGTGAGTCTTGACTCCCCATCTGATGTCCCCGAGGTCATGGACCCATGGCTGGTGTCAAAGAGTAGTCCTCCTGGAACTTCCTGGGACTTAGAAACTTTTTGTCAACTTTTTGCTCTGAGAGCCGACAGGGGACCTGGACCAACCTGTCAAGCCAAACCACTGGAGATGCATCTCTGCTGGGCCAAAGATTCTGGTTGCTCCTTCTACATTCTTCTCTGCAGCAGCAAATTCGATCCAATGCGACCTTGCGAAGAAGGTGTCCAACTTCATGGTGCCCTCTTTAGCTATAGTC
Source organism: Calotriton arnoldi (assembly GCA_963921515.1). NCBI lineage: Eukaryota > Metazoa > Chordata > Amphibia > Caudata > Salamandridae > Calotriton > Calotriton arnoldi. The sequence goes on from CAWUFW010004423.1 coordinate 123,119, forward strand.
TGTAGCCTTGCCCCACCAGAAGAATCTGAGCTCCAAAAAGGTGACATAGGGTTGAGTCAGAGTTTGGTGGACGGGAAAGTATTCATCACCGTGAGGGAGTATCCGCCCACCAAATTTAAAGATGCCTGCTGCCCCCACAGACACCTCTTGCATTGGCAGGAACAGCCGTCATGGCGGTTCCTATCAATGCAATGAATGTTTGCCGGACAGCTCTGTCAACCTGACCGAGCTGTACAGCAAACTTCAATCCTTTTTTTTATTTGGGATTTTGTTTTTGAAAATAAAAAAAGCAATGACCCCATCGCCATGGGGCTTTCTTCCATGGCAAGGTTGTCATTTTGCAGTTTTCACTGCCCCTTACCACCAAGCTTTACCTGGTGGTGACGGGCAGTGAAAACTTACCATTTGTTCCCCCACTTTAAATGAGGCAGTCAAACAAATGGCAAAACCTATGACATCCCTTACTCTGTAGTTCTGTCGGAGGTGTATATTGGAAGAGGAGATGGAGTAGTCTTCACTGTCGACATACTGAAGGTATGACGTGGAGCCTGATGTGAAGCCCTCTTCTGCCACAGCTTCAGCTTATTTCGCTGCACCGCTGAAAACTGTTGACTTCCACTACAGAGACTAAGAACGAAGGTAAAACTTGTCACCGGGATGAACCTGGACCCAGATTTACAAAGCCTTTGCATTGTCCTTACGTTGCACAAGGTGGCGCAAGGACAATGCAAAGCTTCAGCAATATTGACAAAACCACACCAGGGGCGATTTGTGCCACCTTACCTTGCTTTGTAAAGAAATTTAGCACAATGTAGCGGCTTGTGTTGCATTAAGTTACAGTTCGAGTTGGTAGGCGTTCCATGGGAGGAGCATGGGCATTCCCATGCATCCACCTATGGATTTTACACAATTCCAGATCTGGAAAGGTTTGCAATCCTGAGATTGCTCAATTTAGTACGCCTCCCAGAGGATGGCATAACAAGAAAAAAATATTTTTTCTCCTAGTTATTTCCTCTTTCTATGAGTGATGGATTCTATATCACACATATAAAGAGGAAAATGCATCTTTGGATTGTTTTTCTGCACAAAAACAATCCTGCCCATAATGCAGGGACCCTAGCACTATTGTGCACAGGTGTCTGCCTTGGCGCTAGTCAGCACACAGTGTGCCAGAGCAAGGAAAGAGCAGAAATACTCCATATCTTTTTAAATATGGAAAATTTATGTGATCTCCTTTTCACACAACACAGCACAGCAAGTTCCCTTGCTGTCCTGCATCATGTGACATAATAGTAAATATGCAAGCACCCTGTTCCTTCCATCCAACCCGCGCACCATTGCAGTGTCCCTTAAAACATACTCTTGTCCCGGTCAAGCGCAACTAGATGACCGCTATTGCGCTTTACGCTTTTTGGTGCTATTTTGAACCATAAACCTTAAAATTCCTAACGTCAGTTCTTCTGATTTAATTTTTTGTCATTTTGGTGTCATTTTATTTATTAACATTTACTCTATTTTACTACATTTGTTTAGGATTTTTCTTGTGTTGTGTTTTCATTTATTACTGTTTGAGTACTGCATAAGTACTTTTCACATCGCCTCTAAGTTCAGCCTGGCTGCTTTGTGCCATGCTACCAGAGGAGTAAGCAAAGGTTTATTTACTGACTTTTGGGGTTGACCGTGACAAGGATTTTAATTATTATTTGAGGTGGGATCTCACCCCCCTCAACTAATACTCCCATCTCTAACACAAAGCAACAAGTTTCGCCACATTTTCAGTAACCTTTGATCCATTTGAGCTAGAAACTAATTTTTTTGGGTAAAATGTGCAAATTATGCAGCAGATGGTGGATCATGTGGCAAATGTGGCAAATTCATAACTGTGTGGAAAATTCCATGACCGCAGAATTGCATAATTCCAGAGATCATGGCTATAACTTAGAAATTCATCAATAATCCACTTTTTGTTGCCAGGCGGGGGATATATGATTTTCAACAGCAATGTGTTGGGTGTTGTGTTTGCAATTTTGTCAGCGAAGCATCACAATGAGGAGGTTGTTAAGATAATCAGTTTGCGTTTATGGTACTACTTATGGTTAAAGGTAAACCTCAAGAGTTTTTTTCTGTTCTATCAAGGTGGCGGATGTATTCTAGAAACAAAATTGTGCTACGAGAAAATTAGCAGAATCTGGTTTGCAAAAGTGCTCCATTGCTTCCCAGCTAAGTTTGTGCTATAAAAAATACCCTATGGATCTTATGTATGTGTGTAGATATGGAATTTGCACAGACCACAGATCTGTTCAGCAGGACACCTTTGATGTGTTGTATAGGAGATGGGTCACTACGTAGAGAGGGGATGATTCTTCAGAGGTTGCTTGGGCAAGTTTATTTTTGATTGTGTTTATGATGTCTAGCTCTGGAGAGTAGAAACAGGATGTGCAGTGGAATCCGTGATCACAAAATATTCAGTTATGGTAGCTGTAAAAGAGGTGATGTGTGTGGAGTAATGCTATTAAGTATTAAAATTGGTCTTTATGTTGAATTCTTCTGGATTAGGTATGGTGAGGGAGGTGCAATGGGGAGTTAGGAGAACAGCCATTGAGAGGAGAGTGCTTATGGTTTGGAGATGGAGACTGTGAGTTACAGACTTTGTGTCATCTCTGCAAGTGATTCAGATTCAGTTTAATGTCAAACAGTTCATTTGGGAGGAGTACATAAAATATTTAGGCGCTATTCAGTAGTAAGTGGTTGTAATGAAATATGAGGCAAGTAATCACAACTCTCGTGGCTCATGACTATGAATAATTGCATCCCTCTGTGCAGAGTCAGTTAAGATGTTGCTATTTTGGTGTAGAGGACTGGGCTGAGGGGCACACTGAAAGAAATAGTGCCAGGACCTACAGATGGTGAAGGCTTGGAATCATGTGTAGGGCTTGTAAGGATCGAAAACTCTGGAGAACAGGTGTATTGAAACATAAAACTCACAAACACTTGACCACACAATAGAGATGTGCCTTCATAATCTCACTTTCTGGTTACAAGTGCTTATAGGTAAGATTTGGCAGAGATAGTAATTAAGGCCAAAACATATGGAGCAGTTGCTTGGCAACATGTCGTTTGTTATTTGTAACTCTTCACTTTGCTCAGTTCACACTGATTATTGTGTTCTTCCACATTAATTTGATTCTTTCGCAGGGAGGGCTCTCCTATTTTGTCTTTTCTTTCCTTCTCTTTTGCTGTGTTTATTTTGTCATGGTACCGTTGGGTATCTATTTACTTTCTCCCTTCTCACCTCTGCTCCAGCTGAATTTCATAGCATCCTGAGGTGTCCAACTGGTATCCAGTTTAGTCAGATGTTTGTGATACCGACTTCCGCTGGTAAAACAAGTAAGCCTCTGCTATTACTGATCAAACTCTGGCAGGAACATGGTTTTCAGTGTACTGCTGTTCATAGCTTGTGCCAAAGTCTTTGAGGTTCCTTACCAATGTATGCATGCTTTGGATCCGAAGTCCCTAAATTTCTGCTGCTTACCTCTCCCGGAGATGAATCCATTGGAGGGAGATTGAAGTCCAGTGCTTTTCTTCTACTCTTGTCCCCCTTTTTTCTCCCAATTCTTACCACATGTGTGTTTTTACACTGTTACAGTTGTGTAGGGATTCAGGAATGACTAAGGCGTTCAACGGGTCCCTCCACTCAGTACATGACAAGGAGGCTGTATCAATGGGTGGTACTGGTGCCAAGGCTTTATCTCCAGGTTATGGTTCAAACTACTTCGATTTAGGTTGACATGATGACGCCTAGTTTTAGCCCCTGAGGGGCATGTCGGTGAGCATCAGGAGATGGGGGAAATAGAAGAGGGTGATCTTGTGATTTTATAGTCAAAAGAGATGGTAGGCATGGTATGCGTGTCAACATTCCTAGTCATGGTAGAAACTTTATTGGCCTTCAGGGTATTAATGATTATGGTTGATGACCGAGCATGGGGGTCATGACTTTTCTATTTTAATGTAGAGAGATTTTTATCTTCCATGTCTGTTTATCATACACTGAGACTGTAAATTTTGTGATCATTGTGAAGAAGAAAAAGAATAGTGCATCTGCCCAGAACAGTCTGTAAATAGTAAAAGAGAACAGTATGCCAGTTTTAAAAGGGCTCAGATTAAGACTCTGGTATTTACCACTTATTAAGATTCCTGGGTTGCTTGTCATGGCTCAGTGTTTGTGGCATGAAGGAGTACAAATCACATTTAGATGTTAAATCATTTTTAGGAGCAAACGTAATTCTAGGCGGGATATCACCCTTGCTTCAAAATAAAGCAGCATTGTAGAATCACAGCTAGGAGCAGCCAAGCAACTTTAGCTGCAAACTCATGTTTAGATGTAAACTCACCCTTGGAGGATCATAAGCAGGAGTGTGAACCACTTTTAGAAACACAAATCAAATTTAAGAGAAAAAACGTATTTAGGTGCAAAAGCACACTTAGGGCCTTGTGTACAAAGCAATTTCATATTCGCAAAGGTCATATTGGAACCATTGCCTAACAAAATGACATTTTTAAATGTACAAATTCCAAGTTGTGATTCTGTGACACATTACAGAATCACAATCTGGATTTGAGAGTAAATACCAAATCAGTATTTGGAAGGGGTGTGGAAATGGCGTCCCTTCCAAATACTGAATCCTTAAGTTACTGACATCCAGTTGCAAAACATTAATATTTTACAGCCAAGTCAAAGGAGGTGGTAACCATTCGCAAATGGGAAGGGGTCCCCAAGGGACCTCTTCCCCTTGGTGAATGTGGACGAGAAAAAATTCTAGAATCAGGCAGTGGTCTCTAGTACCACTGCCTACACCTAAAAATGGTTGTAAAAAATGTCAGTTTTTTTTAACTCATCCCATTTTCCTTTGTTTAAAATGGGCTGCATTAAAAAACAAGCAGTGGCAAAGACAATAGGTCTAGCGTTCTCCGCAAAGCCTTTTGGCAATTTTTGTTTTATTTTTTCATGGCTTTTGCGAAACGTTATTGTTTGGGAAGATACTGGGAGTTTGTCAATCTAAAAAAAAACATTGACTAAAGGCAAAAATGTTTTTTGATCACAAAAAGCGCATATTACCACAGTACTCCCTTGGCCTGAAGGGAACTACATTGTGTGTGGATGTGCGCCTTGTGCAAGGGCAGCATGCTGTATCTCATAGTGAAGTCAGACACTAATTGAAGTGGGGTGATGCGTTGCCCCTGGATGTATGCTTGAGTGGGCTGGAGAGAAATTTGAATGACACAACCACAGGGAAAGAAAGAAAGAAAGAAAGAAAGAAAGAAAGAAAGAAAGAAAGAAAGAAAGAAAGAAAGAAAGAAAGAAAGAAAGAAAGAAAGAAAGCAATAGAAAGTGTTACTCGCGTTGCAAATTAAACAAAATAAAGGGTGGTTTTCTTAATGGGAAAAGTTTATTAAAGAACCATTGGTGAAATTGGGTCCACAATAAACGAGTTCTGAAGTATTTTCAGCTTATGAATTCACATGTATATAGGTTTTGATAACTTAATACAGAACAGTATCAAATGGGCACAATCTGTCATGCTGTGAAATACCAGCAGTCAAACAGTAAACAAAAGACACTCCAGAAGGAATGTACAACATTATTGGCAGGAGACGGGAACCTGATAAAGCATGGAATGTGGCCTGTGTACTGTCTTGCTATCACATCAGACTCTAATCTAAAGTAATAAACTGAAAAAAAAACATTGGCACCGAAGGGAACTAGCTTCTGTGCAGATGTGCTCCTTGTGAAAGAGTAAAATTCAGTCACCCAAAGTGAAGATATCCAGTGCCTGAAGTAGGCTGTCTCTCTGCCCCATGCTGTATGCTGTAGTGGGCAGAAGCAAAATGTGAATGACGCACCAACGGACCAATGGAAGAAGAAAGCTGACTGAAAGCCCTGCTTAATAAGTATATTGTACAAATTTAAAAAAAAAACTCAAAAGGTCTTGGCTAACGCCAGACCTAAAAGCATTGCTTTATTTAAAAGCAATCAGACATGGTGATCTGCTGCCCCGAGCAGGAACCATGCCTGTGAATCTAGCCAATCATAGTGGGTTGCAATTTGCGATCTACCTCATTCATATAAAAGAGGTAGGTCAAATATCGACCCACCATCATTCAGTTTTTTGTGAACCAATCTGTTAATACTTAGTTTGGATTTCAAAATACCAATGCATTTGATAAATGTCTGTGGCAAATTGCAACTACTTTACCGAATACATTTTAATGCATTCCAAATAAGAAATCGCTAATTGTGAATTGGTATTTTTCGCAATTAACAATTACTTATTTGTAATATTATTACATCAGGTCCACAGTTTCAAAATCATCATTGGTTTAGCATAAACACGAATATGTAAAAAATCTTGGTATCCTAAATGTGACTCCTTTGCAGCACATGGACGCCTTGCTTTACCATTCCCAGTACTGCAATAAGAAGGGGGGGTTTGGGGAGCAGGCGACAAGGGAGTCTTGCCCCCGGGCTTTTCAGGTGCGATTGCGCAGACCAGAGAATGCAGCGAGCTGATTGGTTTGGAGGAAGGGAGTTAGGGGGCTTTGAGTTATCTATAAGTAGAGATGAGGGTGGAACACCATTTTGTCTGTGTCCACACATTGGTCACCTGGGCAGGAGTGGAACTCTTTTGTTCAGTTCCCCCTGCCCATCCTTAAGTAAGATTAAGGGAGTGTGTGCGAATTAGGGCCTGCTGGGAAGAGTCATGTCCGCAGGGTTTTTTCGGTTGTAGTTGTTGCTGATGAGTAAGGTGCAGTGTTATTTTTAGTAAGTGAAAGAAAGGCAGGTATGGTGATGGTTTATAAGTTGCGGTAAGGTTGGCGACGCTGCTGGGCAGCGGATCAGCTCTGGGAGGAGTTGGAGTGAAGGATTTTGATATTGAGTTTAGTTTTCCAACAAAAGGAATTGTTTGAGAGAGGGGAAAGAGTTATGAAGGAAGGGTGGGGAGAGTTGTTGGTGACCTGTTCGAGTGGGTCCAAATGTCTAAGGGTGGTTCTTAAGGGAGGAAGGGTATTATGTCAGGTTAAAATGTGTTGGTGGGGCTCAATGATAATCTGTCTGGTGATGGCCAGGGTATTGTGATATTATGTGATGTGCACCAGCCTTTGCCAGATCCAGTGGGTGTGGTGCGTTTCTTGGGGTGCGCCGTCTCGCCCAAGCACTCTTTGGGTGGGGACACGAGACACAAGCAGACAGATGTAATCAAGGATTGTGCCCCTACTTTAGCCGTTTGTTCTCGACTGACCATTTCACTAACCTATGTCTTAATTATGGTTGGATTAGGTGCTCCCGGAAGCTGCACTTTCGCTCGCACGTAACAATACCATTTTAGTACACAGTATAGTCTTGTAAAAATGTGCAAGGTACCGCGCTTGACTTGAACAAATTGCTTATTAAATTGTCACATTTTGCATTACAGTCTTTCAAGATTTGTCTGCATAACGTTTTAGTTTCGTAATAAAAAACACATTTGCTTCTTTCCCGTCACTTACAAGCAGTGTTTGATGTCAGCCTGTGTTTGCTGGTGGTCAGCAATGGGACTCATTTTGTGGGACCGGAACTTTTTGATTTTGCAGAGATTACATGCCGCTGAAACGGAAGGGTGATCTCTAGTCCGACCAGATTATCCTCGCTGCGCGTGTTCGCATTGGCACAAACAGATCCTCGCCCCAGACAGACGGACATACACTGACTTTGTGTAGTAACCCTCCAGAACTGCAGTGCTGAAGGACAATGTTTGCGGAGGGACACAAAGCCGTGTGAGGTCGAGTGCGTGAGTTCAGTGAAAAAAAGGGCCACTTCCTGGTCCCGTCGAGGTGGCTTTGGCACAGACGGACGTAGGCGGACCCAAGTTGGCAGTAGGGGGTGCCAATGGTGGAAGTTGGCAGCTCTGCACCGGGCAACGCTCTCTTCAGATTTTTTATTAAATAAATTAAGCCCTGCAAACTGCTTAAGCTTTCAAATCGTATTTTATTGTAGTAGAAATTCAGAGACTAATTTGTATCTTTATACGCAAGTGCGTCATGCGTTTTAACACTCCCAATCATATGAATATTCATATCATCATGCCAACAGAACTAAACAGGTTATAATGTATGAGCGTCTACTTGTTTTTTTTAATCCTTAGTTAAAATGTCCAGGTTTGTTGGAACAAATATGGCCGTAAGGTTATCCGGTGAGTCATTTTTTGGGCATCCATTGAGTGTAATCATGAATATTTTATGCAAATGTTTCTCTGCAATTACTTCGCACTGGCTTGTGAAACCCTGCAATAATGGGCGAAGGCCACTGGGGCGACAGAACTCATCACAGAAGGTTCCCGAAACCGTCAAACTCAGTTTTCAAAGGGCTTCAAATCCGTCATGGGGCTAATTTTAAACCATTTAGGCTTAATATGCTGATGTGCCCTGGCCTTTGCCCTTGCGGTGAGCAGAATGTACGAGTCTTCACGGCAAGTGAATCCCTCCTGCCACTGATTGTTTTCTCTGATCAGATCAGGTGCATTAAGGCTCATCAGGAATGCAGCAGGTTCCGCCAGATAATCGTTGCTGTGGCTTTCAATCCTGGAAGTCATTTATCAGGCAGCACTCATCAGAGCAATGCTCGGCACGGAAAAAAAATAGCACCAATTGTCTCATTTTTTTCCAAGGTGCAAAAGTATTTTGCTCCACAGCAGTTTGTTAAAAAACAACTGGATCAGTGCTGGACAGGCATTTCCGGCAATTCAGCAGTCTGGCACTGCCAGATGGGCCTGGCTTGAAATGCTAGTGTGTAGGCAGTTTCTTTGGTCACGTAGGCATTCACTAGACCCCAAAAACAGCCCACACACTTGCCCTTGCAAGGTGGCCCATCTGGCAGTGCCAGCCTGCCAGCCTGCCGGGAAGGCCAGTCTAACACTGAACTGGATTGAATTGAAACTATATTAAACAGGACTACAGGGACTCACAACCGACTGACCTAGGAAATGTAACCTCACTAGTGAGTATTGCACCACTAGGTCTAGTGCAAGTGGCTTGTGCACTAGACCTCTCTTTCTCCCATGCCCAATTGTAAGTTGTATTTATATAACATTTCCTACCTTTTAGTAGTGATGTTCCAGGGCCCGACCTACTACGGATCCCGCTCAACTGGACCAAGTACCCCTTCAGCACCTGTCTCTCAGTGGTAGCTGTGGTAGAGCAGTCAAGGCTCTCTCGGAGGGGAGAATGTTGTAGCAGGTCAGTGAACACGACTCATAACTGAATGAAGAATAAATCAACGTCCATCCAAATACTTGCTTTTGTAAGAAAAAAGTATTTTATTTCTAACTCTACACATGCAAAGAAATGCAACATTCAAATGCAACAACACAATCTCCCTTTAGGTCAGGGCTCCAGTAGTTGTCAGGCAAATCCCTATCCCATCCTCCATCGTGTAAGGTGTTTGGGGTTATTCCCCATTCACTGGTGGCCGCATCTAGGGAATGCACACTATTAGACCACACTCACGAGTTTCCTGGGATTCTTCAGTTTTTTACTCAAAGAGTCTATGGTGCTGCAGCACTTTCAGCAGTGATTCCCCCAGGGCCCGCAGGCCCTAGTTCAAGTCTTACCACTCCTGGAGCATGACAGCATCCTGCGTTACAGTGGTTACCCTCTGCAAGAGCACTCATGAGATCAGATCCTTCTCAGAGAAGTTGGGCTGCTTGCAGTACACATGGCAGCGTCAGGTGGGCGCAGACCCTCGCCAAAGATCGGAGCAGCTTCCAGCTTACAACGATGCGGTAAGTAAAGTTCTCCCCAGCAGGGGGGAATTCAATCCTTCGGCTCCTGACGGAGTCTGGCGAGGGCACTGCATCCTCATTGGCATCCTCCTGGTCCTTGGGGGTCAGTCAGGGCAGATCTCTCAGTGTGGCTAGACCAGCTGGTCGCAGCCTCACTCCGGTCCCAGATGACTGCCTGAGTTCTTGGGTGACTTGGTCCCAGCAGCTCCTCCTGGCCCACTGGGTTGCAGCAGTACCTTTTGGACACAACGCAGGCTCCTCAGGTTCAATAGCACACACTATGGCAGCCCCTCCTGGCATACGGGGTCTCTTATTAGGTGTTCGCAAGTCCTGGAATGCTTGTCACACAACTACTTCAACGATGGCCCCTCTGGTATACGGGGTCACTGCAACGAGGCCATGTGGGCTCGGCGCACTCCGCACAGCACTTGATCCTTCGCACAGTCCATGGCCGCACTCTCCTGGCATATGGGGGGGTCACCTAAAACAGTCCTGCACACAGGCTATGGCCCAAGAGATGCACAGCTAAATCCTCACACTTTGCACAGGGAGTCCTCACGGTCTCCTCTTCCTCACATGGCACACTGGTCTTGTCAAGCAGCCAGGTGCTGGTGCTCCAGGCTCCAAGGCAGGTGGTCTTGGTTTCCATGGGTGATGTCCCTTCACCCAGTAGAGAGACTAGTGGGCCTAGGTCCCCAGTCCTGGTCACAGGCAGAAGTTTTGCAAAGCTTCCCCTTTTCACACAGCCCGTCTGGCTGCTTGGCAGATAACACGTTTTTGGGGTTCAACCTCTCCTTCTTACAGTCCTTTTCCAGACACCAAATGTGATTTGGGGTCAGAGTCTTTGAAATTTTATGTTGGGTTCTGCTTCTTTTAAAGTGGACACATATCTCTTTCTTCTTTCCTCATGAAAGATGTCTGTCGCAGCAGGCATGACTCGAAAGCTGATTAACCCACAACAGAATTCATGGGAGTGACCAGGGTTCATACCTGGATGTCAGCCACAGTGATATGTGCATCAAAAAGGTTAATCCTAGTCCCCCATCCCTACTCTTTATGATGCCCTTATCAGTCCCATCACCCTTCCTGAGATTTGTCCTGGCCCTTTCCTTGTGCTCTTTCACTGAATCAAAGAGCAACCTCCTAAAGTGCAAAGGAAGTCTCTCTCTTCCATCCAGTGTGTGTCCCTCCTAGCTCACAGGAATGCAGCAAACCACAAATCTGTCTGGGTGGATTCCTTTTCTCCTCATGTCTTCACCGGGAGGGCTGGGCTTCCCAAAATGGAGCCCAGGGCCCTCCGTGCAATGTACCATTGCAGGCACACTCACTAAGTGTACATTTTCAGCACACGTTTGGTCCAGCACTGTTACCCCTAAGCATTGTACCATCGTATGTACACATGCATTCATCACACACACACAGTCTGCATGCACAGTTCAGTACTGAAGCTTTTCTTTTCTATGTTTAGTCAGGGTGTGGTATTTACAAATACACACACTGTCAGCACAACGCTTCACCCTTTATTTATTGTACTTCTTGCAAGTACACACACACCCATCACATGCTCTCATTGTGCAGACACCGCACAGCACTACATATTTCATGTCATGTATTCCTCACAGGCATACATATACTCAGCACATGCACTAATCTCACATGTACTACACAGTACTGCTCTATCCCTGCACTGTACCTTTCCTAGGTACACTGTTGTGTAGTTCCAAGGAGTCCCCCAGGACCTGTGCATTTTGTATGACCTAAACTGAGGGCTTGGTGTCCCAACCGCTTCTGGATACCCCCACAGGATATGTCACCCGTTAGATCAGCTAGCTCTACAGTGCCACTACCACCCCCCTGTATTCTATAGTGGTGTATGTAGTCTCTGTCAACCACTGAACATGACAACCCTGATTCCTCAGGGATCGTGGAAAACAGTACAGCACGTTTTGCTCAGACACTCGTGCTTGCTTTCTCTCAGAAAATACACAGGATGGTGGTTAGGATGTTTCAATAAGTATTTATTGGTCCAGTGACAACCTTGTTTAAAACATATGTGCTGCGACAATCAGGAGACAGAAGCATATGAAAGAGATTGCTAGTACCAATATAGTAAATAGTAGATACATTTCTACCATAGTGCTAATAAGATGAACAGAAACAGTGCAGATAAAAACAGTAGCACTTGCATATTCCTAAAATGCGCACCCTAAGTAATTTTGCTGTAATGTTCCTACCCTAACCTGGATGTGTAGGTGTAGGTGTATCTGTAGCCAAGAAACCCCTAGGGAAGAACCAGCCCCCTCACCTGATGGTATAGAACAAAGGACCCCGTCTCTGCGTCGAGGATGACAACCCGGAAGGGATGTCAGACCGCTGCTTGTTGGAGATTCGGCATGCAGGACCCCGTCTCAGTTTGGAAGGAATTCTCCTCTAATTTGTAGGGGGGAGTGAGGGTCTTTTATACTAAAGTGGTCACTCCAGGGTTTTTTCTAGATTCAATATGTTTTTAAAAGAATCATGGAGATTTTGAAAACAATCATAAATGTTTTGAAAACAATCACCAATGCTTTTCTAAACAAGTGCGATCATGCCCAGCTGGCTTTTGGCCAAGGCTGAAAAAAGTGGTGACCCTTATACAGAATAAATCTGCCGTGCCTGGCGACATGTTTATGTACGTCAGGCACAGGGATTCAGATAGAAAACTAAGAGCCTGGTGTCAAAGAGACAGGAGCAAGCTATTAGGTAAAAGGTCACCTGTTAAGAATCGTTAAAGTCGTGTGGATGGGATAATGTATGTAAAATGGGGTGTAGACAGGGCTATCCTAAAGGACATGACACCCACTCCTCATCAAAAGGTCAACAAGGTCAGCTAGGTAATGATAAAGCTAATGCTATAAAAAGGCATAAAATCATTTACAATAAAACAGACTAAAAAGCACTTTAAAAGCTTGAAAAAATGTCCATAATAGAAAAGTCATTTTTCCCTACAAAAGCATTAAAAATGTCCTCTAAACTTGTATATATTGTGATTATTGCACTGAGCACCTTGAAAGCCATGAAGCTCAGTTAGAGACGTGAAGAAAAATTTTAAAAAGTCAGTTTCGACCTTCAATTTACTAAATGTTTAAAAAAGTAGCCAAACGGTTCCCAGCACAGGAGAGGCCAGATTGTTTTAAGAATCCTGCACTGAAGACTCAACATTGCTGAACATCCCATCCACAGATGGCAGTCCCTCAAGAACTTCCAGTATCATATCCAATGAGCAAAGATGGTCATCTCTGGTTCCCACAGCAGCCGCCGGGGAAGAGTTAGATGCCTGCACGCCTGATGTCGATGCCTGTACTTCTGGGGCAGAGCCGATATCCCTTCCAACAGGAGCAGTAGCATCCCTTGGAGGCTCTAGAAATGCCATCATCAACATGGGAATACGCTGTGGACAACTGCACGTGTGGGCCTGCAAAGGCGCCAGTAGCGCGTCTATGTCCGGCGGTGCAACCAATGGAAGTGTTAGACACAGGTCCAACACGCAGCCAAATCTGCAGAAGAGGCAACGGAACACAGTCAGGACACAGTCTAGCCAAGCCGGTCTGAAAGACAGGAACCTATGCTCACTTAGCTCTTGAAGCCAAGGCGTAGTCAGGTAGAACACCATGCGCTCACGACAACGTCGTTCCAGCAGTGTTCTCTCCATTTCGTGAGGGATTGCGACGTCCATTGCGAAGCAAGAGTATTAAAATCAGGATGCCCGCTACCGAAAGCAGGACCAAAGGAAGCTTTCCAAAAACGCTTCCAAGTACGGAGTGTATGAAGGCTGGAATTACTCTGAATATGGACTGAAAAGTGGTTAAGAGACATGAACCAAGTTGCTTAAATAAGTGTACGATCACACTTGTATCAGACATGTTAAAGATACCATGAACCATTTCTCCTAAATGGATCGGGAAATTTGTAAGGACCAGGGCCTGTATCTCTGCTGAAGACCTTGCAACCTGGAGATCAAAAGTCTCTCAGGCTGAAGTTAAGGCCACATTTTGTTGAAACAACATGGCTGTCAGTCTGCTCAGCTAATCAAACCTTATATTGGAAACGTTCAATGAAGGCCACAGTGGTGCCTCCCTAACTGTGCGAGCCAGGGGAAACAATACTTGCTTACAGCAAACAACCCTGAAGTTGGGGGGGCGTCGCCAACTGCCGAGAATGGAGGACGTGAGCTGAGAGAGCTCCGTTCCGAACCCCGACACTTTGCGAATAATCCTGGCATTAACTGGACCTCAGGATCCAAAAAGCGGAAATATCACAAGCGGAATACTTTTACCTGCGGAGGGCCTGGCTTCGGTGAAAACTGTACTTTTAAATTGCCGTTCTGGCCTACGTAGGGAAAGCAAGGAGACGGTAGGAGGTGCTACTGGATAACACGAAGGGTTCTGATCGGCCCCGGCGCCGCAGGTGAGAGCGCTACACCCCCCTGCTTTTCTGGACACTGGGAACTGGCTGGGACCCCCAGGCTGCGTGCGGGATGGGAACCTTCGGAAGGTGGAGGCTACTGGCCGCCTAGTCACGGAGTGTATGAACCCATTGGAGACGCGACAAGATGGCGGAAAGCGGTGACTGTCGTGAGCGGCCAGATGCCATGTACTAAGAGGCTGACGAAGCGCCTGTGGGTGCACCTGTCCCTAAATGATACTGAACCCGTGGCGAGGCAGAAGTGGCTGATCTCGAGCTGGGAAGCTGGGTGCTGTCGGCCTGGGAGAACATCCGACGGTGCGCCGATTATAACAGCTGCGTCACAGCGTTGGGGACCACACAAAGTACGAAAAGGCTGCGAGGGAAGGCCGCAGGACTACAAGACTGATTGCTGCGGATTGCCAGGAGGTCGGCGATCACTGTGACTGGGAGGGGACCCCGTGGATATACTGGAAGGCTGAGACCACCAGCAGCACATGCTATAGGGGCTGTGGTGTCCGCCGAGGGCAGGATTGGGGAGGCAGACACCCCCGCCGACGTGCAAGCGCTGGGGAGATTTTATGCGGCAAGTCCACTGGGCCAGGTGTTACACATTAACTTTCCCGCTCGCGGAAGCGGGAGCCCGGTGACTGGTGAGTACCTGGTCCAGGCCACGGGGCAGCGGAAGAGATAGACACGGTGCAAAAACATAGATGGCCACAGGTCAGGCCGTACTTTGAATGGTGCACAACTGTGTTTTGAAACAGTCTATCTATTGCGACTGACCGCAATTGACGTGCACACCGTGGGTGGGCTGCTGGAGCCTTGCTGGGGATTGAGACTGGTGAGTGCTGGGAGTCAAAAATTCGCCGCCAACACTGGGGATTGACACGTTGACGCTGAATTTAGCCTATAAAGGGGGGTGCGCTGAAGGGCTCCTACACTGAGCAGACTGGAACAGAAAGGTGCGCGTGGCCACCGCTGCGCTATGGGGCGCCCTAAAACCAAGCAGCCTGACCCAGCGACTAACGAAGAAACACACTCCACATCAGGCGGTGAATTCTTGAATAGCCCTGATACTGATGTGGTGCCACCCACGGGGACCGATCAACATGCAGCCAAACTGGATTTAATTTTACAAGAAATCAGGGATTCACATGTAGCGATTGAAACACAGCTGGGAACATTATCTACTAATTTTAACCTTTTGCACGCGGACCATAAAAAACTAGCAGATAGAGTTAAATCAAATAAACTGGCATTAGATGATCTGATACCACAACAAGCTGTGCATACCTCTCAACTAGAACAATTCCAACGTCAATTAAAGGGATTACAAGACAGAGTGGATGACGCAGAAGGGAGATCCCGCTGCAACAATGTTCGAATTCTCGGAATTCCAGAGCGCAGCGAGGGGTCTAACCCTACCCAATTTGTGGAAAAATGGCTGCGAGATCATGTGGCGAAAGAGGGCTTAACAGATCTCTACAGTGTGGAAAGAGCTCACCGGGTGCCGCCTAGGCTGCCTCAGCCAGGGGCGCCGCCCAGGCCACTGATAGCATGCATTCTGAACTATAACGACTGCGACACGATTCTACGGGCCGCGAGAGAGAACGCCCCTATTCGATTTGAGAACAAAACGATCTCCCTGTATCCAGATTTTACGCTGGCGGTGCAGAAGGCAAGGGCCACCTTTCAAGAGGTAAAACGGAACTTGAGAGCACGCAATTTGAAATATGCCTTGCTTTTTCCGGCCCGCCTGAAAATTATTTACGGACAAAAATCCATGTTTTTTGATAATCCCGAAGAGGTAGCAGAGTGGTTGGAGATCACATTCACACCAGCGGCCTCTCAGAACTTACTCCTGTCGGGTCAAATGCGGCGACCTCTTGTGCAGCAGGATGTCACTGACAGCATGGAAGAAAACAGACGGCGTGTGGGGGCCACCAGAGCAAGCCCACCCCTGGAGCAGATCACGAACAGCCAAAGAGACGCTCTTCTGACGGCGGCGGCACTGGCTGCACATGATGCACAGACTGCGGTGGTGTCCACTCAATCCTCAGATGCAGCTACAGTCCGTTCTGAATCTGAAACCAGTATAACATTGTTCCCATCGGTCACGGCACAGTCTGCAAACGAATATTAGACTTGTAACACAGGGTTTTCCGGGACTGGTAACGTATATGCTGCTGTATCATAAGCTTTGTGCTGATTGAAATTTCCAGATGGTTTAGTTTGTAATTTCTGCACATGGGGACAGTATTGGAATACTGAGATCGTTCTTATTGGGTACAGGGTAATGCCTGTTTGGAGCGGGGCAGTTGTTGCCTCCCCCCACTTGGCGACTGCACTATGGTACTTATTGGTTAAAGTTCCAGTTGAACTTTTGTATCAGGTTTGGTCCTCTGATGTTACCCGGGGGAACCTAGTATTGGGGAGTTTTGTTAGTTTTGCATGCTCGGCCTTCACGTATGCGACACCTGATAGGCGTAGTAACTCACGTGCTCAAGAACGACAGTTCTTCCTGACCTTAGATGGTGACACTTAACAGATATACATGCAGCACCTGGAATGTATGGGGGATGGGGTCCGTCCACAAGAGACATCGACTTCTAGCGCAGCTGAATAGAAGGAAAATTAACATAGCGTTCTTACAGGAAACTCACCTCAATCATGATGAAGCGATTAAGCTGCAGCGGAAATGGAGAGGGCAATTGTTTTTCACGTCCTATTTGGTATTTGCACGGGGAGCAGCGATCTGGATTAGAAATACTACCCCCTTTAAGTTGTTGGAGCAAAGGATAGACCTAAATGGAAGATATGTATTGCTCCACGGTTTATTAGATGGAACACACGTAGTATTGGGGAGTGTATACGCCCCAAACACTGACCAAGATAAATACCTAGAAACCCTTAGTGTAGCACTAGCCGACTGGACTGATTATCCTTGGGTGCTGGGTGGCGATTTCAACGCGGTATTAGATATAGATCTGGACAGGTTGCATCCTCCCTTGCGTGCCACTGAATGTAAAAAAACAAGCAGAAGCGCTTAGGGGCTGGGCAGAGGGGTGGGAGCTGGGAGATGCATGGCGAGTGATGAATCCGGGCCATAAGGAATATTCCTTTTATTCACCACCGCACAGGTTACATACCCGTATCGATAGAATTTTTTGCTCCGGGACTCTACTTGGTTTTATCAGTAACGCGCTGCATTTGGGTAAGACCCTATCGGATCATAACCCTGTTGAGTTAACACTCCAATGGGGCAAAATTCCTACCCCGATACCGACCTGGAAGCTGCAGCCCCTATTACTGGAAGACCAGGTCTTCCGTAGCACACTATCCACAGCTATTATTAATTATTTCTCGGAAAATAAAGGGACTGCTAGTACGCGTCAGCTGGAATGGGACGCTTTTAAAACGGTTATAAGAGAGTAGCGATTAGCACCCAAGTGGGAGCTAGAATTGCCCTTATTGAACGAATCAAGGAGGTTGAAAGTAGACTGAATACATTAGAGAGGGAAGCTGCGCGGACAACCGCACAACAGACACAGTTGCAGGAGGCCAATATACAATATGCAGAGCTGCTAGAAGATCTGCGCATAGTAGACTATCGACTTTACACGCAGAAACAGCACACCCAGGCGGATGGAGCAGGACCCCTTCTAGCAAAACTTGTTAACAATGCTCCCCCGGTGTCCCCTATTTTAGAGGTCCGGAATATGGAAGGTAATATAATTAATACCCAAATGGAAATTAATACTGCATTTAAAAGCTATTGTGAACACTTATACAGAAAACCAGCAGACCATAGAGATACAGACTGTGAGCTCTTCTTTGACGGTTTACAGCTCCCACAATTACTGCAACAACACAGAGAGGAACTGGCACAGCCGGTGACTAGTATAGAAATTAGAAAGGCGGTCAAAGATCTGCCGCGTAATAAAACCCCAGGAAATGATGGACTACCTATTGAATTTTACGTTACATACGCTGATCTGCTGGTACCTTATTTACAGTGCCTATACCAGGCGTCTCTGGATTCAGGTGTGCTTCCTTATACTACATTGCAAGCGACCGTGGTTTCGCTCCTGAAACCCGGACGAGACGGTTCCGACATGTCGGGATATAGGCCTTTATCACTCCTAAATTCGGACTATAAAATATTGAGTAAACTATTAGCTAATAGACTTAGTCAGTTTATCCCGCAACTGATATATACTGATCAATGCGGATTTGTACCGGGTAGGAGCACGGCACTTAATATTCGAAGATTGCACCAAATTATGACAAGTACACCTGACACCGAAAAAAAGAAGGGTTGCATTTCGCTTGACCTACGACAGGCTTTCGACTCGCTGCATTGGCACTACATGTTCTATGCCCTCTCTAGGTTTGATATACCAATAGAATATGTTAACTGGGTATGACTGCTTTACACGACCCCCACAGCACGAGCTCGCACGGGACAGCATATCTCACAGCAGTACAGTGTAGCCAGGGGTACGAGACAAGGATGCCCATTATCGCCGTTATTGTTTATACTAGCGCTGGAGCCCCTATTGCATAGACTCCGGACTCTGATGTAATACAAGGGAATAGTGAGGGGACCCACGACACATTGTTTCTGCATATGCAGACGACCTCATCCTATATATTGACAATATGGATGTGGATTTTGAACCTCTGCCATCTTCCTTTGCCATTTTCCAGGAACTAACAGGCCTCTCGATTAATGCCAACAAATCTTATGCCTATTTTTTTGCTGACCGCACGCGGACTGGACAGTTATGCTTTGGACAGTGGAGATTTCACATAGCACCTGATACCTTTCGGTATTTGGGAATCCAGATATACTGGGATACGACGGACTTACTGGACGGTAATATGACCCGTCCGATAACTGCTTTCAAGACCCAAATTAAATTTTGGACCTTCCTGCCTATATCGGTGGCTGGAAGGGTGGCCATAACCAAGATGGTGCTGCTTCCGAGATTGCTTTATTATTTCACCAATCTACCCATAATTGTACCGGCCGGGGTTTTTAAATTGTTGAATTCCCTAGTAATTGAGTTGATCTGGGGTGTGGGACGCAGACGTATTGGACTCATGAAATTGCAATTGAGTACAAAACAAGGGGGACTGGGGGCACCGGACCTGAAAGCGTTCTGTTATGCAAGCCAGCTACAATGGCTAGCGTATTGGGTGGCAGGCCGTAACCTGCAAGAACTAGATATGACACGTCAGGAGTGGGAACGCGGGGACATACATAGGCTATTATTACCAAAGGCCAAGATCCCAGCATTGGCACCCCATCTGTTGAGAATAGCGCTAATATATTGGAGAAGTGCATTGCGATACACGAATCTGATATCTCCATATGCTCCTACCATTCCCCTGCTAGGTATCCCCACCCACTCGGGTGTAGTTACTAGTCGATGACTGTCGGCTTGGGCAGACGTGGGGATTACTACAATTGGGACGTTCTTTTTAGAGGGTACCCTATTGCCACATGAAGCCTTTGTACGAGAACATGGAGTGTCGCATAGATTGTTCCTCTTACATGCTAGTATTGCTAGATTTATTCGTGACACCTGGGCTCCGGGGGGTAGCTAACCAGACACACATGCACTACTCACTATGCAATACCTGATGGGGAACGGAGCTCACCTGACAAGGTGGCTATATCAAGGGATCCGTACAGTAACAGCGGTATCATTACAGCCACTCCAAGATAAGTGGGATAGGGACGTGGGACGCATGCTTACAGATAAGGAATGGGACATTATCCTAGGGCATCCAAAGAAAGTATCTCGTAACCCCAAATTTAAGTTCATCCAGCTTATGCTAGTACACAGGGCTTATTTAACCCCGTGTAGATTGAGCACCATGGTCCCGGGTACGGGGGACACATGCCCGCGCTGTCATTCCCCCGATGCGGGATTACTACATATGCTCTGGGATTGCCCGAGACTAGGACATTACTGGGCGTCTGTATGTAAAATACTGAAGGATGTCGCCCCAGTGCGAAATATCGACTCTATGGAATACTGCTTACTGGGTTTGGGACCTCGAGGGAAGAAAGGGACTCCACTTCATAAGTTCGCACATCTTGCCCTTTTACTAGCTAAACGGAACATTACAACACGATGGAAAGCTACTAGAGCGCCATCTTTGCAGGAGTAGCATATGGAAATGATTAGATGGGGTAGAGCGGAAGGAGCTGAATTACAAAGAGAAGAACACAGGGGGTTGCGCAAAACACCGATCTCTATGGAGTGGAACGCATTAATGGAAGAATTTGCTGCGATTGACATACACTCATACTAAAAGAATATAGTTGCATCTACACGGGCCCCTGATTGACATTATTTATTTATTTATTTTTTTCAAACCGGGTGCGATGTAAACAGTATCCAATACTGTACATGATAGACTATTGACAGTTCTGAATGTAGGGAAACCATGATTGTGAGTTAATGATATGAGCACGTGGACATGAGGAAAATGGGAAACGGCCGCCGAGCATGCAGGGAGGGGGAGGGGGTAGGATTTAGTTTTAGTAAGTTAGATGTAAAATGAAAGATATGTTTATCCGCACTTGTTTGATTCCATATTGCCATATATATTGGTTGATTTATGTAGGTTGAAAATGGGTAATCATATCCGATACTGGCCTATAGAATTGAACATTACCTGCTGTGAACACGCAGTAGCACATTGATATTCAAAGTATGTGTACGAATAACAAAGACTCTACAAGGAATTTATATTCACAAGATGAAACTGTATCTGATGTGTTGCATGAATGTAATGTAACAATATAAGGCCTTTTATACTTATGATACTGATATATAAAATCAATAAAATATGTTTAAAAAAAAAAAACAACCCTGAAGCTTACTGTGATTAGATATGCGATGCCTGGCACCATTCCAGAACAGCCTTGATCATTCAGCACTAAATAACATCCATTCAAAAGTAATTAAAAAACCGGATCAATCACGGCAGCTGGGGAGCCGTTCAAGTAGCAAGATAAGTTCGATTTTGACGCATTACACATTACATGAAGCAACACTTCTTTGCTCACTAAAGACCCACTTAAAGCCTTCCCACAGTCTTTACCACTTAAGAAAACTTCAGTGTCCTTATTCCTGCACCTCTATCTATACGTTCACTCCCATGTTTCCTGTATGTACCCTTTACCCAACGCTTCATACCTGCCTGCTTGTATGTATCTAAGGCAGTATTGGAACTGAAATGTTGAAATGTTGTTACAGTATACACACATTACCTTTGGCTACACGTTCACGTCGCCCTGCGGCTCCATTACAGGAAGCATGTTCTTCATATTGATTCCATATCAGGCACCCCCATCATCGCTAGTACAACAGTTGGGGAGATACAGAGTCCACCTCGATAGATGTTCCACTTTCCCCATTTTTTGTCCCATTTCCGGGGGCACCCTCTGTTTTTGAACACTGATTTCTCGGCAAGCATACTGTTATCCATTTCTTTAGCCCATGATGACAGAGTGGGTCCCCCAGCACTTCCCCAATGCATTGCTATACATTTTGTAGCCAGCGTGTACCCCATAGTAGCCCATTGTTGCGCTATTGCGGTGAGATCCGTGGCCTCCCATATATTAAGGAGCCCCAGTCCGGGTGTTAGTTGTATATTCTTACCTATCTCCTAGCGCATTTGTTGTGTGAGTTTTCCCCAGAATGGAGCTATACTCGGGCAGTCCCACACCGTATGGTAGAATGTGGCCTCTCCCCCACAACGCCGGAGGCAAAGTGTATCATCTCTGCGACCAATCCTGTGTAAGGTGAGCCCGGTCATGTAGGTTCTGTGAAGTATCTTGAGTTGGATAAGGCGGAGATTCAATGGAATAGCCGCTTCTCGTGGGGACATTAGCGCGTCCTGCCACTCTTCGTCATCAAGAGGCCCGATGTCAGTCTGCCATCGTTCACGCAGAGATTGGAGTGGGTCTGGCATATTGTTGATCAATTTTCTGTATATTAATGATATGGCCTTTTTCTTCAGGGGTTCTGACAGTATCCTATCCTCAAGGGGAGATGTCTCCGGCAGCTCCTTTGAGGTGGGGAGTGCCGCTCTTAGGGCATGGCGGATTTGTAGATATCGGTATACCTCCCTCTGATCTAGTTCATAGGCTACCTGGAGTTCAGAGAATTTTAAGGGTTCCCCCTTTTTCCATAGGTGTCCGATATTGGAAATGCCGATGGTGTCCCATCTATCAAACCCCGGCTGGTTGCCGAGTTTCCCGAGTTTTTGGGTGAACCACAACGGCGTGTCCAGTGTTAATTTATAGTGCCAGCCGAGTTTTTTATTCGCTTGCCTCCATATGTCAGTAGTTAAGGCAGTTGGACCGATGTAGCGGCCCTTCGCTGGCTGCGAGTATAGAGCCCCATTGTAACCCTCTTTCCCCATCTGATAGTGATCAAGTTGGTAGGCCGGTTCTGTCTGGGGATAGTATACCCAGTGGTTGATAACCACTAGCTGCGATGCCCAGTAGTAAAGGCGTTAATCAGAGTAACACTCCCCCCAAGGGGAATGTCCCCCAAGGCACCAAATGGGTCCTCGACCGAGGATTTAAATGCTTTTGGAATCCTTTTTCTTAGAAAGAATAACAATAGTTCAAATTGAATGGGTTCATTTGATATATTGATTATGCCGTTGTCACATGAATTAACTTCATTCACGAAGCATACAAGTTCCAGAATGCATTGAAATTATAGCTTTGATCAATCATATTGTTTTTCTGCAATTCTGGTCTTCCCTTTAATCTTCCCAATGCATTTCGGGCAAACTGCCCTTCATCAGGGGATGGAATTTGGGAATTTTCATGTGTGTGACTTGAATCGCTTCCAAGATTCAAGTCACACGCATGAAAATCGTACCAGCTTCTAGTCAGTTTGTGTCTAGCTATACGCGGTGTCTTCCCGTCCCACAACAGGGTCCTGACTTCACTGTCAACATGCTGGAAGTAGGACTCGGGAATTTTGAATGGGCAATTTTGAAGGATGTATAAGAAACGGGGGAGAGCTAACATTTTGAAGAGGGCAGCTCGGCCCAGCAATGACAGAGGTAGTGCCCTCCAGTGTTTCACGTCCCTACGCAATCTACTTAGGGGGGGTGCTAGATTATTGTCATAGAAGAGGGTTGAGTCTGGCGTGATGAATATACCCAGATATCGAAAACCCTCCTCCGCTACTGTTACAACACATCCTCGCTGGAGTTTCGAATTCGGACCATGAAGTATATAGAGCACCAATTTGGACCAATTGATTTCATATCCCAAATACTTCCCAAAAGTTTGTGAAAATATTAAGGAGTTTGTAATATTTTTGACACTCTTGCAGAGAATAGCCTCAGGCTGTTCTTATACCCTTGAGGCAAACGACAAACATTTCGCTAAGTGGTGAGCGCAGAAAGTGCTGTCAAATATCTGCTGTCTGGAGCTATATTCTGGCAGAAGAATCCATTCGCGATATCTAATGTTGTTTTGTATGTCTTCCGCACAATGTTATTCATTAATGCGGCATTGTGTGCTTTTTGAACTGCAAATGTTCGCGTGCATGTGTTTAAATGTCGGTAGTCCAAAACTAGAAGATATGTGTTGTCAGGTTTCATTACTGGAAACAGAGGATTATTCATTGGGGAGGTGCAAGTCTCAATCACACCTTGGTATTCGAGTTGGTCTACGAATTCTTTGACCTGTCTTTTTGCATTGTTTTTTATAGGGTACTGTCTCTGTGGATTTGGAGTAGATTTTAATGGGATTTCGTGGTGAGTAGACTCTCCGTCCCACCCTACATGGTTGCGGTATAATGCCGGAGCTAGAGCTAGCGCCCACTCCTGCACGTATGAATGTTTTAAAGATTCTGGAACGAGGTCGGAGAAAACAGGCAAAATGATGCTTTCCTCCTTTGGGCAATCCATCACAAACTCAGGCGGCCAATCCCTTTCTGCTAGTAGTATGTCATATCCAAAGGTCAAATTCTCCCAAAAGAGACCTTTAACCTTCCTTGAGATGTCCCCCTCTATTTGAAGTGCAATTTAATACAGTCTATGCGGAACACTAACTCTCAAATCTGGTGTTTCCACCGTGATGTGTTCATTCAATACTGCTGTCACCAGAAAATCCTTCAGGTTCTGGTGAGCTATTGTTACTTCTGCCGTGCTGTCTAGCATCGTCAGAGCCCATTCCCCATTCAGAAGCTGAGTCCTCAGTAATCTGGGCATGTCTAATTTTTAAGCCAGCTACTTTCTTCTTTTTGAATTGAGGTTTTGTTTTATGTTGCTCTTACTGTTTGTTAATGTAATCTGAAGTGCAATGTGTTTCCCTTTTTGTCTTTGGTCGATCTTCAGTCTTTTGTTCTGATCACCCATCCCTCTCTGAGTTTTTTGATGAGCCCTGGAAGGAACTAAAGGAACGTGTATCAGTGTCCTGATATCTATCAGGTTTTCTAATGTTATCACGATTCCGAAGGTTGTACCTCTTTTCAGAGGACTCCTGTTGGGGAGACCCACCCCTTGATCATGAATTCTTTTCTGAATTGTTATTTTTAGAATTTTAGTTTTCCCATTTCTTTTTAGAAGAAGTGGGTGTTTGCTTTGAGTTGTCTTTTTGGGACTACCCACCATTTGTGGCTTCCCTGCTTTGGTTCCCAAATTATCTCTACCTAATTCAGCATAGGTGTCTTCAATCATTTTTGGTAATTCTCACTCCCTATTTCTAGGTGCTATTTTCCTTAGGCGGCTGTGTATGGCCACTGCTGCTCTCTCCCCCTTTATATTGCTCAGGCATGATTGCAGAGACTTGAGCAAAATTACCCATCAGTTTCATTCCCAAGCCCAGGGCAGGTCCTGCCCCGTACTCATTCTGTATTTGTTTCAATACTTCTGGAACAACTGCTAAGGAAGGAGTACCTTGTATTCTGACGTAAACGGCAGAAAAGATTGTTCCCCAAGTGGTACAATCCTCAATCGAGGGAACCATTCCCATTGGCAAGCAAATGGTTGGCATTGTACGTTTCTCCTGCGGACCAGTATGGGGAAATACTGCTTCCAGCTGTGCAAATTTTTGTGCTATCCAGATCGGAATTTGCTTCCGTTTGGAAGGAATTGTCCCTATTACTGATTTCAGTGTCTGTGGGTTAATTATAGATGTGGTCTGTTGTGGACCAGCTGGAGCATTTCTCGCAGGTTGGACTGTCAATGTTCGCATGATTAACTGGACAATGTGTCTGTATAGCCTGACTATGTCTTTGTATATTTTACGTACTTTATCCACTGGTAGTCTATCTATCTCGGGATGTGGAGTGTATGTCGCGAAGACCGGCCAGGTCGCTCCTTCTAGGCTGAGCGGACCGAGTCTCACAACAGATGTTGTATGTGGGAGGGCACCTTTAAACCAGCTTTCATGCTGCTGGTAAGTTAACGGGACTTCAATGTCTTCGTATACAATGTATTCATCTGGTGGTTCAACAACAATGTATGTGTGGAACAATTTAGTCACCGGATCTGCAGGTGGGAACTAAACCCAAAAATAGAATACCTCTGATCCGAACACCTTGTGTGCCTCAATCACGAAGGCAACACAGCCACCTGTTGAGGGTACGCCGTGTTCTAACAATTTCATAGCAACTGCATGTCTGCTGTTTTCTGTAATGTTAAGAGCGTTTGCAACTTCGTCTTCCCCCGAGCTACTTGCGGGCTCAGTCATTTTTAAAAGAGAAGAATAATTTTAAGAGGTAGAGTGTTGCACAATGTGTGGAACCGTTTATCCTTACAAGCTTGCTAAACCTTTAGCCAATACACAGAGTATATCTGCTCAGCTGAGGCGGATTTCACCTTCCCACTTCAGATGTCTCTGAAAAGGTGTGATTAGGGCTTTCTGAGAAAGCACAACTGAACTACTCAGATTTTCACTGTTTATATAAGAACCAAACCAACGGTGGCGGCACCATGTCGTGTAGTTCCTAGGAGTCCCCCAGGACCTGCGTGTTTTGGATGACCTAAACTGAGGGGTTGGTGTCCCAACCGCTTTCGAACACCCCCACAGGATATGTCACCCGTTAGACCAGCTAGCTCTACAGTGCCACTACCACCCCCCTGTATTCTACAGTGGTGTATGTAGTCTCTGGCAACCACTAAACATGACAACCCTGATTCCTCAGGGATCGTGGAAAACAGTACAGTATGTTTCGCTCAAACACTCGTGCTTGCTTTAGCTCAGAAAATACACAGGATGGTGGTTAGGATGTTTCAATAAGTATTTATTGGTCCAGTGACAACCTTGTGTAAAACATATATGCTGCGACAATCAGGAGACAGAAGCATATGAAAGAGATTGCTAGTACCAATATAGTAAATAGTAGATACATTTCTACCATAGTGCTAATAAGATGAACAGAAACAGTGCAGATAAAAACAGTAGCACTTGCATATTCCTAAAATGTGCACCCTAAGTAATTTTGCTGTAATGTTCCTACCCTAACCTGGATGTGTAGATGTAGGTGTGTATAGCTATGTGTATCTGTAGCCAAGAAACCCCTGGGAAGAACCAGCCCCCTCACCTGATGGTATAGAACAAAGGACCACGTCTCTGCGTCGAGGATGACAACCCGCAAGGGATGTCAGACCGCTGCTTGTTGGAGATTCAGCATGCAGGACCCCCTTCTCAGTTTGGAAGGAATTCTCCTCTAATTTGTAGGGGGGAGTGAGGGTCTTTTATACTAAAGTGGTCACTCCAGGGTTTTTCTAGAATCAATATGTTTTTAAAAGAATCATGGATGTTTTGAAAACAACCATAAATGTTTTGAAACCAATCACCAATGCTTTTCTAAACAAGTGTGATCATGCACAGCTGGCTGTTGGCCAAGGATGAAAAAAATGGTGACTCTTATACAGAATAAATCTGCAGTGCCTGGGAACATGTTTAGGTACGTCAGGTACAGGGATTCAGATAGAAAACTAAGATCCTGGTGTCAAAGAGACAGGAGCAAGCTATTAGGCAAAAGGTCACCTGTTTAGAATCGTTATAGTCGTTAAGGCGTTAAGCCACAAAAAGTGGCTTAACGCCACTTTGTAAATATGGTGCAGGGCATTGCGCCACCGGAACGTCGGTAAAGGTGATGTACCTGTGGCTCAATCCCCTGGTAAATATGCTCCAAAGTTTCTTAAGACATTGTTATATTCCATATAGGTACCCCAATATAGGCCCGGGTAACATCCCAACCTTTCACCTATATTCGTCCCTACATTACATACATAACGGGCTGCTAGGACTGACCCTTTACCTAGTTACAGTACTGCTTACAGAACGTGGGGTTTTCCCTGAACAATAGCCTTATAACATTATGCATGAGGATCCTTGGATTCTTGGAAACTCAGCAGGACTACCATCTCCTGCATAATTACTATGTACAAGGTTCATTCCCGACGTCATCCTAAGTCCGACAGTGGCAGAGCAAGGTAGAACCCCTGGGGATACCTTTGGGTATATAAACATCACATCTTGCTGAGATAGTCAGAGGAGATCACAACTTCCATGCTGACACACTGACGCGAGACGCTGAGGTTCCTGCATGCAGATACTCCAGCTCGCAGTGGTCTGAACATCCCCTGCGGGGTGTCCAACTCGAGAGCATGACGGGATCCCACAGTCTCTCACTTCAGGTAATGGGGTTGACTTTATCCTAGAGGGATTCTTGGCTTAACACCTACACACATGCTAGGTACACTTAGGTACATCTAGTTATGATTACATCGTAGGAGTACGCATTTTATTGTCATGTATTTTATATACTTGCCTATGTTCATGATTATAGCAAAATGATAGAAATCTACCATCCTTTCACCTTCTTAGTGCTTCTAATCATTTATATCTGTTACTGTCTAGTGGTTGCTTCAGCACATATATTTTACACTAGAATGACGACTGTTCAATAAATGCTTATTGAAAAACGTCCATATAGTTTATTCTGTGTATCTCTCTGAGACCAAGTAAGCACGAGTGACTGAGCGAAAAGTATTGCACTGTTTCCACGATTCTGAGGGATCAGGGTTGTCATGTTCGATAGTGGCCAAAAACTATTCTCTCCTTGATAAGAGGAGTTTCTAGTGAGTGCTGTGAGCTAGCTGGTATACAGGCCAACATAACCGGTAGGGGTGTCTGGAATCAGTCTGGACACCAAGCTCGCAGTGTATGTTGTCTAAACGCGCAGATCCTATATAGGATTTATAGGGACTACACCACAACATAGCTGCATAGGCATCCATGGCTATTATGATGCGCTGACTACTGCAAAAATATACTTTAATACTATTCATTGCACAGATTGTTTGTACTTGATTGATAATATAATTTGGAATGGTTTTAATTAACTACCATTTAAAGATCTACCACTTACTATGGGGAAACAGTGAACCTGATCAAATTACATATTAATGTTAAAAAACATGCTGGTTAAACAGCTTAGACACAAGCATAGTGGCCCGATTCAGATCGTAATTGTGAGCTATTTTCGAGGGCTGTGTGTCGCTCAAACCCCATCATTTATAGATAATACACAAAACAGACTAAGTAAGGACACCTCAATGCTCATGAATTTAGACTAAAGCAAAGGCAGTGTGTATGATTGAAAGCCTAAAAGTAACCCATGAAGCAGATTCCTGGCCACTCCAATATGAGTTATTATGTTATCAGTGGTATTTGCATCCGCTCTAAACCCTATTTACTCCAGCGGAGGTATCATTTTCTCTGTTGCACGGTCCTCTAGATTTCCTACCAGTGCTCAAAAAGGTTAACACAGTTTGCTACATTGTTTTTAAAGCATTTCTGTTCTTTTAGGTATTGAAGTAAGTATGCACCCACACTATCACTCTGAAATAAGTTTAATGCATTTAAGTTGCTGAAAAACAGGAAAAATTTACCATGGGCCGCACTGTTTAGATATCTTAAGCAGGGATTTAAGTGGGGTGAAAAAAGTTGGGGGAGGGGTTCTCTAAAAGGGGTGTGGCCTATGTAATTAAGTGAGTGGCTTAAACATGTAAACTACATTTCTGTGATTCCCATAGTGTGCCACTCTATCAGCATTGTGGTTGCTCGCTGTGCTTTCTGTTATTGCATTAAGATATATAAGGCATCAACTGACATACACTTAAAGCCAGGCAGTACTACTGTCTTTGTCAATAGTTGATAGCTGTTTATAAGAAAATGGTTTTGTTTTAAATAATTAATGTTTGAAATGTTTCAATTCTAAAATTGTGAGACTCATTTTAAAAGTACTGAGGCCTGTGGAAGGGATAGTGGGCTACGGAGTGTCTGAGTTACTCCTGTCATGTTCACTCTATATTAGACACATGCACCCCTTTTCTCTGCACATCTGCATATCACACACTTCATCTGTCTCCTGAATGCACTTCATCGCACCTCCTTTGCTTCACCACTCCCAAACACACAACATACCCATCCACCTGTAAACACTGTATTTTCTTTTACTTTAGCCTTGTCAATATTTTGACAACTGTATACCTCCTTCACACACATCTGCACAGAATTACAATTGCAACTGAAATACATGACCACTGCTCTGTGTGCTCTGCAGAGAGGACAAGGATTGAACGACCATCTATTCTGAATATCTTTCTGACCCACTGTGAGAAACGTGCGCTGCCTTCCGCTCAGTGCTTAATTTAAGCCAGTGGTTTCCGACACAAGCACTTAATTGCCAACAATGACACTTATGACAGTGCGCCACAATGTGGCCCTGTTTGTATTATTTAGGGATAAGCACAACAACAGTTGTTTATTTATTCAATATACATTAAAAATGTCTTCTTCCTGCCATCCAAGCCATTCTTATAGCTTTGGGGGCCTGAAATAGTCTGAATTGTCACACTTGTAGGAGTGTGATGGTTAGTAGGTGTGTTTGTACTGTCATGGCAGTGTTGGCTGGGGCAATGGGTGGTGCAAGCTGCAATGGCCTCCAGATGAGGGCCCTGGCGCTTATTTTTTTTTACATATTAAGCACTACTTCTGCCTTAACTCCAGAGTATGCTTAGCGGCCTGTTAAAAATATATAGAGGCAACTGAGTTCAAAGTATGCACTTTACATGTGTAAAATGCTAAATGGAAAAAATAGAGAAACACAACAGCCTGGAAATAGCTAACACTCCTAGGGAATGCATTTTTTTTAAATTAAAGATTTTATTGATATTTAAATACAGTAACATCAGGAGCACATATATAGTACAATGGAAAATCATATATTCACGCATTTACATTCCATGACAATTCCGCAATCGTAATCGTCGTACATTGTACTTTTCATCAGTGGTGATATTACATTATGAACATTACACCTCATATTGAAAATATAAGCTTCATGTCCATTGAGTCCAACTTTAACATCTTTTATCTTTCGTCATTGGGCGTCGCAATGCGTGTTTATATTGAATTGCAAGAGAGCATCTGCTCATTACTCTTAGCTCAGACCTCCCTCAATCGCAGATATCATTCTCAGTTTGGTTCCCCATAGAACTCTGTGATTCGTTTACCAAGTATGCTCTTAAGGGGTCCCAAATATCCTTAGGTCTGGACGCAATTGGCAAGAGTTCGGCATACATTAGTGACTGTTCTTGCCAAAATAAAAGATCCTGAATCCATTCCTTAGATTTAGGTGCTCTTCCCCTGCCCCACCTGTATTTCCTAAATGCTGCTGTTATGTCCTCTGTGTATCCCAGTAGGGCCATTATGGGGTCTACCTGCAAGGGGGATTCAATCACTTGCGACAATGCTTTAAAGACATGTTGCCAGTATTGGTGGACTGTAACACACTCCCATGCCAGATGCAAAAAGTCTGCAGATGCACTACCAGAAGAGCGCATTTATCATTATCTAGAATCTGGAATCGATGCATCTTGGCTGGAGTATAATATAGTCGGTGTAGGAATTTAAAATGTATTGTACGTAATCGACTGCTGGAAGTTATTTGACCAGTTTGTTGGCAGCAGTATATCCATTGTGCATCATTCAGCGCTGTGCCTAGTTCCTCCTCCCAGCGTGTTCATGCATTTGTCTCGCATTCTGCAAGTGAGTCTTGTGTGCTGTGGTATAGGAGGGAAACTACGTGCGTGGGAGATGTCGATTGCAGCAGTTTATGCAATGGGGGTAGTATCTCTGGTTCACATGGGAACGTCAATGTGACAGCCCGCACACTCTGTCTTAACCTGACATACAGGAACAGTTCTATGGACGAGTGCTCAATCCCCTGAAAGAATTGCTCTTGCGTTAGGAATTGACCTTCCACATATAAATCTCGCCATGTCTGCACTTGAACGTTTTGTAGCATTTGGCTGCAGCTTAATTCTTCAGTTACTCTCAGGTCAGGGTGGCAAGGAAGTGGCAGCAAAGGTGAGTACAGCATTGGTATATTTAACTTTTCTGCTATGCTCTGCAACGCCATCCCGGTACAGGCCACTGTCATGGGATCAGCTCCCTATTCTTTGGTTTAACCGCAATGAACCCTGATAGTGGAGTCTGTTCCATATATCCCATCTCCACCGTGAGGTGTGGCATGAAAGGGGGGGACAGAACCAGTATGCCGCAAAGTGTGCTTGTGCACATAAATAGTATAGCTCTAAATCTGGAACCTCAAAGCCACCCTGTCCAAATGGGCGTGTTAGTATTTCCCATTTTAATCTGGGTTGTTTACCATCCCAAACTAGGCGTATCATCTGCGTCTTAAGGGCAGCGAAGTAAGGTTTTCGAGGATTATATGGAATATTAATGAACAAGTAAAGAAGTTTGGGCAAGACCACAATTTTGATTAACGAAATTCGGCCTTCTATGGAGAGGGGCATAGAAATCCACCTCGTAATGGAATCTGTCAAAGCTGCTAGTGTCTTACCATAGTTTAAGCGCATCAGCTCAGTTCAGTCTCTGATGACCATGATGCCCAGGTACTTAACCTCTCCCTGGCACCACTCTATTGGGTAGTCCAGGGGGAATGGAAGAACAGTCTCGTTAAGTGGGAACAGCTGGGATTTTTCCCAATTTATTTGTATACCTGAGTACTCTCCAAAAGCAATGAATTCTCGCAGCACATGGTTCAGATTTACCTACGGGTCTCTGAGATATAGTGTAACGTTGTCTGCGTACAGAGACACTAGAATATGTCTAGAGGGGTAACGCAATGCGCAATCTCGATGATGCTGCTGTAGTTTGGCTGCTAGTGGTTCAATGGCGAGCGCAAAGAGGAGGGGTGATAATGGGCAGCCCTGCCTTGTGCCTCTAGAGTTAGGAAAAGAGGATGAGTGTATGCCATTTATGAGAACCCGTGCTTGTGGCTGGCAATAAAGGAGCTCAATCCATGAGAGGAAATCTGCAGGCATTCCCATACGCCTCATTACGCCAAGGAGATAAGCCCATTCAACAGAGTCAAAAGCCTTAGAGGCATCTAGAAATACTGCAACTACTGCCAACTCTGGATCTATATCCTGCATCACAGAGAAGAGAGTATGAAGATTATGGGATGTAGCTGGCCCCGGAACGAAGCCCGCCTGGTCTGGTAGTACCAGAGATTCCATGAGGAGGCTTAGCCTGTTAGATAGCACCTTAGCCAAGATTTTTGCATCACAATTAATTAGGACAGAGACTTATAGGACTTCCAGGCTTTAACAAGGAGGAAATCACCACCTCACGCATAGTACGGGGGAGGATACCAATCTCTCTAGCTTTGTCATACAGCTTTTCGAGTATGGGAACTAAATGTTCCACATATGCTTTGTAAAATTCGTCCAGGAAGCCGTCCGGGCCCAGAGCCCTCCCAGATCGCATCTGCCTAATCACTGTATGGATATCATCTTCCTCTAATGGAGGAGATAAGAACTCTCTTTGTGTTTTCCCCAGCCATCCTAGGGCAATGTCTTTAAGGTTTGGGGCCAGTGCAACTGACTGTCGCCTCCATGTAGCATAAAGCGAGGAGTAATATGTCTTGAACACCCGGAGCAAGCCCGGCGTGTCTTTATATCTCTCTCCATCTGCCTCCTGTAACTCCAGTACATGGTTGGAGAAGCGGGGCTTACGGGTTTGCTCCGCTAAGACCTTTCCTGGCCTTTCACCTTCTCCATATCTACGAGCTTTGAAATATTTGCCTAGAAACAGACATTCCGGTTCAGCAGTGTCCGTATATTCAGACAACTTCTCTCTAAGGTCTGCTTCTTTATTGTCACTGGGGTTAGAGCTAATTTCCTGTTCTAGCCTTTTAAGATCAGCATCCAATCACCTGAGTGTGGTGCATATATCTCTAAGCACTCCCCCCCCCTTTTGCAATGCAATAACCTCTCATAGTAACTTTAAAGGCTTCCCATACCGTGGAGATATGAGTTACTGATCCTATATTGTGATGGAAAAAGTCCTGGATATTTTGCCCAATTTCCGTTTTAAACACACTGTCCAGTAACATAGTCGGGACAAGTCGCCAGGTCACATACGGCACCATACAGTCCTGGGGGGGCAGACCCATCTTTACAGGAGAATGATCAGAATAGGTCCGTGCCAAGTGCTCAACCTTAACAATCCATGGCCCAAGTCCCCTAGAAACGATCCAATAGTCGAGCCTAGACCATGTTGAATGTACAGCTGAGTAATGTGTGCCCTCTTTCCCGTTTGGATGGAGGTATCTCCATGCGTACAGAATACAGTTGTCATTAATAAGGCACTTCATCTGGTTCTGGGAAGCTGTATAATGATGGGGCAGTGAGTGTGATCTATCCTTGTGTGGCTCTAATGTTGTATTAAAATCCCTCCCCCTCATATAACATATGTAGTTCCGACTCTAAGGACTTTACCCCACAGTGTAGTAAAGTATGTGGGATCATCTGTATTAGGCCCATAAGAGTTCACCAATGTGATAGTATGTGGTCCCAGTCTGCCCCACATGATACTATATCAACCCTGCGCTTCCTGAATAGAGCCCATTGCTACATATGGTACATTTTTCTTAATAAGTATCGCTGTACCTCTGGCATAAGTGGAGTATGAGGAGAAGCATTGATGTCCTGCCCAGCAAGCTGCAAATGTAGGAGTAACCTGAGGATTAAATTGTGTCTCCTTTAGGAAGGCTACCTGTACGTTGTGCCTATCTAAGTATGCAAGGATATGTCTGCATTTGCATGGGTTATTCAACCCTCGGATATTCCAAGACATGAACTGGATTTCAGAGCGGTCATTGGACGAGTCATGAGTTCAACAGAGAGTATAGAGTTAATGATGTGCAATCTTGTAGCAGGAGTAAAAATTTATATACCAAAGACTGTAATACACCAGTTATATAAGTTTGCATTTTGTACTCCTGAAAATACAACCCCCTCCCACAACGACAACCCAAAATTGTTGGAGTTAATTCTTCCAACCCTCTCAAACAATAAAACATAACACCACCTTTGTACATATACCATGCATAGGATCCCTCTCCTTTCCGCAATTCTTAAGCGTGTTATCTCTTCACAAGAACCCCATCTATGTTCTGTAGGGGGTTTTAGCAGGAATGTTTTCCCAACACAGCCCTTCCCCAGATGGATCAATGAAAAAGAATAAGAATGATTAAATGCATATAGCGGCAGCCGCAACTGAGCAGAGTTCAATACTAAGAAATTACAGAAATAAAAATAGGTACAGGGGTTCTCCCTAAGAGGTACCACCAGAGGGCACTGCAACTCTCCTCCCCTCTACAGAAGAAAATGCAGGATAGAACAAAAGGGGGGAGGGGTGCCCTGGAATATAACTTGTATTAGTCCCAAGGAACTATCTTTGTACTCTGTTCCTGTCATGTTATCTCACATAGAAAGCAAGATGAGTACTAAATTGATCTATGGTTCAGCACAACATCTTGCCATGGTGTTACGGGAATCAGTTTCACACATTAGTTTCAAAGTTCACCGTATAACATCTACCCCATGGTCTAGCTAAACGTCTGTAAACTTGGGGGGATATTAGCAACAAATGGCGATATTTATCGCTAACCGCGTTTAGTGTGAGTTTGTTTATCGCTGCCGAACGCCGGAATCCATCGTTGCATTAGCGGCATATTAGCAACATGCCGCTAACAGGCGATAGCCACCTTTTCCGGCGGAAATGGACGGCAATAAAAACCCTCACGCTAACGTAAAAAAAGTGGCGATGTGCCAATCGGCGACAGAATCCTATCGCTAATTAGCACCAGGCCTGCATTTTAAGCGTTCAGCGGGAAAATGCACTATAAAAG
The DNA here is from genome assembly GCA_963921515.1 of Calotriton arnoldi. Taxonomy (NCBI): domain Eukaryota; kingdom Metazoa; phylum Chordata; class Amphibia; order Caudata; family Salamandridae; genus Calotriton; species Calotriton arnoldi. The sequence goes on from CAWUFW010004423.1 coordinate 158,673, forward strand.
GCCCGCCAAGCAGAAAAAAGAAAAGAAAAATGGAAAATACCAGAGGAGCAATGGATGAAGCAGGGACCAGTGCAGAGGCCACCAACAACCCCACAAATACCCAGGAGGACCAGCCAGAGACCCATGTGTAGGCCAAGAGGAAGAGGAATCCCAAGTTCAGCAAGCAGGAAAACCAGGTCCTGATTGCGGAGGTGACTGAACACCAACAAGAACTGTTTGTCACCTCCACAGTGACAATGGCAAGAAAAAAAGAAATATGGCAGGACATTGTGTCCAAGGTGAATGCAGTCGGAGAGAGGAGGAGGACAGTGGATGACTGCAAGAAACGCTGGCATGATACCAAGCGCCAAACCAAGGAGAAACAAGCAGCCAACCTGAGAGCAGCGAAGCAGACTGGAGGTGGGAGTCCAGCGCCACAGGAGGAGCTGGATGAGTTGGAGGAGCAGGTGTCCCGAGTCATCAGTGAGGAGACGGTGGTTGGAGTTGCGGGCCAGTATACTGCTGAATGTGCCCAGACACAACAACACCAGGGTGAGCATCAACCAGGGACGGGGAGGACGGGGTGGATGGGCCCAGTGGCACCCATGTACAATTAAATAAATTGAAGTGCATACCCACAATTACTGTGGATCATGTCCCGGATACCCCTGTCCATGGTGGCACAGGGACATATCACCCTTCTCAAACAACACATTGCACGACACACATTGGTGGGCACACAGACTTCTAAATGTGCACAGAAAAGGAAGCCCAACATAGTCCAAGATCAACGTCAGACCACTCCTTAAGTGCTACATCAAATGATAAAGTGACACAACAACTTGAGATGCGGCAGGGTGGCAAAATGGCACCCTTGCCACATCACCACACACATACAAATTGCCAGCACAAGGACACATCTCTCTCTGACGTCAAAATGCGGATGCACTGTGAATGTGACTGGTCATGTGCACGATAAGGCATGCCACCATCAATGTCAGCACACCTGCAGCATAGTGCACATGTGTCTGAGTAGTGTGCAAGGTTGTGTATGCGCAGTAAAGTCCACCTATATGCACATGCACATCCCTGCACACTACTCAAACACATGTGCACTATGCTGCAGGTGTGCTGACATTGGTGGTGGCATGCCTTATCGTGCACATGACCAGTCACATTCACAGTGCATCCGCATTTTGGCGTCAGAGAGAGATGTGTCCCTGTGCTGGCAATTTGTATGTGTGTGGTGATGTGGCAAGGGGGAAAATCTGACATCACCTGCATTTCCAGGCAATGTGCCCCCTTGCCTGTTCATGAGATGCAGTCCGGTGCTACACCTAGTGGGGAAACATCTAGTGAGTGTGCATACCACACACACATGCAATGTCACAACAAATTGACCATGTAGGCCGCTGGATAAAAGTTGCACATCCAAAAATGCACACTAACAGCACACTTCACTCAAAGGGCGATGGAATACAATGAGCAGGGGGACATGCCTACAACACCACAGTATGTGGACAATGCAGATCAGGAACGTGTCACACAATATGTACTGCATGCCTTGTATGTGTGACATACTCGCTCAACCACAATGTGCCTGTAAAGCTGTATCACTGCCAAAGTATGACAACAAGCAAGGATAGCAAATTTGAAACAAATAATGACAAACGCCCAACTGCCACCCTCAACCCTTTTGTAAAATTGCACTCCTCCAGCCCCAAGTGTACACATCTGCCATACAGAAAACAGCCTTCCACATCAGTCCTGACCTGAGTTGCCCATCACACCATCATGTGCAAGTCAACGTAACTGTTTGGTAAGTCAACTGTGTCAGTGAACAAATATGCAGTCAGGTAGTCATCACCCACACGATAAGCCAGGCATTGAATACTAGAACCAGGACAGCAGGTATCATCCATGTCAGCAGCTGCGTGGCACATACACAAACACACATTACCCACACATTTGCATCTCTTGTGAGGGTGGCGGTGACCAGACCTGAGCACCATAAATAGGCATCATGAAATGCACATACATCAGAAAACTGACCACTTACACACCACATGTGGGCTCAACATTGAGGGTAATGGGTGTTGACACTATGGGGCATATTATCAAGCCCCAATCGCCACCACAACGTCATTCATTTGTGACGTTGGGGGGCGATAGGGTCAGCGCACCATATCCAGGCAGCGTTAAGTCACTTAATGTGGCTTAAAGCCACATTAAGTGGCTTCATGCTGCCTTGAGAATAGGGCCCCTTTCACGCTAAACTTTGTGTGAAAGGGAGCGTGCAGTGGGTGTTGTGGTGGGCGTCCCACCACAACACCCATTGAAGTTGACGCTGCTATCCATTATCAAGTTAGGCGAGAATAGGTGGCAGTGCTGATCTTAACACCAGAAAAATCCTGGGCCTAAGGTTGCAAAGCTAGGAGAAATGCATTAAATCTCCTTGTTTTTGCTTGTGTCATGTGTGCTGCCTTGTGCAGCCCACATGGAAAAGCAAAATACCATGGTATGTTCATGTACAGGAAGGTGTCCCTTCCTGTACATGAACAAACCGTACTTCAAAATGCCAATTTGTAACTTCCATGTGTGCTGCACGAAGCAGCACACATGAAAGTTACAAAATGCCTTCTTAGGTTTGTTCATGTGCAGGAAGGAACTACTTCCTACACATTAACAAACCTCCCTGCTCGCAGACACCCTTGCACTCTGGTGCAAGGGTGCCTGCTCTGGCGCTAAGCTGTGTAAATTAGTGCCATCGCAGGGGGAAACGCCAGGCTGCACCATATCCTTGTCAACATGGTGCAGCCTGCCGTTACCAAAGTGGTGGCGAGAGCCGTGAAGCCAAGATGGCTAACGCCTCTCCCTGCCACTTTCTTGGTAACATGCCCCTGTCTCCTCAGACAGCAACAACAATAGAAACTCACGCCCAACCATACTCACAACGGGTAAGCCAAACGGAGGGCAGTAAGTAATGCATGCAAGAAAAAACATGAAGGACGACATGCACACAAGACAAATAACAATAGACAAAGCAACATGGATGTCCATGTGTACTACATAGTGCAGCACATATTGATACAGCAAGTAAGCTCTCATTGCTAATGTGCAGAAAGGGTGCCCTACTCACACATAACTATACTTGCACAAAACACATGCACATGTGCAGTACCCTGCAATGCTGCGTGTCTGTGAGCCAGAGTGACAGTGCATGATGAATAGCATGCCTGCAGGCCCAACATATTAACATGGTGCAGGCCACCTCACTGAGGTGGCTGAGTGTGGACAACATCCTTAAACAAGCAAGTCACACTCTGAAACATCCTCGTGTACATACAACCACTGACGTAAACAAGACATTTGATGTCAAACAATGCACAACTCTCCCAACTCTGACCAAGACCCATATTCCACTCAGTTTGCCTCATCCCAGCATTGTAAATGCACAGAACTGAAAGGCTCACTGCCTGAAAGGTATAACGGGCAGCCAAACCAAAGCTGCAGGTGCCACCATCACACAATGCAGTGCACACACAGACAAATCTGAGCTCATCAACATTGACTACTATGTGGGCCAAATTGCATTACTCACACAAATGTACACAGGACACAACTTGTGACGCTTGTGTGTAGATATTGTACAATCACATTTGTCATAGCTGGAAACTGTGAGATGACAATGTACAACTACAACATCACATCCGCAATGTCCTCAAAATCATCACTATCCTGCAACAAATAGGCATCTCCTCCAAAACAGTATGAATGGACACTGTCCTGCAGTCTGCTTGTAAACTCATCCAATGCATGATTGTACATGACAAACACTGTTAAACTGTATCTCCCCTATCACATTGCAGAGGGAGAGACATCACCTCCTGGACAGTAGACTGGCCCAATCTTCCCTGATGACGAGGAGGATTACCACACCATCAATCAGGAAGAACTCCAACAACTGCTAGACTCCGTCAGCACCCCACCTCCAGGAGCAGGGCAACCCAGCAGCATTGCGGCAATCCCACCCCCTGCACAAACCAACCTGCAGCAAGCACCACCCACCACAGCTACCTCCCAGGACCTCGAGGACCCACACCTGGCCTTCCAACGCCGTGTGCTAGAGGTCCAACGGGAGATGGCGGAACAGGTGCGGTGGGGTTTGAGAGCCTGGCGGACAAACTTGAGGCCATACGTGGGTGCCTGAGTCCCATCTGGGACCACATGCAGAAGATCACGGACACCCACAGCTCGCTTGATGCTCTCCAACGGTCCATGGCTGACATTGCCGGAGTCATGATTCAGAGACAACAACAACTGTCTGGTCAGAGTGGCTCCAGCAATGTCAGCCAGGATTTGGCGAACATCTGTCGGATAATGGCGAGCATGGAGCGGATGCAGGCACAAGATATGGCTGCCAGGGCCGCACACCAGCGCAATGTTGCAGGGATCTATCATGCCCTGCACCTGCTCATAACTTCATTGCTGCCACAAGGTCTGGCGCCAATGAATGCTGCTGCTGCTTCCACATCCTCAGCTCCGCCACCTGATGTGTCAGTGCCTCACAGTGCTGCACCCACTATACCACCACCCACATGTGAGGCACATGACACATCAGAGGACGAAGAGGAGGATGATAGTGCATTTGTGCGAAGGAGAAAGCGGTAGCATCCATCGGCGCCAAAAGGCCAGTTTTCTCCTTGGTGCCGGGCTTAGTATCATGCCACGGAAGATCTCCTTGCACTGTCTTCCACTGTCCCCTGACAATCACCTTGGACCACCACATGGACTGCCATATCACTTTTTTCTTGCCAATACCACTGCAATCAGCCTACAGACTAAACTATGCCTCTTCCCTTGGACCTGTTACCACCAAATGACTCTGTCTGGCCCTCCAACGGGCATCCATGCAATGTGGGCATGTATGGCCAAGCACTGGTCGAGGATTCATCCTCTGAATGTAAATAAAATTGTTTAACTCACACAGATGAGCGTGGTTCTTGACCAATCAAGTATAGAAGTATGTAAAAAGTGTTAGGACCGGAGGCGTGGCCAAGTAAGATGGCTGAGCGGATGTGAGCCGCTTCAGCTCCGGGCCCCAACGACTGCCACAAACTATCTCTACCGCGTGTAGAGAGCAGAAAACCAAATGCCTGCAACTAACAATACTCCGAGCTGACTTGGAAGCCCCCAGTGTGCTTGAAAATCGATCGCTGGACGAGATACACGGCCGCGAGTCGGGAGCGACGGAGAGCAGAGGCCGCTTCCAAGATGGCGGAGTGACACATGCCGGACGTCCGACAGGCCTGCTGGGCTGACCTGTGGATCGGCAGCGGGATCGGCGCGCAGTTCGGATGGTGCTAGGGTCCCCCAGATCTCGTGGCCCCGTGGTTGGGAGCTAAAACCGCTTACCGCACTCCGCTCCTTCCAGGAGAGCATGGCTGAAGACCCCCGGCCGCCGGGAGCCAGCGACGCGTCCGAGGAAGACCAGAGGCGACGCTGATCACACCACAAGCTGATCACAGCGGTGGTGGTCACTTTGAATACGCCGCTGTGAAGACTCTACCCTCCGGTCAGTCTCTTTTCCCTCTGCCGACTGCTGTGGGCCCGGGGGGAGTCCGCCTCCGGGAGCTCTGCCTGACCTCAAGATGGCGGCTGAATAGATGGACGCACCAGGGGTCGACGCCTGTTTAGCGATGGGGTCCCCAGCTGGAAGGTGGTAGGCGCTGCTTCTTCCCCTTCTACCATCCGGACTATGTGGGGACGTGGCCCCTGCAGGTACCTTACTCCCTGATGTGCCGCGCTTAGCGATGCCTGACCCTAAGATGGCTGCCTGACTTTACCACCGAGCAGAGGCCTGACCTTAACACGAGGGGACCTACATGAGCGCCACCCGTTTTCCTGAGCCCACCTCCTAGGAAGGTCACCAGGCAATCAATCCCACACAGTGCTAGGCTCTGCCCCTATGCCACCCAAGAAGGCTCCTAACAAAGTCTCCCGCTATTTTGCAGTGCCAGAAAAAGGCTCCTCACCTTTGCAGACAGAACACCGGCAGAATATGGCACTTACACGGGAGGATCTGGTAGCCACCCTACGCGATTTTAAAACCAAACTTTGCCTAGAAATTGGACAAGACCTGCGGTCCTCCATGGACCAACTCAAGGTTGAGCTCACCGAGAAAATGGCAGCTCTACGACAAGATGTGGATGCTGTCGGAACCAGAGTATTGGAGGTGGAGGAACAGACGCAGGACCTGGAGGCGCGCACCATCAAATTGCAGGATTCTCAGCTCCTCACCAACTGAAACTCAAACTGGACCGGGTCCACCGAGTGGGGACCCTACCAACTGGGGAACGCAGGAGACCTCGGGACATCTTGGTCAAGATGCACTCTTTTAACCCCTTCAATGCTCATGACGGAGCGGTTTCGTCATGAGCATCGGTTGGGCTGTGCTCATGACGGAACCGCTCCGTCATGAGCACAGCCCATGGGGGAAGCGCTGGCGCTCCCCGCATGGTTTGCCGATCTTGCCCCCACAGAGGGGGATGGCAGCGGAAGAGTTTCTGCTGCCACCCCCGACCCCCCCCACGCATTCCCATGACGTCAGTGCGCACAGTGCGCGCCGACGTCATCAGGAAGCGCTGGACGCGCTGGAAACCATTTGTTTCCAGCGCGTCCAGGAGGAGGGTAAGTTTTTGCTGCTCCGGTGGGCCGGGGGGGGCACATTGCAGCACATTGAGGCATCGGGGGAGAGGAAACAGTATTTTCTCTCCCCTGATGTCTCAATACAGGACATTCCTGCTGCACGATCGCGCATAGCGTCGCAATCGTGCAGCAGGAATGCCCCACTAGGCACCAGGGATTTCTTTTTAGTTAAAGGAGCGACCCCTTGGGCAAGGGTCGCTTCCTCAAGGGGACAAATTATGTTTAGACTTTTCTGCCCCCCCTGGGGCCAGATCGCCTTGGTTTTTGGGCGTTTCTGGCCCCGGGGGGTGGGGGGGGCAGAAAAGCCCACTAGAGCCAGGGATCTTTTATTTCAAGAAAGGAAGCGACCCCTTGGGGAAGGGTCGCTTCCGGGAGCCTAATTTAAAGAAAATATGTGTATTCTGCCCCCCCTGAAGGCAGATCGGGCCATGTATTTGGCCTTTCTGGCCCCAGGGGGGGGCAGAATACCCCACTAGACACCAGGGAGTCCTTTAATTATTTAAAGGAAGTGACCCCTTGGGCAAGGGTCGCTTCCTTAGGGGGGCCCATTTTTTAAAGACTTTTCTGCCCCCCCTGGGGACAGATTGCCTGGGTTTTTTGGCGTTTCTGGCCCCAGGGGGGCAGAAAAGCCCACTAGAGCCAGGGATCTTTTCTTTAAAAAAATGGAAGCGACCCCTTGGGGAAGGGTCGCTTCCAGGGGCCTCATTTAAAAAAATGTGTATTCTGCCCCCCCTGGGGCAGATCGGCCCATATATTTGGCCTTTCTGCCCCTAGGGGTGGCAGAATACCCCACTAGACACCATGGAGTTATTTAAAATTTAAATGGAAGCGACCCCTTGGGCAAGGGTCGCTTCCAGGGGGGGGGCTTTTATTTTAATGTGCATTCAGATCGGCCCTTTTTTTGGCCTTTCTGCCCCCAGGGGGGGGGGGGCAGAAAACCCCAGTAGACACCAGGGACTTATTCGAAATTAAATTGGAAGCGACCCCTTGGGCAAGGGTTGCTTCCAGAGGGCAGATTTTTTTTTATATGTGTATTCTGCCCCCCCTGGGGGCAGATCGGCCTGGTATTTTGGCCTTTCTGCCCCCAGAGGGGGGGGGGCAGAAAACCCACTAGGCACCAGGGATTTTGTTTTGTGTGTAATGGAAGCGTCATGGTTGATTCCAAGGGGGTAAAATTTGGTTAATGTTTTTTCTGCCCCTCCTGGGGACAGATCTGCCCCTTTTTTTTAGCCTTTTTGCCCTGTTCGGGAGGAGGGAGGCAGAAAACCCTACTAGGCACCAGGGATTTATTTCTTTTGCAAGGGGGGCACATTTCTGTCTGCTGTTTTCTGCCCCACCCTCAGACAAGCTCACCCGATCCCTTATGCAAGTTCACCCCCCATTTGTCACAGCCCTATTTGAAGGCCCATCTGGCCGATTGACCATTTGGGTAGTGACATAGCGTGTTATAATGTTAATTGTTTTATTTCTTGTGATTTGCAATTGTAATGCTTTATTTCTCCCTTCTTGTTCTAGGTGAAAGCTTTTGCTCTTTAGACTGTTGCAGGTTGCGGTTTCGTTACTTTTGGTTCTGCTGTTTGTGTAGTTGCTTGTGTTTGGTAAGAGACTTTTTTTTGTACAATGTAAATGACTCATTTCTCTGCATGAATGTGTTTTTTGCAAATGGTGTAATAATAGCAGTATGTTTAGCTTCTGTTTTTTGAGTGTCAAAAACTTTTTGCATTTGTGCTCGATGTGTATTTTGTTGTCTTGTGAGTAATTGTTTTTGTTTTTTTCTTTCTAGTGGGATATCGTTGTTTTTTGCTGTCTCTCTGCAGAGTAGGTGCTGGTGAGTGTAGCTGTCTCTTGCAAGTTAATTGTATAGTTTGAGTATATAGATCTTTGTGATAAAGGCACACATTTTTTTTTACTTACTTATTTTGCACAGTGTCGGTTGTTGTTGAGTTGTTTGTGCACTCTCCTTTCCTAGTAAGGTTAATGGCTAGCCGCAGGATTACTGCTCAGCAGGTTGTTGGTATGCTCTTTGAGTCTTCCTCTGACCATGGTTCAGAGACTGACTCTGCATCTGAGGCAGAGGAGGGAGGGGAAGATTCAGGCAGTGAGTTTTCTCTCCACATGGAATCATCGGATGATGAAGCTACTCTCAGTGCAGATGAAGCTACTCTTAGAGCGTATGAAGTGCCTGTGTTAGAGGAGGACATTGATGTGCCGATAGTGCGCCAAGAGGCATCTGGGCTGCAGCCTGGGGCTGCAAGGCTTCCTGTTGGTATAGTGCGGCAAGAGGCATCTGGGTTGCAGCCTGGGGCTGCAAGGCTTCCAGTTGGAAGTGATTACATCTGGGTTGCCCCAGGCATGGTGCAGCCGGCATTACCAGACTTTAGTGGTGTTCCAGGGTGTAGAGTGAACACAGAAAATATTTTGCCGATACATTTTTTTCAGTTGTTTATGGACGATGTGTTTTTGGCAGAGATTGTTGAGCAGACTAATTTGTATGCCAAACAGTTTTTGAGGGACAACAGTGCCAGCCTTAAGCCCCACTCTAGAGCTACCCGGTGGACTCCCACAAATCTGGAAGAGATGAAGAAGTTCTTGGGTTTAACTTTTTTGATGGGCTTGCTAAGGAAGCCATCAATGTCTTCATATTGGTCTACTAGTCCCTTGATGGCAACGGCTATATTTCCGGCAGTCATGAGTCGTGATAGGTATTTGCTTCTGCTTCGGATGCTGCATTTTGTCGATAATGGTTTAGCGTTGCCACGAGATCACCCTGAGTGTGACCGTCTTTTTAAGATTCGGCCTGTCATTGATCACTTTGTTGATCGATTTTCTGAGATCTATGCTAAAGGCAAAGAAATAGCTATTGATGAGTCTTTGGTCCTGTTCAATGCATTCCTAGTAAGAGGGCACGCTATGGAATTAAGCTGTATATGCTGTGTGACAGTAGGACTGGATATGTCTCTAATTTCAGGGCACTTGCCTGTTTTGGGTACTTGGGCCTCCCACCCGAGTGAGGCACCATTTTTATCGAAAGACCTGGGGGAACGCTGGGTGGTAGGAAATTTGTGTCAGCCCGGTGATGCCACAACTATCCCACACAAAAATGTGTGAAAAAAGTGATTTGTTCAGCAAAATTTCAGGTTTGCAGGGGATTCTGGGTAAGAAAACGTTGGGGGATCCACGCAAGCCATAACTCCCTGGAATCCCCCGGGTGTCTACTTTTCAGAAATGTGTGGGTTTGGTAGGATTCCCTAGGTGGCCGCGAAGCCCCGGGCCAAAAAGTCATGGGACCCCCCTTGCAAAACCAGGTCGTTTTGTGATAGGCAATTTTGATGTTGCCTGAATACATTTTGGGCCCTTGCCTGTCGCGGGTACTTGGGCCTCCCACACGAGTGAGGCACCATTTTTATCGGGAGACCTGGGGGAACGCTGGGTGGTAGGAAATTTGTGTCAGCCCCGTGATGCCACAACTTTCACACACAAAAATGTGTGAAAAAAGTGATTTCTTTTCAGCAAAATGTCAGGTTTGCAGGGGATTCTGGGTAAGAAAACGTTGGGGGATCCACGCAAGCCGTACCTCCCTGGAATCCCCCGGGTGTCTAGTTTTCAGAAATGTGTGGGTTTGGTAGGTTTTTCTGACAATTGTTTAGGTTTGCAAGGGATTCTGGGTAACAGAACCTGGTGAGAACCAGTCAAGTCACCCCATCCTGGATTCCCCTGGGTGTCTAGATTTTAAAAATGTATACGTTTGCTAGGTTTCCCTAGGTGCCGGCAGAGCTAGGGTTCAAAAACTACAGCTAGGCACTTTGCAAAAAAAGGGTCATTTTTCACTGTGAAAATGTGGTGTGTCCATGTTGCGTTTTGCGCTGTTTCCTGTCGTGGGCATTAGGTCTACCCACACAAGTGAGGTACCATTTTTTTCAGAAGACTTTGGGGAATGCGGGGTGTGTGGCATTTTGTGGATACACACAGATTCCAGAACATTCCACCACAGAAAAGTGAGGAAAATGTGGTTTCTTTGACAATTCTTTAGGTTTGCAAGGGATTCTGGGTAACAGAACCTGGTGAGAGCCAGTCAAGTCACCCCATCCTGTATTCCCCTGGGTGTTTAGATTTCAAAAATGTATAGGTTTGCTAGGTTTCCCTATGTGCCGGCAGAGTTAGGGTTCAAAAACTACAGCTAGGCACTTTGCAAAAAAGGGTCATTTTTCACTGTGAAAATGTGGTGTGTCCACGTTGCGTTTTGCGCTGTTTCCTGTCACGGGCACTAGGCCTACCCACACAAGTGAGGTACCATTTTTTTTGGAAGACTTTGGGGATCGCGGGGTGGGTGGCATTTTGTGGATCCACGCAGATTCCAGAACTTTCCACCACAGAAAAGTGAGGAAAATGTGTTTTTTTTGACAATTTTTTAGGTTTGCAAGGGATTTTGGATAACAGAACCTGGTAAGAGCCCGTCAAGTCACCCCATCCTGGATTCCCCTGGGTGTCTAGTTTTTAAAAATGTATAGGTTTGCTAGGGTTCCCTAGGTGCCGGCAGAGCTAGGGTTCAACAACTACAGCTAGGCACTTTGCAAAAAAAGGGTCATTTTATACTGTGAAAATGTGGTGTGTCCACGTTGCATTTTGCACTGTTTCCTGTCGCGGGCACTAGGCCTACCCACACAAGTGAGGTACCATTGTTTTTGGAAGACTTTGGGGATCGCGGGGTGGGTGACATTTTGTGGATCCACGCAGATTCCAGAACTTTCCACCACAGAAAAGTGAGGAAAATGTGTTTTTTTTGACAATTCTTTAGGTTTGCAAGGGATTCTGGGTAACAGAACCTGGTGAGAGCCAGTCAAATCACCCCATCCTGGATTCCCCTGGGTGTCTAGTTTTCAAAAATGTATAGGTTTGCTAGGGTTCCCTAGGTGCCGGCAGAGCTAGGGTTAAAAAACTACAGCTACACACTTTGCAAAAAAAGGGTCATTTTTCACTGTTAAAATGTGGTGTGTCCACGTTGCGTTTTGCGCTGTTTCCTGTCGCGGGCACTAGGCCTACCCACACAAGTGAGGTACCATGTTTTTTGGAAGACTTTAGGGAACGGGGGGTGGGTAGAATTTTGTGGATCCACGCAGATTCCAGAACTTTCCACCACAGAAAAGTGAGGAAAATGTGTTTTTTTTTTACAATTGTTTAGGTTTGCAAGGGATTCTGGGTAACAGAACCTGGTGAGAGCCAGTCAAGTCACCCCATCCTGTATTCCCCTGGGTGTTTAGATTTAAAAAATGTATAGGTTTGCTAGGGTTCCCTAGGTGCCGGCAGAGCTAGGGTTAAAAAACTACATCTAGGCACTTTGCAAAAAAAGGGTCATTTTTCACTGTGAAAATGTGGTGTGTCCACGTTGCGTTTTGCGCTGTTTCCTGTCGGGGGCACTAGGCCTACCCACACAAGTGAGGTACCATTTTTTCGGAAGACGTTGGGGAACGCAGGGTGGGTAGAATTTTGTGGATCCGTGCAGATTCCAGAACTTTCCACCACAGATAAGTGAGGAAAGTGGTTTTTTTGATAATTGTTTAGGTTTGCAAGGGATTCTGAGTAACAGAACCTGGTGAGAGCCAGTCAAGTCACCCCATCCTGGATTCTCCTGGGTGTCTAGTTTTCAAAAATGTATAGGTTTGCTAGGTTTCCCTAGGTGCCGGCAGAGCTAGGGTTAAAAAACTACAGCTAGGCACTTTGCAAAAAAAGGGTCATTTTATACTGTGAAAATGTGGTGTGTCCACGTTGCATTTTGTGCTGTTTCCTGTCGCGGGCACTAGGCCTACCCACACAAGTGAGGTACCATTTTTTTTGGAAGACTTTGGGGATCGCGGGGTGGGTGGCATTTTGTGGATCCACGCAGATTCCAGAACTTTCCACCACAGAAAAGTGAGGAAAATGTGTTTTTTTTGACAACTGTTTAGGTTTGCAAGGGATTCTGGGTAACAGAACCTGGTGAGAGCCAGTCAAGTCACCCCATCCTGGATTCCGCTGGGTGTCTAGTTTTCAAAAATGTATAGGTTTGCTAGGTTTCCCTAGGTGCCGGCAGAGCTAGGGTTCAAAAACTACAGCTAGGCACTTTGCAAAAAAGGGTCATTTTTCACTGTGAAAATGTGGTGTGTCCACGTTGCGTTTTGCGCTGTTTCCTGTCGCGGGCACTAGGCCTACCCACACAAGTGAGGTACCATTGTTTTTGGAAGACTTTGGGGAACGCTGGGTGTGTGGCATTTTGTGGATCCACGCAGATTCCAGAACTTTCCACCACAGAAAAGTGAGGAAAATGTGTTTTTTTGGGACAATTTTTTAGGTTTGCAAGGGATTCTGGGTAACAGAGCCTGGTGAGAGCCAGTCAAGTCACCCCATCCTGAATTTCCTTGGGTGTCTAGTTTAAATTTTTTTATAGGTTTGCACGGTTTCCCTAGGTGCCGGCAGAGTTAGGGTTCAAAAACTACAGCTAGGAACTTTGCAAAAAAAGGGTCATTTTATACTGTGAAAATGTGGTGTGTCCACGTTGCATTTTGCGCTGTTTCCTGTCGCGGCCACTAGGCCTACCCACACAAGTGAGGTACCATTTTTTTTGGAAGACTTTGGGAATCGCGGGGTGGGTGGCATTTTGTGGATCCACGCAGATTCCAGAACTTTCCACCACAGAAAAGTGAGGAAAATGTGATTTTTTTTGACAATTTTTTAGGTTTGCAAGGGATTCTGGGTAACAGAACCTGGTGAGAGTCAGTCAAGTCACCCCATCCTGGATTCCCCTGGGTGTCTAGATTTCAAAAATGTATAGGTTTGCTAGGTTTCCCTTGGTGCCGGCAGAGCTAGGGTTCAAAAACTACAGCTAGGCACTTTGCAAAAAAAGGGTCATTTTTCACTGTGAAAATGTGGTGTGTCCACGTTGCGTTTTGCGCTGTTTCCTGTCGGGGGCACTAAGCCTACCGACACAAGTGAGGTACCATTTTTTTTGGAAGACTTTGGGGAACGCAGGGTGGGTAGAATTTTGTGGATCCACGCAGATTCCAGAACTTTCCACCACAGATAAGTGAGGAAATTGTGTTTTTTTTTACAATTGTTTAGGTTTGCAAGGGATTCTGAGTAACAGAACCTGGTGAGAGCCAGTCAAGTCACCCCATCCTGGATTCCCCTGGGTGTCTAGTTTTCAAAAATGTATAGGTTTGCTAGGTTTCCCAGGTGCCGGCAGACCTAGGGTTCAAAAACTAAAGCTAGGCACTTTGCAAAAAAAGGGTCATTTTATACTGTGAAAATGTGGTGTTTCCACGTTGCATTTTGCGCTGTTTCCTGTCGCGGGCACTAGGCCTACCCACACAAGTGAGGTACCATTTTTTTTGGAAGACTTTGGGGATCGCGGGGTGGGTGGCATTTTGTGGATCCACGCAGATTCCAGAACTTTCCACCACAGAAAAGTGAGGAAAATGTGTTTTTTTTTTACAACTGTTTAGGTTTGCAAGGGATTCTGGGTAACATAACCTGGTGAGAGCCAGTCAAGTCACCCCATCCTGGATTCCCCTGGGTGTCTAGTTTTCAAAAATGTATAGGTTTACTAGGTTTCCCTAGGTGCCGGCAGAGCTAAGGTTCAAAAACTACAGCAAGGCACTTTGCAAAAAAAGGGTCATTTTTCACTGTGAAAATGTGGTGTGTCCACGTTGCGTTTTGCGCTGTTTCCTGTCGCGGGCACTAGGCCTACCCACACAAGTGAGGTATCATTTTTTTTTTAAGACTTTGGGGAACACTGGGTGTGTGGCATTTTGTGGATCCACGCAGATTCCAGAACTTTCCACCACAGAAAAGTGAGAAAAATGTGTTTTTTTTGACAATTTTTTAGGTTTGCAAGGGATTCTGGGTAACAGAGCCTGGTGAGAGCCAGTCAAGTCACCCCATCCTGAATTTCCCTGGGTGTCTAGTTTTTCAAAATTTATAGGTTTGCTAGGTTTCCCTAGGTGCCGGCAGAGTTAGGGTTCAAAAAGTACAGCTAGGCACTTTGCAAAAAAAGGGTCATTTTATACTGTGAAAATGTGGTGTGTCCACGTTGCATTTTGCGCTGTTTCCTGTCGCGGGCACTAGGCCTACCCACACAAGTGAGGTACCATTTTTTTTGTAAGACTTTGGGGATCGCGGGGTGGGTGGCATTTTGTGGATCCATGCAGATTCCAGAACTTTACACCACAGAAAAGTGAGGAAAATGTGTTTTTTTGACAATTGTTTAGGTTTGCAAGGGATTCTGGGTAACAGAACCTGGTGAGAGCCAGTCAAGTCACCCCATCCTGGATTCCCCTGGGTGTCTAGTTTTCAAAAATGTATAGGTTTGCTAGGTTTCCCTACGTGCCGGCAGAGCTAGGGTTCAAAAACTACAGCTAGGCACTTTGCAAGAAAAGGGTCATTTTTCACTGTGAAAATGTGGTGTGTCCACGTTGCGTTTTGCGCTGTTTCCTGTCGGGGGCACTAGGCCTACCCACACAAGTGAGGTACCATTTTTTTTGGAAGACTTTGGGGAACGCAGGATGGGTAGAATTTTGTGGATCCACGCAGATTCCAGAACTTTCCACCACAGATAAGTGAGGAAAATGTGTTTTTTTTGACAATTGTTTAGGTTTGCAAGGGATTCTGGGTAACAGAACCTGGTGAGAGCCAGTCAAGTCACCCCATCCTGGATTCCCCTGGGTGTCTAGTTTTCAAAAATATATAGGTTTACTAGGTTTCCCTAGGTGCCGGCAGAGCTAAAGTTCAAAAACTACAGCAAGGCACTTTGCAAGAAAAGGGTAATTTTTCACTGTGAAAATGTGGTGTGTCCACGTTGCGTTTTGCGCTGTTTCCTGTCGTGGGCACTAGGCCTACCCGCACAAGTGAGGTACCGTGTTTCTCAAAAGACTTTGGGGAACGCGGGGTGGGTGGCATTTTGTGGATCCACGCAGATTCCAGAACTTTCCACCACAGAAAAGTGAGGAAAATGTGTTTTTTTTGACAATTTTTTAGGTTTGCAAGTGATTCTGGGTAACAGAGCCTGGTGAGAGCCAGTCAAGTCACCCCATCCTGAATTTCCCTGGGTGTCTAGTTTTTCAAAATGTATAGGTTTGCTAGGTTTCCCTAGGTGCCGGCAGAGTTAGGGTTCAAAAACTACAGCTAGGCACTTTGCAAAAAAAGGGTCATTTTATACTGTGAAAATGTGGTGTGTCCACGTTGCGTTTTGCGCTGTTTCCTGTCGGGGGCACTAGGCCTACCCACACAAGTGAGGTACCATTTTTTTCGGAAGACTTTGGGAAACGCAGGGTGGGTAGAATTTTGTGGATCCACGCAGATTCCAGAACTTTCCACCACAGAAAAGTGAGGAACATGTGTTTTTTTGACAATTGTTTAGGTTTGCAAGGGATTCTGGGTAACAGAACCTGGTGAGAGCCAGTCGAGTCACCCCATCCTGGATTCCCCTGGGTGTCTAGTTTTCAAAAATGTATAGGTTTGCTAGGTTTCCCTACGTGCCGGCAGAGCTAAGGTTCAAAAACTACAGCTAGGCACTTTGCAAAAAAAGGGTAATTTTTCATTGTGAAAATGTGGTGTGTCCACGTTGTGTTTTGAGCCGTTTTCTGTCGTGGGCACAAGGCCTACCCACACAAGTGAGGTACCATTTTTATCGGGAGACTTAGGGTAACACAGATTTGTAGAGCAACTGTTATTACCTATTGACGTTCGATGCATTTCTGCCTTCCAAATGAAAGACAATGTGTAAAAAATAAGTCATTTTGAAAAATGACCTATAATTCACATGCTAGTATGGGTACTCCCAATTTCGGAAATGTGCAAATATCTACTGTTTCTAAACTCTACATTTTATTCCCATTTCAGAAATACATAGGTGTCTTTCATACCAATCTTTCCATGTATACATTTGCCCAAAATAATTGCTATATACCCGGTACATAATAAAAAACCATTGCAAGACGCTGCTCAGTTATTGGCTCTGGGTTCGTCAGGTTCTTGGTGAACCTACAAGTCCTATATATCCCCACAACCAGAAAGGTCCAGCGGATATAACGGTATATTGCTTTCAAATAGCTGTCATAATTAGAAGAAGTTACAGGTGAAAACGTTCACACAAATGGCTGTTTTTTTCAACTAATTTTCAATTTTTCATTTATTTAACTGTTAGTTTCTATAAAGAAAACTTAAAGGATCTACAGAAATGACCCCTTGCTGAATGCAGAATTTTGTCTACTTTTTAAAAATGTATAGCTTTCCAGGATCCATTATTGCTTTTGTACGCATTTCTACCATTAACTGGAAGGAGGTTGAATGCACAAAAAAATAGCAAAAATAGGCTATGTCCCAGATAAATGCCAAAACTGTGTAAAAAAGTTTGGTTTTCAGACAAAAGTCAGCTTGTCCCTGAAAGCTTGGAAGATGGTGATTTCAGCCCCACAATCCCTTTTTTGATACCATTTTCAGGGAAAAAAACAGACGCTTTCATCTGTAGCCCTTTTTTCGCATTTTTCCCAAAAAACCCAAAATTTAGCTGTATTTTGGCTAATTTCTGGGCCCCTCCAGGGGAATCCACAAACCCTGGGTACCTTTAGAATCTCCATGATGTTGGAAGAAAAGGACGCAAATTTGGCGTGGATACCTTATGTGGTCAAAAAGTTACAGGAGCCTAAGCGCGAACTACCCGAAATAGCCAAAAAAAGGCTTAGCACAGCGGGGGAAAAGGCCTAGCAGCGAAGGGGTTAAAACTAAGGAGGCCATCCTGAGCGCAGCAAGGAAAAAGGAGGAGACGTCATTCCAAGGCTACAAATGTGCCCTCTTCCAGGATCTGGCGCCTTCTACGTTGGCACGTTGACAACTGTTGAGACCGGTCACTGCAAAACTACGAGATGAAAACGTACGTTATCGCTGGACATTTCCTTTTGGGCTTGCGTTCGAATACAAAAACAAGGTGCACCATGTGACAGACCTTCCCGATGGCCTTCGAATTCTGGGCCTCCCACCCCCGGAAGGAAACTCTACGGAGCCCTCAAATGATACGGAGCGGCCTCGGCGGGGCTCCAGGCCCTGGCACACAGTCACGAGATCTCGTTAACTTCCGAGTGGTCGACACCTGGAGATTCACTTTCTATAGACATTCCGGCTTTCAGGGGCTTTAGCCTACATGCACTCCCGTGGAACTATGATGCACCGCAGCTCTGTAGCCGACGGTTGGACACACTGGCTTGCCTGGTATATGAGCCACTGTAACCGTCTGACATGGACACTGAGGTTTTTATTTTCTTCTTATTGATCTGCTCCCTAGATGTCAACAGCACGGCAGTCGGGGGTGCGGGCCTTGTCCGTACCACCCAAAATTCTTGGAAGAATTTCAAGCCGAAGGCCCGTTGGCCATTTGGCTTCTGTTTTTTTGGGGGGAATGTTGGGGTTTTGTTTTCCGGGGGAGGGGGGGTAGATCCTGGTGGTGGTGTAAGGGTTTCACTGATTTCTGACTTGTTTAAGGTCAATCAGCACGAGCAGTAGGGGGCGCGGTGAAATAAGTGGTTTCCGGGGAGGGAGAGCTTTCTCTAACAGGGTTAGTGGCAGTCACACAAGCAAGGGAGGGATGATTCACATAGGGAGGGAGGGAGGTCGGTCTTGCCAATGGTTTCGATAGCATCCTGGAATGTTAAGGGACTGAACTCTCCCCAGAAATGGCAGAGAATCTGGAAATACCTCACGGACCCCAGGTTCGAGGTAGTAGCACTCCAAGAAACTCATCTCAAGAAATCTGAGGACACTAGGCTATGACACAAATCATATCCCTTAATATATAAATCATCCGCAGGTACCAAACACAATGGAGTGGCGCTGCTCTTCCACAGCACTTCTAAGTTCCAACCTGAAGCCACCAAGACAGACCGAGATGGAAGAATCATAATGGTCAGGGGCAGGCTGAGGGGCACTTTATGCACATTCGTCTCTCTCTATGCACCCAACTCGGACCAGTCCACATTCCTATCTACCGCTCTGGACTTGATAAGCGGATTTGCGGAAGGTCCAGTGGTGTTGCTGGGTGACTTCAATTTGACATGGCACGAGACACTGGACAGCTCACATGCCACCAGGGCGACCACCAACACCTTCTCCAAAGGGGTCAAACAGAAAATGCTCACACTAGGCCTTTGCGATGCTTGGCGGACAATGCATCCCACCACCAAAGACTACACATACTACTCACACGTCCACCAGACGTACTCTAGGATCGACTATATTTTCATTAGTCAGGCATTAGTGGGGCCTCTGCAGGCAGCGCAGATTCTGCCGATTTCAGTATCAGATCACAGCCTAATCACCATTAGTTTGACCTGGGGCGGGCCCAACTCTAACTCGTCACGGTGGTACTTCCCAACGGCGATCACACGTGACAAGACTCTGCGCGAGGAATTGAGGACATCTATCGCGGAATACTTTACTCTCAATAACCAGCAGGCTACATCCCCACAGAACAATTGGGACGCCTTTAAGGAGGTGCTGCCGGGGTAAATGCATCCAACTTAACACGGTCCTAAATAAGCAAAGGGCGAAGGAACGCGTTGCCCTTGAAGGGGAGTTAGAAACAGTTGAAAAACACACACCCACGCGGACATTGCAGCAGCAACTTACTGCGATACGGGGCAAACTACGCTCCATTTACAACAATAGAGCCGAGTACACATTGCTGAAGCTGCGCCAGACATCCTAAGCACAAGGCGACAAGGTGGGTCCACACTTAGCACGTCAGCTCCGAGTGAAACGGGAACGCAAATTTATTGGGGGTATACTGCATCATGGAGGTCAGCTAGTCCATACTAAGGCCAACGTCTTTGGCGACTTCTACGGGAAACTCTATCGCGGTACATCTCCAGATATGCACTTACAACAGCAACATCTGGATTCGGTGACTCTACCCCATATTTCCCCCATGATTGCGAGCTCCTTAGATGCTCCCATCACTTCAGAAGAGGTGAAGCAAGCCATCTCGAGACTTAAACTTCATAAAGCCCCTGGGCCTGATGGCCTCACTGCACAATTCTATAAATGTTACGCATCCGAAATCACCCCCCACCTCACGGAGCTATTCCAGGCAATAGCAGCAGAGGCTCGTGTCTCGAAGTCCATGGCCGAAGCAGTGATATCTGTTATTTCCAAGCCAGGGAAGGACCCCCAACTCTGTGCTTCATATAGGCCCATAGCGCTTCTCAATCTTGACGCGAAGCTCTATTCCGCGATCTTAGCTGCTAGGCTGGAGGATTTGATGCCCGAACTAGTCCACCCTGATCAATCAGGCTTTATAAAGGGAAGGCAAACACATGATAATATCCGCCGCACCATACATCTTATTGAGACAGCGTCTAAATTTAAATTTCCGGCAATCTTGGTGGGTCTTGATGCGGAAAAGGCCTTCGACAGGGTGGACTGGTCGTTCCTCTTCCTCGCCATGCGGAAATTTGGCTTTGGGGACACATTCCTCAACATGGTCCAGGCCAACTACCACCGCCCACGCTCATGCGTTATGGTCAATGGATGTGCATCACTCCCCTTCGTTCTTAGCAGAGGCACTCAGCAGGGATGCCCGCTTTCCCCCCTTTTATCGCCCTCAGCATCGAACCCCTTGCGGTGCGATTTCGGGCCAACAAGGAGATTTGGGGAATACGCTTTAGTGGTACAGATCACAAATTGTCCCTTTTTGCCGACGACATCCTGCTCATGCTTACAGAGCCAGCCTCCTCACTCAGGGCGGTGCAAGAGGAGCTGAACCACTTTTAACAGGTGGCCGGATTTAAGGTAAACATGTCCAAATCATCCACACTAAATCTCACGCTCCCCGCCGTTGAGGCGACCAGACTGAGAGGGCAGACGTCCCTGCAATGGGCTAAACACTCTCTCCTTTACTTGGGGGTTCACCTCACGCCCAGACTTGGGGATCCATACAGGGCCAACTTCCCCTCCCTGGTGACTCAGTTGCAACAAGACTTTAAGAGATGGAAGCCACTTTACATTTCCTGGCTTGGGCGGATCAACGCTGTTAAGATGACGGTCCTACCAAAACTCCTATATTTATTTCAAGCCTTACCTATTAAACTTGATCGAGACCTACTGCCCCGCTTGCACTCACTAGTCACTACATTCATTTGGCAAGGTGGGAGGGCCCGTCTTCCTTTTCACGTACTGCGACGGCCGAGGAACGAGGGAGGGGTGGCTCTACCGGACTTCACACTCTACTATCAAGCGGCACAGCTACGAGTGGTGACCGAATGGTCTGCACGTGAGTCCGACAAGCACTGGCTCCACATGGACAGGTCGATTGTGGGGCGCTCCATTTGGGATGTCCTGTGGAAGCCAAAGAAAGATCGGCCTACGAACGCTTACATAAGCACTCCCACTCGCACTACTCTGACAATCTGGGATCAGGTCACAAGGAGGGAGGGGTGGACCTCATTTCCTTCCCCGTATACCCCAATTCACTTCAACCCGGCATTCCCACCGGCACTCCGTGAAGGGCCCTTTGATTGCTGGAGGGGGGATGCCTAAAGCTCTCTGACTTATTCCATAATTATGACATCCTGACATTCGAAAACTGCAAAAGAGAATTTGTAATCCCCCACAGCGAACACTACCACTACCTCCAGCTTAAACACTGGGTCACACTCCCACACATCAGAGAGACCGCGACTAGAGAGCTGACGGTCATGGAGAAGATGGCGGTTCACAAGGCGGACTCCATGAAAGGTGCCATCTCCTCACTCTACACCATGTTATTGACTACATTACACGCACCAAGGGCGCGCTACATGTCATTCTGGGAGCGGGTTCTAGGGCGCGATATCACTGAGGAGGAATGGAAACATGTATGGGGCGACATCACTCGACACAACAAATCGGTGGCCCTGAGAGAAACCCACTGTAAGACATTGCTGGATTGGTACCTCTATCCTAATAAGCTCCGACGGATTTTCCCTGACACCTCCGATCTCTGCTGGTGGGGATGTGGCCTGCAGGGGGATTTCCGCTACATCTGGTGGGATTGCCCAGCTATTCGGCCCTTCTGGGAAGAGATACTCTCTCATCTTAAAGATATGCTGGGATACCCAATTCCGACCACCATTGAGGGGGCTCTATTGGGCATTAGAGATCCGGCGTTAGAACATCAAACAAAAGCCGACAAGGCGATCATGTGGACATGTCTAGGGACGCGAAACTCACAATAGCAGCTGCATGGAAAAAGAAGGACACACCAGCTACGTCGCTGTGGCATGCCCGCCTATGGAGACTCCTCTCTATGGAACATCTTGCAGATATCTTCCGAGATAATTATAAGGCTTTTGAACATAAATGGGGTCCACTAGTAACCTATCTATCCCGTGGTTTGCCTTCTGCAGTTTGCCCATCCTCTGTAAGGGCCATGCACCTCTTCCAGCTCTAGCCTATCCCGAGTTGGAATTTTGTTGAAGCAACCCTCACCTCTTGATCGGATAGAGCTCCGTGTTTGCCACCCTGCCTTATAGCTGCACCTCTGCTGCCCACCACTTCATCATGTGACATCACCACCACCAGGGATGGGGAGGAGGGAGGGGCGAGGAAGCAGAGGGGAAGTTTTTTTTTTTGTTGAATCTATGTTTGTGCCTGAGGGACTCCCCTCAAGGCCTGTTGTCCGAAAAATGGCATCCTCTCTATTTTCAACGGAGGGGTTGTATGGACTCTGGGACGTATGACGCTGGTCTCTCATTAAGTGAATATTTTTGACCCCGGGCCCTACACGCCCTACTGTATTCATGTTGTCTTTTTGGCTTATGATGCTCAATAAAACGAATTTTGATTTAAAAAAAAAAAGTGTTAGGACACTGATTCACCCAGAAGGTACACCAAGGGAAATACGAGCAATGTACCTGTTTTACCTGATAAAGATAGGCAGTGAGATGGCGATGTATGTGTGAACTAGCTCTGCCCCCATTGCTCCAAAACAACCATCTAGCAATATACCAACCTAGCCCACGTCCTTTAAGGAAAAGGCATGTGTGCTAAAATGTCCTAGTCTGTTGCAGGCCACAAGTTGTGTCCTCCTTAACACTTGTAAACAAATATCTCGTGGCATATCTATTCACACACTACGTGGTGGACCAAGCCTGTTGTGATGGTGCACATTGCATGTCACATCCCAAAACTTTGCACAGCATATTCACATTGATGAAGACACGGAAGGGCACATGTCCACCATACACATACGGAACCACAATGTCTGCCTCAGTTAAGTAGATTTGCAAATAGGGGCTCACCCCAAAGTGCAAGGCATCAGTCAGCCCCTCCCTGTCGACAAACGATGCAACCTAAAATATGACCCCTCTCACGCTGTGACCACTGCGAGCGTATTGGGCAATGTGTGTAGGGATGTGTGTGGCACTGCACTCAGCATATAGTCAGATGCACGGCCAACATTTCAAGGACGGCATCACCATGAGCCAATGGCAGATGTAACAGCTGGGACAAGTCTCCATGACACTGTCACCACAGGGAGCAATGCAACATTTCCCCCCTTGTGTGCAGCAAAATAGTGTGCCACCACCCAAACGTCAGCTGGGGCAAAATCAAAACTTGACAAATCCAGTGAGTCACGAAAGGCATTTAGGAGATGTGAACTATGTAAACCAAAATGCACTACTCCTAAAAGCCATTTGTGAGTAACGTAAAATGTTAAGTCATCACTTACTCTCAGATTACTTTTTTTTTTTTTTTGTAAACAATTTTATTAGGAAAAGAAAAATAAGGTACAAGGCAATGATAAAACAATAGTTGGGTCTACAATAAAACGACACGTGTTGCAATACAGGGTAAGCACCTTGCACTTCCCAAAGATAAGCCAGAGTGACAGTGTCAAACCAGTGCAGTAGACATCCAGTATTAAGGGATAGAGGCATACCAACAATGCACATATCAAGTGGCATCTCACTATCGAATCAGTATTTACATGTTTTGGGGCAAGATCGCCGCACCACTTCCAGGTTCATCCGCCCATAAGCATCTTTCACGTTGCAGTTCAATTGAAGGAGACAAACATATATCGCCTCTGTATTTATTCCACTTCCCCCACTTATGGTCCCATTTCTTGGGGCACCCTCTATGCTTGAACACATCCTTTTCGGCAATCATTTCCCTATCCATGTCAATAGCCCAATCTCGCAAGCACGGGGCCGTCCCCACCCCCCATCTCTGCGCAATGTTGCGTTTTACAATGGCCCACCCCAATGAGGCCCATGTTTGCTCAATTTG
Source organism: Calotriton arnoldi (assembly GCA_963921515.1). Lineage (NCBI taxonomy): Eukaryota > Metazoa > Chordata > Amphibia > Caudata > Salamandridae > Calotriton > Calotriton arnoldi. The sequence continues at coordinate 182,649 of CAWUFW010004423.1, forward strand.
CGTGAGGTCTGTGGCCTCCCATATGTTAAGGAGGCACAGCTGGGGGGAGGCCTTCAAAGTCTTGCCGCCCGCCCTCTCCATCTGTTTTGTGACCCTATCCCAGTATTGTCCCACTATTGGACATTCCCATAAGATATGGAAGAAGGTACCTGTCTGGTTACAATTTCGAAGGCATAAGGAATCAGGCCTCCTACCCAGCTTAAACAGAAGCTTTCCATCAAAGTACACATGGTGAAGGATTTTCAGTTGGACTAGGCGCAGTCTCATTGGGATAGCCACTTCTCTAGGAGAAGCCAGTACGTCACGCCAGTCCTTCGTCATCAATGCTCCCCAGGTCCGACTCCCACCCCTGCCGCAGGCATAGCATAGGATCAGGTTGATTATTTAGCAGTTTTTTTTAGAGGTAAGGGATATAGCTTTTGTGGGCATAGGGTCAAGTATCAATCTGTCCTCCAGTGGAGAGGATTTAGGCAGAGGAAGCTCCTTGGGCATGGCAGCCGTGACTGCATGGCTGATCTGGAGATATCTGAAGGTCTCGGTGGGCGCCAATTGATATTTGGTTTGTAGGTCGGCAAATGTGGCCAGTCTCCCCCTCACCCACATGTCCCCTACCGTTGAAATGCCTATCATATCCCACCTGTCAAAGCCGGGACACTTACTAAGCTGACCCAACATATCCGGTTCCCAGAGTGGCGTAGCTTTTGTAAGTCTATTGTGCCAACCCCATTTCTTAGTGATTCCATGCCAGACCTCCACTGTGCGTGCGGTGGGCCCCATGAGGTGAAGCTTACAGGGGTTCGTGTACAGTGCTCTATTGTATCCTCCCCGTCCCAAAAGCCAGCGGTCTGTGCGAAAGTTCGGATCATCGTACTCCCGATGAACCCACCTATTAACCGCAATCAGTTGAGACGCTTGGCAATAGAGCCGCATATCAGGCAAGGAAATACCTCCATCGTACCATCCCATTGTCAGTTTGTTCATGGCTATACGCGGCGCCCGCCCCTCCCATAGAAGTCCTCGCACTACGCTGTCAATACTGGTAAAATATGCATCGGAGATCACATTGGGGTATTCTGCAGTGCGTATAGAAAGCGCGGTAGCGCCAGTATCTTGAAAAGTGCTGCCCGCCCCAGAAGGGTCAGAGGGAGGGTTCGCCAATGTTTAGCGTCTGATCTCAGCCGGGTCAAGGGCCCTAGCAGATTGGATTCATAGAATAAGGTCGGATCTGGGGTAATGAAGATGCCAAGGTACTTGAAGCCCCGTGATGCCACAGGTATGTCGTAGCCCCTGGGGCTATGTGGCGGTTCCCCCCACAACACGTATAATTGGGACTTAGTCCAATTAATCGTATACCCCAAGTGGGCACCAAATATATGAAATATGTGGAGAACCTGACGTAGGGACCGCAAGGGTGAGGCCAAATAGAGGAGGATGTCATCTGCATAAAGCGAAATGCGATCTTCGTGATCCTCTGTCCATTTAAGCCCCCTTATCTCCGGGTCACCCCTGATCCAAACAGCCAGTGGCTCCAATACAAGGGCAAAGAGTAGGGGCGACAGGGGGCACCCCTGTCTCGTGCCCCTCTGCAATGGGAAAATTCTAGAGACGTGATTGTTGACTGTTACCTGCGCAGTCGGTTGGGAATAAAGTAGTTGGATCCACTTGATAAAGTTGGGTCCGAAGCCCATCCGAGCCAGAACTGCGAAGAGGAAATCCCACTCTATGGTGTCAAACGCCATAGTGGTGTCCAATGACAGCAGGATCGCATCCTCCCTGATCGTACCTATTCTGCCAAGGACCCCATTCAACCTCCGCAGGTTCAAGGCCGTGTTCCTTCCTGGCATAAACCCGGATTGATCCGGATGTACCAGCTCAGTAATATAGGGGATGAGTCTGTTGGCCAATAATTTTGCTAGGATATTCGCCTCAACGGAGAGGAGGGATATAGGGCAATAGGATTTACAATACTCCGCAGGCTTGCCTGGCTTGTGTATAACCACAATTGAGGCTCTCCTAACATCAGTTGGAAGGATGCCTAGATCAAAGCTTTCGGTATACATGCGCAATAAATGGGGAGAGAGATTGGACGCCATTGGTTTAAAGAGCTCAATTGGGAGCCCCTTGGGTCCCATAGCTTTACCTGAACGTACGTCCTGAATTGCTTTTTGAATTTCAGTCTCAGTAATGTCACTCTCTAGGGAGTCTCTGTCGGGTGTGGACAGACGAGCCACTTTAATAGTAGACAGGAGGTCCGCAGCCATGGGGGCCTGGGACGTCTCGGCAGAAGTATATACCGATGAGAAGTAAGTGGCGAACGTTTCGGCAATCTGTTGAGGATCAGTGAGGAGTACACCGTCAGCACCAGTTATACAGTGAACCCACCAGGATGCCCACTCCCTTTTTTCTAGACAGGCCAGGAGTTTACCCGTCCGCTCGCCATGCTCGTAAATCTTGTGACGGGTGGCAAGATAGCGCGCCGTGGCAGTTTCCGTCAGTAGCTGCCGATAGTCCAGGCGCACCATATTTAATGCATGCTGTGCGTCCGGGTCAGGAGCAGACGCAAGGGCTTTTTCCTTAACCAGGATGTCTTCCTCCAGTTCCACTACACGTTTGGCGAGTTCCCTCCTATGCCCCACCATTAGCGATACGGCTCGGCCCTTAATGACAGCACCAAACGCCCCCCACAATACACAGGCGGAAGTGACCGACCCCACATTTTCTGTGAAATAGTAGTCAGTATCTTTGAGCAGTGCCTCCCTGATGTGTGGTATTTTAAGCGCCCAAGGATTGATAGAGAGGGTGATACGGCGCTTGGTCTGCCCCAAGGTTAAAGTCGTGAGAATGGGGGAGTGGTCAGAGATTCGCCGCGCGAGGCACCAGGACTCAGAAAAAACATGGATATCTTGGGCGTGTGTGAACATGTGGTCAATGCGGGATTGACTGTTGTGGGCCCCAGATTGAAACGTAAATTGTATGGTGTTCAGGTTAAGCCATCTCCAGATATCCACCAAGCCCATGGCAGACGAAAACTCAGTCAGTTGGGATCCCCCCAGGGGGTCCCTACGGGGCGGGAGGCGATCCCTAGAGCCGTCCACTGCCAAATTGAAGTCTCCCCCAGCACCAATAAGCCCAACGGCAAGTCAAGTATGAGCGCTCCTATGTCTCACAACGCGGAACGCTGTAATCCAAGGGGGACATATATGGATATGACGTTGAGAATCTGCCCCTCCCAGGAGCCAGACAGTGCTACATATCTACCCTGCTCATCCGTCCAAGTCCTGTGGATCATATATGGACAGCCCCTGTGGAGGAGTACCCCCGCCCCTCGCGAACCCGAGGTAAACCCCGAATGCGCGGCCAGTCGATACCCCCACCTATTCAGTGCCCCACAGGAATTCCCGACTAAGTGTGTCTCCTGGAGTAGGACGATGTCCGGCGCCTGTCGCTTCAGGTATTGCAGTACTATTCCCCGCTTGATCTTGTCACCCAGGCCATTGACATTCCACGTGAGGAGTTTAAGAACAAAGGGGCATATTCTCAAGAACGTTTGATAATCATCGCAAATTTAGCTTAACGCAACTTTGCATATCGCAGTCCATCGCGAGAAAATAACACCATCTTAACGTCCAATTCCCAACCCCTCGGCACCATCCGATAGCAGCATGATAACCCGCCAAATGACCGCGTAAAAACCAATGCGATAAACAAAAAATGCGAAACACAATCGCCCAAAAAGTTGCGATGCCACAAAGCGCGATACCAAAATCAGCGAAAACCAGCGACAGGCCTGCAATACCCACGCGTCATGCTTGAAAATGCACTATAAAAGCAATAAAAAAACAAACCCCAAAACCAATCCAAACTGCGTAGCACCATGGATGCACCCGGACCGAGTGCAGAGGACAAGCCTAACTCCCCAAGCCCCATGAAGGACCAGCATGGAGCCCCAGCATGGAGCCCCCTGTTTGGGGGAGGGCAAGGAGAAGAGGAAGAGGAAGACGGGGTTCAGTCCGCAGGAAGACCAGATCACCGTCACGGAGGTGATAGAACACTACCAACAACTGTTCATCACCTCCACTGCGTCATTGGCAACACAAACGGAAATATGGCAGTCCATCGTCACCAAAGTGAATGCAGTCGGAGTGTCGAGGAGGTCAATGGAGGATGTCAAGAGGCGCTGGCATGAAGTGCACAGCCAAACAAACAGAAACTCGCTGCCAACATGAAGGCAGCAAAGGCGACTGGAGGTGGGAGTCCTGCGCCACAGGAGGAGCTGGATGAGCTGGAGGAAATGGTGGCCACAGTCATCAGTGTGGAGACGGTGCAAGGAGTTGGGGTCTGGACACAGCCCGAAATGACCTGACCCAACAGCAACAGGGTGAGTAACGACCAGGGACTGGGGGGACGGGGGCAGATGGGCACAATGGCACACATGCACAATCATGTGCAGCACACTGCACACCCGCAATGAGTGTGGAACATGTCCCTGATACCCCCGTCCACAATGTGCACAAATGGGCCCCCCTCCATATCACAAATGCCACAACCTACCCATGCACATGTGCTGAATCCAGAAAAGCAGCTGCTCTGTGAGCCACACTGACAATGCAAGTGACACTGCATGACAGATAGCATGGCTGAAGTCACAATACATGACATGGTGCACGAGACGACACTGAGGTGGCTGAGTATGGACCACATCCGTAAAGGAGCCGGTCACACTCTGACACATCCACGTGCACCTACGACCCATGACGTCAAGAACACATCTGCAGACAAACAATGCACAAGAGTACCAAATATCTCCAGTAGCACAAATGACCCAAGTCGCAAACATCCCAGCACCCGAAAATCACACAAGTCAAATGCACACCGACTCAAAGGGATAAGGGTCTGCCAATGCAGAGCTGCAGGGGCGAATCGCCAACAATGCAGCACACACACATAGCAATCACAGTACATCAACATTGACGACAATGTGGGGCAGAGTGCAACCCCTACACCACAGGACAGAGGACACAACTGGTGCCTCTTGTGCGTAGAAACTGGCCAATTACATCTGGCAATGCATGACACTGTGAGATGATAATGTACGAGTACAACCACACATCCGTCATGTAGTCGAAATGTCCACTGACTCCCATCAAATAGCCAGCTTCACCAAAACAGTCACAATGTACACCGTCATGCAGTCTGAATGTAAACATCTACAATGCGTCAACATACATGGAACACACTGTTAACCTGCATCTCCCCTTACATTGCAGAGGGACAATCAACACCTCCTGCAGAGCAGACCACACATCTCTTCAGTGATGATGAAGAGGACACCCTGCTTATTTGCCCAGACACCCTCCAACGGCTCGTGGACAGCCTCCTCACCCCACCTCCAGGAGCAGGGCAGCCCAGCTGCATCGCAGTGAGCTCACACCCTGCACAGACCACACAGCAGGAAGCACACATCACCCCGGCTGCCTCCCAGGACCCCCACGACCAACACATGGATTTCAAATGCCATGTGTTAGGGTGCCAGGAGAAGATGGCAGAACAGCTGCGGCTGGGTTTCGAGCTCATGGCAGCCAAACTCGATGCCATACGTGGGTGCCTGAGTCCCATCAGGGAGCACCTACAGTCCCTAACGGATACCCACTGTCCGCACCATGCCCACCAACAATCCTTGGCTGACATCGCTGGTTCCATTACTCGGATACAAGAACTGTCTAGGCAGACAGGCTCCAGCGATGACAGCACAGAGTTGGTACAGATGCAGAGGACAATGGAGACCATGGAGCCGATGCAGGCTGGAAGTATGGCTGCCACTGCTGAACACCAGCGAGATGTAGCTGCGATCTTCCATGCCTTGCAGATCCTCATCTTGCCATTGCTGCCACTGAGCCTGTTCCAGATGACTGCTGCAGGAACCTCGACACACACATCTCTGACCCCTGATGTGTCAGTGGCACACAGTGATGCAGCCCCATCACCATCGCACCCTGATGTGTCAGTGGCACACAGTGATGCAGCCATTACACCGCCACACACACCGGACACACCCGACAGAAGAAGTATCAGAGGAGTAAGATGTGGATGGTAATTACTGTGTGAGGAAGGAGACAGTAGCATCCATCACCTCCATATGGCTTGCCCTGCCTGGCTCTGCCCTACGCATCATGCCCTGGGACAACACCTTCCACTGACCCCCGGAACACTCTGCGACATTCACCTGGACTCCGACACGGACTGCCATATCTCCACTGCTTGACAATTACACAGCAATCCTGCTGCAGACTGCACTCCCCCTCTTCCAAATCACTTTTCAATCCCCAAAGGACTCTGGTTGGCCCACCACTGGGCTTTCATGTTATGTGGGCTTGGATGGCCATGGACAGCTCCCTCTCCGTCATTCACCAGAATGTGAATAAAACATTCGAAATCATGCAGATGGGTCATGACTATGTTCACTCACGTATGGAAGTATGGCTGGATGTAGGGACAATGATTGCACAAGAAGGTACACCCTGGTAAATGACATCAAAGCACATGTTCATCCCCGAGACACATGGCCAATTGGATGACTGTGAAGGTGGGTACTAGCTGTGTCCCCATTGCACATTAGCAACAGTCTCACAACCCCCAACGTAGGCACAAGTCCATGTATTGAATAGGGCTGTGTGTAGGAATGACCAAATCGGTAGCAGGCCAGAAGTGGTGTCCTACATCACATGTGACGACAGAACTTCACGTCGCATGCCTACTCACGCACATCTGTGTGGACACATTCTGTAATGATTCATGACATTGCTCAACATGGTCAGAGGTTGGACACCATACTCACATTGCTGAAGACACGTAAGAGCACAGGTGTACCAGCAACTATCCCAAAACAATGTCTGGCTCACAGAGGTGGAGCTGTCAAAAGGGTCCCACCCCCATTGTACATGCGTCAGTCAGTTCCTCCCTGTGTAGGGACGATGCTCATTGTGGCACACGAGTGGTCAATCTAATCAACACCCATCACAGTTAGACACCAGTGGTGTTGTGTAGACTTTATTGGCATGTGCGTGTCAGTACGGACAAGGCAACGGCCACAACAGGCAGGGACATGCTTAAGACACTTACATACAGCATGGGAACATGTCGAGGTGCAGGGAATGGGGAGGCAAAAATGAACCCCAATCATCACGGATGGCAACGGTCTCAGCCCACCTTGCCTTGCTGGATGAGTCATGTGTTGTTTGGCGTCTGCCCATTGCCCCGTGTGAGGGGGCACGACTCACAGCCCATGGGGTCTGCATAGTTCTCTGCCACCCGACTGCGCCGACTGTCTGCTCTGCTGACAGTGATCAGGTGAAAGGGTCCGACAAGTTCACATGTCGTGCTACATTGCCATGTGTGTACTCTCCCCCCAGCAGTGTGTCCGACTTGGTGACACTCCTGTTTGTGGGCCAACAGGGGGCGCACTGTCAGGTCATAATCCAATTCAGCTACCGTTGCGTTGGATAGGCAGACCTCCATGGGCCACTCGAATGTGCATGATCGACAGTGGAACCAGGGCTGGACGCAGGTGACGTAAGCAAGACGGAAACTCAGACGGAAACGGATTCGCAACACTGCCATTGGCAGGGATCCCAACAGATGCAGCATTCATGCACAGTACAGTTCCACGTGACAGGGGTTGTGCATGTGCCCGGGAATGCCTGCCATTGCGTTTGTTGGTCTCGTGGCACATGCACTCCTCAGACCGGCGGATGTTCGGTGGATGATATGCCACAGCTCTGGGCAATGAGTCGTATGTGTGTGCAATGTTTGGACGTATGGGTAGTTCTTGACCAATGTGTCAAGGGCATCCCTTGCAGGTGTAGGTCGTGCAGGGACAAGTGTGTGTGGGGTGTGGGCACGTTGGTGTTTCATTAGCGCAGTTCGTGGTGTGGGAGTCGTCGGAGGCTGGTATGGTATCTCACGCAGGGTGTGCCAGCTGCATTCAGGACCAAGGTCGGGGATTTGGTTGGCCTTCGGCCTTGTGTGTTGAGACAAAGGAGCTTTCATTCCTGATTTTCGTCTGACTACTGCTTGCATGTCTTAATTGTGATGTGGAGTTTGCGCTGACTTTGATGCCAGGCCTGTGATTTGGGGTGCGCAGATTTCGAGACACGCAGCTGTTGGCATGTTTGCATGAGCCAAGGGCCCGATTGGCCTTGCGCACCTTGTTCAGTCTCTCTCTTTCTCTCTATTTCTTTCTCTCTCTCTTTCTCTCTCTCCCTGTCCTTTGATGGGTGCCTGACACACCTTATCTTGGATATTGTCTTGCAGGCTGTGAGTCACAGATTGTCCAGGGATGCCCCGCTATGACTCCTCAGAATAGTTGTTTGGTGACAAATTAGAATGTGACATTTTGTTTGGTCTTTCAATGGTGTATGTATGAATCAGCATTTCAGTGCTCACATGTATGTTGATTGTTGCAATTGTGCAACATCAGGCGGGTGCTTGTGTTCATGTTTCCGTGCAGTTGATGTGCTGTGACTTGGTCCGGGGGAGGTGGGGGGTGCCCAGGGTGGGGCCGGGGGGGTGTGGTCCTGGGGTTGGTGGCGGTGGGTGTTGTGGCCCTCTTGGGTGTCCGGCACGCATGTTCAGTGGCTCCATGGCATCTGTTGTTCTTCAGGTGTGGCTCGGGCTGGGCTCTCTTTTGTGGTGAAGGCTGTCGTCCAACTTTGCACCAGGTCGGAGCAGGTGTTAGTTTCCTGCTGCTAACACGCCTTATCGCATGTTTTGTGATCTTATCGCGGATCTGGCTGGTCGTTGTGAATGTTGAGCAGTGGTGTTGTCGCGGCTTTTTGCACGGGAACGCCTACTCTGCATCTCATTAGCGATAGTTGTCGGGGTCATCTATGGTGATGTTTTTTGAGGCTGCTATCGCGGGTAAACTGGTGTTATGGGCTGTTAACATCAGCTTGTGAATGGTGCGTTAAATTTATCGCCACTTTGGCTGCGATAAAGTGCCGCTAACTAGGCGATGGGTCCTTGAGAATATGCCCCTGAGTGTGAAGCCATGCAGGTGATATGCTTGGACGACAAACAGACGGAACTCAGGGGATAGGATCAGGGTTGTGTCATCGGGACAGCAGAAGCGGGGGAGCCCGCCGCCCGGCAATGAGACAGATCGGGTTCCAGTAGCCCCCACGAGTGGACACGTGTGTTGAACTCTAAGTATCCCCAGTGCTCCCCATTGTGATACCACTGTATTCTGGCAGTGAGCATAGTATGCCACAGAAAAAGGGAATAGGTGCATAGGACGACTGGACCCAGTGATGAAAGGGAAAACAAATAACAGCATTGCACAAGTACAATAAACAAAACCCGAAAGACAACAAACCCCCTCCCCCAGAACTCATCACCGACCCCCCACCCTGCCTCCCTGCACAACGGGTACAAAACCACCCACCACACCCAACTTGCAGAGTGCCTGTCGCCCTCCCTCAACAGTGTCGGGGACGTGTACAACCCCACTCCCTGGGGCAACGGTTCATAAAGATAGGAACAGCCCGGCCTATAATCCCATAACACGGTATTCAGGCACAGTAAATAAATTGTCGCAATAATCAAGAGATAGTGTTACCGTGCACCCTGTAAACTAAGTACATAACGGAATTGGGTCAACATGAACTCTGGTCTATTGGAACCCATGTAAAAGGTGAGGCACGTTACAATTGAAAGCCAATGCCAGATACATGCTCAGGAAGTCATACGATTCAGGGGGCAGTCACTTATACTTGCCGAACCTCAACCTTCATCCCTTCGGGCTCTGTGCCACCAAGTCGGTGTCGGGTGGGGACCGCTGGCGTCGGTTGCTAGCATTACCGGCGTCGCCCACAGGTTTGTGGGGACGCTTACCAACAGTTCGCCAGCCGTCGAGCCAGTCCCAAGCGTCCTCAGGCCTGGTGAAGAACCACAGTTTACCCTCTGACTCGACTCGCAGCTTCACCGGAAACAACATGGCGTATTTAATTTCTTGGCCCCTTAGCGCACGCTTCACGTCTAGGAAGCTACGCCGCTGTTTCTGAACCCTCAGGATGAAATCCGGGAAAAAAGTGACTTTGCCATTGTCGATCATCAACGGAGGGGCCGCCCTCGCCATCTGGAGAATGGCATCTCTATCTTGAAAATTAAAAACTCTTGCGAGGAGAGGTCGGGGAGGCGCTCCAGGCTTCGGCCTGCCCCCAGGTACACGATGCGCTCGTTCAATCGAAAAGCATTTGGAGAGGCCCCTTGGCTGAAGCTGCTGGAGGATCAATTCCTCGACAATGAGGTCAGCAGACTGACCCTCTGCCCATTCCGGCACCCCTAAAATTCATATGTTATTGCGTCTCATGCTGCCTTCGTAGTCGTCCAGCTGTAGTGTGAGTGCCTCCTGAGTAGTTTGAAGTTCGGTTACGTGACGCTTAAAAAGCTCCGTATCATTCACCAGTTCCTTGGTTGTACTTTCAACGGAGCTAATGCGGTCAGACATCTTCCTCATGTCAGCCCAGATCAAAGAAACCTCTGTGGCAACCGTATCAATGCGGGTTTCAAGCGAGGTACGCACAGTGGTTATAGCAGTTAAAATGTCCTGCAACGTGGGATCTGTTTGCTCCCCGTGCGGTTTGGGGTTAGCGTGGTCTCCATCCTGGCCCTTCTGCCACGCAAATTTCTCCAGCTTAGATTGTACCGTGTTGCGACCACTGCGGCCGCTTGCCATGATGTCGCAGGTGGATGTGAGGTGTCCGAAAGAGGGTCGAGCCCTGCCAGTTACTCACCGCCGCCTGCAGTGGGCCGCGCCCACACTGGCCTGTCAGCTTTTACCAGCAGCGCCAAGACCTCAGTGTACCTGGAAGTCCTACTAGCACCCCACAAGTAATTCAGTGACTGTGCAGTCTTCAGGGGACTGGAAGCGTGGAATTGTGGTCCGCAAGAGACAGTCTAAGCCCCTGACTCCACCACCGGAGCCCCAGAGCAGCCCGGGCCCTCAAATCGACCTCTAGCACCGGGGCAGCCAAGGGAGCATAAGCTCAGATCAGGGACCAACTCTGCAATCCTAGGCGCAGCCACTATTCAAGGGGGGGGGGCCTCATGTCGCACACTCAAAATCCGCTTTGTCGTTTCTTGGTCAAGACACACCTGGGGCCACTCCGCCGGACACAAGGCGGCCACGATACACCACTGCTTCCCCCGGGAGGCCCAAGGGGAACAAAGGGCCGGGCACGGACAGCTACACAGTCAGCCCCCAGGCAGTCCAGCCGGTAAAGAGAAGGCGATATTTGCAGTCAGCACAGAGCTCCCAGCGCCGCCCCCCTACCTCAGGCGCCGGTCCCTCCACCAGTAGGCCGCGGCATAAATTAATTCTTTCCTCTGGGGGAATCAGCGGAGCACTCCGGCGCCGCCAGAGCCACCGATAAACTGTTCGTGCTCCTGACTCGGCTCACGGATATTGCAGAATGCGCTGCCAACCCAGCCGCAGGCACATCTGGCCCCTCATCAGCCCGGGTCTCACAGCGTCCAAGCACGCAGGCCGCAAACCCCCGGCAGAATGCAGCAACGAGCAATCCAGCCGCACTACAGGAGAGCAGTTGCGGGGGCGGCGCACTCACAGCCGACCCCACCGATGTAGACAGTGCCACGTCGCTGCCTCAATTCAGGTACCGGCTCATCGGCAAGGCTGCAGCCGCGGCGTGGATTAGCGCACACTCCCAGAGGATCAGCAAAGCACTCCCAGAGCCGCCGACGCCGCCAAACCACTCGGAGCACGATTTCTCCGCAGGGGCATCTCCGACCGAGGCTGCTCCTCGTCCAGCCACCGGGCACAACGTTAGGGCCAGGTAGGCTCACCCACTAGCATGTCAGGCCGGGGCACAGTGTATAATGTCGGATTGATCGGGAGTGGCGCAGCGGAGCTCGGCTACCGTGCGGCCATTCCCTTCGGCAGTTGGCCACACCCCTCAGATTACTTTTGTGAATTAGGAACACTGTTGTTTCATGCCCTGTACACAATGCACCCTGAATCCTAAAAAATCATGCATGGTCCGGAGAGTGAGGTACATGCACAGGAACATATCTTGCAAAGGAAGCGGACACACTGGCACTACGCAGCAAGTGTGGGTAGACCTGTGCAATGTAGATGGACTCTGCGCCAGGAGCATCTGACATGCAGGTGTGTGACGGAATATGTGGAACCTGGCGCATACATCCATCTCCATGATGGATAACAGTAGCTAACTGTATTCACTTGCCATGCCATCTTACTAGGTTGTGTGCAAAATTGGCAACAATGTGCTGTCCAAATCCGTGAGTCACACTGAAGATGTAGAACGTCACAGACGACTGTCCCTAGACTAGGAAGTAAATCCAAATTGACACCCTGTCATCCATGCAAGTTCAGTGTGCTCACATCTAAGGTATCCTGACACAATACATCCTGCAAACTTACATGTCATGAGCAGACTTAGCGATTCCAATGGATAGTCCAGTGATGGCAAGAGTTGCATACAATGGAATGAGCCACACTCCACAACATCATTCCTGACATAAGTGCAAGCAGAAATCCAAAGTATCAAACTTGAATTTGAACAGTAAAAATATTGAAGTAACCTAAACTAACACTTATCACTATAACTACTACTAAAATCTAAACTAACTATAAAAATCTTTCTTACCTAAACTATCTACCCTAACTGATCCTAAACACGCAACAACATATCCTAGACATCAACCCCCTCCCAACCTTAAGGCACACCACAAGACAGGACAAAGACATCTAAGCTATACATAAACTAACTACACATGTAACCTACACAAAGATATATATTTTATTTTTTATTTTTATGAACAAAAAACACATCAAGCCCCCACCCAAAGGAAAAGAAAACGTATCCCCAAATACGGATTAATAATTAAAATCTAAAATCTACCTAACAAGCTAACACCAACTATAACCTACACTAAAACTACACTACCTTACAATTAAATTACTAACCTAACACTACATAATAATAGATTTTAAAACATTGGGGGAAGGGAGAAGAGGGGGATGGGGTCCAACAGGTCCAGCCATCATGGCAGTCCAAAGTGTTGCTTAATGTCTGTAACTTGTCTGTTCACATCAGACAATTCATGCCTGATCTCAGCCAGGGGCACAACAATGTCCTGAAGGAGCCTCCTGTCCCGCAATGTATATGGGACCACTTGATCCCCAGTTGCAGGTGGGACTGTGCCTTGGGGGGGGGGGGGGTGGTGGCCGTAGGGGCATGTGCCACCTGTCCCAGCTGGGACCCAGCACTGATGCCTGAGGGGCCTGGGATGGGCTGTGTGACAGTCTGGGCATGCTTGGGCACCGCCTTTCATGTACCCTTCTTCCGTTCCTCCTGGTACCTCTTGCCCATGTTGCGGTACCCCTTTGCAACCTTCTTAACATGTCGGAAACGGTCCTTCCGCACTTGGAAGGCATGTAGTTGGCCTGGCGTCATGTTGTCTGTAAAATATACACAAAGGCAAATTTGAGTCCCTTAGACAATTTCAATTTCCTCCATACACATCTGTAATACAAGATCACTTAAACATGGGAGCCTACACTCCAGCGTAACTATGTGAAGTCAGCAAGTGACCTGGACAACGACATGTTGAAGCATGGATCAGTGACTACATGCTGGGGAGACTGACATGACAGTGCATGGCATGGTACATGTACTGTCACTACCACATTAGACTGACAGTGCCAAACGATTGTGCCATTACATACCCGGGCTGAGGGTGACATGTACAAGCAATTGGAGGAGGGAAGCATTAGCCCCCGTGTGTAGCCCCACCCTCATCCTCTCCAGTGACACAGTGCTGCATGATAGGTACAATGCCCATGTGCAGGCATGTGTGTCCCCCAGCACGTGTGCGGTTCATCAAGTCTGCGCCAACACAGGCAATCTTGCACCAGAGTGCAAGGGTGTCTGCGAGCAGGGAGGTTTGTTCATGTGTAGGGAGGAGTACCTTCCGGCACACAACAAACCTAAAATGTCATTCTGTAACTTTCATGTGTGCTGCTTTGTGCAGCACACAGGAAAGATACATTGGGGAATAATGAAGTATGTTTATGTATGTACTGGAAGGGCCACCTTGCTGTACTTATACACACCATGTCAATTTACTATTCCCATGTGTGCTGCACAAAGCAGCTCACATGTAAAAAGCAAACATGATGAGCAAAAAGCATTCCTGCTCATTTGCCCAGATTACAATCGGGATTTCATTGTTGGTAAATTGTGCGCTGCCAACTATGAATGCCGCACTTGGACATAGGGGGCAGCCTCAAATACAATGGGTGTTGCTGTGGAACGCCAACCACAAATCCCAATGCACGCCCCTTTCACACTCAACACAGCGTGACAGTGTACCTCATTGACAAGTAAGCGTTAATACACGTGCAATGTATTAACGCTGCTTCGATCATGATGCTAGGCCCCTATTGACAACACAACTTCGATGACAGTTACATTTACTTTGCGATATGGGCTCGATGATAGGCACCCTACTTTCAATGTGTGTCACTGACTGGGGATGGGCCAAGTCACAACTGTGAGACCAATGCATTTGTCCAAAGTCACTTACCGATTAGTGCACACTGCTGACTTCCACAATACATCATCACACTGTAGGCAAGGTAGTGTGATACACACCCATACTTCATACTGCAAAGTTGATCATTTGACCCAGACATCCATGCCACCGCAACATGCCAGTCAATTACGTTCCAAGTCACCAGTGGCATGTGAGTCCTCGAAGCAGTTGATGTCCCCCTGTGTGATTGGCAGTCGTCCATCTGTGAGACAAGTAAAGAAATATGTGTTGGCATTAGACTTCAATTCATATGTGTCGTATTCCTCATACCAATCATCACCATGACAGCAAATGCTACGTAACTGTAGTGTGGCGTTTCATGTTGACTACATGATTGTGTCAACTTTGACTGCCATTCACACCAGACCTGTGACTGCTTATTTGGGACAGACAAGACTGTAATGCTAGCTAACATGCCCATACTCGTAGTGTGAGTCATCCACAAGGCACCATTACTACATGCATCATGATGTTCTACATGCACTTTGTACGTTTAAGTTGCTGCAGATTGCACAAAGCAGTTACACAGAGGTTGTTGGTGTATGACAATCTGGAGATGTCCACTTTCCTTAGACCATTTGTCCCTATACAATACTTTGTCACACAGCAACTATGTTCACAGGGCAGCGGAGCTAATGTAACACAAATCATGAGGCCAGCATTTTGATACTACCTTTTGGCCAGCACACAGCTCACATGGAGAATTCCATGGATAGTTCATGTACAGTCACCCATGCCGTACCCAGACAATCTTCTGCCTGCATGCACATTTTGCGCAGGTGTGCCAGCTATGGCAGTACAGTGCTAAGTGTTGGTCCAGCGCAGTGGGTGACACAGACTTGCAACATATGCTTGTCAATGTGATGCTGCGTTGTGTCTCGGATGTGCCAACATGATGTGCAAACGCATTGCGTCTCCCACCTCAATCAACAACCATTTCTCACTTTGACACCAGTGTCACACACGTCGTAATTTTCATTCCTTACAGTTTACACGATTAAATGTGGAGTTTGTACTTACCACCCTGTGGGCCTGTCATGACTCCCACGTAGTCCAAGAGGTTAGCTTCACGTGCAAGCATGTCCTGCCAGCGGTGCTTCCACTGGCGCACGTTATGGTCTACTCCAAAGAACCTGAGCATATGCACACGCACACGCTCCCACCTAATCTTCCGCACAGTCACATTGTATCCTTGCAGGATAAGGCCTCCCCTCTCCAACATCAGGGGCAGGTGGAATTTAATCAGCCACAGGAAGCCCCCCAATGCACCCTCGGACATCCTGTCCTCCCTGCCCACACCCCGCATCTCCCTGCACACCTGTGAGCCCACAGCCAGAAAAAAAAATACCCTCTAAAATATCCCCAACAACAATGTAAGTGTACTACCCCAAGACAGACACCCAACAAAATTGAGGACAGGAGACAGTTAAACACAATAAATCAGTACACAACACTTCACAGACACCATCAACCGGGCACAGGACACAGCAACACTCTCAAAATCTCCAAACTGCAGCACACACCACCAAAAACCTCCAACACTCTCCACAATCACCATCAATGTACTCAAAAGAGAAACTGAAAGTGCAGAATACTACTCCAGTAGACAGGAATCATGCAGACATCACTTCCTGTCTCTTTGCGGCCCGTTTTTGAGTAAGCGTAGAAAATCTGCACGCAAATGGTCACATGAGTAATCTTTAGAATTGCACAGTGTCGCGCGATGTATTTTAACATCGGGCGGATGAAAAAAAGATCACTTTTTCGTGTTTGCGGCCAGATCTGCAGGCTAAGAGCAAATCAATACACTGCTGTGCAGTCTTAGTGCAAAATTCATGTCAGAGCCCTGTAACAACATTATAGGATTGGTTAGCACTCAAATGACACCATGAAAATAATGTTTCACAACACATGACACCCTAACTTGCAACATTCAACACAGGTTACACCATAATTGCATATCTAACAAGAGAACCATCAATCAATCAGTGAAATTTTAAGTGTGCTACTCACCCGTGGGGGTCACAAGGCGTAGGGGCATGACTTTCGGCACGCTTCCAGTTGTCTGTGAACATGCATGTGTTAGATGTGATGTTGATGTTGCATAGTGTTTCGTGTGCGATGGAAGATGCGGCTCAGTGGTAGATGTGAGGGGGCCAGGGGTCTGTGTGGGGCCCCGAGTGGATGCCTTTCATAGCGGAGGCGGTGTCTTCATCCGTGCCTGGTGTCCATATGGAGATGGCGGTCTGGTTGGTGTCTCAGGGGTGCTGGTGGTCCGTCTGCTGCGTCCAGTTTGTGGTCCACATACTTGTCGTAGAGGTTGTTGATCTGGAGGTGGAAGTGGCTTCCAAGCGAATTGCTTCTGACACACAGAAAAGCATATTTTGCCCCATTGCACGCCCTATTTTCATAATTTACAGCATTGCACGCCCTATTTTCATCTTTTGCCGCATTGCATGCCCTATTTTCATAATTTACCCCATTGCACGCCCTATTTTCATAATTTACCCCATTGCATGCCCTATTTTCATCTTTTGCCCCATTGCACGCCCTATTTTCATAATTTACCCCATTGCACGCCCTATTTTCATAATTTACCCCATTGCACGCCCTATTTTCATAATTTACCCCATTGCACGCCCTATTTTCATCTTTTGCCCCATTGCACGCCCTATTTTCATAATTTACCCCATTGCAAGCCCTATTTTCATAATTTACCCCATTGCACGACCTATTTTCATTATTTACCCCATTGCACGACCTATTTTCATTATTTACCCCATTGCACGCCCTATTTTCATGATTTACCCCATTGCACGCCCTATTTTCATCTTTTACCCCATTGCACGCCCTATTTTCATGATTTACACCATTGCACGCCCTATTTTCATAATTTACCCCATTGCACGCCCTATTTTCATAATTTACCCCATTGCACGCCCTATTTTAATCTTTTGCCCCATTGCAAGCCCTATTTTCATCTTTTACCCCATTGCACTCCCAAAGTTTCATTATTTTACACAACGTACACACTCCAATAAATTATTGACCACTGACAACAGACTACAATTGTGCATTTATTCACAGATGACAACCTATATTTAATGATTTACACAAAGGACATGCAACAATTTTGAATTGGGTAGCCCAATTTGCACCATGAAGACTCCAGTCTTAAACATTTGACACACTGAAAAGCATCTCTGTACTGAGGAGCAGAATACTACATGGGACAGTGTCTGCCACCTAATTATATTAAAAGTTGTTTCTAGGCAATATGTCCATCCTGTTCATCTAAGAAGGGATATTTGACAGTATGTATTGTCTTTTTCATGTTAGACACTGGCATTTGACACAGCATGCTTCATTTTAAGTGTTGACATTACACACATGTTCCCCACCCTCTTTCAGGTAAGACCCTCTGGAAATTCAGTCCACCACCGTTATAGAGCCCAGACGAGTCCTACAAGATGTTCAGCTATGAAGAATGGTTGTCAAGAAACCCGAAACTAATGGAATTAGGGCTCAAGTGCCTGCCTGCCTTGAAGCTCTATAACGGTGGTGGACTGAATTTCCGGAGGGTCTTACCTGAAAGAGGGTGGGGAACATGTGTGTGATGTCAACACTTAAAATGAAAAATGAAGCATGCTGTGTGAAATGCCAGTGTCTAACATGAAAAAGAGAATACATACTGTCAAATATCCCTTCTTAGATGAACAGGATGGACATATTGCCTAGAAACAACTTTTAATATAATTAGGTGGCAGACACTGTCCCATGTAGTATTCTGCTTATTACCTGTACTTGTTTGGAAGGTAGTGAGATACTGCCACATTAGTGTGCCTCGCTTGAACAGGGCAGGACAGCCTGCTAGTATGTATGTCTGTATGGTATGAAAGATACTATTCTGCACCTAATGCCTGTGATTGAGTACGGTAATAATTAGTGTTTATATGTGTAATATCTGTGTTTGGTCAGGAAAGGGCTGTGCTTGCTGTATGAAAAGCAGCCCCCACTGCCCGCCATGTCTGCCCAAGCATGAAGGTGCCTTTCTTCCTCCGGCGAGCATGCTAGTGGCTGCCATAATGCGTCCACAGGTTTTTGTTTTGCATCTTGGAGGAGGTATGGGGCCTGGGATGTGGGTTGCGGGAGGTAGCGCGATGCAGGCCCCACCACAGAGTTGGTAAGCCGGGCACTTTGTGCTGAGATGCTGAACATTCTAAAATCTTTACAGAACTTTTTTTTTTTTTTTGTAATTTGGTGTAGCACTGCATTGTTGATCAAATCACCACTAGGTTCTTAAGCAAAGAAAATAATACAACACGGGCATTACTGTATGCGACAACATTTATTATAGATGTGGTCGAACAGTAAGGGCAGAGAGTTGCAAAGTAAAGTCTTCAGGGTGTAGATTAAGTAAAGTCTGCACAGTGCAAAGCGTGGAACTAATGCAATCTGCCACCATTGTTGCCTGTAGTGAATTTAGAAATGGCGCAAACACGTTTTCCCCAGTTGGCATCACTATATAAATGATCCTGCATGGGGAAAATGAGGCAAAATCATCTTGCACCTTCTTGTCAATTTAACAGGGACAGGTGAAAAATCATATTCTCCACATATGTACATTGGTGCAAACTTATTTTGCTCAAGCACAAGCTGCCCATATGGTGCAAAAGAGTGTGCCCAGTTTATGCTTTGGTACAAAACCTTGATCAGTGTCACATGCGCAACATTTCAAACTTGTACACAAGAGCAGGATGGAAATAGGGGTCAGATACTAATGCCCTATTACTTACCGGTAATCTTCATTACTCCTGGTCCCGTTATCCTCGTCCCATTCATTAAACAAGTGAGATAATCCTATCTCATCCAACAGAAAAAAAGAACAAAGAAATGCTGGCCCTACCCCACCTCCTCCCACTGGGAGTACATAAACGTACCTTACCCAGCATTCCCTCTGAACTACCAAGCCACAGATGAAGGCTGGCAAGTCCGGGACGTAGGAGGAGAAATAATGAATGGGATGAGGGCAACCGGACCAGGAGTGATGAAGATTACTGGTAAGTAATAGGGCAGTACCCCAAGGTAAGGAATTCCACTTGCTGCTCGATATGCTCCAAAAGCCAAGAACCGTCAGACGTATCACATCCAGTGACTGTTACAGGGCCTTGATATCCAAAATCAGAGATTGGACGACATAAGTACCATAAATGCAGGGCCAGATGGGAACCTGAGTAAACCTTCCGAAGGGAAGCATCCACCTTCTTATCCATAGGATCCCTAATAACAGCATGCTCAGCCAATGAAGTTCGACCCAACAGACAAGCTACAAATGAATCAATCGGAATGGAGTCTGGCAAGTCCATTGAAATGTCTTGAAGAGGGTACAGTTTAGCCATGAACCTAGGAATAATAATACGATCAGGGTTCTTCCACTCCCGCTTCAGCACCTCCTGGATGTAGGGATGAACCGGCACATCAACAGCTGTCGAACTCTGAAACTGGCACAGCAACGAACCACCAGACATGCTGGGCGCATCATCGCTAGGAAAACCCATGTTGGACTTGACATGCTTCATCAAGTCCGGCAACCTATCTTTATCAATGTATTTACCCATATGTTCCTCACCCCCATCCAATCCTCCTCAAAATCAGAAAAATGAGAGGGTTGAACAGGAAGAGAGCTCTTGGAACAGGCCACCCACCCATCTCCTGCAAAGTCTCCTTAATTAATCTTTTGATCCTGGCATTGTCACCCTCATCCACATGTTTGCGCTTCCTGGAATGTTTTCACATTCCTGTCAACACCAAGACGCCACCAGGCGCCCACAGCACTAGGAAGTCCCAGGCGGTCACCCTTTCCAGGTACTAACCAGGCCCGACCCTGCTTAACTCCTGAGATCAGACAAGTTCAGGAGCATGAGGGAGGTATGGCAGTAGGAGCCCAAACAGGAAAGGCAACCGGAACAGGGGCACACCAGGAACCATTTCAAAGGGTTACAGCCCACAGAGTAACCAGAAGCATCCCAAACAGCAAGAAAACAAGCCCGAACTGTCCAACAGCCGAGGACAGGCGGGAACAGCTATAATCCAGGCAGCCGTCAACAATCGGGGCCACAGATGCATCAATCAAGCCCAATCTGGCTGACCATCCGAAGGAGAGAAGGCAGGCGTAATCAGGGCAGCAAAGGCATCAAAGAACAACAAAACCGCTGTGTGGTACTCACCCAGGTTGCCGTCTTAAGGGTTCCTGAAAAAAACACGCTTGCAGCCAACCAGCATACCAGCGCCTGACTTCCTGTACCGCCTCCATGCCGGAAGTCAGGCAACATAACCCGGCAGGCAATCTCCTCCCGGGAGCGACCTCTGCCCAGGACACTGCCGAGGGAACAAGCCAAAGAGAGGAGACGCTGCGCCTCCCAATGTGCCCAGCAATCCAGGAGGCTGGAACCCCCCTGCAGCAATCCAGAACCGCACAGGAGGAATCTAGCATGTCTCCCCCCAAGCCAGGCAGGGAGGGAGACATGAACACCAGCAACATCTCCACTGCCCGGCAGCAGAGACGTAAGTACACCAGGAGCCCCCCAGCTCCTGACTCATCCCATTCTATCAGTAGACAGAAAAAAAGAACATAGGGAATGCTGATGAAGGTACGTTTATGTACTCCCGGTGGGAGGGGATGGGGTAGGGCCAGCATTCCTTTGTTCTTTTTTTCTGTTGGTGAGATAGGATTATCTCACTTGTTTAATGAATGGGACGAGGACAGAAGGGACCTCTGGGTAATAATGGCTTACTTTTCATTCTCACAACTATTTACTTTATTATTTTACATGCTAAAGATAAAGGTTACATAGAAGCTTTGCACTTCTGTGCACTTTAGCGTCACGGAGAATCGAATAAAACTGTGTGGTGTGCATGAAAGAATACTGTACTACTGCTGTATTTCGAGGTTTTGATGGGATGATAGGGATGACCGGCGGTAACATGGTTACCGCTGGTGGATTCTGCATCTAACCAAAGGTGTCTTCCAAAACACTGCCAATAATGCCAATAGGTGTCACAGTAATTAACGCCAATGTTGAAATCTGCTAAACAGCCAGAGCAAAATATTTAAGCACTTGATTTTTCAGGGTAAGTAGTTCTAGCACTATCCTTGGTTAACGTTTGGTACTCACACTTGTATTGGGTGTCTCGATGGAGATCTGCACAAGGTGGTTTGGGATACTGCGCCTGCACTTCCATGGTGTTGCTGCAGCCAGGCATCACAATACTATATTTGAAAAGTATGACAAGACAGGGTGATGTCAGAATATAATCACTAGCTTTGGGAGCAGCTTCACCCTGACAATGCTTTTTACAAGTGTCCGCTGCCGCCAGCATGTAACTCTACCTTTCTATAACTTTTTTCACTCTCTATCTCATCCTCTCTCTGTTCACTCTACCTCTCACTTTTATATGCAAAAAACTCTAACTATCTGTATATACCATTGTTGGAAGCCGGAGTCCCCGTCCTGCACCACTGCCACCAAATGCGAGTCCCGGGACTCCTCACTCAACGCTAGGCCAAGTAAGGACAATGTTTGAGATAGCCCTGCTCACCCCCTTAGTAGCTTGGCACGAGCAGCCAGGCCTATCTCCAAGGCACGAGTGTACAGTATGTGCAACCACACTCACAACAACGCACTGGTGACACCACAAATGGACTCCACACGAGTTTGATAAAACAAGTATAAACTTTATGTAAAAAGATATACGATCAGACCACACGATACATAAACCAACATATAATAAAGGGTAATATTCGCTCCGGCTGGCTGGTAGGTTCAAATCCCAACCACCGCTTTCAAAATGCTATGCTGGTCGTGATGCTAGAAACACCCATGTTGCAATGGACAAACAATAGTGCCCTGCATAACGATACAATCCTGTGCTGGCCAAAGGAATAATAATACAATGCGTAACGATACACCCCGGTACCTTGCAATGGGAGAAATAATGCAATGCGTACCGCTACAATCATGTACTGCGCAATGAAGGAATAATGCAATGCGTCACACCCCAATCATGTACTTTGCAATGAAGAAATAATGCAGTGCGCGCCGCTACAATCATGTACTTTGCAATGAAGGAATAATGCAATGCGTAGCTACAATCATGTACTTTGCAATGGAGAAATACTGCAATGCGGGCCGCTACAATCCTGTACTTTGCAATGGAGAAATAATGCAATGCGTAGCGCTACAATCGTGTACTTCGTTATGCAGAAATAATGTCAGGTGTCATAAGACAGTCCGGCAGTTCGTTAGCAGCAATATTGGCAATGTATATTACGACAGTCAGCCTCTTCGATAACAGATGCCCCCCCACACGTATCAACGATGACATAAAGTACAGTTTCTCACTCTGGCCCCAGTACTGCCACTCCTGAACGCAGTACGGGCCCCAATCTGAGCCGAAGCAAAGGCTCACATCGCCAGAAGGACTGTGAGGCCAAGAGAGTGTCCCTTCCGAGCCCGCACCCCGCCCAGGCAGTGATCCACTTTACCTGGGGGCGCGACCCCACTCTCCTCTCCTCCCTCAGCGAACTGGGCCTTCTTTGTAGAACTTTCTCAATGGGCCTCAGCGGCTCGGCCTGGCAGCTCAGCTCCTCCGGGGCTGCCGGTCCGGGCCGCGACAGTTATGAAGGTCTCAGGCGGCCGCGGGGCACACGTACCCCACGCCTCTGAGATTACGTTACTCCGGGTGCACGTTCACCACAGCACCCTCCGGGTCTCCTCTGGCACGAAGCCACACACACAACGCTGATGGGACTTCACGTCGACTCCGAGTGCACATTCACCAGGCACTCCTTCCTGCGGTCTCAGTTGGCACCAAGACACGCATAGCCGCGCTGCAGAGACTCACTTTCTTCCGGTGCACATGATGATCAGCCGATCACCTCCACAGTCCCAGGTTGCACCAAAGCACGCACGCTGCTTCACTGAGACTTACTCCAACTCTGGTGCCCCGATATCCAGGCGCTCTTCACCAATGCCTTCGGCCGCACCCCGACACGCTCACCGTGTCCGAGCCTCACTTCTCCTCCGGTGCACTCGATGACCAGGCGCTCTTCACCAGCGCCTCCGGTGCACCCCGACATGCACCCTGCGCGTCCGAGTCTCACGTCACCTCCGATGCACATGCTGACCAGGCGCTCTTCACCAACGCCTCCTGTGCACCACGACACGAACCCAGCGCGTCTGAGTCTCACTTCACCTCCGATGCACACGCTGACCAGGCGCTCTTCACCAACACCTGCGGTGGACCACAACACGCACCCAGCACGTCCGAGACTCACTTCACCTCCGGTGCACACGTTGACCAGGCGCTCTTCACCAACGCCTCCTGTGCACCACGACACGCACCCAGCGCGACTGAGTCTCACTTCTCCTCCGTGTGTCCAAGATCACAGGGCACACCTTCCGAGGGTCTCAAGCTGCCACAACACGCGCCCACCGCGTCGCTTGAAACTTCTCCGGAAACTTTTAAGTTCCTGTGTTTCCAAACAGGGAGCCAGCTCACCTCGGGCCCTTGGGGTTACAAGACACAGCACAAAGCACAGTCTTCTTCAAGCAGGGGGACCCAGTGCACGAAGCACAGTCCCAACAGCCTCTTCCTTGGTTAAAACAGCAAACTGCAGACCAGCCCCAGATCACGAAGCAATGGTTGGTCCTTCCCAGCAGTCTCTTCAGTTGTTCCTTCCTTAGCAGAGGTTCCTCTTGACCAGATAATGGGTCCAAGCCTTTTCAGTCTCAATCCATTTCTATTCCAACGTTCAGGGGTCTCAGCTCTCATAGTTATACCCCTAAATGTCTTTGAAGTTTGTTGTGCTCAGGGGTCCCTGACCCCTGCCTAATTCAGTTCTGGGTGTCTCCCTCCCAGTGTCATATTTCTCCCTTTGATACTGGGGGTCTGGATCCTTAATCACTCAGCAGGAGATGGGTCAATTGTTTTATAGCCGCAACCCAAGCCTCTTCACCTCTCGGTGCTTTTCCTCGCCTGCTCTCCAGATGCAGGTCAGCCTGGTGACATCTCAACACCTCCCTGGGTCAAGACCTCCCCCAGCTCCTCTCCCCTTTCAGATCCAGACAGTCAATCCACATTCAGCAGAGACACACAGAAATGCTTAAAGCACAAAACTCAGCCACTTTCTAAAAGAGTAGTTTCTGAACACACTGTTACAAAACCACTTTCATAGAAAGATGGGTTATGACGCTGTGAGTTCATACATACTAAACTTCACCTCTCCATTTCAGACTTATGGGAAACTAGGCTAACAAACACAATACCCAGCCTCCCCCATTCTGTCCTATGGGCAGGATGGCCTTTCACCAGTGAAAAACGAAATGGAGTGTTTTTCACTGTCAGGACATAACAAACACCTCAGTATATGTCCTGCCTTTTACTTACACGGCACCCTGCCCAGGGGTTACCTGGGACCTACCACAGGGGTGCCCACTGTGTACGCAAAAGGGAAAGTAAGGCCTGACAAGTGGTTGCACTTGTCAGGACAACATGCTAACTTTAGCAAACTGCGCGCAGGCTCTACACTGCAGGCCTGAGTTCCCTTCTCCGCGCACCCTTGCATTACTAGCCCTGGCACACACAGTGCACATCACTAGGGACTTTACTAGTAAGGCAAACATACCAATCATGGCCAAACAATTACCATTACACTTTACACAGGGATCACTTGTACTTTGACACTGATCAGCAGTGGCAAAGTACCCAAAGCATCTAAATTGGCAACTCCATGTCAGGAAAACGGTCTAGGGGGAAGCAAAAGTTTAGGGAACTTTAGCCAAAAAGGCCAAGTCCTACACAACCCCCTCCCAGCCAAAAGCCAGGGTAGACCAATCATTACCTTGATGGACTTCCCAGCTTCGGGCGATAGAACTAGGATGCAGGCCCTCTACCACAGGGACACCCTCCTGTTCCACGCCATCCTGACCCCAGGGGGTCTTCTTGATCACTACTCCCTGAGCCAACAATGCTGTTCCATGGATCCCTCCCGGCCAGGGGGACCCCTCCAGGGGTGCTGGTCCCATGCCAACCCCACCCTGGAGTGGTACCCTGGGAAGGCCCATCGGTCAGAATACTACCTCCAGTCATCCTGCCCTCCACTCCAGGTTAAAAGTGGGTTTATCCTGGTCACTTCTAGAAGACCCAGCCCCACTGGCTGGACACTGTCCCACGGGTGTTCCCACTGGGGAACACAACCCTCTTTTATCCTTCCATTTATTTTTCTGGGCCTGCCACTTAGGAATGGCACCCACAAACTTCAGGACGGCAGGAGCTCTGGCTACAGACTCCCCACGCCCTCCTGACGCTAGATGTCCTTCCTCACACTTCTGGCAAGCAGGCACTAGGCTTCCACCCTGGGGCTCTCCTACGGCCCCCCCCAGTGGGGGTGCTGCTTACTCTTCCTCCCCCTCTTTTGAGACAAGGGGCTAGCCAGCAACCCCTCCTCACTACTCTGGGATCTCCTTGCGCCACTTGACCCTTCTTCCCTCTCTGGGGCCTTTTCAGGCCCCTGGACCCATGACCAGGGGTCCGGTTCTCGTGCAGGCTCCCTGGAATCAAGGAGCCCACACCTTAACCCGGGGTGGCGCAATCCTGGAAAATAATTTCTGAGCCTAGGCTCCCCTGGGGCCAAATTGGACAACCCCTCCAAATCATTTACCATGCTAACCACTACCCAATCTTCCAGTGGACACTTGTACTCATCCACACTTGGCACTGGCTGTGCGCTGCCACCATTCGCACTGGACTCTGCTTGTTTACCCTTAATGTCCAGTTACCTCATGCTTAACTCATGAGCGAAGAGAATCCATTTCTCTTCCAACACGAGAGCGTTCCTGCTCTCCTCTGCTTGAGTTTTAAGTTTTAACACCTCCAACTCATGCAGTCTGACCCTTTGGTTTTCCTCCAACCCCTCTGGTGAAAAACTCCTCCCTGAATGGCTACTACCAGCCCCTGCGGCTGGTCCCTGCACTGGCAAATCCTGTGGACCAAATCCATTCCCTGGGCCATCCTCATCCACCTCAACATCACTCGTCTCCTGAGCCTCTTTGGCTTCCCACCAGGCCCTCAAGGCCACTTGCAGCTCCTCCTTCTTGGCGCTACCCTTCATGGGACATCCCAAAGCTCTGCAGAATTTCCTCAACTGATCAACCTTGTAGGTAAACAATGCCTCAATGTTAAACTCTAATTCTGCAGCCGCAGCCTCACCGGCTATCTGGCTCCCCTCCTGAGACATGATGTGTGGTTTAAAGGTTACTCAACAATAGAACCAACAATTCAAAACAATATGTTGTTGCGTCATGGTCTTCGATCAATTTATGATGTACACCAATTACTGTGAGTGGTTTTGCACACAGGCGTTTCAATTTACGTTAGGATCGTATCCCACTGCTCTGCCGCCAAATGTTGGAAGCCGGAGTCCCCGTCCCGAACCACTGTCACCAAATGCGAGACCCGGGACTCCTCACTCAACGCTAGGCCAAGTAAGGACACCGTTTGAGAAAGCCCTGCTCACCCCCTTAGTAGCTTGGCACGAGCAGCCAGGCCTATCTCCAAGGCACAAGTGTACAGTATGTGCAACCACACTCACAACAACCCACTGGTGACACCACAAATGGACTCCACACGAGGTTGATAAAACGAGTATAAACTTTAGTAAAAAGATATACGATCAGACCACACGATACATAAACCAACATATAATAAAGGGTAATATTCGTTCCGGCTGGCTGGTAGGTTCAAATCCCAACCACAGCTTTCAAAATGCTATGCTGGTCGTAATCCTAGAAACACCCACATTGCAGTGGACAAACAATAGTGCCCTGCGTAACGATACAATCCTGTGCTGGGCAAAGGAAAAATAATACAATGCGTAACGATACACCCCGGTACCTTGCAATGGGAGAAATAATGCAATGTGTACCGCTACAATCATGAACTGCGCAACGAAGGAATAATGCAATGCGTCACACCCCAATCACGTACTTTGCAATGAAGAAATAATGTAGTGCGCGCCGCTACAATCATGTACTTTGCAATGAAGGAATAATGCAATGCGTAGCTACAATCATGTACTTTGCAATGGAGAAATAATGCAATGCGGGCCGCTACAATACTGTACTTTGCAATGGAGAACTAATGCAATGCGTAGCGCTACAATTGTGTACTTCGTTATGCAGAAATAATGTCAGGTGTCATAAGACAGTCCGGCAGTTCGTTAGCAGCAATATTTGCAATGTGTATTACGACAGTCAGCCTCTTCGATAACAGATGCCCCCCCACACGTATTAACGATGACAAAGTACAGCTTCTCACTCCGGCCTCAGTACTGCCACTCCTGAACGCAGTACGGCCCCAATCTGAGCCGAAACAAAGGCTCACGTCGCCAGAAGGACTGAGAGGCCGAGAGAGTGTCCCTCCGAGCCCGCACCCCGCACAGGCAGTGATCCACGTTACCTGGGGGCGCGACCCCACTCTCCTCTCCTCATTCAGCGAACTGGGCCTTCCGTGTAGAACTTTCTCAATGGGCCTCAGCGGCTCGGCCTGGCAGCTCAGCTCCTCCGGAGCTGCCGGTCCGGGCCGCGACTGTTATGAAGGTCTCAGGTGGCCGCGGGGCACACGTACCCCACGCCTCTGAGATTACGTTACTCCGGGTGCACGTTCACCACAGCACCCTCCGGGTCTCCTCTGGCACGAAGCCACACACACAACGCTGATGGGACTTCACGTCGACTCCGAGTGCACGTTCACCAGGCACTCCTTCCTGCGGTCTCAGTTGGCACCAAGACACGCACACCGCGCTGCAGAGACTCACTTTCTTCCGGTGCACAAGATGATCAGCCGATCACCTCCACAGTCCCAGGTTGCACCAAAGCACGCACGCTGCTTCACTGACACTTACTCCAACTCTGGTGCCCCGATATCCAGGCACTCTTCAGCAGCGCCTTCGGCCGCACCCAGACACGCTCACCGTGTCCGAGCCTCACTTCTCCTCCGGTGCACTCGATGACCAGGCGCTCTTCACCAGCGCCTCCGGTGCACCCCGACACGCACCCTGCGCGTCTGAGACTCACTCCACTTCCAATGCACACGTTGATCAGGCGCTCCTCACCAACGCCTCCTGTGCACCACGACACGCACCCTGCTCGTCCGAGACTCCCTTCACCTCCGATGCACACGATGACCAGGCGCTCTTCACCAACGCCTCCTGTGCACCACGACACGCACCCAGCGCGCCTGAGTCTCACTTCTCCTCCGTGTGTCCAAGATCACAGGGCACACCTCCCGAGGGTCTCAAGCTGCCACAACACGCTGCATGCGCCTACATGGAGGAGCCGCCCCTGATTACAACGCCAATAGCTCTAACTCTAAAAAATAAATGTGAGACCTATTGCATTGCAAATGGTTGTTTGCCATTGCAGTTAAGGATATGAATATAGGGCATAATTGGGCCCCACTTAAAACCTTGATCCTAAGGATGGCTACAGAAACCTTATTTGATCCGAACACACTTTTTTGCACATATTGTATTCTTAATGCAAACAATTTGTCATCTGATAGGGTCCAAATAGCCCAGCCAATGCCAGGATGGATAACGTTAAGCTGCTGTTCATAGTTCATCCCTTTGATAAGCGCGCCTTACTGGGTTCAATAATGACCAATCCAGGATAAGTTTGGAAAGTGTTTGGTGCCTTCGACCACTGAAGTAAAGAAATCATGCGATGCCGACGTCTGCTGCTGCTTACTGACATCAGAAATCTGAGCCCTGCTGAGGTACAGTACGTCAGTATGTGTGCAGTAGACTCCCTGACCACCTGGAGGGTGAAAAGAGCCCAGGCCGTGAAAAGAGGGATTATGTTGAAGGGCCTGAGGGGAGCGGAAAAGAAATTGAGCACCTCACAATGTCCAACACAATCAGTTGAGCGACAGAGAGATGTTAAACAGGCATAAACGGGCATTGATTGTCTAAACGTCTCCTGGGGGCATCGCAGGTGGAGTAAAAATAAAGAGTATCAAAAATAAGAGTGTTAGAGTGACTACAACCAGTCTGTGGGGCCAAACATCTGCCTGCATTAGCCCATCTGAACAGGAGGGCCAGAGAGGAATTGGCACAGGTGACTGATGAGCTGGACTCATTACCCTTGAGGAGGCTCTTCCAAGCTGTCCTTAATTCAGCAGTCTGGTCAATGCATTGCCCCGAAGTTTCAGATATACAGTCACCCAGGTATGGGATCTGTACTCCTTGCACACTGTGAATGGTACGGCTGCATGTCATGATCTAAGGATATACCAACAAAAAACATGTCCCATTGTGGTCAAAGAAAAACAGGGTAGATTGAAACAAACAATCAAAACGGGGAAATGCACTAAAACTGCATGTATCTGTGCAGGGATTGTAGTTTCTGGGGGGCATCTTCGGGATGTGCCCCGCCGCCCCCCCCAATAAATGCGTACTTGGTTTGGTAGTTCGTTCTTGGAGCCCTGAATCTGGTCTGCTATGTCTGTGTTGTTGTTCTCATTGTGCACCAAGGATATATATCTGCTGCTGGAATTCCAAAATGTGATACCAGATAATCTGGAATTAATGCCTGCTTGTTGTGTAAACCAGGGCAAAAATTATATTTCACAGAGCCTCGTTTTACTTTGTTATTACATATGAGAGCACTTTTAAATGCTTGAGTTCATGATTTGCGCTGTATGTTTGATGTAATACCATATTATTGCTCCATCTATAATAACTTAACATGTGTATTTGCAAAGCAGACGCTCACCCAAGGGTATCTTCGCGCTGAATAACAGATGTTTATTTTTACCCAATGGTACTCATGTCATCAACCTCAGATGGATGAAAAGCTGAGTAGATCTGAAAGGATTTGAACCTGGGAGCATGATAGTGAACACAGGCCCCTACAGTGGACGCATTAGTCCACTAAGCCACCAGACTCGGCTAGAAAAGAACCTCTACCATATTTAGGGTTTACATGACTATTGACTTGCCTCTTAGTTCTTTAATGGTATGGTAAATGCGGGTGAGCCATTAATAATTCGAAGTTCATATTTAAAACTATCACTTTTAATAAATATCTGTCTAGGCAGTGATATATTCTGATGTACTAAGGTGAAACGCTTCCACATGTTAAAGAAATACAATTGTTTGAATTTTGAAGAGTGCATTTACATATGTTTGTTGCACAATATACCTGCCAAAGGTTTTCATTGCTTGGCTCTTGCACCCAAGCCAGATCCTTGGCTCGGATTGCCCTATTAATTTTCTGTCATGCCCACCTTTATTTGCAATTTGGCATTAGCACATGGGTCAGTCAGCCACTTCATAAAATGATTTGTAAAAGGTGAAGACTGGAAACTGGATCTCTACCATCAAGGCTTCTCGTAGCAGACAAAGAAGAGTGTGTGCAGTTAAAATAAATGATCCCACGGCAGGGACTCCAGGCCATTGTATTGTACATGACCAAAGTCATGCGTTCCCAGGGAGAACTATCAGGCCCAGGTGGGACAGGCAGGAGCATAGCTTTTGGGGGAGGGGTGTCGTTCCGAAGTGAAACACCTCAAATGCACTCTAGGCTTGTAGTTAGGTCTGGAGGTCGCAAGTTGGGTTTGCTGTGTCTGTGACAGTTTTTCTTGTCGTTCTCATATCGCTAAGTCCTTTTAACTTGTTCATTTTTTGGAGCAGAAACATAAATGTATATTGACTGATTTACTAAATAAACAGTAAATAAGCAACCACTGAAGCACTCCTTGAATGGGTAGAAATGTACTACTCTTTGGAATTCACAAAACCTGGGAGTAGAAGGCTTTGAAAACTACACCAGCATCAGGTTTCCAGGCATACTGCTGGCAATCAAACATCAAAAAGGTGATTGGATGTATGCTTGCAAATAGCCTAACTAGTGGCAATCGCTTGGGGTAGCATTCCAGACACATTGTTTTTCACCCACTGTGCCACTCTAGACAGAAGTCCACCTAATGCAAATCAGTACTGACCCTGTTTCTAATGGAAACAGTCTATCTCGAACCTTGGTCATCTCACTCCTCAACCCTGCAGCCTACCGCTTTTTTAGTTGGGAAATGTAAGATTCAGACACCCCCCCCCCCCCGTCCCCTTATCCATCTCTCTGACTAAGATATGCCCCATATCTGTGGCCCAAACAAAGAGCAAGAAGCTGTCTGGATTTTTTCTTACCCTACGAAAAAATGTATAAGCAGCATCTGGGTCCTTGCTGGGGAACAAAATTGTATGTTGTAGACATAGATAGTGTTGTAGTTTGTCCAAAAGCCCCCTATACTCACAGCCAACAACAAGCTCATGTCAAGCTCATGGAAACTGTCAAGTTGCCATGCTGAAGGAACCTCACACCAACAGAGATATGGGAGTCAATTATCTTTATTTATAAGAAGTATCTTCTCTAGCTGGATAGTTTTTCTGCTACCGAGTGTGCCTATCTCCACCTGAGCTTATTTTCACTCCTTGGCCTCCATTGTCTCCTTTGTCCCCTACTTCCTGTCCTTTTCCTTCCTCTCACAGGAAGTGGTGTACAGGTCATTATTCTTCCCTAGACTACAACTGTACCTGTCCATGATGCTTCTACACTACAGAAAGGATCTACTCAGACTTAAGAAAGTAGAAGAAACTGCTAAGAAGTCCCAGACTCAGCGCAGCAGACATACATAGAGCAGGAAATCCAGCATGCATTCCTTACTGGATAATCAAGAGGAAAGCTTCTGAAAGATTCTATGACACAGACAGAAAGGCTTCAAGGCCTTCATTGTGAATTTGCAGGTAATACTCATTCAGCTGATAACCGGAGCTACTGGTGAATCAGTGTTTTACCCCAGGCCAGGATTTTGGTCGTGCTTGTGCGTGGTATTACAGATTTAAGTGGTATTTTCCCATTTTGTAGGGACTTTTCGGGGTCAAAATCGGAATAGCACAGTATTTCTGTTTCCCAAAAATTACTGACACCCATCGTTTAGGTAATTTCAGGTGATGTGTTATCACATCGGCATGCCTGACACAGTGGCGGCCTCTCCATTAGGGCATAAGAGCGCCGCCTCACTGCTTTCTCACAGTGCGAGAAGCAGAAAATAAAATTGTATTTTATATACCATTTTATTTTCTGCTTCTCGCGCTGCGAGAAAGCAGAAGGCAGGGGTATGCCTGGTTGGGGGCGGGCGGGCGGGTATGCCTGGTTGGGGGCGGGTGGGTGGGTCGGGGAGGAGTGGCTTGCACCACTCTGTATGCCCTGACTGTTTGGTCGGCCCTGGGGCCGACCAAAGCAGTCATGCGCACTCTACATTTTCTCTATGTAGGCTGCATGCAGCCTACATAGAGAAAATGTTTAGAAAGAACAATGGTTCAGGGTTGGCCTCAATGGGTCCAGAGCAAGAAAGTAAAATCCCCGAGGGGACAGTGGGGATTCAATTTATACTGGACAATTAATCGTCATGGGAGCAAGAAGGTAGGGAAACATATGTAGTGTAAAATAGACGGTTTATTTTACACAAGTATGAATTTTGTACTCAAAGTAATAGTCAGGTGCTCACATAAAGTGAAAGGTGCGTAATGTGACAAAGTGAGTGAACTAAAAACATAACATCACATTGACAACAAAATTGGAACTCCACTTGAGTATATACAATGGAAGGGGTTCCTGTTGTAAGGGTCAATGGCGTTTCGATCTTTTAGGTACTTAAGATCATCTTCAGGACATGTAGTGAGCAGTCTGAAACTAAATCGGAACAAGGCATGATTACGATATGTCCCTACATAAGGACTAGTTGCAGTGAGTAAGTGCTCCCAGTGTTTTTATAGTAAAAACAATTACAGCGCAACCTCATTGTTAAATTGAGGTAAGGTGAGTACAATTAATGTAACAGCGTGGGAGACCATTGAAGGGTGGTGCGCGCGAGGCGCCGGGTTAACTGTGGGGGGTCAAATTAATGAGCATGAAGGAGCATCATGCATATGGGCTCACAGTGGCGAACTTACTCTCAATAGGATGTCACTATCCAGGAAGAGAGCGGGGCCGGAGCCACTTTAGAAATGCAGGCGGGCCTCTTGCGTAGGGAGGCTGTATTGACCTGGTATCAAGGGAATAGAGCGTTAGTAAGTACCCGCGTTGTGCCAGGGAAGGTGTATGCAATGGGGTAAGGCGACTACTCACTAAGGTAACGTCCAGGGTGGCGTCAGGGTAGAGCTACTTCCAGTCGGAGGTGGCGTTTAAGCTGGAAACATTCAAGGGTTGTTTGCGGGTATGAGCTATGGGGATAAGAGAGAGTCAGCGGCCTACATAGTCTGTGCTTGCTCATGGAATAAGAAGGAGTGAGACACAGGCTGCTTACTTATTCGTGCCTGATTATCTGGTGCAGGATGAAGTCGGGGCTACTTCCAGCCGGGGGTAGCGTTTGATGTTGAGTCTGGGCTGCGGGGGTGGGAGAAAGTATATCAGTTGTCTTCATAGTCGGTGTTAGCTCTAGGGAATCGAGCGGGGTAAGGGCTGCTTACTTAATCGGATTACGGTTGCGGGACGAAGGGTTGGCACTCCTAGGGGCCGGCGCGCAATCCTTGGCGTTTCACTAATACACTTGTGTTCTAGCAGGGGATGTTTTAAGAAAAAACAATTAGGGCGCGCTGGGGATGGGATAGTTACTTATTAAGTAGCGCCAAGGTACTCACAATCTGTGAAGGGAACCTAGACGTGGAACACGTGGGCATGATGAGTGCATGTACCTGAGAGGTAAGGTCAACAAGTTTAGATAATTGACAGCGGAGTTGCCTACAGGGACTGAGAAAGTATTAGGCGGAATACTCACACAATTGGAGTTGCTTGTCCATGTCTGAAATCTAATGGTGGAGTAAACCAAGGTGTCATAATCGGATACGGAATCTTAATCTATTACACCAAGTTTGAAAAAAGCGAGGGAGAGCCCGGAGGTACTTACTGATTCAGAGTACCGGAGGCGAGTTAAACACCATCCTGCCCGGCGCGCTGCAGTCGATGCACCTGTAGCGACGGAACAGGAAGGGTGGAGGGCGTGCTTTAAGTAGTGTTTGTCACGCGATGACAAAGCATAGTTGGTTAGCAGAGACAGGCTGCGCATGCGTCTTGTGGAGTGGTCCTGCTAACGCTAGGGAAGTCAGTAGAGAGGTCGCTGATTTCTCACTGCGGCTCTGTCAGGGGCGGATGCGTGCTGGTGGACGCTAACGATTAGGATTACTCAGTGTGCTCGGTAATACATGTATCAGCCAGTGACATCAATTGGCAATGAAGGTTATAGAGAGCGGCATTTTTCGGCATTGTGAAACTCTACAGTGCGTTCATGTTAACACAGGCAATAATGGACAAGTATGAATACAGCAATATATGCACAATAGGGATTACTGAGTGCGCTCGGTAATTGATGTATCAGCCAGTGACATCAATTGGCAGTGAAAGTTATAGAGAGCGGCATTTTTCGGCATTGTGAAGCTGTACAGTGCGATCATATTAACACAAGCAAACTAAACAAGTATGAATACAGCAACATATGCACAACCGAACAGGGAGGAAAAGGGGGCTGAGTAGAGCAGGTGAACACAGAGTATGTTCTACAGGACCGTGTATTCGCCACGGTCTTATGTACAGGCATTCCATTCATCAAAAGAGTTTAGTCCATTCTCGATAGTCCTGCAATTAATTGCAGGACTATCGAGAATGGACTAAACTCTTTTCCCCCTTTTCCTCCCTGTTCGATTGTGCATATTATGACACCTTGGTTTACTCCACCATTAGATTTTGGACACGGACAAGCAACTCCAATTGTGTGAGTATTCCGCCTAATACTTTCTCAGTCCCTGTAGGCAACCCCGCTGTCAATTATCTAAACTTGTTGACCTTACCTCTCAGGTACATGCACTCATCATGCCCACGTGTTCCACGTCTAGGTTCGCTTCACAGATTGTGAGTACCTTGGCGCTACTTAATAAGTAACTATCCCATCCCCAGCGCGCCCTAATTGTTTTTTCTTAAAACATCCCCTGCAAGAACACAAGCGTATTAGTGGAACGCCGAGGACTGCGCGCCGGCCCCTAGGAGTGCCAGCCCTTCGTCCCGCAACCGTAATCCGATTAAGTAAGCAGCCCTTACCCTGCTCGATTCCCTAGAGCTAACACCGACTATGCAGACAACTGATATACTTTCTCCCACCCCCGCAGCTCAGACTCAACATCAAACGCTACCCCCGGCTGGAAGTAGCCCCGACTTCATCCTGCACCAGATAATCAGGCACGAATAAGTAAGCAGCCTGTGTCTCACTCCTTCTTATTCCATGAGCAAGCACAGACTATGTAGGCCGCTGACTCTCTCTTATCCCCACAGCTCATACCCGCGAACAACCCTTGAATGTTTCCAGCTTAAACGCCACCTCCGGCTGGAAGTAGCTCTACCCTGACGCCACCCTGGACGTTACCTTAGTGAGTAGTCGCCTTGCCCATTGCATACACCTTCCCTGACAACGCGGGTACTTACTAACGCTCTATTCCCTTGATACCAGGTCAATACAGCCTCCCTACGCAAGAGGCCCGTCTGCATTGCTAAAGTGGCTACAGCCCCGCTCTCTTCCTGGATAGTGACACCCTATTGAGAGTAAGTTCACCACTGTGAGCCCATATGCATGATGCTCCTTCACGCTCATTAATTCGACCCCCCACAGTTAACCCGGCGCCTCGCGCGCACCACCCTTCAATGGTCTCCCACGCTGTTACATTAATTGTACTCACCTTACCTCAATTTAACAATGAGGTTGCGCTGTAATTGTTTTTACTATAAAAACACTGGGAGCACTTACTCACTGCAACTTACCTTATGTAGGGACATATCGTAATCATGCCTTGTTCCGATTTAGTTTCAGACTGCTCACTACATGTCCTGAAGATGATCTTAAGTACCTAAAAGATCGAAACGCCGTCGACCCTTACAACAGGAACCCCTTCCATTGTATATACTCATGTGGAGTTCCAATTTTGTTGTCAATGTGATGTTATGTTTTTAGTTCACTCTCACTTTGTCACATTATGCACCTTTCACTTTATGTGAGCACCTGACTATTACTTTGAGTACAAAATTCATACTTGTGTAAAATAAACCGTCTATTTTACACTACATATGTTTCCCTACCTTCTTGCTCCCATGACGATTAATTGTCCAGTATAAATTGAATCCCCACTGTCCCCTCGGGGATTTTACTTTCTTGCTCTGGACCCATTGAGGCCAACCCTGAACCATTGTTCTTTCTAAACATACACTAACCCCAGGTTCACATTTCGGGGTACCCTTGTTCTCCCATACTACATAGAGAAAATGGCCTCCCTACAGGTGCCCCGCTGGGCGCTGCCCGCAACTCCGCACCAATCACAATGCTGCCATTGCAGCGTTGTGAGTGGCTTACAGGAGGGGAGGGAGCATGCCTGTTCCTGTTTCTGTTGAGGAGCAGCAGAGGCGTTCCCCCTCCCTTCCGCAAGTATTGCAAGCTGCGACTGGCGTATGAAGCTGCCTGTTTGTCGCCACCCGCTTTAATGTGTCCTCAAATCATAAAACGAGCGGTAACCCTAGCATGTGGGGTTAGGTCGGATACAAACTCCTGCAGAGAATGTCCCAATTGTAAATGATGGCCTTTTCATCCTGGAAGCTCTGCCTGCTGTCTTCATAACTTAGGACATCCGGGCGCCTGCAGTCAAAGTGATTTTATACTAGAGTTTTATAGAAGGTTGAACTGTAGTTTAAATGTAAAGTTGGTCAAATGAAACTTGCCACAATATACAAGTGAGTTTGGATTATTTAAAATTAATTTATAAGGTATCGAGCCGGGAAGGGCTGCCCCCATTAGTTTCATGCATTAGATCTGAAAATCCTTGAAGCGTTTGTGCACTATGGACTCTGCGTCTCACTACGTGTGTCTGACAGTGTGAGCAATGGAAGGGCTATGAAAGTGAAAGCACACTATCTCTGCTTCTGCTTACTCTGTAAGGGGCGGGAGTGACTTAATTTCCCGAAAACAGCAGCGGAAAGGGAAAAGGAGCACGGACATTTTGAGGAAACCGGAATAGCGGACGGTCTACGCCCAAGAGCCGCCGGTGCGCTCGCAGGCCCGCCGGGAGTCAGTTGTTCTGCTATCGCTTGGCTGTGGTTTGCGGATGGTGGCGGTTTTCTAGCATCGGTAAAGGGATGAGATGACAGGCGGAGGGGTGACAGGAACCAGGGGGGGAGGTGAGAGGCGGAGGGGTGATAGGAACCAAGGGGGAGGTGAGAGGCAGAGCGGTGATAGGAACCAAGGGAGAGGTGACAGGCAGAGGGATGATAGAGGGCGTTGGAGCAGGCCTAGGGCTAGAATCCGATATTGATATAGAAAAGCGTT
This sequence comes from Calotriton arnoldi, assembly GCA_963921515.1. NCBI lineage: Eukaryota > Metazoa > Chordata > Amphibia > Caudata > Salamandridae > Calotriton > Calotriton arnoldi. Next base: position 220,755 of record CAWUFW010004423.1, read on the forward strand.
TATTCAAATTGAAGAATGACTCAGAGAGTGAGCAGTGGGGGGTAGGTTTTAACATGCTGGCCGTGGCCCTTCGAGGTGGGCAAAGCCCTCTGGGACCGCACGTGCCCCCGGAGCACAGGGCCAAACTGTGGAAGAAGGTGCAGATGTGGGTGGTAGCAAGCTGTTGAACAGGGAGCAGCCTCCTGAGGAGGACCGCACCTGGCTCCTGGAGGAGCTGGACCCCTGGGAGCTGGACCCCAAGGCGCAGGAGCACCTGCGGGGCAAGATCAGGTCCCTCAGTGAGGCCATGGGGAGGCTGCTGACCAGCACGGCCAACCTGGCCCCTGCCCTGGAGTGGAAAGGGCCCCGGATGCTGCCCCTGGTTAGACGGTGGTGCGTTGGGCCAGCTACAGCTCATTCACGACCCAGGAGCGAGGGAACCAAGGGTGGCTGCACCAACGCCTGTCTGACCTCAGCAGGAGGGTGTCTGAGGAGCTCTCCTCAGGGGCCCTGGGAGACCTCTCCAGCCTGGAGAAGGAACTGGTGCAGCTGAGATCCCAGTGCATGCAGCAGACCTCAGAGGTGGTGGCCAGGATCGAGTACACACTGGACCGGAAGATACCAGAACCGAGGGAGGAGGCGAAGGCACACATTCCACCTGAAGGGAACCAGCTGCTGGCCGGAAGGACGTCAAAATCAGGTCTGGGAGACACTTCCTTCCTTTGGGCTCTTGGGGTTTCTGTTAAATCAACACTTTAAAATGCTGACTTAAAAATCAGAGAACCATTGACAAAGTCCAAAAGTTTAAATGTGTTGTCTAGTTCACGGCACGCAGACCAGCAAACTTACAATAGTCCCAGAAATCTTCATTTCCTACAATCACCGGAAATCAACCTTGTAAGAAATGTAATATTAATGCATAAGGTCAGGACGGGGTGTGGAGGGGCCGGGCACCGGACGGGGTCATCAGACCTCAGAGTGGTTGACACCTTCCTGCTTTCTCAAATTTGCTTGAAAATGCACAATTGCCCACTCTTTTTTCAAAATTTTCTCGGGGAGAAACCCCCCCGAAACCCCAATAGCTCGCTCGCCGCAGTGCAGTACGACAATTGTTTTACGCCCCACCACTTTCAAATGTCGCCATCTGCCACTGGCCTGACATCTGCAACATAAGGGCCCTGCTGAGTTCTATCTCAGAAAAACAACTCAGACCCCTCTCACACATTCACATATTCCAAGGACAAAGTGGCACACGTGAGGTAATCTGATTCTTTCAACTCTTCTTATCCTCTAGGCAAAAGATATGGGGTCCTATTCACAAAGGTAAATGTGGTCGCAAATTTAGTATTACTACCAAATTTACAATTTTTACTCCTATGGGAATTCACAAAGGGATTCCTGGCAGGCATAAGTCCATTTAAAGGGGTGGTGATCTCCTTCATAAGTGTGGATATCTTGTCATCTGTAAATCCACATAAGGTGTGGGAAAAACAGTGCTTAATTTGAGTCAGTGGTTGCTGGTGGGGCCCAATGGCACTCATTTTTGGGGATGATAGTTATTTTTCCCAGGAAAGACACAAAAAAGCGAAAAGATGGAGGAAAGAATGATGGTAAAACCGCCATTAGGGAGAAAGCAGGAGCCCGCAAAAGTAAGATAATGGGGCAGGAAGTGTCTGACAGCAAATTAAAAGGCATGAAGTGGATTTAAGACTGCACAGCCTTGGTATTCAGTGCACCAACATTTAATTGTACTGGCGGCGGGCTTCTGAGCATGGTTTTGGGCACCAGCTTTCTTTCCTTTACAAATTAAGCACTAGGGAAAAAAGGTGTTGGAAAGCATGGTTTGCCTTGAAAGTTTGGGAACACGACAAACATGGAAGTTTGTTGCCATTCCTATACTATGATCTGGCCCGTTCCCACTCTAGAATGGTAGGAACTTTACTTCAGAATGGGCTACTTTTTTTCCCTCCTGGGTCGGAAGGAGAGTGGATCAGCCCTACATTTCTAGGGGGGCAGGACGGGAGGGGAATGGTTTTCTCCAAGGGAAAAATATTTTTCCCTTGAGCAAAAAAATAAATGAAGTCCATTTGCTAAGGGGAAACTTAACGCTGGACAGAGTTCTTGTCCGCATAAACCCCGTACAGAGGGAATGGAAACAAACGTTTGTTATCACATAATTCCCTAATAAATCCTGATGAAAATCTGTGTTAGAATCAGCTTGTTAGTGCGCAAACTTTTGTCTCATTTACTTTCCAATGCACCAACTACTTGAATCAGGAGCGATGTAGTCCCTAACGGACTCTGGTGTTCCCCGATGGACCAGTGTCTACTTTATTAAGTCTCACTCTTTAGGATGAAGGTGAAAACATTCTCAATAAGAATGACAGACAAGGACTGAAGTTTAAAAGTTTACTCAAAGAATATAGGTACAGAAATACATAAGCTGGACTATCAATCAGTTAAGCATGGAGGACTATAAATCATAAAGTACAAGAAGAACTCTGTAAAGTACTACAGAAAATCCAGCATAGACTCACCTTCTAAGAAAGGGGAAAGGTGAGATCTTACAAACTGAAAATGCAGGTCATTTTTTAGGACTTTAGACAAAGGATTTCATACATACACTACATCAATGCATGGTTCTCAGGGTATGCATCAATGGGAAACAACAAAGAAAATAATTTTACTACAGAATCCTTCGAAGATTGTCTCATAAATCTCCTACATTGGGTTCAGATGTTCCCAAAGTATATTCAGGTGACATAACTTGATACACAGGCCCTCATTTATGAAAGGGTTGCGTCACATTAGTGCCACTCAATGTGGTATATGCCTAATGCAAACCTCTAAATCAGATTTTTGAAGTCACGCAAAGCCATGTGAGTGGCTCTGAGAGGCTTAAAAAATCTGGACTAATGCAACGCAGCGCAAATCACTGCTTTGCTTTACTCTGCCCTGGGTAGGAGTTTCATGCGTCGGTGTTCCCATGCAACTCCCATGGATTTTGACACATCACCAGATTTACAAGAACTTGTAAACCTGGGGATGCGCCAAAAATGTTCACTTTCCCAAGGGAGGCATAACGAGGAGAAATAGCTCTATTTTTCCTCATTTGTTCCGCATTCTGCAGCACACATAGAAAGTGGAATATATCTCCCAGGATTGTTTTTGTGCAGGAAGGTGCCATTTCCTGCACCAAAACAATCCTGCATGCAACATAGGCACCCTTGCACCATTGTCCAAGGCTGCCTGTGTTGACGCTAAGCTTCGAAAAGGGGCCCCAGTGCAAGGGAAAGCACTGGAATGCACTGTATTGCCTTAAATACAGTGCATTCCTTCACTTTCTCTGTCACACAGTGCAGCAAGGTGACTTGCTGCGTGGCACTGTGTGACTTCATCATAAATGAGGCCCATAGTTTGTTATTTAGTCTATGACAAAATTAGGTACACTGCATTCAATGTGACTTGGAAACAGTACTTAATTTGAGCCGGTGGTTTCTGGTGCTCGGCACCGGCACTAAATTGTCAGCACTGGCTCTAGTGACAATCCACCACATGGTGGTGCTATCTGTCCAATTTTGAGATAAGAACAACAATTGTGTTTGATACGTTAATATACTTTAAAAAAATGTAATATCTACTGCTCACTCCAGTATTATAGCTTTAGGTGGTCCGGAATAGTCTGAATTGCCACACTTGTAGGAGTGTGATGGTTAATAGTTGTGCTGTGTAGGACTTGGCCTCTTTGGCTAAAATTCCCTAAACTTTTTGCTTTCCCCCTAGACCGTTTTCCTGACAGAGTTGCCAATTTAGATGCTTTGGGTACTTTGCCACTGCTGATCAGTGTCAAAGTACAAGTGTTCCCTGTGTAAAGTGTAATGGTAATTGGTTAGCCATGATTGGTATGTTTGCCTTACTAGTAAAGTCTCTAGTGATGTGCACTGTGTGTGCCAGGGCTAGTAATGCAAGGGTACGCGGAGAAGGGAACTCAGGCCTGCAGTGTAGGGCCTGCGCGCAGTTTGCTAAGTTAGCATGTTGTCCTGACAAGTGCAACCACTTGTCAGGCCTTACTTTCCCTTCTGCATACACAGTGGGCACCCCTGTGGTAGGTCCCGGGTAACCCCTGGGCAGGGTGCAGTGTAGGTAAAAGGCAGGACATATACTGAGGTGTGTGTTATGTCCTGACTGTGAAAAACACTCCATTTCGTTTTTCACTGGTGAAAGGCCATCCTGCCCTTAGGACAGAATGGGGGAGGCTGGGTATTGTGTTTGTTAGCCTAGTTTCCCATAAGTTTGAAATGGAGAGGTGAAGATTAGTATGTATGAACTCACAGCGTCATAACACATCTTTCTATGAAAGTGGTTTTGTCACTGTGTGTTCAGAAACCACTCTTTTAGAAAGTGGCTGAGTTTTGAGCTTTAAGCATTTGTGTGTCTCTGCAGAATGTGGATTGACTGTCTGTATCTGAGAGGGGAGAGGAGCTGGGGGAGGTCTTGACCCAGGGAGGGGTTGAGATGGCACCAGGCTGACCTGCATCTGGAGAGTATGCGAGGAGAAAGCACCGGGAGGTGAAGAGGCCTGGGTTGCAGCTATAAAACAATTGACCCATCTCCTGCTGAGTGATTAAGGATCCAGACCCCCAGTATCAAAGGGAGAAAGGTGACACTGGGAGGGAGACACCCAGAACTGATTTAGGCAGGGGTCAGGGACCCCTGAGCACAACGAACTTTAAAGACATTTAGGGGTATAACTATGAGAGCTGAGACCCCTGAACGTTGAAATAGAAATGGATTGAGACTGAAAAGGCTTGGACCCATTTCGTGGTCAAGAGGAACCTCTGCTAAGGAAGGAACAACTGAAGAGACTGCTGGGAAGGACCAACCCTTGCTTCGTGATCTGGGGCTGGTCTGCAGTTTGCTGTTTTAACCAAGGAAGAGGCTGTTAGGACTGTGCTTCGTGCGCTGGGTCCCCCTGCTTGAAGAAGACTGTGCTTTGTGCTGTGCCTTGTAACCCCAAGGGCCCGAGGTGAGCTGGCTCCCTGTTTGAAACACAAGAACATAAAGGTTTCCGGAGAAGTTTCAAGTGATGCAGTGGGCGCTTGTTGTGGCAGCTTGATACCCTCAGAAGGTGTGCCCTGTGATCTTGGACACATGGAGGTGAAGTGAGACTCAGACGCGCTGGGTGCGTGTCGTGGTGCACAGGGGGCGTTGGTGAAGAGCGCCTGGTCAACGTGTGCACCGGAGGTGAAGTGAGTCTCGGACGCGCTGGGTGCGTGTCGTGGTGCACCGCAGGCATTGGTGAAGAGCGCCTGGTCAGCGTGTGCATCGGAGGTGACGTGAGACTCGGACACGCAGGGTGCGTGCTGTGGTGCACCGCAGGCGCTGGTGAAGAGCGCCTGGTCGGCGGGTGCATCGGAGGTGAAGGGTGTCTCGGACGCGCAGGGTGCGTGTCGTGGTGCACAGGAGGCGTTGGTGAGGAGCGCCTGTTCAACATGTGTATCGGAAGTGGAGTGAGTCTCGGACGTGCAGGGTGCATGTCGGGGTGCACCGGAGGCGCTGGTGAAGAGCGCCTGGTCATCGAGTGCACCGGAGGAGAAGTGAGGCTCGGACACGGTGAGCGTGTCGGGGTGCGGCCGAATGCGTTGGTGAAGAGCGCCTGGATATCGGGACACTGGAGTTGGAGTAAGTCTCAGTGAAGCAGCTTGCGTGCTTTGGTGCAACCTGGGACTGTGGAGGTGATCGGCTGATCATCGTGTGCACCGGAAGAAAGTGAGTCTCTGCAGCGCGGTGTGCGTGTCTTGGTGCCAACTGAGACCGCAGGAAGGAGTGCCTGGTGAAGGTGCACTCGGAGTCGACGTGAAGTCCCATCAGCATTGTGTGTGTGGCTTTGTGCCAGAGGAGACCCGGAGGGTGCTGTGGTGAACGTGCACCCGGAGTAACGTAATCTGAGAGGCTTGGGGTACGTGTGCCCCGCGGCCGCCTGAGACCTTCAAAACAGTCGCGGCCCGGACCGGCAGCCCCGGAGGAGCTGAGCTGCCAGGCCGAGCCGCTGAGGCCCATTGAGAAAGTTCTACACGGAAGGCCCAGTTCGCTGAAGGAGGAGAGGAGAGTGGGGTTGCACCCCCAGGTAACGTGGATCACTGCCAGGGGGGGTGCGGGCTCGAAGGGACACTCTCTCGGCCTCTCAGTCCTTTTGGCGACGTGAGCCTTTGCTTCGGCTCAGATTGGGGCCCGTACTGCGTTAAGGAGTGGCAGTACTGGGGCCAGAGTGAGAAGCTGTACTTTTTGTCATCGTTGATACGTGTGGGGGGGCATCTGTTATTGAAGAGGCTGACTGTCGTAATACACATTGCCAATATTGCTGCTAACGAACAGCCGGACTGTCTTATGACGCCTGACATTATTTCTGCATAACGAAGTACACGATTGTAGCGCTACGCATTGCATTATTTCTCCCTTGCAAAGTACAGGATTGTAGGGGCCCGCATTGCATTATTTCTTCATTGCAAAGTACATGATTGTAGCTATGCATTGCATTATTCCTTCATTGCAAGGTACATGATTGTAGCGGCGCGCACTGCCTTATTTCTTCATTGCAAAGTACGTGATTGGGGTGTGACGCATTGCATTATTCCTTCATTGCGCAGTACATGATGGTAGCGGTACGCATTGCATTATTTCTCCCATTGCAAGGTACCAGGGTGTATCGTTACGCATTGTATTATTATTCCTTTGCCCAGCACAGGATTGTATCGTTACGCAGCGCAATATTGTTTGTCCATTGCAACGTGTGTGTTTCTAGCATTACGACCAGCATAGCATTTTGAAAGTGGTGGTTGGGATTTGAACCTACCAGCCAGCCGGAACGAATATTACCCTTTATCATATGTTGGTTTATGTATCGTGTGGTCTGATCGTATATCTTTTTACATAAAGTTTATACTCGTTTTATCAAACTCGTGTGGAGTCCATTTGTGGTGTCACCAGTGGGTTGTTGTGAGTGTGGTTGCACATACTGTACACTCGTGACTTGGAGATAGGCCTGGCTGCTCGTGCCAAGCTAGTAAGGGGGTGAGCAGGGCTATCTCAAACGGTGTCCTTACTTGGCCTAGAGTTGAGTGAGGAGTCCCGGGTCTCGCATTTGGTGACAGTGGTGCGGGACGGGGACTCTGGCTTCCAACATTTGGCGGCAGAGCGGTGGGATACGATCCTAACGTAAATTGAAACACGTGTGTGCAAAACCACTCACAGTAATTGGTGTACATCATAAATTGATCGCAGACCATGACGCAACAACATATTGTTTTGAATTGTTGGTTCTATTGTTGAGTAACCTTTAAACCACACATCATGTCTCAGGAGGGGAGCCAGGTAGCCGGTGAGGCTGCGGCTGCAGAATTAGAGTTTAACATTGAGGCATTGTTTACCTACAAGGTTGATCAGTTGAGGAAATTCTGCAGAGCTTTGGGATGTCCCATGAAGGGTAGCGCCAAGAAGGAGGAGCTCCAAGTGGCCTTGAGGGCCTGGTGGGAAGCCAAAGAGGCTCAGGAGACGGGTGATGTTGAGGTGGATGAGGATGACCCATGGAATGGATTTGGTCCACAGGATTTGCCAGTGGAGGGACCAGCCACAGGGGCAGGTAGTAGCCATTCAGGGAGGAGCTTTTCACCAGAGGAGTTGGAGGAAAACCGAAGGGTCAGACTGCATGAGTTGGAGGTGTTAAAACTTAAAACTCAAGCAGAGGAGAGCAGGAACGCTCTCGCGTTGGAAGGGAAGCAGATTCTCTTCGCTCATGAGTTAAGCATGAGGGAACTGGACATTAAGGGTAAACAAGCAGAGTCCAGTTCAAATGGTGGCAGCGCACAGCCAGTGCCAAGTGTGGATGAGTACAAGTATGCACTGGAAGATTGGGTAGTGGTTAGCATGGTAAATGATTTGGAGGGGTTGTCCAATTTGGCCCCAGGGGAGCATAGGCTCAGAAATTATTTTCCAGGATTGCGCCACCCAGGTTAAGGTGTGGGCTTCTTGATTCCCGGGAGCCTGCATGAGAACCGGACCCATGGTCATGGGTCCAGGGGCCAGAAAAGGCCCCAGAGAGGGAAGAAGGGCCAAGTGGCGCAAGGATATCCCAGAGTAGTGAGGAGGGATTGCTGGCTAGCCCCTTGTCTCAAAAGAGGGGGAGGAAGAGTAAGCAGCACCCCCACTGGGGGGGGGCCGTAGGAGAGCCCCCGGGTGGAGGCCTACTTGCCAGAGGTGTGAGGAAGGACATCTAGCGTCAGGAGGGCGTGGGGAGTCTGTAGCCAGAGCTCCTGCCGTTCTGAAGTTTGTGGGTGCCATTCCTAAGTGGCAGGCCCAGAAAAATAAATGGAAGGATAAAAGAGGGTTGTGTTCCCCAGTGGGAACACCCGTGGGACAGTGTCCAGCCAGTGGGGCTGGGTCCCCTAGAAGTGACCAGGGTAAATCCCCTTTTAACCTGGAGGGCAGGATGACTAGAGGTAGTATCCTGACCGATGGGCCTTCCCAGGGTACCACTCCAGGGTGGGGTTGGCTTGGGTCCAGCACCCCTGGAGGGGTGCCCCTGGCCGGGAGGGATCCATGGAACAGCATTGTTGGCTCAGGGAGTAGTGATCAAGAAGACCCCCTGGTGTCAGGAAGGCGTGAAACAGGAGGGTGTCCCTGTGGTAGAGGGCCTGCGTCCTGGTTCTATCGCCCGAAGCTGGGAAGTCAATCAAGGTAATGATTGGTCTACCCTGGCTTTTGGCTGGGAGGGGGTTGTGTAGGACTTGGCCTTTTTGGCTAAAGTTCCCTAAACTTTTTGCTTTCCCCCTAGACCGTTTTCCTGACAGAGTTGCCAATTTAGATGCTTTGGGTACTTTGCCACTGCTGATCAGTGTCAAAGTACAAGTGTTCCCTGTGTAAAGTGTAATGGTAATTGGTTAGCCATTATTGGTATGTTTGCCTTACTAGTAAAGTCCCTAGTGATGTGCACTGTGTGTGCCAGGGCTAGTAATGCAAGGGTGCGTGGAGAAGGGAACTCAGGCCTGCAGTGTAGGGCCTGCGCGCAGTTTGCTAAGTTAGCATGTTGTCCTGACAAGTGCAACCACTTGTCAGGCCTTACTTTCCCTTCTGCATACACAGTGGGAACCCCTGTGGTAGGTCCCGGGTAACCCCTGGGCAGGGTGCAGTGTAGGTAAAAGGCAGGACATATACTGAGGTGTGTGTTATGTCCTGACTGTGAAAAACACTCCATTTCGTTTTTCACTGGTGAAAGGCCATCCTGCCCATAGGACAGAATGGGGGAGGCTGGGTATTGTGTTTGTTAGCCTAGTTTCCCATAAGTTTGAAATGGAGAGGTGAAGTTTAGTATGTATGAACTCACAGCGTCATAACACATCTTTCTATGAAAGTGGTTTTGTCACTGTGTGTTCAGAAACCACTCTTTTAGAAAGTGGCTGAGTTTTGAGCTTTAAGCCTTTCTGTGTGTCTCTGCGGAATGTGGATTGACTGTCTGGATCTGAGAGGGGAGAGGAGCTGGGGGAGGTCTTGACCCAGGGAGGGGTTGAGATGGCACCAGGCTGACCTGCATCTGGAGAGTATGCGTGGCGAAAGCACAGGGAGGTGAAGAGGCCTTGGATGCAGCTATAAAACAATTGACCCATCTCCTGCTGAGTGATTAAGGATCCAGACCCCCAGTATCAAAGGGAGAAAGGTGACACTGGGAGGGAGACACCCAGAACTGATTTAGGCAAGGGTCAGGGACCCCTGAGCACAACAAACTTCAAAGACATTTAGGGGTATAACTATGAGAGCTGAGACCCCTGAACGTTGGAATAGCAATGGATTGAGACTGAAAAGGCTTGGACCCATTTGGTAGTCAAGAGGAACCTCTGCTAAGGAAGAACAACTGAAGAGACTGCTGGGAAGGACCAACCCTTGCTTCGTGATCTGGGGCCGGTCTGCAGTTTGCTGTTTTAACCAAGGAAGAGGTTGTTGGGACTGTGCACGTTGCGCTGGATCCCCCTGCTTGAAGAAGACTGTGCTTTGTGCTGTGTCTTGTAACCCCAAGGGCCCGAGGTGAGCTGGCTCCCTGTTTGGAAACACAGGAACATAAAAGTTTCCGGAGAAAATTCAAGCGACGCGGTGGGTGCGTGTTGTGGCAGCTTCAGACCCTCGGAAGGTGTGCCCTGTGATCTTGGACACACGGAGGGGAAGTGAGACTCAGACACGCTGGGTGCGTGTCGTGGTGCACAGGAGGCATTGCTGAAGAGCGCCTGGTCAGCGTGTGCATCGAAGGTGACGTGAGACTCGGACGCGCAGGGTGCGTGTCGTGGTGCACCGCAGGCGCTGGTGAAGAGCGCCTGGTCGGCGGGTGCATCGGAGGTGAAGGGAGTCTCAGATGTGCAGGGTGCGTGTCGTGGTGCACAGGAGGCGTTGGTGAGGAGCGCCTGATCAACGTGTGCATCGGAAGTGGAGTGAGTCTCGGATGCGCAGGGTGCATGTCGTCTTGCACCGGAGGCGCTGGTGAATAGCGCCTGGTCATCGAGTGCACCGGAGGAGAAGTGAGGCTCTGACACGGTGAGCGTGTCGGGGTGCGGCCGAAGGCATTAGTGAAGAGCGCCTGGATATTGGGGCACCAGAGTTGGAGTAAGTCTCAGTGAAGCAGCCTGCGTGCTTTGGTGCAACCTGGGACTGTGGAGGTGATCGGCTGATCATCGTGTGCACCGGACGAAAGTGAGTCTCTGCAGCGCGGTGTGCGTGTCTTGGTGCCAACTGAGACCGCAGGAAGGAGTGCCTGGTGAACGTGCACTCGGAGTCGACGTGAAGTCCCATCAGCGTTGTGTGTGTGGCTTCATGCCAGAGGAGACCCGGACGGTGCTGTGGTGAACGTGCACCTGGAGTAACGTAGTCTCAGAGGCGTGCGGTACGTGTGCCCCGCGGCCGCCTGAGACCTTCATAACAGTCGCGGCCCGGACTGGCAGCCCCGGAGGAGCTGAGCTGCCAGGCCGAGCCGCTGAGGCCCATCGAGAAAGTTCTACACGGAAGGCCCAGTTCGCTGAAGGAGGAGAGGAGAGTGGGGTCGCACCCACAGGTAACGTGGATCACTGCGTGGGCGGGGTGCCGGCTCGGAGGGACACTCTCTTGGCCTCTCAGTCCTTCTGGCGACGTGAGCCTTTGCTTCGGCTCAGAGTACTGCGTTCAGGTGTGGCAGTACTGGGGCCAGAATGAGAAACTGTACTTTATGTCATCGTTGATACGTGTGGGGGGGCATCTGTTATCGAAGAGGCTGACTGTCGTAATACACATTGCCAATATTGCTGCTAACGAACTGCCGGACTGTCTTATGACACCTGACATTATTTCTGCATAACGAAGTACACGATTGTAGCGCTACGCATTGCATTATTTCTCCCTTGCAAAGTACAGGATTGTAGCGGCCCGCATTGCATTATTTCTTCATTGCAAAGTACATGATTGTAGCTACGCATTGCATTATTCCTTCACTGCAAAGTACATGATTGTAGCGGCGCGCACTGCATTATTTCTTCATTGCAAAGTACATGATTGGGGTGTGACGCATTGCATTATTCCTTCATTGCGCATATTGTAGCGGTACGCATTGCATTATTTCTCCCATTGCAAGGTACCAGGGTGTATCGTTACGCATTGTATTATTATTCCTTTGCCCAGCACAGGATTGTATCGTTACGCAGCGCACTATTGTTTGTCCATTGCAACGTGTGTGTTTCTAGCATTACGACCAGCATAGCATTTTGAAAGCGGTGGTTGGGATTTGAACCTACCAGCCAGCCGGAACTAATATTACCCTTTATCATATGTTGGTTTATGTATCGTGTGGTCTGATCGTATATCTTTTTACATAAAGTTTATACTCGTTTTATCAAACTCGTGTGGAGTCCATTTGTGGTGTCACCAGTGGGTTGTTGTGAGTGTGGTTGCACATACTGTACACTCGTGCCTTGGAGATAGGCCTGGCTGCTCGTGCCAAGCTACTAAGGGGGTGAGCAGGGCTATCTCAAACAGTGTCCTTACTTGGCCTAGCATTGAGTGAGGAGTCCCGGGTCTCGCATTTGGTGACAGTGGTGCGGGACGGGGACTCCGGCTTCCAACATGCTGGTACTGTCAGAGCTGGCTGGGGCGATGGGTGGTGCAGGTTGCAGTGGCCTTGCGAAAAGATCCACTGCACTTACTTTTATGCAAATTAAGCACTGCTGGGAAAGTCTCAGTCTTTCAGTGTAAAGCCCACAATTCTTTATTACAGCATCAACAGTGATCGCGTGATACATTATGATGTCACATCCAAAATGGAAGAAAGCACGATTTGTCTCAAGTTAGTGTGAGCTTGATTTCTTGTGCATTAAAAACACTACAAATAAACACAACCAACAAAAACAGAGCCCACGAGCTTTGCAATTGGATCCAATAGGAATTAGTGAAATCTAAAAAGAAGTAATTTTTCAAACGCAGATAGAATAACTCCGCGACAGAATAACTCCGCGACAGCGGTGTAATACTTTATTCATGAACAAAGCCCAAATACATTTAACTTTCCGCACCCTTTTGACGAAAAACTTGCCTGAAAGAGGAAACATGTAATCCCCCATGGACTGCATGCCAATAACAGGAATGTGGATAATCATTCCCTCACTCCTCAATGAGTCGACAGTCAGTATGACCCGGCGACATCTTCATTTCTGAAATTTCACAAACACCCTGGATACAGATCTATAATGCAAATGATGCCCCGAGGGAAAGACAAGGAAGGAAGCCGCATTCCTACCAGGTTCATAGAGCAATAAATAGAAGCTTGGGAAATGGAATTAATGAGGGTCCGCAGGGTGTCTGATCTGATTACAAGCAGCAGTAATCTGCAAACGGCTGTTGAAAATCGTGTACCTCAGCGTACAATATCTATCTTTTTGTCAACATCTCCTCTCAGTAAATTGCATCGGATGAAACAAACGCATCCCTGCTTCAAATCATGAGAAGTGGTAATACATTTAACACCTTTTAATGGTCTGTTTAAAAACAGCAGCCCATTTCCAAAGCATTGATATGTGCTTCAATACAATTTGAAGTCTAGAGTTGTAAATAGGACGACATGTATAACAGTGCTTTAAATAATGTGTTATCTTTCTCTTTCAGGCGGTCTGCTTTTAGTCACCTTGCCCAGATGGATTACAAAAGGGAACCATGATTCAGAAATAGTGTTGCATTCACTGTTCTTTCTTATTTGTTGTCTAATTCAGCAGCAGCTCCTCCGCTAAGGCGAAGGAACGTCGTCCCACTGCTTTTCAGCAGTGCAAAAAAAAAATGTAAATGTTAGCACAATGTTATTATCATTTTTGTTTTTCTGTGCTGAAGCAAGTTTTTGGCCGGGGCGGGGCTTGGCTGTCGTCACAGCCGGCAGGGGAAAGAGTGGTTGGTGCACTTAAGTGCGCATGACGGTTTGGCCGGCCGTCTTGGGCTGGCCAAACAGTCATGCGCACTTAGCATGTTCTCCACCCAGCTGTATTGCACAGCCTGGGTGGAGAACATGCACGGGCTCCCACTCCCTGTCTGAGTGCCGAACCAGGCCAATCACGACGCTGATGTCATGCTGGTGACAGCAGTGCCATGATTGGCTTAGGGGATCCTGTGTGCTTCCTGCTTCCTGGAAGAGAAGTAGAGGAGAGACGATGGAGTGGAGACGGTGCCCGTGAACAGGTAAGTGATTTTTTTTTTTCAGCCCCCGCCACCCAGTTCCGTATCAGCCGCCACTGTAATCAGTCAGCAAAGTCCTGCAGATTCAAAACTGGTTTCTTGGTTATGTGTGTAATAGATACATGCAAACAAGTGAATTAGCAACTACTTGAAGTTAGATATAGCAGTAGGGTTACACCATTCCCTCCACCGTTTTAATAGTAAGCACAGTACTCAGAAAATTACTCCTATGAAATACACTCTGATGTATCAGTCAGCAGCATTCTTCGTTTCTCACATGTGAAGAACTACACACCACTCAGACACAAAGATGTTTTGTGCAACTGTAGAAACCATGTCAATCTGAAAAAAAATGCCAAAACATACACTGACCACCATGGCACAGAATGATACAATGAAATTTACTGTACGACGTATATGCACCTCAGAAATAATGCATGAAGAAACAACACAGTCACATCATTTACTGGTGATGGCAATATGATTTTTTTTTTGACTATGTATATGAGAATATAAAATAAATAAAGATGTCTGTGTGATTTTTCTTTACCTAGATAACAAGCAGTCTTCGGGGCTTGTCCACTAAAATACCTGGCCATAGGTTACTCTGATCAGAATGGACTGTTCACCAGTTACTCAGCCATGTAACAGGTGCCAGGGAAGGTCTGCCCTACCTGTTAATGAACCATAAAATGTCTGAATATTAAGTACTATTGCACATAATGCCTGCCAACCAGTTGCTGGGACGCACATGTTTGCATAGATTTACTGGACCACTGAATGCCCCGTCCATGAGGTAAAAGGGCACATCATTCCTGTTTGTGCATTACTGGACCGTATAACGGTTGTAAGTCAGTTGACATATTGCAGGATGTCTACATACCAGTTAGTGGACAGGAGTACGCCTCCCATCAGTCTCTGGTCCACAGGATTCCTGCTTATCAGTTACTTGGCCGCACAATGCCTGCCATAAGTAACTGGGAGAAAGGATTCGTTCCTGTCACTTACTCTGTCTCTGTACTTCTGCAGCCCTTCCCTCCTCTTTGTATGCCCCCCACACTCCGCAAAACCTGCTGTCTCATTCTCGCTCTCTTTGATACTTATGCACATGCATGAGGGCTTCCTCCCTACCTCTCCTCTCATTCGTTCTCTGTAATAATCAGTCCACTCATACACAAACGTCTCTGCAGCACTCATTCTCTTGCTCATAATGTCACTAGTTTATTCTGTGCCTTTATGCAATCTGTAATTCCTTCTTTTAATTCTGTTTTTAAGGGTAAATCACTCACGGGCACACAGACACTACTGTTGCTTTGGTCTGTTTATTGACTGTTGGCATGAAGAGGTCCTTACTAGGCTGAAAGCTCAAGCATGCACGAGAGAAAAAACATGCATTGGATCAGAGAGAATTGCAACTCCCTGGAGTGTACGAAATAGTTTGCAGCATTTTACTTTGTATTTCAGAAATGGGAGGGATTATGTTGCGATCAGTGTTTCCTACTTTAGGAATATTGACACCAAAAAATGTTATCAGTGATGTCGCCAGGTCCAACCAAGAGGAGCCTCTTACTGGAGAAACGGACAGCCAGACAGTGTGAGGCTAGAGGAGAGTGGGGTGCTCAACGCAGGGCACAGGACACAAACGATTGGCAGAGCTGTAGAAAACTACTAGGGACCTGATGGAGCAGGGTTTCGCGAAATTGAAACCTGCTCGAATCGAGTACCCCCATAATACATACTAACAGTAAATAGACGTAGTAAAATTAACCATGCACCCAACATAAACATGGGGAAACTGCTTTGCGCATGTTTGAACTAACACGTAAATGAATAATAATGTAATAATTTTGTGGTTTAAAAGAAATTGCATGAGTAGGCCGCATGTGCTCCTGTATTCTGCCTATTACATCGTGCTATAAAGTAATGATTAATGCAGCTTTTCGTACTAAGCTTATGCTAGGTAACAATAATGTGAAGTAGTGAAAGGTGGGAGGTAAACAGTGATGGTTTTGTTATCATATAATTAATAAATGTTCATTTCTATTTACTCTAGTGTGCCGAATAGAGAAACCATTTTATTTAACTTGGCAATAGTGGGAGGGGGGAACTGTTAGGAGCTAGTTCGTTCTGCCATGGGGAGAAAAGGATGTGCTGCGCATCGCAGATGACATGAAGGAGTGAAGGCCAGAGTGTCAGACGTCTGCCAACTATTGTACCGGAGCGTGGGAACGAAGATGTTTTCTGCGACTAACTTTAATTTATAAGAAGAAGAATGCGAATTGTAACTTTTTGTGGGGAACATGTGAATAAGCTGAGATTCAGACCATGGGAACCGTCTTCTACAATGCAATTGTTGAATAAAGGTGAAGTCATGGTGGTGTGACAACGCCACCTCCCCAGCCCACCAATCCCTGTGCGAGTTAGAGGGTAAAATGCAACATTTGAGGGATAGACATGTCAATTTAGACTATAATTAGGGTTCCTTTAGGGGTGTGGTTTAGGCAAAGCTTAGGCTGACAGGAGAGAAGAGGGGAGATGCGTCGCTGTCCGTCGGTTTGCAGAGAGGCCTAGCTGTTCCTGTCCTGTTCCTGTCTTTATATCTCTTGACCCCTGATTCCTTTTTGGGAATCCATATCATCTCCTGGGTCCAGAGGGTGGTTTTCCTACAGACCGATAGGTTTGTATCTGGCCTATATTGTTCTCAGAATCTCAGCATTAATGTATTTGTCTCTGAATCTTTTGTCTCTCCACCTATCCATTCCGTCAACAATATATTGAAATGCATTATTTTAGATGAACCTATTGTCTCTTCATCTATCCCTCCGTTAGGAATATTATTGTCTAGCATAATTATTTTGCAGAACTTTTGTCTCTTACCCTATCCACTCCTTCATTGCATAATGTCATTGCAAATTGAGTCTGTATTACATGCATAATTTCTCCTGTCGTGAGGTATGATGTTTAGGATTGTGACCTAATGCAGATGAGCATTTACTTTGAAAATTGAGATAAAATGTAATTATTAACCTTACCGAGAGTCTGTAATTAATTTACTAGATGGTTAGTAAGTTAGTATTTATCATTGCCATCAAATATTCAACTAATTGGTCCATCGACCAAATAGAAGGAAAGTTGATATCGAGATCAGTTATTTAATGGATGTCTAATAGGACTCATAAAAAGAAATATTTGATGGAATGAACAAATTGACCCCAGCGCATCAGGGATACTGGGTGAATGTGTATGGGCCATTGTAGTGATGTTGTGGAGTATAGATCCCTGATCAATTATTGGTACTGGATCAGTTTCTTGGTAGCAGAGGACGGTTTAATTATTGATTAGTTTGGTAATGATCATTGATTATATGTTCCTAACATGTAGAGTTAGTGTCATGTTCTATGTTGTCTAGAAGTACAGGTACGGAGATACCTGAGGAATCCCGGGAAGGAATCTGCTGGAAGTAGGCAAAAGAAGAGTGTGGTAAAGAAGCCACACTGCAGAAGTACTTTGTCTGTTGTAATAATACCTAAAAGCTACGGAGGGCTGCAGGTGTTATATTTAGGGAATTTCGTATGTGAGTAGAGTGTCTGAATAGTGAAGGGCCCACTTCCGAAACTCTAGCCTTATTTCCAGGAGAATAGCAAGACTCCTTTTCCCGCCAAAAAGTCCTCTTGTGAAATTCTTGTTTTATCCCTAGAGGAGTAATAGGTCCACCTGGAGCTTGTCTGAAGGGTAAAATAGCGCTGGTCGTTATTAGGACCCGTAGTGAGAAAATCTTTTGAAGAAGTGAAAACTATCTCTTTACTTAGTGGAACAGACAAAGTAGCAATGTTTTATGTTGTTAGTAACAGAATTTTTATTAATAAAAACACGGAAAAATATTGCCATAAAATTTTGTAAAGGGAGGGTCAGTGGAAGGAGTGATACTGACGTCAGAGAAAAAGCCGCGCTGACATTGGTCAGGCAGCGGGTGTATACTGGTAATGTGATTGGTTAATTGGTGTGAGACGCGCTGGAATTGGTTAAGGCTTTGCTTACATAGTGGTGTTCTGATTGGTTGGTTGGTGTGAGACGTGCTGGTATAGGACAAAAGTTAACCAATAGGATAAGTAGAATTACGGAAGGGTTATTTTTGTTTGTTCATGATAAGACCCATTAGTGGAGAAAGTCAAAAAATGAAGTTAATGCAGAAAATAAAGAATTTTTTCAAGAAAGATAAACCAATTGTGACTGGAGAGGGAATTCCGATTCCGTTTCAAAAACACCTGCTTCCTTTATGATGTTAGAACGATGATATCACACGTGTATGTGGTTGGAAAATTGGATTGATTATACGAAAGGCGATGGTGTTTTAGCTTTTCCGCAACATGGTACATTTAATGTGAGGATTTTGCAGAATTTGAGAAATCGAATAAATTCATTAGTTCCAAACCCAAGATTGACTCAGTACGAAGCATTGGAAGAATGGGAAGTGGAAGCATTTGAGAGAGAAAAATATAGAATTGGTAACAGAAGTTACAGGAGTATGATGTTCAGATACCCCTTTGAGAGTAGAGATGAAAAGTTGAAAAGATGGAGAAGAGCTGTAGTAACAAAAGGATTATACCCAGTTTTAACGGTAGATGAGCAGACTGGAAGTAAATGTAAGGAGAAAAGAAACCGTTTAGAAATTCCAAGTGTAAGAGGGGATATGGATGATTCTGATGATGATGAATTGATAGAGGTCATCATGAATAAAAAACCTCTGCCATATGAAGAGAATTTAGGGGTAGTGACTCCAAGTGCCCCTCAAATGGGAACTCCGTTGACTCCACAAGTTCCAGATATAGCAAAGGTAATGAAAGAAAATGAAGCAAAGCTGTTGAATAAAGCCAGACTAGAACAAGAACAGAAATTGAATCAATTGAGTTTGAATGCAGAAACATTGACGGTACCGGTAACGATTGGTCCTGTACTCCCATTGTACGGAAATAGACAAAATGTGTCTGAAATGCATGCATTAGCCGTGCCAGGAAGCAGCATTAGGAGTGGTACAAATGGGGATGGACAGATAAACGCAAATAATACATTGTTAGATTTCCGATTAGCGAATTAATAACTGAGACGCCTCAGAGGAATACCCAACTTGAGCCAAGAAGAATAGGGCCAAATTACACTCCAATAGCAGGGAGTTCAGCAGGTCCCTCGCCAGAAGAATTAAATAATTGGATAAAAGAAATGATGAAGCCAAAACCACAACCTCAGAATATAAATGTAAGTCAATTTAAAGTTGACTTAGAAGAGATGATTTTTGAAACAATAAGCCCAGACAGATTAGGGACCTTTCGTGATGAAGAATTGTTGTTTCTGTGTAAAAGTATTACCTAGAGAGCAAAGAATTTACATGAAAAAATATCTGAAGTTGCTAGTGAGTATGGAGTAGATATTGAAAAATCGAAAGTATTGCAGAAATCGTACAGATTGGCTTTTACTGACAAGGACTTAGAAAGTTTGAATGCCTCAGGAAGAAGGTTACAGATAAAGGAAATAATGAATATTTTGAAGAAATGGGGAGATGTGGATCGCTGGGAAGTTAGGTGGACGAAAAAGAAAGAAGAAGAAGCTAGTAAAGGAACGTCCATGTTTCCTATGAAAGAGGCAGAACAGGTTGAAAGGGCGTGTCCAAGGAGGCGTGGCCAAGCCACCGACCAAGATGGCCGCGCGGCATTGAGGCTCCGTCGGCCGTTCCAGCTTCCACGCATTATCCCCGGGGTGCACTGCTGCAATCGCCCTGTGCCCGGCAGCGCTGAATCGCTGTACTCATGCTGAGCATGGCGCTATAATTTGGAAGCGGATCGGCGCCTTCTCCATTGATTCCCGGCACTCGGCGGTCTAAGGGGCGGAACGAGTGACTGCGTAGACCGGTTCATCCTCCATGCGGGCCTGCTGATGGGCGAGGACATCAGGAGACCAACACCTGACTGAAGCGGGGGTCGCTGTTGCGGTGAGTGTGCCTGGCACGGGTCTGCAGCGGTGCCTTCCCCCCTCATGTGTTCCCAGCTCGGCTAGGGTGTGGCCGTGTCTGGCTGCTCCCGACCCTTAGTGCTCGCGCCCGCCATACCCTAGTGGCCACGCGGGGAGCGGGTGGGGGGTGATTGGTGTCAGCCTGCCGCGGCCTGCGCCCAACTGCCCCGTGACGCGGCGCACAATCCGTGAGCCCCCGGCCTACTGCGAGGGCCCTGCGGCCCAGACGACCTACAGGACCCTGCCGCTTCGCTATGCAGCTTCACAGCGGGGTGCCGCATTCTTCCAGCGCTGGGGCCACAGCTCAATTGACATCACTTGGGTGTCCGCCTGCTGCCTGCCCCCTGCACGTTGCCGTGGGTGCCTGGCTCTTCCTGGAACGCGGAGGCCTGGGCCCGGTCACTACACAGCATTGAGGTTCTGGGCCTACATGTGTGCCTGCTGAGGAGCGCTGTCTTGCAACTTTTGCACTGCCTGTGGCTGGCTCTCTCCGGGCCTTCAGTAGGGCCTCCTTACCCCTAAAAGCTGAAACCCGAGCCTGGCAGCCTCACCACTCTTGGACACTTTGACCTCTGCCTTCGCTCTTCTGGTGCCCACATCCATCCACTCTGAGTTGCCCCTGCAGTAGGGCCGCTCACGCCAATGGCGCCCTGAACCCTTGCGCAGCTCTCTACTTCTCCTGGGCATTGCATTGTGCTTGGGCCTATGGTCCTACGGCAACCAGAAAAGACTCGCTTTTCCACTGCTCCGCTTGGGCTGCGTTGCCAAGGCATGCGCCGCAAAGACCCCAAACAGAAGACCCTCCCCTTTGAAAAACTCGCGGATAAGGCTCCTGAGGAAAGCGCCAGCATGGCCGAGGGTGTCCAGGATGCGGTTCGTGCTGACGACCCCTCTGCCCCATCCGTATCACTGCTGAAGGAGATGAGAGCTGGCTTCAGGTCACTAGACGGGCGGTTTGATGCCCTAGACAAGAGTCTTGCCAGCATGGGGGCCAAAATCCAAGTCCATGACAGACGCCTTGATGTGGCTGAGGCGCACATCTCTGACATTGAAGATGGCACTGCACAGTCCCTTAAAAGGTTGGAGCGTGTCGAGCGCATCCTCAAAGATGTGGCGATCAAAAACGAAGATCTCGAAGCGCAAAGCCGGTGCAACAACATCCGCATCCTGGGGGTGCCGGAGACCACTGCCACGGGCCGCCTGGTCATCTTTGTCGAGACTCTCTTGACTGACCTGTTTGTGAAGGATTCCTTTACCCCCGGCTTCGTAATAGAGCGTGCCCACCGGTCCCTGGGGCCCCAGCCCAATCCCGGCTGCCCTCCAAGACCCATCACTGCATGCATTATGAACTTTCGAGACTCTGACTTCACTCTGTGCCTCGCCAGGGAACGCCGCAACACTACATGGCAAGGCTCCAAACTATCTTTTTATCCGGACTTCACCATCATGGTGCAGGAGGCCCACCGCAAATATAATGGTGTCAAGGCCACCCTCAGGAACCTGGGTTTGAAATATGGAATGTTGTACCCAGCCAGGCTGAGAGTAGACGTCAAGGGAAGGGCCCGCATTTTCGACACTACCGAGGTGCAGGAGTTCTGCCATGCTTACAAACAAAACAACAATCGGACTGATGCAGCTGGGGCGGGCCCTCCCCCCACACAGCGGCTCAGACGCCAGCATATATCTTTTTCTGGTGCCGGCACTGGCTAACACTGTGCCGTTCCTCTTTCTTTATTATTGTAATATCTCCCCGGGATAATGTTACTCATCCGGCTGATATGTTTCAAGTAGCTGGTCGACTGACGTGGCGTTGCCACCCCTCACGGTGTATACCTTGGGTTTGTTCTTGATCTTCCGGATGTACCGCTTTAGGGATTTCTCACGTAACTGTAAAGTCAATTGGTACTCCACGTTCTGCTTATTGTTCTGGTTCTGCCTCGCTTTTGTCGTAGTGAGGTTGGGTGGGGGGTAGGGGAGGGATATGCGCTATTGCATAGATGTTTATGATTGTTTGCAGGTTTGTTCGCTGTCACACCTCTCATTTCCTCGTAGTGATGTGCAAATGTCATGCTCGCCAAATCAGCCTGATGGCTCAACTGGGTAACACTGATGGTCCTTCCGGCCTGTCCTTGATGTCCTGGAATGTCAGGGGTCTCAATGATAATCGCAAGAGATGCCATGTTGTTCACTACCTACTTCGACACAAGGTGGATATTGCCTTTATCCAGGAGACGCATTTGCCTAAGTCAGTCTGCTGGCTGGGGGCGCACAGGTATTTCGCCAATTTCAGCAATTATGCCTGGGGCACGGCCATCCTTATCCACAAAACGGTCCCCTTTAGCCTCAGCTCGGTTGTGGGGGATAGTGAAGGCAGATACACCATCGTCGCGGGGTCTCTCATGGGGCACAGCACTGCTCTGGTATGCGTGTATGCCCCGAACACTGATTCCCCCGATATCTTTCACTTTTTGCATGCCCAGCTGTTGAAGTTAGAGCCTTGCTCGCTCTTACTTGGGGGGGATTTCAACTTGCTCCTCCATCCCGGGTTAGATAGCACCGCCACTTCCCCAGACACTAAACCGCGAGCGTGCCGCGCTCTCTTAGATCTCTGTGAACAACTATCTCTCCTGGACATTTGGCGGCTGCGCAATCCCTCCCACACTGAATACACGCATTATTCTGGCCAGCACAACACCTGGACTAGGATTGATTTCTGGCTCGTTTCCCCTGGTATCTCTAGCTGGTTCCACTCACTCAAGACACCCCCAAGGACTTACTCTGACCACTCCCCGGTCCAGCTTTTCCTGAGGGTTCCCCGTCCGGATGGGTTTGAACAGCTGTGGCGCTTCCCGAGTCGCGCCCTCAATGATGACCTTTTCCACTCGGAGGTGCGGGATGCCATAGAGGACTACTTCGCTCTTAATACTGGCTCGGTGGACACTTGGGCGGTCTTATGGGAGGGTTTCAAGGCATACATCAGGGGCGTTTGCATTGCCAAGCATGCTGGAGTTCTCAAAGACCTCCGCAATACTCTCTCTCGCATTGAGCGCAACCTTACTGACTTAGATAACACTGCGCTGCACTCCTCCAGCCCTACTATGATGGGACGATGGTTGGCCCTCCTTATTGAATGCAGGGAATCTACAGACCGCGAGATATTATTCTTAGGCAAGTATCAGACTGCCAGATGATACGGAGAGGGAGAACGACCTGGCAGGGTACTGGCGCAGATGCTGCGCCCCCGTATAGCAAAGCCTATGTTACTGAACTGCGCTCTACCACAAATCAGACACTCAGCACTACCTCAGAGATTCGTGATGAATTTCTGGATTATTTTACAGCTCTATACACTACTAAAGTAGGGCATGATCCCACGGCGCAGGAAGCTTATCTGTCCGAGATTGCGTTGGTCTATCTCGAAAAAATATGCAAGACTTCTTGGTGGAACCAATTTCCGAGGCTGATGTCCTCGGAGCCATTGATGCCCTTCGCGGCTCCTCTGCCCCCGGGCTGGACGGCTTTACCGGGGAATTTTACAAGGCATACAAGGACCTGCTGGCGCAGCAGTTAATTGAAGTCTACGCGGAGGCCCTCAAAAAAAAAATACTGCCCCCCACTCTTCGGGAAGCGGTCATTATACTCCTCCCCAAACCCAGCAAGGACCCGTCCTTATGTGGATCCTACAGACCATTGTCCCTACTGAACTTAGATTACAAAATCTTAGCTAAGAACATTGTCAATCGCCTGTCCCAGTTGATGGAATTCATCATCTCCCCGGCCCAATCCGGCTTCGTCCCATGCAGATCCACCTCTTTGAATCTTAGGACACTCTTTTCGGTCCTCCACCGAATTAACCCGGAGGATCCAGCCGCCGCAGTCCTGTTGGACACCGAGAAGGCCTCTGATTCCCTAGAATGGCCCTTTTTCATTTCCGTCATGCGGCGCATGGGCATGCCCGTCGGATTCATATCCACCACGGCATTGCTATACAACCGCCCCACGGCGAGACTTCGCCTGAATGGCTCTCTGTCCCGACCCTTTTCATTATCCAGCGGTACCCGGCAGGGCTGTCCCTTATCCCCCTTATTGTTCATCCTGGCCATGGATCCCTTAATTCGACATTTCCAGGAAAGGCATCTGCAGAGAGGTCTACAGTTCAATACAGCCCCCCTTTTGGTATCGCTCTACGCAGACGACACTATCCTCTATGTCAGAGATCCCCAGATAAATTTAGAGCCGCTCGTTATAGAGATTCTCCGATTTGGTCGCTTCTTCGGTCTGGGCATTAACTGGCGCAAGTCGGTGATCTTCCCATTAACCTCCAGCACGGCCCCGTGGGACTGCGAATTCCCCCTCGAATGGTGTACTGACTCCGTTAAGTATCTGGGCATCCATATTCATCTGGACACCGCTCAGATCCTTCGCCTCAACTACGGGCAAGCAATTGGAGCCCTTGAAGCCCAAGTGGAGAGATGGCTGAGATTACCCTTGTCCATTGCCGGCAGAGTTGCGATTCTTAAGATGGTGATGCTTCCCAAATTTCTGTATTTATTCAACAATATACCCGTACCCCTCCCGAACCGTTTTTTTTCAACGTTACGCACACACCTTATCAGGCTGATATGGGGGGGCAAACAGGCTCGCGTTCGTTGGCAGGTACTCACCCTCCCCTACCACAGAGGCGGATATGGCGTGCCGGATTTACAATTATACTATCTGGCGGCCCAATGCTGTTACGCCTTTGCATGGTTTCATCCAGACACCAGGATCCCATTTCTCCGCCCAGAGGCGGACTTTTTCCTTCCTGAGCAGCTGTCCACTGTGCTGCCCAAGGGCGTACCCAGAGACCCCAAGGATATCCAGACAGTGTCCACTACCAGCTGGGCCTGGGATAAGCTGAAACGTCTCACCGGTGCCACTGCATTATACTCCTCTGCTCTACCTCTCCCCAACTCCCGCTGGCTGCCAATTACTGGTGAAAGGCTGGTGCAGCGCACTCTAGCCAAATTTGGCATTACCAAACTGGGAGATTTATACCCTGATGGGCACATCTTCTCAGTGTCTGAGGATGCCCGTTTCCACGACGTCACCTCTATGGACAGTTTCATATTGGGGCGGATCCGCTCAGCTCTGCGCGCCACACTGCCCGGTTTTCCCATAGAACCTGACTCTTTCTCTCCTCTTTCGCTGATCATTGAGAGCGTAAATGGGGCTCATTTAATATCCAAACTTTATAAAACATGCGCTGGGATGAGACCAGTAAACGACGACAAGGTCCGTAAAGACTGGGAGGGAGACCTAGGCCGCCCCATCACTGACGATCAGTGGGTTAAGTGCTGCACAGTCACAAAGGAAGTCTCTCTCAACAGCAGGCACAAACTACTCCATTTTAAGTTCTTGCGTAGGATCTACATAACTCCCGCCAAAGCACACAGACTGGATCCTTCCAGACCCCACAACTGCCATAAATGCGCTGCCCCACACGCAGATTTTGCACACCTTACATGGACCTGTCCAAAACTCCAGACGTACTGGGAGAAGATACACAATACACTAGGCGCCATGACTAAACTATCCCTTGTCCCAATACCGGAAGTGGCGTTACTGGGTTACACGGTAAACTTCCCCAGAAGTATTAGAAGGTTTGCATCCCTCGTTTGCTGCTGGCCAAAAGAGAAATAGCGATACACTGGGGCCGCAGATCAGCTCCCACTATACAAGGCTGGCTACATAGCCTAGCGCACTGCAACATTAACAGTGAAGTCTACGCCAGCATAATGCTCAGCTCCGCTCGCCCTAAAGTTATCTGGGGCCCATACAGGTCCTATGTGGAAGCTATTCGACAAGCCACCAGCTCTCAATTGGATCGGGGTATAGTCCCTGAAGGTGTGGGGTAATCGGTTACATTCCTCTTACTATTGGCTACGTATTCCTCCAAACCCCTTCGCTATGCGCATGACTCTTAGATTATGCGATTATCTCTGTCTAGGAGTTTCAGATGTTCCAGGAGACCTGCTGTTGACTTGCTACGGCTACACGGTTTGGGCTGGGGAGGGCTTATGGGATTGTGTTTTAATGTTTTGCTGAGCCCCTTATACTGCAAGCCACACGACATGTCAAATTTGTAATTTTAACCTGCGAGATTTGCCATTGATATTTCAATTGTACTGATGCTGACAGTGAACCACTATGCCTGAACTGCTTTGATATGTGCCAAAATGGTAAATAAAGTAAAAAAAAAAAAAAGGGCGTGTCCAATGAGAGAAGTACCAGGTGGTGGATATGTTCATGTACCTTGGTCTAGACAAGATATATTGTCTTTTACAAATGATTTTCCTAGATTGAGAGAAAAACCTGTCGAATGGTACAAACAGGTAGATAGGTTTGTAAAGGTATCAAAGGTTTTGTTAAAAGATTTGAATGGTCTGTTTGATATTGTTGTTCCAGCTGATTTATGGACAGAATGTAAGATTACGGTTGATTGGCCAAAAGAGGAATACCCTAGGGATCCTAAAACAGGTGCACCATCAGAAGAAGTAATGAAAAAGTATAATCAGGTGATCACTTCCTTAAAGGGAAAAATCTCTCCAAAAGAAACAGATTGGGTTCAGATTGATAGAACCACCCAAGAACCAAAAGAGTCAGTACATGCCTATTATGAACGGTTGCTACAGGTATTTAAACAGTATAGTGGTTTTGAAAATATTGGAGATAAAGATATGGGACATTTTGTGTATCGTTTTGTGTTTGAATTTGAGGCCTGAGATTAGCAACATGATACAGCAACATTTCATCTGTTGGCAGAGTAAGACAGTGGATGAAATCCTATGGTATGCAAAGTATTGTAGTGACGAAATTGACAGTAAACATAAAACGTTAAAGGAGAAAATGATGTGGGCGCAAGTGAAGGTAGCGGAACAACAAGAAAACAGTAATAATCAAACAAGTGGACAGAGTCAGAATGGACAGAATTACAGTGGGGAAAAGGGAAAGGGAAAGATGAGTAAGGAAGAAGCTATGAAGAAATTTCCTTGTCATGCGTGCGGAAAGTTTGGACATTGGAGGAATGAGTGTAGATCGGCTAAAAAGAATAACGGGGAAAATCAAAATTCAATTCCACAGATGCAGAATGAGGTGGGTGTAAATCAACAGCAGCAGCAGCAGATAGTTGCTCAACAGTTATAGGTACCACAAGCTCCCATACCAAGTAATGTGAATGCTCCGGTGCAAAGGTACAATGTGAACAACGGATATCACGGAGGAGACCCGCTTGGTAAGAATCAAGGTGTGAGTCAGCAGTATTGGATGCAATGTAATGGGAGTGATTCAGACTCATCTCAATGACGGTGCCTGAGGGGGGAGGAAGAGTGCGTACTTGGCGCATTCTTGGCGGTAGATCAGTCAGGTCCATTTGTTGACATTCTTAGTGGACACTGGTGCTACCCGTTCTACAGTGAGAGCAGCAGAAATTCCGAACCTACCCCTCTCGGAAGAAACTATCCAAGTTGTAGGAGTCTTGAATAAGCATATTAGAACGCCAGTCACAAACCCAATAGAAGTTCATATTGGAAACTTCAAAGACATGCATCGGTTTGTGGTATGTGACTCAAGCCGGGTAAATTTCTAGGGGAGAGATTTGTTGTGCAAAATGAATTGCACAATCTATTGTACCCCAGATGGAGGTGCATTTCAGACCCCAGATGAAGATGTTGAATTTAAGATGATGTTAGCAAAGCAAGGTACAGAAGTGAATAAGTTATTTTCACTTCTCACTGAAGACAATCTGCCTGAAGAATTAAAAAGTGCAGTGAATCCAGATGTGTGGGATTTTACAGGAAAAGAGATTGGTCTAATGACAAAAGTAGATCCGATTCAGGTAATAGTGAAGAATGGTGCTGTGTATCCAAATACACCTCAGTACAAAATGAGCCCAGAAGTGATTGCAGGAGTTGCTCCAGTAATTGACCAAATGATTGAACAAGGAATTCTAAAAGAGATAATGAGCAGTCCTTGTAATTCACCTATCATAGGTATCAAAAAGCCCAGTGGGAAATACCGGATAGTGCAGGATTTACGCAAAATAAATAAAATTGTAGTGCCCTGTTGTCCAGTAGTGCCAAATTCAGCAGTGATTCTTTATCAAATTCCATGTGATGCTGAATGGTACACAGTGATTGATTTGTGCCAAGCATCCTTCTCGATTTCCTTGCATCCGGATAGCCAGTATTTGTTCGCTTTCTGGTTCGGAGACCGTGTTTTGGCATGGTGCCGAGTCCCTCAAGGGTATACAAAGAGTCCCTCGATCTTTAATCAGATCTTGAAAAAATGCTTAGAGACATTAGTCATGCCAGGAAATTCGGTTTTGGTTCAATACATTGATGACCTACTGGTGGCATCAAAGACAAGAGAGGCATGTGTAACAGACACAATTGCCCTATTGAATCATTTGGCAGAGGGAGGACACAAGGTGTCCCCAGCAAAATTGCAATTTTGTACACAGGAAGTACAGTATCTTGGACACAAAATAGAAAAGGGAGTTAGGAAAGTAACCCCAGAAAGAATCTGTGTGATCAAACAGATTAATCCACCCAAAACCCAGAAAGATGTGCAAATGTTTTTGGGAATGGTTGGATACTGTCGACAATGGATATGTGGTTTCTCACTGATTGCAAAACCTCTACAGAGGTTGACACGAAAGGATGTGAAAGTTCTGATTGTTTTGGATGATGAAGATATGGATGCTTTCATAAAATTGAGAAGCAGTCTCTGTAGAGCACCTGCATTAGGAATGCCAGACTATACAAAGGAATTTGTATTGTACTGTTGAGAGAGAGATGGATGTGCACTCTCAGTCCTAACTCAGAAACATGGAATGGCACGACGTCCAGTAGCATATTTTTCTGCTACATTGGATACAGTGGCTGCAGCATTGCCTGGATGTTTGAAAGCAGTAGCAGCTACTTGTATGAGTCTGGAACAGAGTGAACCGATTGTGATGGGTTATCCAGTTAAAGTGTACGTGCCCCATTCTGTTGAAATTCTTCTTACTCGTACCAGGACCCAGTACCTCACTTCTAGTCGGCTGACTAAGTATGAAAGGGTGATTCTGGGTGCAGAGAATGTGACGGTGGTCAGGTGCACTACTGTGAATTCGGCAACATTGTTGCCCAATTCTCGCTGTGAGGAAGTAAGAGAAGAAGCGGATCATGATTGTTTGGATGTGACAGAGTTATGCACAAAGCCTAGGCCTGATATAGAAGATAGTCCTTTGGAAGAATCAGATTGTGAGATATTTGTTGATGGGTCGTGTTTGAGGAATGACAGAGGTGAATTATGCACCGCCTATGCTGTTTGCACCCTAGAAGGAGTTATTGAAGCATCCTGTCTGAAAGGAGTAAACTCCGCCCAAATAGCTGAGCTGATAGCTCGGACTAGAGCATGCAAAGTTGCCAAAAGTTTGAAAGTAACCATATTCACCGAAAGTCAATATGGATTCGGAATTGTGCACGATTTCGGCCAGCTATGGATGCAAAGGGGATTTCTGACTTCTTCAGGTTCCCCTATTCGAAATGGTAAAATTGTGAAAGAGCTATTGGATGCTTTACAGTTGCCCAAAAGGATTGCAGTAGTCAAATGTGGCGCACATCAATCAGGAGATGATTATGTGACAAAAGGCAACAGATACGCAGACCAAATTGCACGTTATTGTGCCCATAATAAAATGGCTTTAAAACAAATCAATTGAAAGAGGAAATACCGAATGCCATCTTATGTTTATAACCACAACAACATTTGAAACTTGGGATGAAGTAAGGCAAATGCAGGAAGAGGCAAATGATGAGGAAAAGGAAATTTGGAAACTTACAGGCTGTAGAAAAAGAGCAGAAGATGAACTATGGGTTTATCAGGATGAGAGACCAGTTTTACCAGACTCTTTGCTTTCTCATATGGCCAGGGTTTACCATGGACATGTGCATGTTGGAAGAGACGCTATGATCAGACTCTTCAAGCAGACATGGTATAATCCAAAGTTCAGGGTCATTGCAAAGAGCCTTTGCCAGAGGTGTATTATATGTCAGCAGCAGAATCCAGGGAGAAAGACAGTTGTAAGTTGGGGACGAATTGGGAGAGCAGGCGGTCCATTTACCCGACTCCAGCTTGATTTTATCGAGCTTCCCCCTTGCAATGGGTTGAAATATGTATTGGTCATCGTTTGCTTATTCTCTCGCTGGGTGGAAGCCTACCCCACGAGAAGAAATTATAGCCTTACAGTAGCCAAACTACTTTTGAGAGAATAGATCCCAAGGTTTGGAATTCCAGTCACTTCGGAAACAGATAGAGGAACTCATTTTAATAATGAAATAATTTGGCTGATTTGCGCAGCATTTAAAATTGAACAGAAGCTGCACTGTGCCTATCTACCTGAAGCATCTGTAATAGTCGAGCAAATAAATGGCACTATAAAATCCAGGCTAGGGAAAGTGTGTGCATCCACATCACTGAAATGGCCTGACGCTTTACCCTTTGTGCTGATGAGTCTAAGAAGCATTCCTGACAAAAAGACTGGATTGAGTCCCCATGAAATCCTCATGGGAAGAGCAATGAGACAGGCATATATACCAGCAAACAAACTGATAAGTATATCTGATGATCTGGTGCTTGACTATTGCAGAGGATTGGCTGAAATTGTACGTTCTGTGTCGCACCAGGTTGGAGAAGATGCCACTTTAATACATCGAAATCAAGCTCATGATCTGAGTCTGGTGAATGGGTCTATGTCAAGAATGTAAGAAAATCGTGTTTAGACCCTAGGTGGCATGGGCCTTATCAAATCATCCTGGTGACGAAAACGGCAGTGAAGTGTGCTGGCTTACCAAGTTGGATTCATGCGAGCCACACCAAATGAACCCTAGATCCACCTGAAAGACTGAAAGAGCCACAACTGGTGAATCAAAATCAAAGGTTAGTGGCTGAAGTGTGTGAAGCTGATGAATCTAGAGTGACAGATTCTAACGACCCAACAGATGGTGAGCAGCGAAAAAACAAGTCGAGTAGAGTGGACGAGAAATTCTAGGGTTCCGAAGACTGTCGTTGAACCAGAAAGAAGTAAGTTCACTGATGATCCAGAAGAAAGTGAACTTCCAGCTGAACCTGAAACAGGTGAGACTGTCGTTGAACCAGAAAGAAGTAAGTTCACTGATGATCCAGAAGAAAGTGAACTTCCAGCTGAACCTGTAACAGGTGAAACTGTATTTGAACCAGAAGGGAGTGAGTTCACAGATGAAAGAGAAGTTATTGTAGAAACAGAAAAACCGGAAGAAACAGAAAATCAAAAGGAAAACCAGCCAGAAGAAAGGGCCAGCAAAAGAACCTGTGAACAAGACGCAGAAGGTGAAAACGTGGTCAAAGCAAAGAAACCAAGGAAAGGTGATAATTGGCCAAGTGGAGTGAAAAGACTAAAGTACACTCTTGTGAAAAGAAGGTTAAGAAAAAGACCAGAACAAAGTAATGAAGTCTCCAGTCAAACAGATCAAGAAGAGTCAGGAAAAGAATTAGTACGAAAGACACGAAGAGTGAGAATTCCAAGTAGAAAATACAGAGCACCTGAATGGACTTACATGATACTGGAAGAAATTGAAATATCAGATCCAAGTGAAGAAAAAGAAAATTCTGACACTGAGCAAGTTGATGAAAGCAAACTAAGACCTCTTTAAAGAACTGTGACAAATTAAGGTGTAACCTTAGTGATTGAAAGAAAATGAAATAAAAACTCAAAGAAGACCAAAGAAAAAGAAGAAAGAAAGGGTGTAAAGAAGAAAGCCTTGAAGTGTAGGATTACACTACTATTTTATTTTAATATTTTTAGAACTTTAGAGGTATAGATAGATTTTTTTCAGAGCAAAAAAAAGAAAATGGCTGAAGCAGAAGTGACTGAACTTCCAAAACCTAGTCTAAAAAGTAGGTGTATTAAAGCTTGCTTATGTAGTGTCTTGTTACTAACCTTTATGTGGATACTATTAAAGGTCCTTATACCTATTCTAATGATAATTGACAAAAGAAACAATACTAATGAAATAACAAGTGAAAGAATGAATGTTGTCACTAATGAAACCCCAAATACTAAATTAGTACCCTTTGATGGAAGCGTACTCCATCATGATAAATCAATTTATGATTTCTCGTTAAATGTCTTTGCCAAGTTACTTTATGAGTATGTTCAAGCGATGAATGTGAGTGATTGTTATGTGTGCATGCAATTACCTTTGTCTGTTTCTGAAGGGGTGACTTATCACCATCATCCATTAACCTATGGTGTGTCTTGTAGTATACTTACCAGCCTGTTCTATGTAACGGGGAAACTTGAGTATCACTTCTCAAATATAGATTCGGGGGCCGATTCCGATTCGGGCCGGAAATCTCTCCGACCGAGCCGGACCCGGAGAGATTTCCGACCGAATCGGACCCTAGCAGTCCGACCGAACGAGTATGATGCGCACGCATGCTATCGGACTCGATTCGGTTGGACTCCCATTGAAGTCAATGGGAGCCGGTCGTACAACACGTACGCGGGCTCCCATTGACTCAATGGGTGCGAGGCGAACAAGGGCGCCCCTACAGCGGGTACGCGTCGAAGCGGGTCGCGCCGTACATGCACAGGTAGGGGGACCCATGGGTCCCCCTGTGTGCGACTCGCGCGGCTACGTGTACAGGGGGGTCCGACACGGACCCCCAAAGTGCGGCTCCGACTGCTCTTTTGAGCCGGACGGCGCGAGTCGGTCGGACTGCTCGAGGAGCGCATCGTACTTACCCGCCCGGGGAACGTCTCCATTGCGCGGTGTGAGTCGTGTCCGTGCGAGTCGGTCGGAGCGGTCGGCTTTCGCGAACAAGTCGGTCGGTGCGGTTGGGTCTCGCGAACGAGTCGGTCGGAGATTTTGCATCGTACTCGCTCGCCCGGACGCACGAATGAATCGGTCGGGAAACAGGGCTCTGAATCGGAACCGGTAAAGCCGAATCCGATTCGGAGCCCTACCAGCCGAGATCGGAATCGGCCCCTCTGTGTTTTCTGAAATTCCTGTTATTAAAGAATTAAATAAGGTGTTAAGTGGTAAGAGTGCACGATATATGGGAGAATTTTTCCATATTACTAAAACTTTAGACATAGAATATGCTTATAAGAACAATTTAACATGTAGTTTAAGGGTTGAAGAGAGAACTTTCGTAGAAATGGTAGAAAATAGAAGAGAAAGTTTCCAAAAGAAAGCTGCTGAACAAAAGTCCTGAATACCACCATGGGACTTTAGAGAAGGAAATTATGAAAAGGGCGTAAAATACGCTGCAATGTCTCTGGACTGGTCACAGAAAGGTAAGATTTGTCTGCTTAGAACTAAGACTAACTATAATAACTACTTTATTGGTTCTAGTGAATGCGAGCATACCTTCCAAATTACTGGAGGATGGGGATTGAAAGGTGGAACTGATCCTGTTTTTCCAGGAATTTATTATGTATGTGGCAAGAAAGCCTATTATATATTATCTGCACATTGGTATGGAAGTTGTTATTTTGCTATTGTTTTTCCTAAAGTGTATCATATGGATCAAAGCAATCATAAGCTGAACGAAATAAAACAAGGACTAACACGTAACAAGAGAGCAAGTTTCTCAGAAATAGTGGGTGATATTTTTGGTGCACTGATACCCTCAGTTGGAGTCGTTCTGAATTCGCACAAAATTCGAAAATTGTCCACAGTGGTTGATCGTTTATCTACGGATACTGCTGGTGGGTTCTTGATAATTGACACATAAATGGTTGCTATCAGATCAATGGTTTTGCAAAATCGACTTGCCCTTGATATCTTATTGCCAAAAGAGGGTGGAGTCTGTGGTATGCTGAAAGTCCAACATTGCTGCACTTATATCCCTGATACGAGTAAAGGAATCGAGGGATATATAAAGAATATTATGAAATTACATGAAGATTTGACCCAACTGGAGGTTGACGGTGTTTGAGAGAGACTTCGTAAGAGTTTCTCCTCAATAGGTAAATAGTTTTCGACTTTCGGAAGTAGTCTATTAGGAAAAAAATAATACCAATAGTTTCAATAGCAATAATAGATCTAGTAATATTAACAACATATAAATGTTGTAAATAGAAGGGTGAAAGAAAGGAAATAACAGAATGTAAAAATAAAAGGAGAGCAAGAAAGAGAAAAAGAGAAGAAATAGAGTTAGAAGAGATGAAAGGAGAATACTATGACTTAATGAAAGATTTAAAGGAGGGTGCCATAAAAAAAGAAAAGAATACAGAGTTTAAAAAAAAAAAAAAGATGGTACTTGGTATAGTAGGTATTTTATGATGGCTCCTAAAAAGCCATCAGAGGGTGGAATTGATGGAGCAGGGTTTCACGAAAATGAAACCTGCTAGAATCGAGTACCCCCATAATACGTACTAACAGTAAATAGACGTAGTAAAATTAACCAAGCACCCGACATAAACATGGGGAAACTGCTTTGCGCATGTTTGAACTAACACGTAAATGAATAATAATGTAATAATTTTGTGGTTTAAAAGAAATTGCATGAGTAGGCCGCATGTGCTCCTATATTCTGCCTATTACATTGTGCTATAAAGTAATGTTTAATGCCGCTTTTCGTACTAAGCTTATGCTAGGTAACAATAATGTGAAGTAGTGAAAGGTGGGAGGTAAACAGTGATGGTTTCGTTATCATATAATTAATAAATGTTCATTTCTATTTACTCTAGTGTGCCGAATGGAAACACCATTTTATTTAACTTGTCAATGGTGGGAGGGGGGAACTGTTAGGAGCGAGTTCGTTCTGCCATGGGGAGGAAAGGATGTGCTGCGCATCGCAGATGACATGAAGGAGTGAAGGCCAGAGTGTCAGACGCCTGCCAACCCGAGCATGGGACCGGAGATGTTTTCTGCGACTAACTTTAATTCATAAGAAGAAGAATGCGAATTGTAACTTTTTGTGGGGAACATGTGAATAAGCTGAGATTCAGACCATGGGAACTGTCTTCTACAATGCAATTGTTGAATAAAGGTGAAGTCATGGTGGTGTGACAACGCCACCTCCCCAGCCCACCAATCCCTGTGCGAGTTAGAGGGTACAATGCAACATTTGAGGGATGGGCATGTCAATTTAGACTACAATTAGGGTTCCTTTAGGGGTGTGGTTTAGGCAAAGCTTAGGCTGACAGGAGAGAAGAGGGGAGATGCGTCGCTGTCCGTCGGTTTGCAGAGAGGCCTAGCTGTTCCTGTCATGTCCTGTTCCTGTCTTTATATCTCTTGACCCCTGATTCCTTTTTGGGAATCCATATCATCTCCTGGGTCCAGGGGGTGGTTTTCCTGCAGAGCGATAGGTTTGTATCTGGCCTATATCGTTTTAAGAATCTCAGCATTAATGTATTTGTCTCTGAATCTTTTGTCTCTCCACCTATCCATTCCGTCAACAATATATTGAAATGCATTATTTTAGATGAACCTATTGTCTCTTCATCTATCCCTCCGTTAGGAATATTATTGTCTAGCATAATTATTTTGCTGAACGTTTGTCTCTTACCCTATCCACTCCTTCATTGCATAATGTCATTGCAAATTGAGTCTGTATTACATGCATAATTTCTCCTGTCGTGAGGTTTGATGTTTAGAATTGTGACCTAATGCAGATGAGCATTTACTTTGAAAATTGAGATAAAATTTCATTATTAACCTTACCGAGACTCTGCAATTAATTTACTGGATGGTTAGTAAGTTAGTATTTATCATTGTTATCAACTATTCAACTAATTGGTCCATCGACCAAATAGAAGGAAAGTTGATATCGAGATCAGTTATTTAACGGATGTCTAATAGGACTCATAAAAAGAAATATTTGATGGAATGAACAAATTGACCCCAGCGCATCAGGGATACTGGGTGAATGTGTATGGGCCATTGTAGTGATGTTGTTGAGTGTAGATCCCTGATCAATTATTGGTATTGGCGCTGGATCAGACCCATTTTATATTTTTTAGTTAAGGTTGTTGTCTTCAAGTAGCAAATCAGCAGGAGACTACTCAATTCACGGTGTGCCTTAAATACAATGACTCAAAGAATGAAGAAGATATTCACTTTTGCAGGGGCAGTCTGCAGGAAATGTTTGATGGAGAGAGTATCAGCATTAGTGCCAGCCAGCTGCACAGCAGTTTGTAGGCTTTCTACAGTGTGTAAATGGCAGGAATGTTACAACTTACTTTGCTTCTCACATGAGGTATTCGCACATCCTAATGGAATAAGAGGGGGCTGGGGCCTGGGCTTGGATTGCCATACTGTACTCGCCACTAACTGAACACTGGCCACTAGCTTGGACTCCATTAAAATCATTTGGGGATGATTTCCTGCTAGGTCAGGACTGTGTTTCACTCCTGGTGTCCACATTCACCCTATTTGCATGTCTAAAGGTAGAATCACCAACTAAAGCTGCCAAAGCAATACAGATATGCTGTAGCTTCCCCATCTGGTCACATCCCTACAAACAAACGGTGCCTAGCAGCCACTTCTCCATTTCTCCAATCAACGATGTAGGCCTTGTGCACTGCTTAGCTGAAAACAAATACACTATCAGATTTTTTATCTCTGCTTTGCCCTACATAGGGACTAATGAAGTAATTTATGGCTGTAAGAGCATCCAGTGTGGTGCGCGCTTCCCCAGGCTCACTGCGCGGATGAAAACCACATCATAGGCGACCACTCACACCCTCAGATTAGAGGGAACTGTGCTCATAAGTACACTCAGCCGTAGGATAACAGTCTGAGCCAGGGCTGGGCTGACCACAGAACCACTCTGTCTCTTTCCCAATAGACTACAGGCTAGACGGCTGCTTTCAGAGCGTGATAGGCTCCCATGACCTACACATACCCCGATGTCCCAATTACAGTTGTGACCCCCTGTAGTTTGGAGCTGGTTTAATCATCTTCCAGTCCAGCCCTGCCTGAGCTCTAAATCTATCTCTGTGCATAACTAGTAGCCTAAGCACTTGATTTTTATGATGAGAATAGTGGCTTTGAGTTGAGTTGTTGTGGAATGTTGCCTAACTTGAAAAGGGAATGTGAGAATGAATATGAGTTGATTTTTGGAATTTAGAATGGTGAGGGAATTTGGAGTGAGTGGCAATTGGAGGTCAGTTGGAAGATAGCCTCTTATCCTGCACCAATTTCTTCCTGTTTCAAATTTTGTGTTACTGAAGGGGCACCAAAGGCAAGACCGTCTGCGCCCATTCGTGTCTGGACCGTACTCAGAACCTGGGTCTGATCACCGCCCAGCGATACTCCAGAGCAGTCCTTAGATCGCTAGACCCTGGACACCATTCCCGCAACTGCTTACGGGCCGCAGCTCACACCACGGTAAGAGCTTTCACCTGCACCCACAGCCGGTTCTCCAACAGCCATCCACAGTTACTGTTAATTTTAGTCCTCACTCGATTGACTAATGATTAGATACCAAATACATCTATAAACTGCCCATACTAAACATGTATATTGTCAGCCCCTACATTGAACTATTAAATTCATGTCAGGCTCAGGGGTATTAGGAGGCATGAGACCAACAAGAGCAGCTGGCAGGCATGGCAGGGTAGAATAGGGAGGAGCAATTTTGAAGGCTCTGGAGGGCTAGTAAGTGGTGTCTGGGGCACAAAGATATCAGACGAGCATTCCAGATCAAGGCCACTAAGAGACCAATAAGAGGGAAGTACCAATGGAAGGTGGGAGCTTCCATGGGAATTTAGGAAGTATTAAAGAAACAGACTTTTAGTTATCATTCACCGTTTGTGCCCTCTCTGCACCCTTGCTGTTTTTCTTCTGCCCTTCCTTGTTTACTCCCCTCTGCAGTGTCTACCTTGCTTGGCTTGCTCACTCCTTCTGCTGTCTAACCGTACCAGTTATGCTCAGAACCTCCCTGGCTGGTGTGTAATTCCGGTGCTTCCTCCCTAAATATTCATCTGGTCCTCATTCATGTGTAACCTGGACACATCCACTTCCCAGTCATCAGGCTCTCCAGGTTGCCGGAGGCTTACTCATACTCACTAAATGTGTTTAGAAATGGATACTGAATTTGTATTTGGAACAGGAGTGTTTTGGGCATCCCTTCCAAATACTGATTCGGTACCCTGTGTATCAATGTTTTGCAACTGTAATCCTGTCACAAAAATGTTGAAAAAGTACAGATTCCCAAGTTAGGTTGGTAATCCTGGGGGAATTATAAAAAATAATTGGGAGAAGGCAGTAGGCCAGGGGATCACTTCCAACTCTCAATCAAACTTTTCAAAAACAGAAAACTTTTTTTTGCATTATGAAAAAAAGTTTACTTAATTTAAAGATAATCAAAGCCATGGTGGTCTCCTGACACTAATGGGCCACCATCCCTGTGATGGCCACCAATCGGAGTGAGTGGCAATTTTACTTATGAGTAATAATGAGGTTGCTACCCAAAAACCCTTACCCACCCTAAACCCTAAAAACGCCCTTGCCCACACATATATTTTTATATATATATATATATATATAATACACTTACCTGTGAAATACATACATTTTCATTGTAAAGACATGTGGTAAATATTTTCGTGGTAAAGACATGCATGGTAAAGACTAATGCGTTGTAATGGACGTATGGTAAAGGTAATGCATTGTAAATGCTTTTTCCTGTTTCTTGTCCATTTCATTCCCCTGCTCCTGATTCAATAGCTTTCCTCCATATTCTTGTGTATGTCCTGGTCCTGGTGCATTTCTGCTTAAAATTTGCTTTCGATTGGATGAGGTGCATCCCTCCACTGATAACTCAAGGAGCTATTTTCTCTTTTTTTCATAATTTGTTATTTAGCACTCCATCGGATTGCTTGCTCTACTCTTTCCTTTAATGGTCGAGGCATGTGCGCTCTTTCCTTTTCTCTCCAATCCTTCTTACTCTATTTCTCTCTTACACTGAGCATTGCAGTGGCTCAATGTTGCGCTCTCACTCTTCCCTTCTCTTCCCTTCTCTTCTTCTTTCACCTGCTTCCATCCTCTGCCTCTGTCTCCCTTTCCCACCCCTTTCCCACCCCTCTATCACCGCCCATCTCCTGCCTCTCCTCATGCCACTACTGGATATTGGTTTTATCAATACTGGTTGCTTTTAAAATTGTGCCAGCATTGGCAAAGCCAATAGCCATGGCTAGCCACCTTGAGAGAGTATTTTCTATACTTTTAAGATGACTGCTACATTACTTGCTGCAACATAGCATGATACAATGTGACAGCCATATTTAAATTATGAAAACTGTATTTACTACAACTTCAAGAGGACCACCACCTTGAGTAATGCAACGCGAAATGACACAGCATGATAGCCGTCTTGACAGTTATTTTTTCTTATTTTCAAGTGGAGGGTCACCACAACTGGCTTTGCTAATGTTGGAGCAATTTTAAAAAAATGAGCAAACCCAATAGTGAGACTGAATGCCTTTGCAAATACTTTCTTCCAGACATTTACAAAATGCTGAAGTCCATTTCAATTGAGGCCTAAAAACACATCAGTTAGTTGATTTTGTTTTTCTACGCACGCTGTATGGCTAACTTGGTCATGCGTAAGTTTCAAGATCTTATAATGCATTTATGGTTGGGTGCATTAGTAATGCCCTTATGGTCTTTTTGGCAAGATCAATGGTGCACTCCATTACAAATTTTTAATTTAATGTGTCCTTGCTCTAAATAGTGTTTTATTTTATCTATATGTTCCAGGGGTGCTCAGAGGTTCTCGCTTATTGCAGCTAAGCTTTGGAATGACTATAAAACTAAGGGGCATATTTACAAGCCCCTATCGCCACCACAAAGTCACTTTTCACGACGTTGCGGTTGCGATAGGGGCTTTGCCTTACTTACAAGGCACTGAAAAACACCAAAGGGTCTGGACTCCAATCAGTAAGGCTGAGCCCCAATTCACCAATAAACAACAAAATGCCAGTACTGATAACCAATTCACCGCTTAATAACAGCACATTGAAATTAAACAATGTAACCACAGGACCTCTGTTCCCATATGTTTTAATCAAAATTTATTTTTCAACATAATCACTTCTATAATTTCATGAATGTAATTTAGAAAGCATAAAAAACATTCTTTTCTCCCCACTCGCACTAATTCTTCTTTAAAACATACCTACATTCACTGCCAATTCACTTTCATACCCATTCTTTCTGATCATTACCAGCATTCTTCCAAATCATCCATTAATCACACTCCATACACATACCAGCAGCCTACCACCCCACCCCTCTTCATACCAATACAACACAATACTCAATTTGAAAATACAATTACAATATAGGCCAAAGACAAATCAATTTAAACATGAACACAAAATTCTTAATTTGAACATCTTATATAAACGCAATTGGCCATCAACAGGTCGACGCGTTCGAACACCCTTTACTTCCGGGGTTCTCCTCAGGACCGACAAGCTGCAACAAAACACAAACAAAACATGTATCTAAATTTTAAAAACAATGGCCCCTCTCTCCTGCCCTGCCCGAGCTCCACAAGCAACTTACCTAAATCCGGCCAATAGATCAGCCGATCTAAGCTTCTGACAACAGCAAACTCTTTCTGCAAAAACAATGTATATCTAATCAATGTGTCAATCTAGCAGAGTTGGACAAGAACTACGCTCTTACATGCCATAAACGATATATTTCAAAATATTCTTACTTTAATGGCAGCTAACCACCGCTGCACGACGTTCAATCACCACTGTTTTTTGTTCGAGTTCTTTTTGCTCCTCTAGGAGTCCTGTCTTGGATCCCGGGAACAACAAGAAGAAGGAAAAGCTTTTTTTAAAAAAGACCGAACTGATCTACCTTGTAGTCACTGGACTGCCCCAGAATATAGTGAAGGAATAGAATAATTTTGAAATATATCGTTTATGGCATGTAAGAGCGTAGTTCTTGTCCAACTCTGCTAGATTGACACATTGATTAGATATACATTGTTTTTGCAGAAAGAGTTTGCTGTTGTCAGAAGCTTAGATCGGCTGATCTATTGGCCGGATTTAGGTAAGTTGCTTGTGGAGCTCGGGGCAGGGCAGGAGAGAGGGGCCATTGTTTTTTAAAATTTAGATACATGTTTTGTTTGTGTTTTGTTGCAGCTTGTCGGACCTGAGGAGAACCCCGGAAGTAAAGGGTGTTCGAAACGCGTCGACCTGTTGATGGCCAATTGCGTGTATATAAGATGTTCAAATTAAGAATTTTGTGTTCATGTTTAAATTGATTTGTCTTTGGCCTATATTGTAATTGTATTTTCAAATTGGGTATTGTGTTGTATTGGTATGAAGAGGGGTGGGGTGGTAGGCTGCTGGTATGTGTATGGAGTGTGATTAATGGATGATTTGGAAGAATGTTGGTAATGATCAGAAAGAATGGGTATGAAAGTGAATTGGCAGTGAATGTAGGTATGTTTTAAAGAAGAATTAGTGCGAGTGGGGAGAAAAGAATGTTTTTTATGCTTTCTAAATTAAATTCATGAAATTATAGAAGTGATTATGTTGAAAAATAAATTTTGATTAAAACATATGGGAACAGAGGTCCTGTGGTTACATTGTTTAATTTCAATGTGCTGTTATTAAGCGGTGAATTGGTTATCAGTACTGGCATTTTGTTGTTTATTGGTTACTTACAAGGCAGCGTTAAGCCACTTAACGTGGCTTAAAGCTGCCTTGTAAATAAGCACCCTTTCAGTCTACACTGAGGGGCCGATTCCGATCTCGGTCGGAGGCGCACCCAATACCATTCGGTCGGGAAAAAAGCCATGCGAAAGCCTGTTTCCCGACCGATCCGTACAGCACACCGAACGAGCAAGTACGATGCGCACAACAGCAAAAAATCCGGCCGAGCCGTACTCACCCAAACCAGGTCCTGTTCTCCGACCGAGGCGAATCCGGAAACGCCGAATCGAGTCGCACGGAAGGAAAAATGCAGCCCCGTCCGGCCGGACAAGTACGATGCGCTTTTTGTACGCGCCGAACCCGTCGCTACGCACGGCACGTCAAAGCATCCGGGAGAGGCGCACATAAGCTCCAATTCGCGCCACAACACGATCCACGGCTCCGAGACGAACACGGCAGCGAC
Organism: Calotriton arnoldi; assembly: GCA_963921515.1. Lineage (NCBI taxonomy): Eukaryota > Metazoa > Chordata > Amphibia > Caudata > Salamandridae > Calotriton > Calotriton arnoldi. The sequence continues at coordinate 262,619 of CAWUFW010004423.1, forward strand.
GAGGACGACGCGAAGCGACGAGGACGAGGCGAAGCGACGAGGTCGAGGCGAAGCGACGAGGACGAGGCGAAGCGACGAGGACGACGCGAAGCAACGAGAAGGACGAACGACACGAACCAACCATGAATCCCTTCGTCCCGATCATACCAATATTCTACATTTACTACCGGAACAGGCACGGACGCGTACGGCGCAGAAGGTAAGCCAGACACCAACCACAAAACACATACAACACGTACACGACACATCACACACACACACAGGGATGCAGAATATACTTACACCAGCAACAGCAGCACCATAGGGGCGGGATGCCCATCACCAATGCCACATATGCACACAGGGGCCTGAATGCGCACCACCACCCCTACCCAGGGGTGACATGATGCCTACCACCACTACCACCCTCACCCAGGGGTGGCATGATGCCTACCACCACTACCACCCTCACCCAGGGGGGCAGGATGCCTACCACTACTACCACCCTCACCCAGGGGGGGCAGGATGCCTACCACTACTACCACCCTCACCCAGGGGGGGCAGGATGCCCACCACTACTACCACCCTCACCCAGGGGGGTCAGGATGCCTACCACTACTACCACCCTTAGCCAGGGGGCAGGATGCTTACCACTACTACCACCCTCACCCAGGGGGCAGGATGCCTACCACTACTACCACCCTCACCCAGGGGGCAGGATGCCCACCACTACTACCACCCTCACCCAGGGGGGCTGGATGCCTACCACCACCCTTAGCCAGGGGTGCAGGATGCCTACCACTACTACCACCCTCACCCAGGGGGGCAGGATGCCCACCACTACTACCACCCTCACCCAGGGGGGGCTGGATGCCTACCACCACCCTTAGCCAGGGGTGCAGGATGCCTACCACTACTACCACCCTCACCCAGGGGGGCAGGATGCCTACCACTACTACCACCCTCACCCAGGGGGCAGGATGCCCACCACTACTACCACCCTCACCCAGGGGGCAGGATGCCCACCACTACTACCACCCTCACCCAGGGGGGCAGGATGCCTACCACTACTACCACCCTTAGCCAGGGGGGCAGGATGCCTACCACTACTACCACCCTCACCCAGGGGGCAGGATGCCCACCACTACTACCACCCTCACCCAGGGGGGCAGGATGCCTACCACCACTACCACCCTTAGCCAGGGGGCAGGATGCTTACCACTACTACCACCCTCACCCAGGGGGCAGGATGCCTCCCACTACTACCACCCTTAGCCAGGGGGGCAGGATGCCTACCACTACTACCACCCTCACCCAGGGGGGCAGGATGCCCACCACTACTACCACCCTCACCCAGGGGGGGCAGGATGCCCACCACTACTACCACCCTCACCCAGGGGGGGCTGGATGCCTACCACCACCCTTAGCCAGGGGTGCAGGATGCCTACCACTACTACCACCCTCACCCAGGGGGGGCAGGATGCCTACCACTACTACCACCCTCACCCAGGGGGGGCAGGATGCCCACCACTACTACCACCCTCACCCAGGGGGCAGGATGCCCACCACTACTACCACCCTCACCCAGGGGGGCAGGATGCCTACCACTACTACCACCCTTAGCCAGGGGGGGCAGGATGCCTACCACTACTACCACCCTCACCCAGGGGGGCAGGATGCCCACCACTACTACCACCCTCACCCAGGGGGGCAGGATGCCCACCACTACTACCACCCTCACCCAGGGGGGCAGGATGCCTACCACTACTACCACCCTTAGCCAGGGGGGGCAGGATGCCTACCACTACTACCACCCTCACCCAGGGGGGCAGGATGCCCACCACTACTACCACCCTCACCCAGGGGGGGGCTGGATGCCTACCACCACCCTTAGCCAGGGGTGCAGGATGCCTACCACTACTACCACCCTCACCCAGGGGGGGCAGGATGCCCACCACTACTACCACCCTCACCCAGGGGGGCAGGATGCCTACCACCACTACCACCCTTAGCCAGGGGGCAGGATGCTTACCACTACTACCACCCTCACCCAGGGGGCAGGATGCCTACCACTACTACCACCCTTAGCCAGGGGGGCAGGATGCCTACCACTACTACCACCCTCACCCAGGGGGCAGGATGCCCACCACTACTACCACCCTCACCCAGGGGGGCAGGATGCCTACCACCACTACCACCCTTAGCCAGGGGGGCAGGATGCTTACCACTACTACCACCCTCACCCAGGGGGGGCAGGATGCCTACCACTACTACCACCCTTAGCCAGGGGGGGCAGGATGCCTACCACTACTACCACCCTCACCCAGGGGGCAGGATGCCCACCACTACTACCACCCTCACCCAGGGGGGCAGGATGCCCACCACTACTACCACCCTCACCCAGGGGGGGCTGGATGCCTACCACCACCCTTAGCCAGGGGTGCAGGATGCCTACCACTACTACCACCCTCACCCAGGGGGGGCAGGATGCCTACCACTACTACCACCCTCACCCAGGGGGGCAGGATGCCCACCACTACTACCACCCTCACCCAGGGGGGCAGGATGCCCACCACTACTACCACCCTCACCCAGGGGGGGCAGGATGCCTACCACTACTACCACCCTTAGCCAGGGGGGCAGGATGCCTACCACTACTACCACCCTCACCCAGGGGGGCAGGATGCCCACCACTACTACCACCCTCACCCAGGGGGGCAGGATGCCCACCACTACTACCACCCTCACCCAGGGGGGCAGGATGCCTACCACTACTACCACCCTTAGCCAGGGGGGCAGGATGCCTACCACTACTACCACCCTCACCCAGGGGGCAGGATGCCCACCACTACTACCACCCTCACCCAGGGGGGCAGGATGCCTACCACCACTACCACCCTTAGCCAGGGGGCAGGATGCTTACCACTACTACCACCCTCACCCAGGGGGGCAGGATGCCTACCACTACTACCACCCTTAGCCAGGGGGGCAGGATGCCTACCACTACTACCACCCTCACCCAGGGGGGCAGGATGCCCACCACTACTACCACCCTCACCCAGGGGGGCAGGATGCCCACCACTACTACCACCCTCACCCAGGGGGGGCAGGATGCCTACCACTACTACCACCCTTAGCCAGGGGGGGCAGGATGCCTACCACTACTACCACCCTCAACCAGGGGGGGCTGGATGCCTACCACCACCCTTAGCCAGGGGTGCAGGATGCCTACCACTACTACCACCCCCACTCATAGGATGGACAATGCATGACACAACCAGCACACCACAACCTAGGGAATGCAAGAAGAAGACATCCCCCCAACACCATGACAAGCGTGTGTAGACTGTGTCAAATGCCTACAACACCGAACATGACTTTGAACATACAATGTGACCCCCTAGCACATGTGCCACACATATATGTGTGTGGCACCCACAATGCAAGCAGGCCATGACCATTGTGGCAATGGGGTCCAAAACCCCATCATCACAGTGACCAAAAGGTAAGTGTGGGGTCCATAGCTGAAGCACATTTCGAACATTGTGGCAATGGGGTCCAAACCCCCATCATCACAGTGACCAAAATGTAAGTGTGGGGTCCATAGCTGAAGCACATTTTGAACATTGTGGCAATGGGGTCCAAACCCCCATCATCACAGTTACCAAAATGTAAGTGTGGGGTCCATAGCTGAAGCACATTTCGAACATTGTGGCAATGGGGTCCAAACCCCCATCATCACAGTGACCAAAATGTAAGTGTGGGGTCCATAGCTGAAGCACATTTCGAACATTGTGGCAATGGGGTCCAAACCCCCATCATCACAGTGACCAAAAGGTAAGTGTGGGGTCCATAGCTGAAGCACATTTCGAACACTGTGGCAATGGGGTCCAAACCCCCATCATCACAGTGACCAAAAGGTAAGTGTGGGGTCCATAGCTGAAGCACATTTCGAACATTGTGGCAATGGGGTCCAAACCCCCATCATCACAGTGACCAAAATGTAAGTGTGGGGTCCATAGCTGAAGCACATTTTGAACATTGTGGCAATGGGGTCCAAACCCCCATCATCACGGTGACCAAAATGTAAGTGTGGGGTCCATAGCTGAAGCACACTTTGAACAATGTGGCAATGGGGTCCAAACCCCCATCATCACAGTGACCAAAAGGCAAGTGTTGACAAAGTAAGAGGTGCAACTGCCAAACTGCATGGATGATTCCTGGTCACAGAACAACAAACACATCAGTGGCAAAGTAGTGTATGTGTCCCATTGCAACATAAATTGGGGGAGCCAAATCCTGCAGTGCATATAAGACATAACTTTGGCCATGTGCAGACAAACAACACCCATGGGGGCTGACACCGTCAACAATCATCAATGACACAATGACAGAAGTGACCATCCGAATGCAGACCCACATATTTGCACCAATGGGCACACACATGCAGATACCCTGTGGAGACTGCAGATGTGAGGCGAACAGATACCATACCATGGCAGCAATGGGACACACAATCAACAATTAGCAACAAATGAGGGCTCCCGTCCCATCAGCCTGGTCATGGAAGTGCCAACGGAATCATCAGCACAGATCCAACACACTTGTATAGCAATGTTGCACTGACAACACAGATGAGTCCTTCCCCATTGATGCCCAAACCTGCATGTTCACTGGAGATGGCCACATGGTCAGGGAAGTAGACGAATAGAACAATGGCAGGCACAACAGATGTGCAGGGGTGGAAGCCACAGATGTGAAGTTGCCAATCTAAGTAGGAAATCTCATTGCCAAATACTGAACACATGACACCCTCAGATGCTGCTATGGATGACATGGATACACCACAGGATAGGACACATAACCCCTGGACCACATGGGTTCCTGCACAGTAACACTTCATTATCATGAGACCAAATATCACCATCACTGCAGCAAGGGCATTCTTAGCATCATCAACATCATGTACATCAGAAGCAAAAGCACTAGAGAACAGAAAGTTGCTTTATTCAGCATATGTGGCATTAAAAGTAGAAGTCCGGTAGAACATAAACAAAGGCCAATGGCCAGTCCATCAACAAAGTCACAAGTGGGTGACAGTGGCAGATGCCACCCTACACATGCCTGCACAAAACCAGGGACAATCCACTAGGAGGGGCAACCGGGGGGTAGGCCAGGCACCGCAGGGACAGGATCAGGGCTCACCAGGAGGAAGCAGGGAAGGGGTGGTGGGTGCTGGAGAGCCACTGACAACTGCAGTGGAGGTGTCTGACATGGTGTGTGCCGGCACAACTGGGGGGCATGGCTCAGATGTTGTGGGTGCCGGCACGACTGCAGTGGACCCTGCAGATGGAGTGGACAGGTCCGCCACTGCAGTGCCCAAGTCAGACAGGGTGGTAGTGGACTCCACTGCAGTGCCTACCACCAGGGGAGGAGAATGGGGAACAGGCAAGGTGGGCTGGACAGAGGGGGAGGACACCCTCACCACATCAGTGGCACAGACAAGCGCAGCGGGGGTGTGGTGCCGGGAGAGCAAGTGGCAGGGGGAGAAGGCCGGAGCCTCTTGGGGATGGTATATCTGTGGGTGGGGGAACCTGGGGCAGGGTGTGGCGGGGGCACCTGTGGAGTGGGGGCCTGAGGGATGGAGGAAGGTGACCTGGTGCTTGAGCTGCAGGGCGGCGGCGGGGTCTTGCTCTTACCACTCCGGGGGGACTTGCGGGTGGGGGCCTCAGTCTGTCTGCGCCTGGGGGAGGGTGTCCGGGGGCGAGGGGCACTCTGCTCCATTTGGGGGGCTTCCTCTTCCCCCTGGATGCTGGGGCAGCTGGATCGGAGGGGAAGAGGCCGAGGTCACTGAGGAAGAGGCGCTGGGTCTTTGGGGTTGCAGGTGAGGCAAGGGAGGGTGCTTTGGAGGGAGAGGCAACTGAGGACTGCGCAGTGCCCGTGGATGCGTGTGTGTGTACCAGGGCCCCATCCCCTGTGAGTCTGGTTTCAGTCCCCTGACTGTGCGTGCGTGTGCGTTTAGTTTGTGGCGTGTGTGTCTGTGTGCTGGATGTGTGTGTGCTGGTGTGTGCCTGTGCCGGTGTGTGTGTGCTTGGGACGGGCAAGGTGCTGGGGAGTGTGGATGGAGCAGAGGCAGGAGGGGTGAGGGACTGTCTGAGGAGGGACACTGCTGCCGTCAGGGAGGAGTCCATGGACCTGTTGCCCCTCTGTAGGTCAGACATGCCCGATGAGATGCCCTCCATGAACGACACCAGCTGAGTCAACAGTGCGGTGTGCGCATGGAGGACACTCAGCATGGCTGTCTGCCCTACATGGAGCTGGCGAAGGAGGTACACAGACTCCTCACTCAGGGCAGCAGGGGACACAGGGGCAGGGGGTGCGGTGCCTGGGCCAAAGGAGACACGCTCCCGAACATGGGAGCCTCCACGGACCTTGGGAATGGGAGCCGATGGGAGGGCGGTGGTGGTGCTGGTGGTGGCGGGGACAGCAACACTAGCTGGGGTGTGGTGGCTGCTGACACCCGCCTCCACAAGGGAGTCATCCTCCGAGTTGCTCTGGTCCTCAGCTGAGGTGGATGGTGCTGAGGATTCCTCGGTGTGGCTCCCCTCGCCCTCCGTGCCACTGGGTCCCTCCGACCACTCCTCGGCTGCTGACCCAGTCTGGCTCTCTGGCTCCTCCTGGTCCGTGGAGCTGTCCCCTTCCGTGGCCGTGGATGTATCTGCAAACAATGGGGAAACAGACAGACATCAGTCACCTGCACAAAACGCACACACCACTGTGAGCACAGCACATCACAGAGCAAGCCCTGGCATCATTAGTTGTACATTGCTAAAAGTGCCCTAACTGAACAGGAGAAGCCAATTGTCAGTCTGATGCCAAGCATGGCACTCACATCCCACATGGCCTTGCACCCATCTGTCTGGTGTCTGTTGGATTGCAACACCCCAGTGTGGACACATGCACCAAGTACACAGTAGTTGGACAGTGCAGAGGACACGGTGTGGACACATCACAGCTCTTGCCACTGAGTCAGTACAGGTTTCCGGATGAAAGGGATGCCCAGAGTCAAATAGGAAATGTATGTGATGCATACCAGCGACAGACACCATGATGCACCCATGTCCTGATAGCCAGCGCCACTATGGTGTGCATGTAGCACATGTCACTCCTTTGCAGGACCACAAATAAGTTGACACATGCCATGGCAGAGGCATGACTGTTAAGTCATACATCACTGTCTCAGTGATGTATGACTTGGCAGCCAGACAACAACACTATGCACTGTGTCACAATAGTAGGTCATGGGGAATGCAAGTCCTGGAGCTGCACAAGTGCACATGTACATCCCCCACACAACACATCATCTCAACCCTCATCTGTCCAGGTCACACCTATTGGACATATGGCAGACCTGTGACACTACCCTCTGAACCTGAGCCCCTCACAATTTGCTGTGAATGGGGAACAGCTGCCTGAACATCACATTCGCATACCCCAGTCTGCACGGGCAGCTGATCAAACACCTATGTGACACACAAGTATCGTCTCCTATGGTCACATCTCCAGGGGCATGCTGAGCCCCTACCAAGAAACACCCCAGCAGTCCTGGCAACTAATCCACAGCACACTGACACAGAGGCAGACACCGGAGGGGTCAAATCACTGTGCACAATGTGTCAGCTGATACACGGGAGTGGGAGTACAGAGTGCATTGCATGGCCTGGAGTAGGCATGACTGTCCTGCTCCACATGAATGAGGGATGTGCCCTGGACAGTGGATAGCTGGCTATGTATGTGTGACACACGTAATCTGCACACTCCTGGGGCACAAACATTGTTCCCACCCGCTGCATGGGCGTGTGCCACATACCCCAGGCACATGTGGTGGCTCAGCTCAGCAAGTGGACCGCATATCAAAGCAACACGCAGATCACATGTCCAAACCCAGGCGTTGTGTGAACAATGGACCCACCCATGATGCCCACAACAGAGTTAGGGAAACAGATGCTGTCCCCCACCTTTAGTGAAGCAAACTGCAAGGACACAGTCCCAAGTGACACAATTCCCTGACTGTAAGGGCCACACCTGGGTATCAGATGAGCAGTGGGCAGTGCACAATAGAGGGACATGGCTCCTGGACAACATGACTGCTGCACTGTGGCAGTTGAACCAGGCCAGAGGAGGGCACAAAGCATGTAATACAGAGTTCACAGTGCAGTCTTTGACTCACCCCCTCCTTGCTGCTGTCTGGCCTTCAGCTGCCCATCCAGGTCTGGAAACACCACCGCCAGGATCTGGAGCATGTGGGGGGTCAGGGTCCGTGTTCCGCCCCTCCTGCGAGGAGGCGACAGCTTCAGCTGGACCCGTGCAATCCTCCGGGTCCAGCCCCGAAGGTCCTGCCACCTCTTCTGGCAGTTGCGGATCCGGCGCTTGTAGACCCCCACGGACCGGACAGCCCGGACGATGTCCTTCCAGATTTCCTGCTTCCGATGGGCATTAACCTGTGAGGATGACAAAGTGAAAAGGCCATTACCACACATGCAACATATCCGTGCATGACACAGTTGTATATACATGTCTCAATCACAGGGGCACATGATGTACACAGGCAGTGCAAAGCTGACCATGGACAGTTTGCCAGACGTCACTACATGGTATCATTGCATGGGAAGTAAAACCATGTTCAAATGCACTGTCACTGCACCATACCTGTCCAGTGCAAGTCACTACACACTATGGGGGGTGACAACTACTCAGTGAGCCTGCTAGCCAGTGGCGTGCAGACTCTCAGCCTTGCTAGTCAGACAAAATGCACATTCAGAAAGGCAGTGCACAGAACACTCACCTGCTCCCCTGGTGTCCCATACAGCTTGCTGTACTGTGGAAGTAGGCTGTCCAGCAGGGCCTGGTTCTCTTCAAGGCTGAAGGCTGGGGCTCTCTCCACAGTACGTGCCATTGCAGGGTCCAGAGGGGCAGAGACAGCAGCAGTGCAGTGGCAGATGTTGTCTTGGAGCATGTAGTGCAGGCAAGTGGGCTCTCAGGGGAACAGCCAGCAATATATATGTGCTGGAGAGGCAGATACTGTCCCTTGTGTCCAAAGTGATAGGTCCAAGTCGTTTGCATCTTCTGAATCTGGCCAATCCATGGAATAGCAGCACCAAAACACGCCCACAGCATCCTTCAAATCTTCAACTTCATGACATACATGATTTTGCAACATTGTTGTGGGTGACCAACTGATTTTCCAGCAACCGACTCGTTCGAAATTCGAAAACGCGTCCGTTGCCAGGCAAGCCCATTGTCAATGGGTGCGCACCGATCGGTCCATTGCTGTTCAACGCGCACAGGGGTACAACGCGTACCCGCACACATTGAAAGCAATGGGCCGGCCGGAGGCACCGATCGGTCCATTGCTGTTCAACGCGCACAGGGGTACAACGCGTACCCGCACACATTGAAAGCAATGGGCCGGCCGGAGGCACCGATCGGTCCATTGCTGTACAACGCGCACAGGGGTACAACGCGTACCCGCACACATTGAAAGCAATGGGCCGGCCGGAGGCACCGATCGGTCCATTGCTGTTCAACGCATCACTGTACATGTGACTGGCATATGTCAGCATGCCTGTCTCAGATGGACATATGCCAGCCACAGATAGCTCCCAGGGAGTGAGGGGCACACCTACATCACGACAGCCTGTCCAAACTTTATCATTAGGCATGTAAGGCTGCATTTCCTATTGTGTGTATGTTGGTGTACATGTTGTCCTGTGGGTGTCACCTGTGGGCAGCCACCCCCAGGCTGTGCACGTGTTCATGGGGACAGGATCCTGGGTGTTACGTGTACGTGACCACTGTGATGTGCAACTGTTCATATCTGTGCATGTGCCATGGTCACATTTCACAGTGGTGTATGTGTATGTCATGTCACATACCCCGTGAGTCCCATGTGGGACGGTATGTTTGAGCCAGGGTGTCCCAGTGGCACAATAGTGATGGTCCTCCACAGTCTTTGTGCATGTGGTGTTTACAATGTCTCTGATTTCATGTGCACAATGGGAGACAGTCTCCACATCCACGTTGTGTGTGCATGGACTCTGATGTTGTGCGTGTGTGTCACAGACGTCCATGTCTGTCCTGCCGTGGCAAGTGGGGCCACTACCTGTGGGGGTCATGGTTGTTTTGCTGTGGTGTATACATGATACTCCATGTAATGCCAGTGTCCATGTGGCATTACAGGGTCCCTGGGAATGTACCTGTCGTTGAGCTGTGGTGCCTGGGGCACATCTGTCCTCACATGTCCCTGTGGGGGGTTATTGTGACACGGCAGCAGGAGATGGGAACTGTGACACGGCCTCATGATATCCAATGGGCCAACCTGGGACTAATTGATGCCACCTGTTGGACCGTGTTGACAGATGTTGGCCATGTATGTACCATACATGTCCTTCCGGTACTGCACACTTCATGTAGTTGTGCCTCATAATGATGTATGTTGGGATCTTGAGTGTGTTCAATGCCGCATATGTGGGGTGACTGACAATCTTGCTTACTTCTCCTCTGCACTGCAGGGCTCCTGCTGTCCATCGGCCATTCCCAGACCTGGCAACGATGGTGGAACGGGACAGCATCCGACGGTACCGCTTCACCAGGCAGCTGATTGAGGATTTGGCAGTGCAGTTGTCCCCACATTTGCAGCCTGGCCGGCCGTATCCTACAGCGCTGACCCCCAAGGTGAAGGTGATGGCAGCCCTACACTTCTTTGCCACTGGTACCTTCCAACATACTGTGGCGACTGCTGGTGGGATGTCACAGACCATGTTCAGCCGTGTGCTCCGCGATGTTATGGCGGCAATGTTGCTCTTCCTGAACCGGTACATCTATTTCCCTAGACTGCGACGACTCACTGACGTGAAGAGTGACTTTTATGCCCTGGGGAGGATGCCGCATGTAATTGGCTCCATTGATGGGACACATGTGGCTTTGGTACCACCACAGGCCCAGGAGCAGGCCTACAGGAACCGCAAGCACTACCACTCGGTCAATGCACTGGTGGTGTGTCTTGCAGACATGACCATCACACACGTGTGTGCCCGTTTCCCTGGTTCAGCACACGATGCCTTTGTGATGAGGAGTAGTCGCATCCCCAGGATGATGGCACAGATGCAGAACCAGCGTGCCTGGCTTGTCGGTGTGTACTGACTTTGTGCCATTGTGTGTGATCTGATCTGTAGTATTCCGCCCACTGTTCCAAGTCAGCTAATGTGCACTTGTCTGTCCGTAGGTGACTCGGGATACCCCAACATGCCGTGGTTGCTGACACCCCTCAGGAACCCTGTGACACCTGCCCAGATGCGCTACAATGAGGCACATGGTCGGACCAGGAGAGTGATTGAGCGGACCTTTGGTCTCCTGAAGAGCCGCTTCCGCTGCCTGGACAAGACCGGAGGGTCCCTCCCATATGCCCCTGCGAAAGTGTGCAAGATTATCATCGTCTGCTGCATGCTCCACAACCTGGCAGTGCGGAAGGAGTTGCCTCTCATCCAGGATGACAATGACCAACATCCGCCACCTGTGGAGGATCCTGGCCTGGACCACGATGCCAGTGACGATGATGATGATGATGATGGTGATGGTGATGTCCGCACACAGCTCATCACCAACTTCTTTAGCTGAATGTGAGTATCCTGAGGTGTCATGTCAATGATGTGAGTTGGCATGATGTGTGGGTGGTGCTCTGGTGCTGTGGGAGTGTGTCCATGGGCCACTTGACTGGATGTGTGTTGCGATGTGTGGTGACAGGTGGGCTGTACTCCCCAACAGTGTTGACATGCTAACTTGGTTCTGGGTGGGTATCTTGTAACATGTATTGTGCATGTGTTTTGCTGTTCTGTCCTGTACTCCATTGCTTTTGACTGTGTGTCATTTCTGTCCTTCACAGGGTACTTTCAGATTCGTTTGGTCAACTGTGTCCACCGACGACGTGATTGCACATCCAGGCTGGTAGCTGTTGTGTCCCTACAGGTGATGTGCGCCACACCCATGGACTTCCTTCCGTCTACAGTTGTTGACTGTGTGCCCGCTGCCAGGTGGGGTTACCTTGCATCTGTAGTGGTTACGGCATGTTGCAACTGTGTAATAAACCTGTGCTTCACTTTGTGATGTGCGTTGTCTGTGGTCACATATTTGACTGCCATTTGCTTACTGCACCTGTGGGCTACTTGACTACAACTGGGAATGGGTGTGGTGTCTGTGCATTGCACCGTCTTCCCTGGCAACATCAGTGTAGGCAATGAGTCAGATGGCCTAGGTGTGTATGTGTCGTGTAGCCCTGGTGGTGTGTCTCCCTCATGTGTGTCACGTTTCCTGTACTCACATGCCTGTGTTGTCCTTGCTGTTGCAGTTCGCATACACAGTGTAATTTTGCAGTTCATCATCCCCATAACAGCACCCACGTTGGAATCACGACAGAGGCAAGTATGGTGTATTAGTGTGTTTATTGTGATACATTTGTGTTAATAGTGCATAGGATGGGTTGTGCTGTACATGAATCTTGCAATCCCAAGTTCCTAGGTGAATTGAAAGTCCGGGTAGACAGGATCCCCAGTATCGGGGCCACAGTTGTCTGACACATTGGTCCAACTTGTACTCCCCATGCAATGTGTGGGAGTAGTGTTGCCGTCAACAGGGTGAACAGTCTGTGCACAAAGGCGAACATCCAGAACAGGTTCAGGCTTCCTGGGAGTTGCGCTTGGCCATCGGCCTCTCACTTTTCCCTCCTCGGACGACCCCTCTTCTTGGGGGGGGGCCCTCAAGTGCAGGCTGCTGCGGTGCAGGGGACTCTCCGCCAGAGTCCTCCTCCCTCCCTGTGGCAGTTGCAGTTTGTTCGGCACCAGATGTTGTTGGCACACAGGGAGGTGTGGACTGGTTGCTGTTCATCTGGCGGAGGCATTGTAAAATGTCCCTGTGCACCGCCGTCATCTCATGCAGTGCATCCCACTTGGACTCCACGCGGGACATGTGTGAGTCCACACGGGACATGTGTGACTCCACGTGGGACATGTGGGAGTCCAAGCGGGCATGATGGGCAGCCTGCTGCTGTTTAATGTCTCTGAGGAGCCCCACTACCTGGCTGAGCTCTCCGGTGCTGGACTGGTACGCATCAGCTATGCGTACCAGTTGTGGGTCATCATGCACACCAGCAACGTCTGCAAGCAGCGACCTCTGTCTCCCACCCCTCCCACCACCCCTGCTGACATGTGCAGTGTGTGCAGTGGCACGCACAGATAACCCTGGTCCACCTTGGGGGTTGGTGGTGGTGGTGGTGTCCATGGCCCCAGGTTGGTCCAGGGTCACTGTGCTGGTGTTGCTCCTTATTCTGTCCATGTCGGCAGGGATGGTATTCGTGGTGACAGTCGTTGTAGGGGTGGGTGCAGGGGGTGCAGCTGGTGGTCCTGCTGGTGCTGCAGCTGGTGGTCCTGCTGGTGCTGCATGTTGACTTGCACCGGATGTGCCAGGTTGTTCTTCATCGTCCGAGGAGGACAGAGGCTGTACGACGCCAGTGAGCTCGGCATCCTCTTGAGCCTGGGACTGGGACTCCTCAGCGTCTGCTGCTGTGTCCCCATCATCACCTGTTTTTGGGAGACACAAACAATGTATGTCATGTTTCTGCAGGCATCAATGGTTGACACACATGACAGTTGTGACTGTGCCTCTGGGTGCGGGCCTGTACATTGCATTGTCCTGAGTCGTCACAGTCAGGGGTTGATATTGGTGTGGCACATTGTCCTGCATTATTTGGGCATTTCTATGTATTTTCTGGGGTGTGAACATGGTCTGCATTGGTTGTGTTTGGTTGGCAGCCGGACCTCCTTCCCACCCACCCAGCCAGTCAGTTATCCCACCATGGAACGTGCTTGCGTTGCAGGGAGTGTAAGTTGTCTCTCAGGATGTCAGTCAGTGGTGTCCTGCTGTTTGTTGGTGCACAGTTGCCAGCAGGGCCTTGTGCTCCCCACAGCAGTAGCCAGTGTCAGCCATCTTGTGAGTCCTTCTCCACTCCCTGTGATGTGAGCATGGTTCAGGGTGGTGTTGATGGGACAGTTGTGGGGGTGACCAATATCAGTGACTACGACTCCCATCATGCTATTGCCTCCACCCCCTTCCCACCATGCCCATGCTTCCTTCCTTTTGACTCTGCTTCCCTGTGGGGTGGGCTGGCTGTGCTGACAGGATGGCTGGGAGTGTTGTCCTGGCAGTTGTTTGGCTAAGAGTCCCAAGAGTGTCCCTGTGCTTCACACAACATAACCCAGGGTGGTGGTTCTTTGTGGGATCTTGTGTTAGGATGGAGGGCATTGCATTCTACCAGGTGGGTACTGTGGAGTTTGTGTTGGGGGGGTGTGAGGGGAGGTGCTTGTGACTATAGTCAGTGCTGCAAGTCCCCCTTCCCACCCAGCCAGCCAGCCAGATATCCCACCATGGAACGTGCTTGCATTGCAGGGAGTGTAAGTTGTCTCTCAGGATGTCAGTCAGTGGTGTCCTGCTGTTTGTTGGTGCACATTTGCCAGCAGGGCCTTGTGCTCCCCACAGCAGTAGCCAGTGTCAGCCATCTTGTGAGTCCTTCTCCACTCCCTGTGATGTGAGCATGGTTCAGGGTGGTGTTGATGGGACAGTTGTGGGGGTGAGCTATGTCTGTGACTACGACTCCCATCATGCCATTGCCTCCACCCCACTTCCCAGCATTCCCATACTTGCTTGCTTTTGTGTGGAGTTCAGTGTGTGTGGGTGTGAGAGCAATGGCAAGATGGCTGACAGTGGTGTCCTGCTGTTGGTTGGTGTGCAGTACCCAGCATGCCCTTGTGCTCCCCACGACACAGCAACAGTGTCAGACATCTTTGATGGGCCTTTCCACTCTCTGTGGGATGTGCATGCGTGAGTGTGAGCTTGCTGGGCCATGTGGTGGGGGATGTAGAGCTGTGACTACGACTCCCATCATGCTATTGCCTCCTCCCCCTTCCCAGCATGCCCATGCTTCCTTCCTTTTGACTCTGCTTCCTTGTGGGGTGGGCTGGCTGTGCTGACAGGATGGCTGGGAGTGTTGTCCTGGCAGTTGTTTGGCTAAGAGTCCCAAGAGTGTCCCTGTGCTTCACACAACATAACCCAGGGTGGTGGTTCTTTGTGGGATCTTGTGTTAGGATGGAGGGCATTGCATTCTACCAGGTGGGTACTGTGGAGTTTGTGTTGGGGGTGTGTGAGGGGAGGTGCTTGTGACTATAGTCAGTGCTGCAAGTCCCCCTTCCCACCCAGCCAGCCAGATATCCCACCATGGAACGTGCTTGCATTGCAGGGAGTGTAAGTTGTCTCTCAGGATGTCAGTCAGTGGTGTCCTGCTGTTTGTTGGTGCACATTTGCCAGCAGGGCCTTGTGCTCCCCACAGCAGTAGCCAGTGTCAGCCATCTTGTGAGTCCTTCTCCACTCCCTGTGATGTGAGCATGGTTCAGGGTGGTGTTGATGGGACAGTTGTGGGGGTGACCAATATCAGTGACTACGACTCCCATCATGCTATTGCCTCCACCCCCTTCCCAGCATGCCCATGCTTCCTTCCTTTGATTCTGCTTCCCTGTGGGGTGGGCTGGCTGTGCTGACAGGATGGCTGGGAGTGTTGTCCTGGCAGTTGTTTGGCTAAGAGTCCCAAGAGTGTCCCTGTGCTTCACACAACATAACCCAGGGTGGTGGTTCTTTGTGGGATCTTGTGTTAGGATGGGGGCATTGCATTCTACCAGGTGGGTTCTGTGGAGTTTGTGTTGGGGTGTGTGTGAGGGGAGGTGCTTGTGACTATGGTCAGTGCTGCAAGTCCCCCTTCCCACCCAGCTAGCCAGATATCCCACCATGGAACGTGCTTGCATTGCAGGGAGTGTAAGTTGTCTCTCAGGATGTCAGTCAGTGGTGTCCTGCTGTTTGTTGGTGCACAGTTGCCAGCAGGGCCTTGTGCTCCCCACAGCAGTAGCCAGTGTCAGCCATCTTGTGAGTCCTTCTCCACTCCCTGTGATGTGAGCATGGTTCAGGGTGGTGTTGATGGGACAGTTGTGGGGGTGACCAATATCAGTGACTACGACTCCCATCATGCTATTGCCTCCACCCCCTTCCCAGCATGCCCATGCTTCCTTCCTTTTGATTCTGCTTCCCTGTGGGGTGGGCTGGCTGTGCTGACAGGATGGCTGGGAGTGTTGTCCTGGCAGTTGTTTGGCTAAGAGTCCCAAGAGTGTCCCTGTGCTTCACACAACATAACCCAGGGTGGTGGTTGTTTGTGGGATCTTGTGTTAGGATGGGGGGCATTGCATTCTACCAGGTGGGTTCTGTGGAGTTTGTGTTGGGGTGTGTGTGAGGGGAGGTGCTTGTGACTATGGTTAGTGCTGCAAGTCCTCCTTCCCACCCAGCCAGCCAGATATCCCACCATGGAACGTGCTTGCATTGCAGGCAGTGGAAGTTGTCTCTCAGGATGTCAGTCAGTGGTGTCCTGCTGTTTGTTGGTGCACAGTTGCCAGCAGGGCCTTGTGCTCCCCACAGCAGTAGCCAGTGTCAGCCATCTTGTGAGTCCTTCTCCACTCCCTGTGATGTGCGCATGGTTCATGGTGGTGTTGATGGGGCAGTTGTGGGGGGGCAATATGTGTGACTGCGACTCCCATGATGCTATTGGCTACACTGACTTGGCCAGCATACACAGAATTCCTTCCTTTGAGTGTTCTTCACTGTGTGTTGGTGTTGTTGTGGTGGCTACATGTCTGGATGTGTTTGTTAGTTCTATTTGTGCCACTGCCTAGCTGTAGTTGTAGTTGTTTGTACATGTGATGGCACAGTTGGATGTGACTTTTTTGATGGCATGTGTTGTGTTTATCTGACTGACATACACATTTTGGGATGATTCTGTTCTGGTTGCTGTGTAATTGCTATGAGTGCATGGTTTGACTCTCCCCTTGACAGTGATGTGTGTGTGTTTTGTGGCAGTATATTGTGTACATTTGTTGTGTACTCACCAGGCTCTGGGATGTCCTCTAGTCCATATACGCTCACTGGCGGAAGGATGGCCCGCACCTTCTCCTCCCAGGGCCTGAGGTATATTGGCTTGGCAGGAGGGCCACTGCCGGTGTGTTGGCTGTTGATGTAGTCTTGCTTCAGCATTTTCCGTACCCTCCTGCGCACGTCATACCACCTGTTCTGGATGTCGGTCTTTGTGCGCCGACATGGTGATTGGGCGTTCACCCTGTTGATGATCCTCTCCCACATCTTGGTTTTCTGCGACATGGGGGTCTGTTGGACCAATGTGCCAAACAGCTGTGGCTCCACCCTGAGGATCTCGTCTACCATGACTTCCAATTCACTATCTAGGAACTTGGGATTCTTCTTGGGGGGCATGGTGATGGGTGGTGATGGTGGGTGATGTGTGTGTTGGTGTGCAGGTGAGGGTGTGTGAGTGTGTGTTTTGCTGGGTGTATGTGAGGTAGGTATTTGTTGGTGTGCTGATGGTGTGTGGCTTGTGTGAGGGATGAGCTGTGGGTGTGTGGTTGCTTTCTCTTGGGTGCTGGCAGTGGAATGGCATTTGCAAAGGCTCATGGTAGTGATTTGTGTCCTTTATATAGGTGGAGTTGTGGGTGTGTCTTTGTTCTCTGTCCCCACCCCCCAGTATTTATTGGCTTGGTAATTGCTTGTTTGGCCTTTTTTTGGGTGATTTTTCCTTTGTGCTGTTTGTGTATGTTGGAAACGTTCTTGTGACCGAGTCGGACCCTGCATTGGTCTCGTACGGTGTTCTCCGTTTCGTTCACGCTGTGTTTGTGCAGTTTTCTATGCTGCGTACGCGTCGGTCGCGGTGTATTGTGTTGCTTCGGCTCGGTTTTGTATGCGTGTCGGTCGTACGGCTTGGCCTCCGTCCGACTCGCTCGTGGTTTTCGCGCCTTGCATCGTACTTTGCGGTTTGGAGTTCGCGTGTACGTTTCGGTCGGATTTGTTCCGGGTGCGTGTCGGTCGGTTGGATTCGCGTGTTTTTCCGGCCGGATTGCTGCTTTCCGTGCGGCTCGGTCGGTCGACTTTGTTTCGGTACGTGTCGGTCGGATTTTTCGCGCCTTGGGTCGTACTTGGCGTGTCGTGCGCCACGGGTACGTGTCGGTCGGTATTTTTTCCGGATCCGAGTCGGTCGGTGCTTTTTCCGGCCCGAATCGGAATCGACCCCTTAGCGTGAAAGGGAAGAGCAATGGGTGTTGCGGTGGGCGTCCCACCGCAACACCCATTGATTTTGACGCTGCCCTCTATTTACAAGGGTGGCATAAATAGGAGGCAGTGCCAAAATGTAGACCAGGGAAAACCTGGTCTTAACCTTGCGAAACGAGGAGAAATGTTTAATTTCTCCTCATTTCTCCTCGCTTTTGCTGTTTCCATGTGTGCTGCGTTGTGCAGCACACATAGAAATAGCAAAACGCCATTGATTGTTTATGTGCAGCAAGGTGTCCCTTCCTGCACATAAACAATCATTTAAAAAAATGTGTGCTGCATTAAGCAGCACACATAGAAGAAACAAAACACCATGTAAAGATTGTTTGTGTGCAGGAAGGGAGACCTTCGTGCACATAAAAAATATTCCCCTCAACGCAGACACCCTTGCACTATGGTGCAAGATTGTGTGCATTGGCGAATGGCTGCTAAATTTAGCGCCAGCGCAGGGGGAAACGCAGGGATGCACCATATTGTTGTAAATATAGTGCAGCCACGTGTTTCAGAAGTGGCAGAGGGTGGCGTTAAGCCAGGAAGGCTAACGCCGCACTCCAACACTTCTTAGTAAATATGCCCCTCAGTTGTGCAAATCTGAATCCCTGTTGTACTGTAGAACATTTAACGAAACATTTTCTTTTTACTTGTTGTTCTACACTCCACTTTGAGAATGCATTGTGTTTTTTAGTGCCACGGGGAAAAGTATTGGTGTGCATAATTTATGAAATGGGCTGGATTTATCACATATACACTTGTTGTCTATAAAGTGTCTCCACCGCGATTGATGAATGGTAAAGACCCTGTTAAGTTCAACAGAGGCAAACGTATCCATTAAATGCAAATGACTCCTTCACTGTCTTGCAATACTAACCTGTACATCTTCTAATACAGGAATTATAGGAGTTACACTTCCTGAAGGGATGCTATGAGCCTCGCTGGCTTCACACACAACCATCAGTAACCTGTAGATATGGATGAAGCCTGCTGTTACTCGGTCCTCTCACTCCTTGCTCGTGTCATGCTCTGCCCTAATGCTCTCACACCTGATCCCCTCACCCAGCTCAAGTCCATATATATGGTAGGTTCTGAGCAGTACCCATGCACCATTCATTCATAGGAACTTAAGCATTTGCAAATAGGAGGAGGTTGCATGGAGCATATAAATACATTGGATTTTAGCCTTGTGCTACAGCTTTGATTAGACCATATCTCTATTCTCTGTATGTGCCTTGAAGTAGATGGGACCATTAGCTTTGGCACACAGAGATCAGTTTACTGCAGACAACTACCCTGCCTGCACTTAAGCTTTCCTGTATGACTGACTGCCAGAGTATTGGGGACAGATGTTTTCTGCTCGGGTCGGCAAGAGATGCTCTGCTGGCACCCTTTGCTGACCTACATAGCTAAAGGGGTCAATATCGTGCCAGAGAAGCTGCATTCCCATTGGAAACTACTCTTCTGTGGATGGATGGCATAGTTGATCCTGAGACAAAGGTAGCTCTTTCCAGAGTGGAAAAAGTTGGACTAGTGGAAGCAGGATATGTCTTGTGAATCTAGGAGCACTGTTGAGGCAACTATTTTATTACTGGGAAATGTAGACTGGAGTCTGAACAGCGATTAATTAAGATTGAAGGACTTTTGTTCAAAGTATAAGTGCTTCCAGAACTTTTGCAAAATATTAGGATTTGTATGTTTGCGACAATCTGCCAAGACGCTAGAAAGATGTAACCTCAGCGGCAAATCTCAGTGTTTTTCCTGCTCAGAGCTTTTTAGTTGAAAGTTCGAGCTTTAAGTGTGTTACATGAAGGGGGGGGGGCGGAGCGTGCCTGGCCCAAAGATGGCCGCTAATTGAGTGAGCTCCGTAAGCCGCCTGATCAATCCGGCAGGAATATGCATCACTCTTGGGGGATGTCGCCCGTGAGGCAGCACCATCGACGAAACAGGAAAAACGCTCTCCAATGATATAAATATCAACACGTTGGACGTTATAAGAGAATAGATTGAGGAGACTGCAGCCGCCAGCCTAGCATCGCAAGGAACAGAGGCCTACCGGTGTGAAATACTGGGCTGGGGCTGAGCTGGCAGATCGCCCGATCGATTGACCTCGGGGCATGACTTGCTGACTGTGCTCCGCTGCCGCTGTTCCCCAGACGATGACGCGGTGAGTTATCCGCAACTTCATGGGCTGCTGGTGCAAGGGGGAACCGGTGATGACGAGAGAAGCCGGGGCTTGCTGGGATTCAGCCGCGAGGCGCGGCCGAGTCTGCGGCTGATATCGCAGCCTGTGTGACTACCCGACTGTGTGGACAATCGTGGAGAGATAGCAACTCGGAAGAGCAGGTCCCCCTGAAAGGTTAGTGTACTGGGACCCTGGGGGTGAAATAGTCGCTACGCGCCTCATCATCGGAGCGCGAATAGAAAACTGGTGCAGGCACAGAGAATATGCGCGATCGAGCTCACCCCCGCGCCATAAGTGGCTGGAGGCTGTCGTACGTGACCTGGACAAAATAGAGTGCCCCTTAATATTTGAGACCAGCCAAATAGGGAATCAGCACTCTCTTTCTTAACTGAGCTGTGCAACTGCACTTCCCTGCACAGAGGTGAGGCCTGATTATCCATTGAATCCAAGTAGGACAATATAGAGAAGTGTTGTAATCCTCGCGGACCAACAACAGGCCTCCCTCACTGTAAGGGATTGGCGAGAGCGGGTACTTATTGCCTTACAAGTAAGAGTTAGCAGACGTCGGGGCCTATCCGGCCAGGCCGCGTTCGCTGGGCCCTGCGTCACAATGGGGAAGGTGGACAAGACATAGCCCAAATTGCAATTTGAACAGCGCAAGTTCAGGCATAGAGAGGAGACCACAGATGCTACCGCATCAGGGCACATGGCAGAGCCTGAAGAGTCCAGCGGAGACATACGACAAATATTGGCGGCGATGCAGAAAAGTTTATCCACGATTGATGGGAAAATAGACTCATTATCCTACAGAATGGACCGTATGTCCGAGAGGCTAGATAAACATTCTGAGCATCTGGATATGGCGGAACGCCGTGTATCTAAGGTTGAGGAAGCCCAAACGGACACAGATAATGCACAAAGGCAAATGGGGAAGATCCTTGCTGCACTGCTAGACAAAGCAGAGGATTTGGAAGCCAGATCAAGGCGTAGCAATCTGCACATTATTGGCCTCCCTGAGTCCACAGCAACGGGAAATATGGAGGTATTTGTGGAAAAGCTGCTAATCAACTTGCTAGGAAGTGACATTTTTTCAGCTATGTTCGTTGTAGAGCGTGCGCACCGCTTCTTAGGCCCTAAGCCTCCTCCTGGTGCCCCTCCGAGACCAGTGATAGCAAAATTTCTCAACTACAGAGACAGGGATGCAGCATTGAAGAAAGGTAGAGAACTGGGGGATCTAAAGTTTGTGGGTTCTTCTCTCTCGCTGTTTCCGGATTTCACGCTGAGGGTGCAGGAAGCAAGAAGACAGTTTGCACCGATGAAGCACAAATTAAGGAAGCAGAACATGGCATACGCGATGCTATACCTGGCAAAGCTGAGAGTAATGATTAACGGCAAAGCTAGGATCTTCTCGGATCCCAAATCCCTCCAGAAGGCCCTCAAGGAGCTAAGCACATCGGGCACACAGAAGAAGGGACCGGACACAACAGACCACGCCAATGGACCCAGCAGAGACCTTGATGAAATAGATTAAGAATGGACCGACGACTCTTGTCCTCTAACCCAGATTCGCCAAATATGGCTATGGACAAAGACAGGTTGATGGTAAAAGAGTTGGGACCTCAGAATTGGGCCACGGGAGTAGAACATTAAGATGGGCGCTGGAGTGCTGGAGTATCGACAACACAAAGAGATATAAATGTAATGCATGTCAAATTAAGCGATGCCAGGCCGTGTTGCTTTGACTTTGGTGCCTGCTCCGGAAAGGTATGCTGAACATGCAGACTGCTTCAGGAGGTACTTTGGGAGGGTGGCGTTCCCCGCAGAGTGACTCATAATAAAGACAAGCGGTGGGGCGGGGCTGGCGATGTTTGGTGTGCTCGCCGGTAACATCCGCCCCTATGTGTTACTCACTGTATGGCAAAAGGCCAACTTTTTTTGTTTAATTGTTAGAACATTAGCGATTGTAATGGTTAGCACAGGGTGGGTGGGGTGCAGATCGTTTATGCTTAGTTGGGTAAGGCATTTCGTGGGAGGGGGTTGGAGGGGTATATGTTTTGATTTCACAGTATACATATACATGTAACATGTGAGATGTTCAATCAGATTGCTTGGAATAGCGAGGATAACAGGCGCATCGCGACGTAGGCATAAATGATACAATGCGAGACAGGGCACAGACATAATGGCAAAATACGTTTTTTAACCTGGAACGTGAGAGGTCTAAATGATTTTAGAAAACTGCGTAAAATACTGGCTTACCTAAAAAGACATGAAGTGGACGTGGCATTGCTTCAAAAGACGCACTTGGCCGCCAATAGCAATATGCTCGCTAGAAAGAGGCTCCTCGGCGCATACCAGGCTGCAGGGTTCACTTTACATGCCAGAGGAGTACTCACTTGGGTTAACCCGAAATCAGGGATCTCACTAGAGGAATGGGAGGTTGATCCTATGGCAGGTATGAAATTTCTAGGT
This sequence comes from Calotriton arnoldi, assembly GCA_963921515.1. Lineage (NCBI taxonomy): Eukaryota > Metazoa > Chordata > Amphibia > Caudata > Salamandridae > Calotriton > Calotriton arnoldi. Next base: position 285,504 of record CAWUFW010004423.1, read on the forward strand.
GCCATGGGAAAAGCTTAGATTTACAGGTAGTAAACATATACGGGCCCAACTATGATGACCCTCAGTTTTATAATTCATTATTAGCACAAATGCGGGGAAGCACTACTCTGCCACAAGTATGGGGGGGATTTTAATTACGTGTTAGACCCACAACTGAATCGCTCGAGGGGCCCTCTCCGGCGCCCATCAGCGGCAGCTAAAACCATATGTGATAAATTTAGCTACACAGCTAGACTTGGCGGATGTCTGGAGAGCCAGGTCTCCCGGGGTGGGAGGGTTCACACACTACTCGGCCCCCCACGATATTCATACCAGAATTGATTATTGGCTGATCTCCGGGACGCTGATGCCCCAAGTACGTGGGTGCACTGTTCTGCCGCGCTCATTCTCCGATCACTCTCCTATCATGTTAGAGGTGGAGGTCCCTGCGTGTAGAGCCATCCCTTTCACGTGGAGATTTCCTCCGTATTCCCTTCTAGACACAGCGTTCAGGGCTGAGCTGGCTACTGCCATTACAGAATTCTTTGATATTAATATAAGCTCGGTCGAGCACTTCTCCACAGTTTGGGAGACATTTAAAGTGTATACTTGAGGAGTAGCAATCAATAAACATGCTGGAGTTCTTCAGGAGCAGGCTTTCGACACTCGAGAGTCAGCTGGGTAAACTAGAGCAGGAGGCACTTAATGGGACAGATCCACAGACCTCTGAAGTGCTGAAACAAACACTTGAGGAATACCATGAAGAAGTGGACAGTGAGCTAAAGCACATGGGGAAATACGCAGTAGCTAGAACTTATGGGGTAGGTGATAGACCGGGCTCGGTGCTAGCGGCTCTGTCTCGCCGCCAAAGAGAGTCCGGCGCTGTGGCGGAGTTGCTGGAAGCTGACGGGAGTCTACTGAGGGACTCTACTGAAATAGCAAAAAGATTTAGCAGATATTACGAGGACTTGTATAGTTCCAGGGTGGTGACAGAAGATAAAGCTATACTTGTCAGAACCGGTTCCTCAGGAGCAGTACCCTCAAGAAGCCCACCTCCAGGCAGCCTTGACTCTGTGCTCAAAAAACACCAGAGTATCAAGATGGCCAGATGGGGGAAGGGTATTAGGGAGGGTACTGCAGTGATAGTGCGTCTATCAAACACTTTTTCGAATTCTGTTTTGAAATTCGACCAATTATAAAGCAAAGGATCGTCGGAATTCACTAAGGGCATAGCCCACATGGCCGCATCTCCACTAAGATAGGAAATGAGGAAGGCGATACGTGATTGTGCATTTGGAAAGGAGGCTGGTTTGACCATGAAATGCAATTGGATTTGAGTCAGAAAGGTTTGCACTTTACTTGAATCACCTGAGAATCGTTCTGGAGAAGCCAAAGATACGGTAGAAGGTACAGTTACTGAGATTGTAGGAGCGGGAACTGTGGGAGCACTTCCGGATACTGTAGGACTAATTGGACTAGCTGGAAGTTGACTTTGAATTTGTGAGACTCGACTTGCCAAGGTGGCTGTTTCCAGTCTAGCTGCAGTCAACTCCCTTTGCATATTGCCTAACATTTTACATAGATCATCTAAAGTGGCCATCTTGGCGATACTGCTCGGGAGGAACGATCTTTCGTGGGCAGGTTATTCTGTCAGAACCGGTTCCTCAGGAGCAGTACCCTCAAGAAGCCCACCTCCAGGCAGCCTTGACTCTGTGCTCAAAAAACACCAGAGTATCAAGATGGCCAGATGGGGGGAAGGGTATTAGGGAGGGTACTGCAGGGAGGGAGATCTGGAACAGAGATAAAATATATGCTGAGTAGAAGTCTTCAATCTCTAATTCTATACACAGGCATAATATAGCATCAAATGTTTGTTAGTCTATTAGTTAGTCTGTAACAATCTTTACCTGAAAAGAAAAAAGATCAAACGAACTGTTGCTGTAATTGCTGTAGATTATTGTGCTTTCAAAGTTATGAGTTTGATCTTTATATGCACATATCTTGATTTTTGATGTTTTGATTAAAGTACTTGAGAAAATTTATGTCTTTTAGAAAAGTTCCCAAAAATGTGTTCTCATCAAATATCCAATTTAGTCCTTGAACTGTGGCTTTTCAATGGTCACAAAGCGCATAAATACATTTATAATTAGGCCCAAGAAAGAAGAATAAGTACCAAAAACAATAAACTCTTTTCTCTGCTAACAGCACTCAATAGTTTTTGTAATTGCTGAAATGCGTAGATCAAATGTCTTGAAATAATAGTTCTTAAGAGCGTAAATCAAATGTCTTGAAATAATAGTTCCTAAGAAATATGCTCCGTAAGATTCTAAGAATACTTCTGCCAGAAACACGCGTTGACATTTACCAGGATTAATGACATCCTTCGTACAATTGGAAAGACTGAGAATGATGCGTGTTTAATGTCTTTAACCTTGACAAAACGAAGAGCTGTCAGGAAATGCTGTCACTAAATCAAAAAGGAAACGACGTTCCTTACCTGGAGGAGACAGCTAACTCGAACTGGATAACCGGCTAATCTTACCGGTAGAATAATGTCTTCTTTTGACAGGGCTGGAGGCGCGAGAGACGCGAGCAGGAAAACGCCCTTGATTAAACACCGGAATAACCTGCAGGGTGTGGTAGGGTGCGGTCGCCTTAAATAGCGAGAACACAAGTACGGCGGCCGCTGAAGGAAGAAATTGTATGAAAGGCACTGTAGTGTCGCGCTCTAGTGGTCACGCGTCCGCGCGATGACGTGGAGCGCGGCCGCCATTTTGGAGGCTGATTCGGCGCCGAGATTAGAGCGGTACGGACGCGTTTCCCGGCGCTCTCCTGCAAAGGTGTAATTAGCTGAATAAATACATATCACACAAGTCTGAGTGTGCAGCGCCTTTATTGAGGAAAAGAGAACTTTACAGTGGCGACGAGACTGGGACTGGAAAAAAAATAAAAATAAACAACCAGAGGAGCAACACAAGGACCCACCAAAGTACTCAGCAAGGCAGGCCACGAGGACCACTGGCTAAAGGACGTGTCACAGCAGGAGAGCGTGGCAGAGGACAGCACTACCGCAAGCCAGCACCCACAGTGCAGGTAATCGCAACCAAGGGAGTGTACACAGCCTACAACATAGGAGGGTAGAACACACGGGAAAGCAGAACGTCACCCCTCCAGATCCTCCCATAGGACATCCAGGGCCCTGGCGGAAGCGGTTCAGCACAGCGACGGGGGAGCCTCAGGGCCCCATCAAGACCACACACACCCCAGAAGCACAAGTGCACCGGGCAGTCCAAGGGGAGACGAAGATATACCAGAAAGAAGCGCCGCAATGTGTGCGCAGGCGTCTTCACTCACGACACCAATACCATTCCTACCAAAACCAGGCGAACCATTGATGAAATGGGAAGATTGGAGAGAATACTTCATGAACTACCTAGAGGCCATAGAAGATGAAAGTGGAGAAGCATTCCCCAGCAAGAGGAAGAAAAGAATATTACTCCACAACTTAGGCCCGGAAGGAATCAGAGTCTTCCAGAACCTGGTCCCCACACAACGGCCGGACGCAGACGACGACGTATTCCAACACGCGATCGAAGACCTAAACAACCATTATAGACCGGCAGTGTGCAAGTCCATTGACAGATATAACTTCCAACAGAGGAAACAAGCAGGGGATGAGTCCATAGACGACTACGTTGCGGCGTTAAAGAAGTTAGCGATCACATGCAAATTTGGTGCCTTGCACGACGAATTTATCACAGACCAAATTGTCATGCACACGAAGAACACAGCGATCCAAGACAAACTGTGGGTGAATGGGGACGCTACCCTGAAGGAAGTCATAGCCATGGTGAAAAAGGGGGAGCTATCGAAGAGATGTGCTGAGGCAGCAAAGAAAGAAAATACAGAGCGGCCCATGGTCAACAGAGTCACGGAAACAGAACCGCCAGAGAGAGGAAAAAAGATGGCGGCAGAAGGGAGAGCACAGAACTCCACGATCCACACAGGCACAGAGACCGAACAAGGAGGGCACAACCACGTGCTACAGGTGCGGCAGTCCATCCCACGCGGCATATGATAAACGATGTCCGGCCTTCCGAGCCAAATGTATGTACTGCGGAATCGTAGGACACTATGAAAAGGTATGTCGCCGCAAGGTGAAGAGGCCAACGGTCAAGTACGTAGCACAAGATGGGGGAGGTGAAGAAGAAGGAGAAGAAGAAGAAGACAATGTGCTGTGCATTGAAGGACATGTGCTAGGCATAGAAGGTAGTCGCTCCAAGAAACCACAATGCGACATGGTAGTGGGAGGAGTTCGGATCAAAATGGTGGCGGACTCCGGATCTCCGTATATCATCATTCAACGGACGGTGTGGAGTGAGAACTTCAAACCCAGTCTGGGATCACACCTCGAACCCCCAGACATACGTCCGGTCACATTCACAGGGGAACCCATCCCAATGGTGGGATATCGAGTCCTGAAATTCGAGTTCAAGAATCGCAGCGCAGAGTGCAAATTATACGTGGCTGAAAAGGGGCCCTCTGTTCTTGGATGGATGGACCAAGGCGAGTTGGGCATACAATTGAACCCAGGAGGGGACACGCAAGTCCTGATGACCAGCGCAGACAACCAATCAAACTTCGAAAAGATGAAAGGCGAATTCCCCACAGTGTTCGGAGGCAGAGTGGGAAAACTAACGAAATTCACACACAGAATTGATCTTAAGGAAAACGCCAAACCAGTATCCCACAAGGTGAGGAACATACCGCTAGCAATCAGGGAAGCAGTACAACAAGAGCTACAAAGGTTGGAAGACGAAGGGATCATCGAACCAATAAACAGTTCGGAATGGCTGGCCCCGTTGGTGGTAGCGAGGAAACCCAACGGCAAAGTTCGTTTGTGCGTGGACCTGCGCGAATTGAACAAGTGCATAATAGTGGAAAAATTCCCATTACCCAGAATAGACGAAATGCTGGCAAGGACAAAGGGTATAAAATGGTTTTCTACCGTGGATCTCGCCTCGGCATATCATCAAATAGCCCTGCATCACACGAGCCGTAAACTTACATCCTTCATAACACCATTTGGATGCTACCAATTCCGCCGGGTGCCTTTTGGCCTGGCATCAGCAGCGGCGGTATTCCAGAAGTTGATGCACAAACTGTTCAAGGATATAGAGGGAGTACAATACTTCCAAGATGACATCTTGGTAATGGGCAAAGACCAAGCCGATCACAACAAAAAGCTAGCAACGGTGTTACAAATCTTGGAAAGGAACGGCCTGACGGCAGAATGGGAAAAATGCAGATTTGGAATGGCGTCGGTCACATACTTGGGTCATGAGATCAGTGACCAAGGCATCACACCCAAACACGCCAATGTCAAAGCGATATGTGAAGCACTGGCACCAACGAGCAAGGAAGAAGTGAGATCATTCTTAGGGATGGCCGAATATTACAGCAAATTCGTGCAACACTTCGCCACCAAGACACACCACCTGCAACTACTCATACGAGACAAAACGGCCTTCAGGTGGACAGAGGAGGCGCAAGGGGAGTTTCAGAAAATCAAGGAGGATATCAGCAAAGCGGTTCCCCTACAAGGATATGATCCGCAAGGCGAATCCATTTTGACCACAGACGCGAGCGACAAAGGCCTAGGGGCAGTTCTTATGCAGGAAAGGATGAACGGAGAGCTGGCAACCATCAGCTTTGCATCAAGAGCATTATCGCCAACAGAACAGAAGTTCAGCGTGATAGAAAAAGAGATGCTGGCCGTGGTATGGGCCATGGCGAAATTCCGCCAATTTATATGGGGCACAAGATTCCAACTCAAAACGGACCACAAACCCCTAGTAAAAGTACTAACGTCCTGCGGGCACGCGAGCGCCACGCGCCGCATCGACAAAATGACCCTGAAATTGTTAGACTACAAGTATGATGTGGAATACATCCCGGGAGCCAAGAATAAGGTGGCAGATTACCTCAGCCGAGCTTCAGCCATGGAGGAAGCTCCTGCAGGTACGGACGAGGACGAAGTCAGGGTGGCATTCACGGAAGATCACGAGATAGTGATAAGCGGTCAGGAATGGAAACAAGCCTATGAAATTGACAAGGACGTCAAGGACATCAAGGAATTCATACTACAAGGGTGGCCAGAAAAAAGGCACCTGAAGGCGGAACAAAGGAAATTCTTTGAAGTGCGGGAGGAGTTATCCATAGGAGATAAGGGAACATTCCTGTTTAGAGGAGAGAGAGTAGTTCCCCCCGCATCGTTGATACCACACCTACTAGCAGTGTTGCACGAAGGGCACTTGGGCATCGTGAAAACGAAGTTGAGAACCAAGCAGATGTACTGGTGGCCCGCAATGGACAGTCATATTGAGAGGCATGTTCGGGAATGTGACCAGTGCCAAAGAGCGGATAAATCACAAACGTTACTACGCCCATCACTAGGGAAGTTCGACAACCCTGCCAACCCTTGGGAGGAACTGTCAATAGACATTCTTGGTCCAGTGTTGGATGCAGAGGGAACCCCGAAGTATGTAGTAGTTCTCATAGATCGGTATTCAAAGTGGCCCGAATTGGATATTCAGGAGGTGATGGACACAAAGACAGTTCTTAGGTTTCTCACAGCAACCTTCCTCAGAGAAGGCATCCCCCGTTCCATTTTGAGTGACAATGGACCTCAATTCACATCGGATAAGTGGAACAATTACATGGAACGAAATGGCGTCCAAATCAAACACACATCTGTCTACCATCCGGCGGGAAATGGCCTTGCCGAAAGGTTTAACAGAGTAATAATGGGTTCCATTCAAGCAGCCATAGGAGTGGGGAAGGACTGGGAGAAGGAAGTGAGGAGTATGCTGTGGGCCTACCGAATCACACCGACTGGCACAGGATACAGCCCGTTCCAAATCCTAAGGGGACGTGATCCGTTCACTAAAGACAATCTAGCATGGAAGGAAAAGACTGTCACAAGTAAATGGTCCCCGGCAGTAGTTCACCACAACTTGGAGAGAGCCCAGAGAACATACACTGAGCAGTACAATAAGAGATGCAATGTGAAGGGGACGTCCCTGGAAAGAGGGGAGTGGGTCAGAGTCAAACTTGCCCAATTAAGTTAGAAAGGAGACAGCAAATACAGCTTGCCAATGCAAGTTGAACAAGTGTATAACAGAGCAGCCTTGCTAAGTGATGGGAACGTCTGGTCGCAAGATCGCATGTCCAAGTGCAATAAGATACTGCAGTGGGACACAGAGGAAAGATCAAGGACACAAGAAAACCCAAGTTCACCTGCAGGTAACGCAGCCCCGGGAGAAGGAGAGAGGGACCTTGGGATAGAAGGAAATAGAGCGGAGCAGGAAGAGGACGAAAATCTCATCGCAGATGAATGGCAGGAGGACAAAAGCAAGACTCCCGAGAGAGAGAGCCCTAAAGGACTTGGAGAGACACAGGCAAGCCGAGCAGAGGGAAGGGCGGAAAGTTCCACCTCCACTCCGGTAAGACGTACACGGGCAGGGAGAACAGTGGTAAGGCCTGCCAAATACAGAGACTATGATCTGGGGGAAGTGAAGTAACTTCAGGCCGAGAGACTCTTAGACTCTATCCACATGTTATTGTTGTTGTTGTTGTGTCCCGTAAAGAAGGGAGTTATGTAGTGTCGCGCTCTAGTGGTCACACGTCCGCGCGATGACGTGGAGCGCGGCCGCCATTTTGGAGGCCGATTCGGTGCCGAGATTAGAGCGGTACGGACGCGTTTCCCGGCGCTCTCCTGCAAAGGTGTAATTAGCTGAATAAATACATATCACACAAGTCTGAGTGTGCAGCGCCTTTATTGAGGAAAAGAGAACTTTACAGGCACAAACGCTTTGGAGCGTAATTAGCATATAAGCAAACGGAGCATTTGGAGCGCGATTATCATATATACAAACAAAGCGCTTTTATACACAAAGACAAACAGAGCATTTTTACACATAAGGACATATTCTGCAAATCAGTAGTAGTTAAACAAAATAAAGAAATAAGAGCAAAAGAATGGATACGTGGGAGAAAACAATGCAGTCATACTTTGGTCCAAAATAGCTTGGTATTTTCCTCGTTACCAAGTTTAAATAAAGCAGTACAATAGTGACATCATCAGTAGTTGGCATGAGTAGGAAACTGTCTGACAACCACAGTGACATCATCAGTAGTTGGCATGAGTAGGAAACTGTCTGACAACCACAGTAAACCTATTCATTGAAAGGAGTAGCGCGTCAGAGTTTAGAGGAACATGACATTCCTCCCCATCGAAAACAGACTCACACTTTTATGAGCGGGGTGCCATTGGATTTCGTTGGTGAAACAGATGAAGTAATCGTGGTGCATGAATTGCATCCTTAGGTTCCCACGAATCTTCTTTAGGACCATATCCTTTCCAGGAGATCAAATACCAAAGTGTGCCTTTTCTTCGTTTGCAGTCTTTTATTTGTCGTATTTCATATTCCTGTTGGTCTCCAACTATCACAGGAGGAGTTTTTGGACGAATAGCAGTAGTAGCCGGTTTTAATAATGATGTGCGGAACACGGGATGTATCCGCATTGATTGTGGAAGTTGTAATTTAAAACACACTGGATTAATGCATTTGAGAATTTTAAATGGTCCTATGAATCGTGGATTAAAAGGATATTTATGTTTAAATTGTAAATTCAGAGTAGATAACCATACTTTGTCTCCTGGACGATAGATGGGACCTGGTCGTCTTTTTTTATCAGAAATTTTTTTGTATGTTGCTTTAGCCTTGTTTACATTTTGTCGGAGAGTTAACATTAGTTTCTTCATTTGTTGCAATTTGGTGGTTATATGAGGAACTGGTGTTGTGATTTGATCTAAAATAGGCAAAGATCTTGGATTCCATCCATGTGTAGCGAAAAATGGTGACATTTTGGTAGATGAATGCATTAAGTTGTTGTACGCGAATTCTGCTTCCCATAATAAATCCACCCAGGACTTTTGAGAATGAGCTAAGTAACATCGAAGATATTGTTTTAGTATTTGATTTATTCGTTCGGTTTGTCCGTCTGATTCAGGATGGAAACTTGTGGACAAGTTCCGTTGAATTTGTAAGGCCTTACACCATTCTGTCCATAGTTTGGAAGTGAATTGTGAACCACGATCAGTGGTTATGGAACATGGTAATCCATGTAACCTTACTATGTGATTCAATAAGAGATCCACAAGGATGGCTGCTGAAGTAATCGTGGTGCATGAATTGCCAAACATATTTAAGATTAGAGGACTGAAGAATCTCCCTTGGGGTCAAGGAGTGACTCCCCTGCTTGGCAGGCACCAACAAAGCAATTGTCTGGTCTGCATCAGTGTATACAGTGATGGGATGATGAGCACCTAATAAATAGTGTTGCCATTCCTTAAAAGCCAATCTTATAGCCAGCAATTCTTTTTCTGCTATAGTATAGTTTCTTTCGGCTGGTAAATACTTTTTTGAGAGGAAGGCTACTGGATGAAGATGGTTGGTACCTTCTTCTCTTTGTGAAAGAATAGCCCCTATAGCAGTATTGGAAGCATCAGCTTTCACAATGAAGGGTCTTGACATATCCGGGTGTTTCAGTACTGGGGCCGTCATGAAGGCCTTTTTTAACTCTTGAAAGGCTTTTTGTGCTTCCAAAGTCCATTGAAAAGATCGATTCTTTTGTAGTAGCCTTGTTAATGGAGTTGCTTTGGCAGAAGCATTTTCGATAAATCGTCGGTAGAAATTGGCGAATCCTAAGAATCTTTGTATATCCTTGATTGATTTAGGTTCTGGCCAATCTTGAATGGCTTGTACTATTCGATCTGCCATGATGATTCCTTGAGAAGAAATTATAAAACCTAGGAACTCTACTTTGTTAACATGAAATTCACATTTAGACAATTTACAGAAGAGGCCATGTTTTCTTAGTGTGGTTAGAATGGTCTTAACATGGAGCTCATGTTCAGTATTTGAGCTAGAATAAATAAGGATGTCATCGATATATACGATGACAAACCTGTCTAAAAATTCTCTCAAAACGTAATTCAAAAAGAACTGAAAAGCCGCCGGGGCATTGCATAAGCCAAATGGCATTACGCAGTATTCAAAAAGGCCGTACCTGGTGCGGAAAGCAGTCTTCCACTCATCACCAGGACGAACTCTAACCAGATGGTATGCCCCTCTTAAATCTAATTTTGTAAACACTTAGGGGCCGATTCCGATCTCGGCCGGTAGTGCTCCGAATCGGATTCGGCTTTACCGGATCCGATTCGGAGCCCTGTTTCCCGACCGAACCGTACGCGGGTCCGGCCGAGCGAGTACGATGCGAAATCGCCGACCGACTCGTCCGGGCGTCCTGACCGCTCCGACCGACTCGCTCCCGGCTCGAACCGCTCTGACCGACTCGCTCGGACTCGACTCGCACCGCGCAATGGAGATGTTTCCCGGCCGGGTAAGTACGATGCGCGCCGCGAGCAGTCCGACCGAGCCGCGCACTCCGGCTCGTAAGAGCTGTCGGAGCCGTACTTTGGGGGTCCGTGTCGGACCCCCCTGTACGCGTAGCCGCGCGAGTCGCACACAGGGGGGACCCATGGGTCCCCCCTACCTATGCGTGTACGGCGCGAATCGCTTCGCCGCGTACCCGCTGTAGGGGGCGCCCTTGTCCGACTCGCACCCATTGAGTCAATGGGAGCCCGCGTACGCGTTGTACGACCGGCTCCCATTGACATCAATGGGAGTCCGACCGACTCGAGTCCGATAACATACGGACGCATCGTACTCGTTCGGTCGGACTGCACGGGTCCGATTCGGTCGGAAATCTCTCCGGGTCCGGCTCGGTCGGAGAAATTTCCGGCCCGAATCGGAATCGACCCCTTAAGCTGTTCGAACCTGATCAAGTAGCACTGGAATGAGTGGTAAGGGATATCTGTTCTTAACCGTGATGTTGTTTAGTGCTCTATAATCGATACAAGTGCAGAGATCGCCATTGGCTTTAGGCACGAAGAAAAGAGGAGAGGCGGACGGTGATTTAGATGGTCTGATAAACCCATTTTTTAGGTATTTATCCAAATAATCCCGTAAATGTTGTTTTTCTTTTTCGGTGAGTGCGTATATTCTGCTGCAAGGTATCTTAGCCCCAGAAATCAGTTCAATTTCACAATCGTATTCACGATGTGGGTGTAAGATTTCCGCACTCTTTTCACAAAAAACATCAGCAAAGGAGACATATTGTGTAGGTAACTCAATGTTTTGCTCAGCAGCAGTTGCTATGAAATGTGCTCCTGTTTGGCTATCATTAAGCGTTTGAAACTCCTGAGTTTTGGGTTTCAAAGACGTGAGACACTCTTGTTGACACCATTCTGAATTAAATGTGATGTTTCTCTTGGCCCAGTCTATGGTGGGATTATGTTGGGTTAAGCAGGGCATACCAAGAATTACCCCAAATTGTGGTGCATCGATCAAATCAAGACGAAGACGTTCTGTATGTTCATGTTCTGTGGATTGAATGATCATGGTTAGGGTAACGGTGGTATGAGTAATCATGCCAGAGGTAAGTATAGAACCATCAACTGCAAGAACAACTTCGGGTTTGTCCTTTTTGATGGTTGGAATTTGTAACTTAGAACAGAAGTTGACATTGATAACATTTCCAGTGGCTCCTGAGTCCACCATAATGGTTACTTCTCGTTTTAAAACCTCAGGAACAATAAATAAGGCATTGAGAGTCAAATGTGGGGAAGAACTTTGGAGAGTATTGGCGATGATTTGACCAGAGGAATCAAGAGGCCTACTCGAGGAGATCCCCTGCTTCTTCCTCGAGCCTTCTAGTTTTCCTGATTGGACGTAATAGCATTAGTTGTTTTGAAACCTTTGGGTTTAATTGGGCACTCCCTAACAAAGTGACCCTTCTTTCCGCAATATAAGCGTAGACCTGCTTTGCGCCGAGCATCTTTCTCCTCTTCAGTGAGAGGTTTTCTTAATCCTCCAATTTCCATGGGTTCACCATGGTCTGAAGGTGGTGGAGTAACTCTCTCTCTGAAGCGTATTGGGATCTTGAAATCTGTTTTCCTTTTATCTCCTTTCCTTTCGTTTAATCTATGATCTAATCGTAATGTAAGAGAAATTAGTTCTGCACAGTCTCTGGGTTGAGGATCAATGGGAGCTATTAGGTCCTTGAGATCGTCCTTTAATCCTTGATAAAAAAGAGCTGACCTTTTTTCTTCTGGCCAATTAGTTTCTGCGATTAGTCGATTAAATTGTGTTAAGTAACTAATCAAATCTTTATTTCCTTGTTTAAGTTCCAGGAGTTCCCGATCTGCTGACCCAGTGATAGTGCGTCTATCAAACACTTTTTCGAATTCTGTTTTGAAATTCGACCAATTATAAAGCAAAGGATCGTCGGAATTCACTAAGGGCATAGCCCACATGGCCGCATCTCCACTAAGATAGGAAATGAGGAAGGCATCAAATGTTTGTTAGTCTATTAGTTAGTCTGTAACAATCTTTACCTGAAAAGAAAAAAGATCAAACGAACTGTTGCTGTAGTTGCTGTAAATTATTGTGCTTTCAAAGTTATGAGTTTGATCTTTATATGCACATATCTTGATTTTTGATGTTTTGATTAAAGTACTTGAGGAAATTTATAAGTCTTTTAGAAAAGTTCCCAAAAATGTGTTCTCATCAAATATCCAATTTAGACCTTGAACTGTGGCTTTTCAATGGTCACAAAGCGCATAAATACATTTATAATTAGGCCCAAGAAAGAAGAATAAGTACCAAAAACAATATACTCTTTTCTCTGCTAACAGCACTCAATAGTTTTTGTAATTGCTGAAATGCGTAGATCAAATGTCTTGAAATAATAGTTCTTAAGAGCGTAAATCAAATGTCTTGAAATAATAGTTCCTAAGAAATATGCTCCGTAAGATTCTAAGAATACTTCTGCCAGAAACACGCGTTGACATTTACCAGGATTAATGACTTCCTTCGTACAATTGGAAAGACTGAGAATGATGCGTGTTTAATGTCTTTAACCTTGACAAAACGAAGAGCTGCCAGGAAATGCTGTCACTAAATCAAAAGGAAACGACGTTCCTTACCTGGAGAAGACAGCTAACTCGAACTGGATAACCGGCTAATCTTACCGGTAGAATAATGTCTTCTTTCGACAGGGCTGGAGGCGCGAGAGACGCGAGCAGGAAAACGCCCTTGATTAAACACCGGAATAACCTGCAGGGTGTGGTAGGGTGCGGTCGCCTTAAATAGCGAGAACACAAGTACGGCGGCCGCTGAAGGAAGAAATTGTATGAAAGGCACAAACGCTTTGGAGCGTAATTAGCATATATGCAAACGGAGCATTTGGAGCGCGATTATCATATATACAAACAAAGCGCTTTTATACACGAAGACAAACAGAGCATTTTTACACATAAGGACATATTCTGCAAATCAGTAGTTATTTAGTACACATACCGCTACCCTGGCTCACTAATGGGCATAGAGAATACTTGATGAGACCCCTTGACTCCACCGAGATTCAGGTAGCGTTGAATTCCATGTGCGAGGGAAGTGCCCTGGGTCAGGATGGACTCACCGTGACCTTTTATAAGGTCTATAAAGAATTATTGGCCCCTCATTTAAGTACTCTGTTCGAAGAAATTGGTGAGACAGGTATAATGCCGCATTCAATGAGTGAGGCTTTAATTGCAACCTTGCTTAAACCTGGGAAGTCCCCACAAGAGTGCTCGTCCTATAGGCCACTATCGCTTCTCAATGTGGATACTAAAATATTTGCTAAAGTCCTGGCAAACAGGCTAGCACCTCTGCTCCCGACCTTGGTTAGCCCGTAAAAGGCGGGATTAGTGCCGGGCTGCACTTTAATCGTACAATCTGAGGACAGTGTTCGGGGCCTTTCAGCATGTAAGACCGGACATTAAAGCTGCTGCGGAGTTCTTGGACGCAGAGAAAACGTTTGATTCTGTGGAATGGACATTCATGATGACTGTACTGCAGCGATTGGGAGTGCGTGAGATTTTCCTTAGACTGGTTTCAGTTCTTTATAATAAGCCAGTAGCTAGAGTGCGTGCAGGGAATATAGTCACCTCACCCATCAAGATATCGAAGGCCACCAGACAAGGCTGCCACTTGTCCCCGCTACTGCATGCTATCGCAGCAGAGCCATTGGCGTGTGCCCTAAGAGAATACCACGAGCATAGAGGGATCCGTTTCCCGAACTACAATCTTATAGTATCGGCATATGCAGATGACATGCTGTTATATGTCCGGGAGCCAGACAGTAACATAACACCGATGATATGTGAGGTGATGAGATTCAGAGGTGTATCTGGATTAAAAATAAACTGGCATAAATCTATTATATTCCCATTAACTCCGACTATGACCCCGATTGCCTTAGATTTTCCTCTGCAATGGTCATATGACCTGGTGCGTTATTTAGGGGTGCAGGTGCACTCAGACTTGGAATTAGTCATTCGTGAAAATTGTGGCAAGGCCATTGTTAAGCTCGAAGAGGATATTGACAGGTGGATTTGTCTTCCACTGTCTTTGGTGGGCTGCATATCCCTGATGAAGATGGTTATTCTGCCTAGATTCTTATTCCTTTCTGTTAATATTCCAATGGTTATCCCGAAACACAGCTTCAAGATGCTGCGTACATTGATGGTAAAACTGGCATGGGCTGGCAAAAACCCACGTGTTAAATGGGACACTCTTACATTACCTTACTCCATGGGGGAGCTTGGAGCTCCGGATCTAGAATTATACTACAGAGTCGCTCAAGGCTCGCATGCACATTTTTGGATTCACTGCCCGCACAATCTCCCACATCTTCAAATTGAAAAGATAGCGGTTGGACCCGACCCACTCCAGCGGCGACTGTCCCAAACCCCTAATAGACGGATTGGAGTGCTGGACTCTATTAATTCGACTGTGCATGCATGGCATGACTTATTGAAAAAACAGGCTGGCACACTCCTGTATTCCCCTCTTTTGCCAGTGGAGTGGTGTCATTGGCTTCCAATGAGTGTTGAGGGAGAGGATGTCCGGTCTCTGAAGGCTCTACATATCCTCACTATGAGCAACCTATTCTTGGAGGGGAGGGCCCACACGTGGGAAGAGGTTGCGGCGGGTAGACAGGATCTTACTCCACTCTCACAATTTCATTTTTTTAGGATCAGACACGCACTACGTGTGCTGCTTGGAGACGACTTCCAGGAAGCCCCGGAACTCTCTTCCTTCTCATTTCTCTTATGCTCTAAATGGATCACTGACATAATATCGACAACAAAAATGTCGACCTACAAAAATATCGTGACAAAAATATTGTCAAAAATATCGACCTCCTATCTACATAATGGTAAGTACAAAAATATCGAGAAAAAAATATCGTTGTTAAAAATATCGTTGTTAAAAATATCGTTTTTTTTTAAATGTTTAAAAAATAATGTAAAATAAATTAAATAATACACATAATTTTTAAAAAACGTAGTTAGAATTATTAAAAAATGTTTAAAATTATAAGTAATAAATATAATGTAAAAATAAATTAAACATACATATATATAACATATAATATATATTTACTTAATAATATTAATAAATAATTATTTTAATAAATTATAAAATGTTAGAAACATATTAAAAATTATAAATACATATATATATGCATACACCTGTAAAATAAAAATAATAATAACATATATATATAATAAGTTAAAATATTAAACTATTTTAATTTTTTTAAAACCACATTTTACACTACATTAACTGCAACAGTAGAGAAATTGGTGGATAGCGAAGGGGATAAAATTACTATTCCCACTCCAAGGAGTGCAACAGTAGGGAAAATGTAGGATAGCGGAGGGGAATAATTTACTATTCCCACTCCAACGAGTGCAACAGTACTGAAAGTGTTGGATAGCGGAGGGGAATAATTTACTATTCCCACTCCAGCAAGTAGAACAGTAGGGAAAGTGTTGGATAGCGGAGGGGAATAATTTACTATTCCCACTCCAGCAAGTAGAACAGTAGGGAAAGTGTTGGATAGCGGAGGGAAATAATTTACTATTCCCCCTCCAGCAAGTAAAACAGTAGGGAAAGTGTTGGATAGCGGAGGGGAATAATTTACTATTCCCACTCCAGGGAGTGAAACAGTAGGGAAAGTGTTGGATAGCGTAGGGGTAAAAAATTACTATTCCCACTCCAGGGATAGCAACAGTAGGGAAAGCGTTGGATAGCGTAGGGGTAAAAATTACTATTCCCACTCCAGAGAGTGCAACAGCAAGGAAAATGTTGGATAGCGGAGGGGATAAAATTACTATTTCGACTCCAGCGAGTGCAACAGTAGGGAAAGTGTTGGATAGCGAAGGAGTAAAAATTACTATTTCCACTCCAGGGAGTGCAAGAGTAGGGAAAGTGTTGGATAGCCGAGGGTAATAATTTACTATTCCCACTCCAGCAAGTACAACAGTAGGGAACGTGTTGGATAGCGGAGGGGATAAAATTACGATTCCCACTCCAGCGAGTGCAACAGTAGGGAAAGTGTTGGGTAGCGTAGGGGTAACAATTACTATTCCCACTCCAGCAAGTGCAACAGTAGGTAAAGTGTTGGATAGCGAAGGGGAATAATTTACCATTCCCACTCCAGCAAGTGCAACAGTAGGGAAACTTTTGGATAGCGTAGGGGTAAAAATTACTATTCCCACTCCAGGGATAGCAACAGTAGGGAAAGTGTTGGATAGCGTAAGGGTAACATTTAATATTCCCACTCCAGGGAGTGCAACAGTAGGGAAAGTGTTGGTTAGGGGAGGGAAATAATTTACTATTCCCACTCCAGCAATTGTAACAGTAGGGAAAATGTTGGTTAGCATAGGGAATAAAATTTACTATTCTCACTCCAGAGAGTGCAACAGTAGGGAAAGAGTTGGATAGCGGAGGGGATAAAATTACTATTCCCACTCCAGCGAGTGCAACAGTAGGGAAAGTGTTCGATAGCGGAGGGGATAAAATTACTATTCCCACTCCAGGGAGTGCAACAATAGGGAAAGTGTTGGATAGCGGAGGGGTAAAAATTACTATTCCCACTCCAGCAAGTGCAACAGTAGGGAAAGTGTTGGATAGCGGAGGGGAATCATTTACTATTCCCACTCCAGCAAGTGCAACAGTAGGGAAAGTGTTGGATAGCGGAGGGGAATAATTTACTATTCCCACTCCAGCAAATTAATTAGCATTCATTAACAAACAATTAATTAATAAAAAATAATTTACCTCCCACCATATTCCCCTATAAATGACACCTCCAATGTCGTAAAGCATGACAAAATTAACATAATTAATTAACAATTAATTACTCAATTAATAACAATTAACAAGAAAATTAAAAACAATTATTAATAAATTAATTCACACAATTAACACTATAAAACAACATTAAATAAATATTATATAAACAATATTAATTAATTAATTATAATTAAATTACTTCCCACCCTACTCCCCTATAAACCCGCAACCCGCTCCTAAAAAAATGACACAATTAACATAATTAACAAATAATTATTAATAATTAACCAATTAATAACTAATTAATCATAAATTAATTTCCATAATTAACAATATAAAATATTAAATGCATAAATATTAATTAATAAAAAATATTAATTAATTAATTGTAATTAAATTACTTCCCAACCTATTCCCCTATAAACCCACAACCCGCTACGGAACTAAAATGCAAAATGTAATTAAAAAAAAATTAATAACTTTAAAAATTATTAATAAATGTATTATAATTAAATTACTTCCTACCCTATTCCCCTATAAACCCACAACCCGCTACGGAACTAAAACGCAAAATGTACCGAAAAAATAATAATAACTTCTAAAAATGTAAGACATGTATTAAAAAAAAATGCAATACTTACACAAAAAAATAGAACACATACATTTAAAATACACACTAAAATACATAACACTAACTAAAACAACAATATTTTTAACAACGATAGTTTTGCAAATGATATTAATGACTTCGATATTTTTAAAAACGATATTACTGACCTTAAATTCGATATTCTTGACAACGATATTCTGACAGTCGATATTTTTGTATTACGATATTTTGCACTCGATATTAGTGCAAGTCGACATTTACAACTCGATATTATGTCTGTTTACCGCTCTAAATCTCCTAGCAAGCTGGTTTCTAACATATATGATATGTCGCAAGATTTCAGACGTACACAATATTCCAAAGCTAGGATCGAGTGGCAAACTGATCTCGGGGTCATGCTGGATGATAATAAATGGAGGTATTGCTGCGAGGTAACACAAAATGTCTCGTTAAACGGGAGGCACAGATTAATACACTTTAAGGGGCCCATTACGATACCCGGCGTAAATAAATCCGCCAGGCATGGAAGCGGCAAAAATCCGCCCGCACACACCGCCTGAACACCGACCACGCCATTACGATTACACAAACCGAATACCGCCATCGGCGGAAAAAGCACACAAAATACCGCCCGCCAACGTCCGAGTCGGAGACAAACCGCCCGCCACGGACGGAAACACGCACGACAACACAAAACCGCCCGCCCTCACGGCCGACACACCGCACGTGAGATTACGATCGCACCGACATGAGCGCGGAAAACCACAAATATACCGCCCGCCAGCGCAAACAACGCCGATGAGAATCGACACGGCAGAAGCCATGGCGCCCACGTACCTGCACAGAAACCATCCGCACACAAAACCAATAGCACACAACATGGCCAACAAGTCCACACAGCAAGGCACGCACAAATACACAAGCACAGTACATATCCCGAAAACACCCCCGGACAAACAAAAAATACAAAGGCCAGAACCCCAGACACAACACACCTGAAAACAACAGACCATGAGGACACACCCACATAGGTGAGTACAAAAGCAGCACTCCCACAGACCACAACCCCTTGCTACATTGCAAACCAGAGAGGAGAGGAGAGGACACAGTGACACAGCAAGGACAGCAGCACACCACAGAAACGCACACATCACAACCACCACCACCACCAAACACCACCACCACCACCACCACCACCACCAAACACCGGCACCACAAACCCCCTGCACATTACACAACACACACCGCACCAGCACCACAAACACCATGGCACCACAAAGGATGCCCAAGTTCACGCCCATGGAGCTGACGGTCATGGTCGACGAGATCATCAAGGTGTACCCACAAATCTATGGGAACATGGTCCAGCACACACCACTAGCCACCAGAAACAGAATGTGGAACCGGATCGTAGACCAGGTCAATGCAGTCGGGACCCTGCCCAGGAACAGAGTCGAGATTAACAAACGTTGGAATGACGTCAAGAGCCTGGTCAAGAAGAAGGAGGGCAAAAACAGAGAGCTGGCTGCCGTCACTGGCGGAGGGAATCCAGCGCTCTTTAAGACCTTCAAAGCGTGGGAGGAGAAGGTGCGAGTCGTAATCCATCCGGAGATCCTCGCCGGATTAGCAGGGGGAGTGGAGGCTGGTAAGTACAAACTAATGTATACCAGCACACCGCTATGTACTCACATGCACTACCACCATGCCACAGCTCCCAGGGACAAACACCCCCATGTCCAGCACACAATACACAACACATCACACACACATGCAACAGACACCACCACACACAGCCCAAACCGAACAACTGCAAGATGCGTGGGGACATGTGTACACTAAGCCAGCCACGTAACCACCAACAGGTCCCCAAATATGCCAGAAGCGCCACAACGAGCACCCACCACACCCATGTGTCCGCCACAGCTGCACCAACCGACAAGTAACAGGTAAGTGGCAGGAACACAAAGTGCAGTGGGTGGGACGGTGGACAGCCCAAGTACAACACACACCAGGCCCCAGTCCCACAGCACAGCAAGGAGGAGCATCCCCCACCCCACACCCCACACCCACGTGTCAGCCACCGCAGTGCACAATGACAGCCGAAGGGCAGACATCACGGTCCACAGCAATCGGTGTCAGTGGGTATCCAGCCACCCCCACGACCCACAACACCCTCCCACCCCCACAGACCTGCAACATGGAGCACCCCCGCGTAGAGCCATGTGGCATCCAGTACAGTGCACGCACGAACAACTTGCAGGTGGGAAACTGGACAGGGCCGGATTACTGGAGGCATGAGGACCGTAACACGACCAACACATGGGACATGTCACGTAGCAGACGAACACGCAGCACCGCCCACCGTCACGAACAAGTGAACAATGTGCACACGGACATGAACAACAGACTCACACCCCACATGACCCATCACATACATAGCAACACCCAAGGAGCCACGTCTGCATGCACAAGCCACACTGAATATAGTACCACACGGCAGCCACTGTGCAACTCATCACACACAACCGAAACACCATTGAAGTCCTGTCCATGTAGCCCCAACTGCCTGTCAACCACACACCCCACAACTACGCCTATGTAAGACAAACAACACTAGACGCAACAGAGCGGAACAACATAAATGCACACGAACACCACTGAACCCATCAAACACACAGACACACCATGCACAAACAACATACCATCCATCCCATCCGTCAGCCCCAGTCTCATGAAAGGCATGTCATCCGCACAGCAGCCACACATACAGCAGTCACGCTAAGATACATGCCCATTACCAACCATGTGCCAGAAGTCAATGAAGTGCACGACACACTGTGAGCAACAACACACAACATGGGCCACACCCCCCCGAGCACTGCAGTGATGCACATGGCACAGGGCAGCACGCACACCAAGGAGATGGGACAACTGCAATACGTTGGCTGGCACACAACCATCACTCACTCATAACGATGCGTCCAATGCCATGTCCAGTAATCACAACAGACAGCAAATATGCAGGCCATGTCAAGCATGCACACACCTCAAACCATGCACTGTCATGCTGCCACAACACATGTCACGTTCGGCACCCATGGCTCACAGCATGTACCCCAAAAGCATATCCCCACCCAAATGCGAATCTGGGGCATGGCCCCCATGTTGCCATATGCGTTCCTAAGCGTTCCATTTGAACCCCAAAAGCATATCCCCACCCAAATGCGAATCTGGGGCATGGCCCCCATGTTGCCATATGCGTTCCTAAGCCGTTCCATTTGAACCCCAAAAGCATATCCCCACCCAAATGCGAATCTGGGGCATGGCCCCCATGTTGCCATATGCGTTCCTAAGCGTACCATTTGAACCCCAAAAGCATATCCCCACCCAAATGCGAATCTGGGGCATGGCCCCCATGTTGCCATATGCGTTCCTAAGCGTTCCATTTGAACCCCAAAAGCAAAGTACAAACCAGACCCAGGATGGGCCAGGAGCCCGCATACACCAGAGTCACAATAAGTAGGGGCACAGCAACACACCCATCGGCACGGCCAATCCGTCCCATGCCACATGTGCACAGCACACAGTCCCATTGCCAAGCACACACAACTACAGATGCCACAGCCACACACACGCCTCCGGGAAACCCATGTACGAGATTGCACGAACTGTCAATGTCAGACGACAAATACATACTTCGCCAGGTGCAACACAATAACTAATCTCATTCTCTCCACAGGTGACGAACTGCTGGATGCTGGGGATGGAGCCAGCAGCCAGCACAGCCAGCCTACAAGCCCCCAACGAGGACACACGGATCGGGAGGATCTGTGCTCCTCTTCGGACACGGACAACCAAGCAGGCCCATCTGGTGTGGCAGGGCCCAGCCGCTCCCCAGGACCCCTCCTACCCACCAACCCATCATCCAGGGCTGCTGAACATTCACAGCCCCCTGCTGCCACTGTCGTTGCGGCCACACCCACGGTCATTGTGGCCACTACCACTGCCGCAACCGCCACCATCGCCGCACCGACCACCACCGCCGCCACCACCGCCACGTCTCCGCTGGCACCAGCCCCAGCGCAGGTGGTGGCCCGGACGACTGGATCCACCCTGGGAGCCACAGCGAGGACCGTGGTGAGCAATGTGGCTAGTGGGCAGGCCGGTGGCAGCAGGACTGGTAGGAGGAGCAGGGTCAGGGAAACGCCAGCCTCCCCTGGGAGCCATGCCCTGCCTCACATGGCCAGAGTCCTTGGGGCCTATGAAGAGGCCCAAGGACAATGGGTCCGGTCTGCCTCAGACACGCGTGAGGTGCTGGGGGTGTTGAGGTCCATGGACGCCCGTATGGGCCAAATCGTGGACCTCATGGGACAGCTGGTGGTGGCGGTGAGGTCACAGCCAGGGACAGCAGCTCCCCTCCGCCACCACCTGCCGGGGCGCAGGGTGGAGCAGCAGTGTCCAGTTCCCCTGCGTCCACAGCCAGTGATCACACCTCAACCACCAGCATGTCGCAAGCAGGCACCCCCTCGCAAACGTGGAAGGGGCCGTCCGAAGAGGAAACAGATCTCCCGGGAGGACTTTGCACGCTCCAGTCGCAAGTGAGGCAGCCAGCCAGCCTTCCGCCAGCCTTCCTTGACCAGCCACTGCATTGACTTGGACTACGATCCCACTCCACACAGCCATCTGGATGGCATGTGTGTGTTGGACTATGGACATAGAACCAGTGGGTACACCCTGATCATCACGCAGCCATGACCGACAGCTCATTGTCACTGCACGCACCACTTTTGTCATCACCTTACACACAATCACATGTCACAGTTTGAAATAAATGCACCTTTTTCACTAACTGCTGTTTGTGCCCTGTGTCTTATTTGTACGGAATACAACGGCCACCTTGGGCGGAAAGGCACCTGATGCGTGGCATGGCATTTGAATCCGGAGGGCCTGTAGGGACCTAGGGGTGGGAGACAGAACAGGAGCACATTCAATGAGTGTGTCACACACCCATCACACAGTACATGTCAACAACTACAAGCAATGTACACACATCGCACAGAGCTATAGGGCACAATGCCACAGCCACCAACAGTGGCATACTACCCTGGCCATGGAGCGTTGACACACAGCACGCAGTGAACAAACGGCCACCCTGACACAGCACACACACACCTGCACAGATACAGCCACATCAGCCGTCGTACATGGACACTCACCGTCAAGTGAAGTAGCGGGCGATGAGCTGCTGCCGCACATTACCAGCTTCCTCCTCTCCGCTGTCCTCCTCACTCGAGCTGTCCTGGTCTGCGGGCTGGGGCCCTGGTTGGTCTCCGTCATCCACGATGAGGGGGATCTGCTTCCGAATGGCCAGATTGTGCAGCATGCAGCACGCCACCACTATCCGGCACACCTTCTGTGGGGAGTACGCCAGCGCACCCTCGGTGCGGTCCAGGCACCTGAACCTGGACTTGAGGAGGCCAAAGGTACGCTCGACCACACGTCTGGTCCTCCCATGTGCCTCATTGTAGCGATCGTCTGCTGGGGTGCGAGGATTCCTCAATGGACTGAGCAGCCATGCCCCATTCGGATACGCAGAGTCACCTGGGTGTGAGGGACACAGAGAACCGTTGCTAATCCAACTGGACAGGGGACAGCATCGCACAGCCAGCACGCTACACCACTCCACATACTCACCGACAATACAGGCACGATCCTGTTGCATATTGGACATCAGTCGTGGCAAGATGCTGTTGCGCATTATGTGTGCGTCATGGGCCGAGCCTGGGAACTTTGCACACACGTGGGTGATCACCATGTCCGCAAGGCACACCACTTGCACATTCAGGGAGTGCGTGTGCTTCCTGTTGCGGTACAGGTGCTCAGTGGCCTGTGGTGGTACAAGGCCGACATCTGTGCAGTCAATGGCTCCAACGACGTGTGGGATTCTGCCAAGGGCATAGAATGCACCCTTCACTGCCGCCAATTCACGAGCCCTGGGGAAGCGGATGTACCTGTTCCGGTACAGCATCATGGCTGCCAGTACATCCCTCAGCACCTTGCTGAACATGGGCTGGGACATCCCTCCTCCACTGCCCACTGTGTGCTGGAATGACCCAGTGGCGAAGAAATGCATGGCGGCCATCACCTTAGCCGTGGGGGTGACAGCAGTCGGATACACCCTGCGGGGACGGAGATGGGGTTCTAACATGGCACACAGTCGATGCAGGGTTGGCCTGTCCAGCCGAAACTTCCTAATGACCTCCGTATCCTCCATGTCTGCCAGCAATTGGCATGGGCGGTCAATGTTCGGTCTCCGCCTAGGGACAATGGCAGAGGACACATGTCAAAGCAACACGACACATAGCAATTTCGCATACACATCACTGACATGACTGAGCAAGCACATGAGCCACAGCCCAGCTGTCAAGCTGGGACGGCACGGCCACAATACACTTACACAGGTCTCCCACCAATGGCAATGGCTAGTGATACAAACCACTGCCATGTGCATGCACATGGGGATCTAGGCCCCAATGACTTGCGGGCGTGCTGATGGGGACTGACTGCATATCCGTCAAGCGGCAACGCCACGGCAACATGAATGTCTGCTGAGCATGGAACTGCTTCCGCGGCTGGATGAGTATGGCACACGACGACGACGACGATGTGGGCACAGGCTGAGTGGCCAAAACAAGTGGGACCTGTGGCACGAGGGGATATGAGACAGTAGTAGGTGTCAGCACTGCACCCTATGTACAGCACTGTACGGATCACACCTCCCGAAACATTGACAGGTGTCCACATTGACAGCCCCATGCCAAGACGGCTGTGTGCTTGCAGTCACACGTCACAGGTGAGAGGTTACATTGCACGTGCCAGGTGGCAGACGTACACAGCGGGAGCTGGCATGTGTGTGCATGTGTCTCCTGTTCAGGATCCACCAGATGGGCGCTGACTCTGTACTGACCATTGGACACAGCATGTTCCGTGGAAGGCTTGTGTGTGTGGGATGGTGGCACTGGATGTGCCTCCGTTGGGTGGGGGCCATGCACAGGGCGGGTACGTCGATGATTGCGCATTGTTGGTCACGGTGGGTGCACCAACTGAAGATGTGTTGCCCTGTGTTCAATTCCTATGTCCGCATGATGATGGACTGTAGATGTGGGCAGACTACACATTGGTCGATGTGCTGTCTATATGCATGTGCCTTCACACCAGGCACAGCTGCCCCTGCACATGTGACCCCTGCTGGACTCGCTGCTGGGTCTGTGGAGCTGATGCACCTTCTGCGCGTGGGGCGGACAGCTCTCCTCACTTCCCTCATTGCGCATGTCATGACTTTGCCGCAGGTGACATGGATCATGGAGGGCCCACATGTACGCGTGGGTAGGCTACACATGATTGTACACTGGTCGCCACCCCCAGTCAGTGTTTCGAATGGGAAGGTTGTCGTGCTGGTGGTATGTTCGATGTGGCGGATGGGCGGGCCTAGGTGCGGGCTTACATTCCGGACATGGGGGGTAGTTGGATTGGCGACTAGTTGCAGTACACACGGGACACGTCTCTTCCTTTCCACATCTGGGTCATCCCTTGTACTAACTGACAGTGATACAGTCATCTTCGCCCCAGCCCTCATGTCCTCCCCTCGCTCCCCCAATATGCATGCTCACCTGCGAGGCTAGCGCTTGCACAGGCAGCCCCAAGCTCGCACCAGAGAGGGCAAGGAGTGTATGTGTGGGTCCAGTTGCACGAGTGGGCTGTCTCAGGGTATGATGTGTCGCGGGACGCCGTCCACCTGCGTGGTGCCCCAAATGGAGACCCGGCCTGCATGGACTATGCATCACAGTCTTCGCCTTCCGGATCCGCCACCTGCGACACCCAGTGGCTGTGGCTGCCCTTGCGGCCAGGCCGCGTCCGTCTGTGGCTGATGGCCCACACATTCACTCTTTGGCCTCTCTGGGGAGGGCTCGGGGGTGGTGGCGCACGCGCCTGCACTTAGTCGCAATGGCATGTGGCGTGGTTGGTATGATGGGCAATGGATGGGATGGTGCGAGCCACCTCCCGTGACGTCAGTGCTGCTCGTGCTGTGGTGCGTCCCCCCTACACTTCCATCTGACTTGTGCCATGCTAGACGTTGAGGTTCTATTACCTGCATGATATGACCAGGAGGAGCGCGAGGAGACCTCTCACACACCATGCTCCACTGCCATCCCGTGCCCTGTATCGCCTGTGCGGATTGACTATGTTGGGGTTACACCTGGTCAACTGGGGCTGTGTGTGCCTTGTCAGGGGCATGGCGGGCGCACAACAGGATCCAGCTTGTCCACAGAGGGTGGGCTGAGGTGCGCCTGGTACCGCTTTGTACGTGTGCCCGGCTGCTGTGCACACACGTGTTCACTCCCCCGACAGGTGTCCTCTCACAATGCCCAGGGAAGCGGTGGTGTACTGTTCTTGACCCCTCCCAACACGGCGTGCTCCAACTTGGCATGTGCGCATCTACCCGCCGCACCCACCCACCTGAGCACTGCGTCCATACGACTTCACACGACACATGTGTGTCTTCCACAGTAGTGCTACTCATTTGCGTTGACATCCAATACCAGTGGACTACATGGTCATGTCACGACTGCCGTGTACTTCACATACTCTCATCCTCTCTCATTCGTACTTGTGAAATGAGTCAGCGGAGACAGTTTTGGTTTCAAACATTATATTGAGTCTTCTGTCCTCTGTGATGCAGTATAGTGGACACTACTGGCAGCGGGATACATGTTGAGGATATACTGAGCATGATTGCAAATGGGATAGGGTGTGGGGTTACATGTGATTGGCTGTTGCATGTGGGATGTGGGCTTCAGAGTGACATCTGCTTGGCCAAGGCTGTGCTAATGTACATTTACGTATAGCTGCGGAGCTGCGGACTTTGACACAGACGGTATACATGTAGCCTACCAGACCGCTTGGCATCATGGGCACAGTCCATCTCAGTTCCATGTGACAGGTTTGCTGCGGTTGTTCCTCATGCACGCGTGCATGTGAGATGACATCAGGGCATGTGCTTGCGTGCATGCAGCGGCGTGCCACTTGTTGTTGCACTGTGGTGGTTACTGGACATGTCACAGTCACTGGGGTCGTGTTGTTGTTGTATGCACTTGTCGTCCATGCAAAGGTCCTGGTATGGGATTCCCGGGGTGGGGGTGGGAGGGGTGCAGCACCCACAGACTCCAGGCGACCTATTCATGTCCACTGAGCGGTGTGTGTGTCCATGTGCGCTGGATCCATGTCGTGTTCTGGTTGTTCGTGCAGTTCCGTCCATGTGGGTGCGATACACAGAGCCCATGCCACTGCCTCCCACGATGCATGCGGTGTTCCTGGATGTGATGGGGAACAGTGTGCATGTCCCGGTCATATCCGATGTCATGGCGATGTCGTTGATGGTGTGGTTACAGTTGCCGGTCGTTTGGTATGGCTGTTGTGGTGGTGACTGGCCAGTCCGTGCGGAAGCGAAGCATGGGTGCGGGGTTGGACATCATAGGTCACTCGGGGAACCTGCGTTGTGGTCCGACGTATTTACAGGTTGTCAGGTATGCGATGCCGCCCAGCAGGGCTTCCATGTCATTGGTGGTGTACATGTTTGCCAGCCAATGAAGCGGATGGTGGCTGTCAAGGTGTTGTTCGTAGGTTGTCCCTTGGAGGACCATGATGGGGCATGCTGGGTGACATTCGATGTAGCTGTTATCGATGATCCGTCGTGTGGAGGCACAGTGGTCCCATTTCAGTGCGGGTGCGATGTTGGCCACATACGCCATGCCCCCATAGGCAGAGCAGGCCCTGTCGTGTGCGTCCAGAGGGAGGAGTAGTGGTAGCAGGTCCGCCTTCAGACATGCCGGGTTGGAGAGGCATATCTCAACGGGATGCTGGTAGGGACACCTTCGACAGTAGAAGACGGGCATGACGCAGCTGAACAATGTGATGCGGTAAGTCAGTCGGTAACTTACGTTCAGCAGGGACAGGAGATCGCATCCCAATGTATGGCACAGGTTGGTTTTGTACAGCTTGAGCTGTTCGGCGTAGTTGGGTAGGTGTGTTGCGGTTGCCATTTCGCAGCGGTTCGTTGAGGTGGCGTGCTCCGGCTGTGTGTGCAGTCTGCAATGTGCACTCTCCGGGGTTGCTGTGAGCTCTGTGTAGTCGTAGGGAGACAGGACTTGTGTTCTGTTGGCTTGTTTGGAGGACACGGGCCCTCTTCCCACATGCTTCTCAGACAGTTCAAGGTCAGTGCTGTGTGACTCCTTCCAATTAACTTGCATGTGGCCGACATGGGGGAGTATTTTCTTCTTTCTTCCCCGTCCGTTGTGTGCTTCTGTGATATGCGCTATCTGCCCTGTGGTCGGTCTCCTCGGCATGCCTGTGTTGGTCTATTCTTGGACAATGGCTGTATTCACCGGCTTCTGTCGTAGGGCTGTGGTTTCGGAGTTGGAATGGAAGGTCATTCAGTGCTGTCTGCTCTCCCTTGTGTGGGCGGCAGGCTGCCTTTCCGCTCTGCGTTGGGCCTTGTGTGTGGATGTTATTCTTGGGCCACCTGTTGTCGGTCCCCGGGCTCTTTGGTGTTCCGTTTTATATGTCTTGTTCATATGTGCAGGGTGGTATGGGTGTTTCTGTGTGGTACTGGCGTTCCTCTTCCCGAAGGGGCCCTGCTTCTCCTAGTTGGTGTTGCCGCCGCTGTGTGCTACGCCATGTTTGTTACACTGGGGTGTGTCCTGCTGTTGCGTGTCTTCACTGACATGTGTGCGTCGGTTGTGTGGCGTTGGGTGTTGTCCGTGCATTGGGCATTGGGGACATGTCTGTGGCCGGCCTGTCACGTGTCATGTGCGTTCGGGGTGGGGCTGATGTGTGTGCTGCTTGGTTGTGTCCCTGTGTCTGTGTGCGACGCATGCATGGCGCTGCGGTTGGCCTCTGCGTTGTGCGCATGTGTGGCGGCGTCATCGCCGCTTTGGGGCCGTGACGGGGTGGTTGGTTCCTAGTCCCAGGTGGTGTGTACACATGTGTTCTGCGATGTTACGATTTGGCCTGTGTGTCATATGTGGATGCGATGGTGGATGTGTTGTGTACACGCGCTGGTGGGGGGTTGTCCGCTTTTTCCGCCCTTGCACTGTGTGCGCTGTTTGCGTGCACTTGTTGTGTGTGTGCCTACCTGCGTCTCCGCGGTACGTTGCGTCCTTGGTGGTGCATCAGCAGGAGCATGGGGAGGGCCTGCAGTGCTGGATTCATGCTCGGGGAGCCGCTTCTTCGTTGTCCGTGCTCGGCGTCCGTGTTACCGCTTCGGTTTGTCGTACGGTATCTCTTGGCCGTGGGAGCCGTTTGTTTGCGGCATCGTAATTTATGCGCCGGGCGGGACGTGTTTCGTCGGACGGTGTGTGTCAGTTGGGCTGCGCCGCTACGTGTACGGGCGCACTTTGATGGCGGACGGTGTTGCTGGCTTGCCGGCGGTGTTTGGCCTACTTTTCGCATCGTAATTGGGCGGGCGTGTGGACTGCTGCGTGCCGGCGGTAACTGGTGCTTTTTGCATCCGCCAGCACGGAGGTTGTGCTTCCGCCCAACATCGTAATGGGCCCCTAAGTTTCTTAACAGGGTGTACTACACGTCGGAGAGACTGCTCCGATATGGTCTGAGGGACTCGGCTTGCTGTGAGCGATTTGGAGGGGACGGGCTGGTTTTTTGCATGTTGCTTGGTTATGCCCGCAAATTGCGGACATTTGGAGCCAAATCTTCCATGAGTTAAATAAAATAACAGGGTTAACTCTCTCTCCAGATCCACTGTTGGCTCTATTGGGATATACCAGGTCTTTACAAAAAGATGTCAGGAAACTAATGTCGATGGGCCTACTCCTCGCTAAACGCAGAATAGAGAAGCGTTTGTCGCGGGTGCCAATCCCCTCAAAGGCAGAGTGGGCAAAAGATATGCTATACTGCAACACACAATCCGAATTATATAGTGAATTGTTGCCCCCACAAAGCCGTCCAAAATGTTTTTGGGGATTATATAAACAATTTCTGCCTGGAAAAGTTTCTGAAGAATCGGAGGGTCGAGTAGATCTGCACATAAGCAGGTTGCTAGGATTGACACAAGGCAGAATGTTTAAATATAGAGACTAGGGTCGCTTTATAATGTTTTGGAAGTAGGCCTAAATTCGCAAAGATAATGCCACTGATTGCAGAAATGATGTATCTGTTAAAAATGTCTCAACTTCTAGCAGTGATATTTTCGTTGCCACTGTAAAATATGCTAAGTGATAGCTCTATATAATCTTATTGCCGCTTGTATGATGCACAGTGTTTATTTATGTTTCGCTGTGAAATGTTTCATAAAAATCTATAATTTTTTTTTTTTTTTATTGTGTTACATGCAGTCAAATATGTGAAGCCCCTTCTCTCTACAGCTTTTAGGGTTTCCATGTTGTAGATCCCCACCTCCAGAAACGTTTCTAAGCCTGAAGGTAAATAAACTGTCAGTAAGACCAAGCACAAACTTTAATCTGACCATGTTCACTTGTGGATTAGCAACGGAGGAACTCAAATTCTCTATCATCCACATGCAGTATACTTTGCCATTTGTTCACCTTTGCATTTCTGTCAGGATTGCTCTCCGTGCAGGACACTGGGGGTTTTGGGGGGGGTGGGCTGAATGCCCTACCCCCCTGGAATCTTTGGGCAGTGGTAGGGTTCACTAAGCGAGGGGCATTAGGATTGGCTTCCGGACGTGGGAGGAGTTTGGCTTGAAACTTAGGAGAGTGGCAGTTAAGGCCGTTATGGCCCCCATATCACCGGCCCGAAAATGCTAGCATGATTGGTTAAGTGGGGAGCAGGGAGAGGGCAGTGCGGCGGGCTGGCCGTCTCAGGCTGTGATGTCCTTCCATGCTGCACTGGGCGGGAGGGGCAGATATGTGGCCCGTTGTGTGCTGGGAGCGTGAGGCATGACTAGAGTCTCTTGGTCTCTAGAGAAGCAGGAGCGGAGAACCGGTACTGTGAGGAGGGGCTATGTTAAAGGGACTGTGACCACAATGGCTGTGAGTACCTCTGCAGCCTGTGCAACATGGGGTCATGTGTTACAAGGAGGTGTGCACCCTTTCAGAAAGGATTTACCTGTGCCACAGCAGCCCCGGGAGGAAGATAAACTGCTGGTGGCAGGCCATTTCATGGCTCCGCCGCGTGTTGATTCTTTACTAGAGTGGGCACACCCTAAGAGTGCAGGGACACCTTTCAGCTGCTTGGAGGCTTGGAATCATGTGGTGTTGGGGGCGGGACTGGAGATTCACTGGGTCTGACGCTGGATTTATCTAGTCCGTGCAGTCAGGCCTTGAATGGTGAGCGCATCCGGCATGAAGAGGGAGCTGGGTGTAAGGAGTTTCATGCAGGTAGTGACACCAGGAGTCATGGGCAATTCCAGCAATGTGGAGTTTGGTGGAAATGTAGGGCAGAGGGGCAATGGGGACAGGGAGCATACAGGGCTTTATAGGACAGTCAGGTGGGGATGAGAGTTTGTTGTTCCGTGCACCAGCGACGCAATCTGTCGTTTGTTTGGAACCAGAGACTTTTCAGGATGGAGGCCCTAGTAGGTCGGTGTGGTGCAATAATGGGCCACTGAATGGCATGGTGCGGGCAGGACAGGGACAGGATAGCATCAGCCAGGGCTCCAGGCAGGGACCCCGGCAGTGTCGGTATTCAGACCGCTGGGAAGGTCTAGTGTGGCCTGGCAACCCCGGTCTGAAGACAGAGCACGCATCTGGGTGGCTGGCTCAGGGACAATATTGGATCTCTTGGGGAAGTGACAAGGATTGGGCAGTGCACCCACCTTGCAGGATTTTGACCCTTTGCAAGATTTGTTTGATGTGCAGTTTGGTGATGGGGGTGTTGGAGATGGGGAAGTGGTGGGTACAAGTGCTGGATACGGGGGGTGTGAGGAGCCCGAATGGTAGTTTGATTATGGTGAGGATGAGTTGGAAGAAGGGGAGATTGTGGAGCATTAAGGGGATGAGGCTGCATGGTGGGAAGCGCCTCGCGATGGGCACCGGGATGGGGGGATACTAACAGGAAGAGGAGTGTTGGTGTCTTGCAGACTACCACAGCTACTTCAATGCAGGCGGTGTCAGGCCAAAAGGAGGCATGATCGGCATCAGGACGCATGCCTTCGGAGTGGGCCCCGACCTTGAGGCCAGGCGACCAGCATGGCATGTACTGCGACTGGAAGAGTGGAGGAATGGTATTGGGGGTGCAGGCTGTGGAGTCTACAAGGCAGGTACAAGTGGTCAGGGTCTTTGTTAGTTAAAAGGAAAGTATGAACAGGATATGGGATAGATGCTGAGGTGATTGACAAAGTGCTGGATTCTGTTGTTCTCTAATAGAGGGTGAGGACAAGCTCAGGGTAGTGAAGCATAAAACCTCCCTTATATGGATATAACAAAGTCCGTAGATGCCCATTTAATGGTGACTGCCAAGGAGCGCATTTGGAAGGGGGAGTACATAGAACTATTCAAGGCGGTGGTGTGCAGAGGAATGGCCAGAAGAGTGGAAGAGAGAGGGGCGGAGTATTGCCTTCATGGAACTATTTCTATTGGTGGTTGCAGAATGCCTGTGTGGGTGCAACTTTGCAAACAAGACAGTTCTTTTTAAAGTGGACAACATGTCGGTAGTGAGCATTGTTAACTGTCAGTATGCACAGGATCCCAAGGTCTGGAAGTTGTTACATGTTTTTGTTTTAGAGTGCTTGCGCAAGAATATCACGTACAAAGCGCTGCATATTGCTGGAATCCACATTGAGATTGCTGAAACTCTTTCTCGTTTTCAGTGAATGAAGTTCTGTGGGCTTGCACAATGGGCCAACGAACAGAAGACAATTCCGGCGCATTTGTGGGCTGTGGGAGAGAGCGTGTGATGCACCTTATCCTGGGGTCGTTGTTGGAGTCTACTCGTAAAGCGAATGGTCTTGCATGGCATGAGTGTGTGCAGTTGGGGGCAATATGTCGTAGCAGCACGGACAAAGGTCAAACTCAATTAAACGATGTGGTACATTTCATTATGTGTTTGATTGAGAAAGGCTTTTGTAGTGCTAGAGGTATTCTTATGGTCTGACACCACGTGATGACCTTTGACTACCATCATTTTAATTGACTTGCCTTACTTTACCCTAGCATGAATGTACGACATCCTTCATATGCCTTTTTCCCTTGAAGGTTTCTTTCCTGTAATCTTGCAGTCTTAAAGTGGGAGCGAGTAGAACAGCTTGCCAAGAATAGAACGTGTGGGATGTGCATTTGAAAGCATGAGAGAGAGAGGTGTGGAATGTACTTTTTGGTCTCGAAGTGCAGTGTTATGAGCAGTGAGGCTCAAATGTGTATTATGTTGTACATTGAAAGATGAAGTATGTGATGCTATAGGCAGCGGTGTACAAATGTGCATTGTGTTGTACATTTGGAAGTATTATGAATTTCTTACTATTGGCTTTGACATGGCCTCATGTCATCCTGAATTCTGACTCTGCCTTGCTTGAGCATTTTTGTGCGCACAGACAGGCCCCCAGAGTGTTTGGAAGTTGTTTGGGTTAATCACGTCCAAGGTTGCTTTGTTTTGAAGAGAGTGTTGAATGTACCCTGGAATTCTTTCGTAAGCTTCATTAAGATAAAGGCTGGAACATGTGAGATTGCAGAGGGAACGTGGGAACTCCTTTTGCCCTGGAATGCTTGCATGGAAGGTGGCCAATTCCAGTAAGTTTCCTTGGTGCAGAGGAAAGGTCTCTCGAACCTTGTAGTGTGTTTTGAGACTATAAAGCTGAGGGTTGTTGACTTAGAAACCGGGATTGTTTGAGCCTGAACGATGGACGCATCTTCAGTGCAGGCATCTGGTTGCTGAGTCTCCTGGCTTCGACTGAAGGTCCCCCAGTCTGGAGTGGGTCAGGATGAAGATTGCACCAGGTGAAGTGTTTGGGTTTAGATTACTGTCATTGTGATGTGTGGCCAGTGGCTATGATCATTTGAGGTGTTTTCTTTGTGATGTGTGAGTGAGAGTGCACATCCAAAGTAATCATTTGATGTATTTAGTGTATATATCTTTCCAATTTTTGAAGGACGTCCAGTATTATTTGCTGCTTGTTTATTCATTATTATTATTCATGCATTTAACTGTTACATTTGCCAAGAGTGTTATTATTGCTTGCATATGAATATATATCTCTATACAAAAGGGGATGATGGACGGAACGTTTGAGCCAATCAAACACTCACCCCCAGTCAACTGATCTGGGTTTAATCCATCATCATTCTTTAGCTCACTCCACCACCCCAGTTCAGACATGGCCATATGCAAATCAGTCTGACCCTGTGCCTCATGGGAACAGTCCAGCCCGAACTGCCAAGCCATGTCTTACCTGGACCCGAAACAAGCATCCTAGGACCGGTTTCTGGCATTTCAGCCGTCATCAGCCAGGCTTGCTTGAATCCAGTGGCAAAGTGAGCAAGGGACCCACGTCTGGGCATACCCCCGCCAACTTAGGGCGAACAAAGCGATACAAAAGGGGATGATGGACGGAACGCTTGAGCCAATCAAACACTCACCCCCAGTCAACTGATCTGGGTTTAATCCATCATCATTCTTTAGCTCACTCCACCACCCCAGTTCAGACATGGCCATATGCAAATCAGTCTGACCCTGTGCCTCATGGGAACAGTCCAGCCCGAACTGCCAAGCCATGTCTTCCCTGGACCGGAAACAAGCATCCTAGGACCGGTTTCTGGCATTTCAGCCGTCATCAGCCAGGCTTGCTTGAATCCAGTGGCAAAGTGAGCAAGGGACCCACGTCTGGGCATACCCCGCCAACTTAGGGCGAACAAAGCGATACAAAGGGGATGATGGACGGAACGTTTGAGCCAATCAAACACTCACCCTCAGTCAACTGATCTGGGTTTAATCCATCATCATTCTTTAGCTCACTCCACCACCCCAGTTCAGACATGGCCATATGCAAATCAGTCTGACCCTGTGCCTCATGGGAACAGTCCAGCCCGAACTGCCAAGCCATGTCTTCCCTGGACCGGAAACAAGCATCCTAGGACCGGTTTCTGGCATTTCAGCCGTCATCAGCCAGGCTTGCTTGAATCCAGTGGCAAAGTGAGCAAGGGACCCACGTCTGGGCATACCCCCGCCAGAAACCGGTCCTAGGATGCTTGTTTCCGGTCCAGGGAAGACATGGCTTGGCAGTTCAGGCTGGACTGTTCCCATGAGGCACAGGGTCAGACTGATTTGCATATGGCCATGTCTGAACTGGGGTGGTGGAGTGAGCTAAAGAATGATGATGGATTAAACCCAGATCAGTTGACTGGGGGTAAGTGTTTGATTGGCTCAAACGTTCCGTCCATCATCCCCTTTTGTATCGCTTTGGTCGCCCCAAGTTGGCGGGGGTATGCCCAGACGTGGATCCCTTGCTCACTTTGCCACTGGATTCAAGCAAGCCTGGCTGATGACGGCTGAAATGCCAGAAACCGGTCCTAGGATGCTTGTTTCCGGTCCAGGGAAGACATGGCTTGGCAGTTCGGGCTGGACTGTTCCCATGAGGCACAGGGTCAGACTGATTTGCATATGGCCATGTCTGAACTGGGGTGGTGGAGTGAGCTAAAGAATGATGATGGATTAAACCCAGATCAGTTGACTGGGGGTAAGTGTTTGATTGGCTCAAACGTTCCGTCCATCATCCCCTTTTGTATCGCTTTGGTCGCCCTAAGTTGGCGGGGGTATGCCCAGACGTGGGTCCCTTGCTCACTTTGCCACTGGATTCAAGCAAGCCTGGCTGATGACGGCTGAAATGCCAGAAACCGGTCCTAGGATGCTTGTTTCCGGTCCAGGGAAGACATGGCTTGGCAGTTCGGGCTGGACTGTTCCCATGAGGCACAGGGTCAGACTGATTTGCATATGGCCATGTCTGAACTGGGGTGGTGGAGTGAGCTAAAGAATGATGATGGATTAAACCCAGATCAGTTGACTGGGGGTAAGTGTTTGATTGGCTCAAACATTCCGTCCATCATCCCCTTTTGTATATATCTCTATATACATTTGAATTTTGCATCTGGGAAAGCCTTTCTGTTAGAGAGCATTGCATAAATAAAACCCCAAACCTTATTCTAAAAAGAGAGTCTTTGATGTGTTTCATTTTGTAAAGTAAAACCCCTTTCTAGGTGTTGTTGTGTTATATGTCTCCTGCTTCGTCGTGTTTGGGCCATCGTGTGGGAGTGATTTTTTTTAGGGCAAAGCAAGACATTTTGGCATCACTTGCAGGATTTAAGAAAAGTGCAATTTTAAAAAGAAAAATGCTCTCTAAAATGTCCATGTTTTCAGTTGCAGATTCCCAGATGACAACTGAGTTATTTGGGTGGGAAGTTGCCTCTAATGCATGTTTAACAGATGACGGGCAAACACAGATATTTAAATGTGTTCAAGATTTTTCTCTTGAAGAAGGAACACAACTTGGTATTTCAGAGAGAAAAAGTGGTGTCATTTTGAATGCATTGCTCAGAATGTATCAAAAATGTGGGCAGTTAACAAAAGAACGTAATAAACTGCAAAGGGAGTTAGTTGAAGCTAAAGAAAAGTCAGACCTTTTAACACGTGAAAATAAATCATTGAAAAGAGAGTTGGAACTTTATCAAGCACCATTTATTTTGCCAGTCTGTTTAGATAGCCAGAGTGATTCATTCGTGAAAAATGTGGATGCAGAGAAGCTGCAGGTTAATTTACGATGTTCACAGGAGGTTTTAATTAATTCTTTTGAGGACATTCCTCAGCCAGAAATGAATGGCATTTTGGTTGAATTAGAAGCTTCTGAAGTAACGTTAAACCGAGGAAATGTAAATATGCAGGTAGATAAACAAACCAGCCTGTTAGAACTAGCGATCGTGGGTTGCAGTTACAATCAGACTGGTCAGTGAGTGATAAACCTTGCTTTACTTGGAGAGAAGTTATGAAAAATGCAATTTTAAAACATGAGTCGGAATGGGAAGAGGAGCAGCAATGTGCTTTTGAATCTGCAAAAGAGATTGAGCAATGTGTTTCACACGTGTGGCCAATACAGAAAGGAGACATTGAGTTACATGTGACAGTTCAGGGGCAGTGTGCCACTTTGAGTATGTGGGAAAAAGAAGTAAAGAAGAGTGTGTTCTTAGACTTTTGGACTGAAACATTTTCAAATGCTGAAGAATATTTTGCTTGCACTGTGACAGACACAGGGCAGACACAATTTTGTGTGTTTTTTTGTGCTCTGATAGATACAGGGCAGACAGTTGCTTTGGAGTTGTGCTGTGACAGACATAAGGTAGATACAGGTGCTTTTGCGTTCTTGCACGCTGACAGACACTGAGCAGATGACAATAAGACAAAATGTGATTTTGAGTTTTGAAATTTCTTTAATGCAATGGTTGATGATTTTCCCTGAGTTATACAGAACAGGTAATGCACAAGAAGCAAATGTGATCAAATGGTACATACAGACAGAAACTGCAGTTTTGCATGAACAGTTGGTGCAGGTCCCAATAGAAAGTCCAGGGGTGGTGTTTAGAGTGCCTGAGACACAGGATTCCCCAATGAAGTGGCAAATTTTACTGCAAAGCGCAGCTACTGTGTATCATGTAGATGCTCATTGTCCTATACATGCACCAGAACCTTTGATTCCCTTACAAATGAAAAGGATAAAATCTCGGAGTCAGAGGTGGTGACACACGATTCTGATTTGGTGCACATGACTAAGTGCGAGCACGTAGGAGCGAAAGACCATTACTAACAGGTGGGCAGAGAATGAAGGGATGCATATTGCCCTAGACTTAGTTAGTACTGTGATTCCTATGTGTCAGTATGCACAGCGCAGACCAGTCCCACAGATGGTGAAGGGCCAGTTGAAGAAAGGAAAATTACCAGAGCAGATAGGGCAGATGAATTGCCTTGTGCTCATGCCAAATGATCCAGGGTGCACGTATTCAGCAGTTTTTGAAGAGATAGTCAGGAAGGACTGCCACAGCCCTTCTAAATGAGCAAGGAGAGGGAAAGTTTGACTCCCATACCAAGAATTCAGAGGACATAATGTGGGTAGAATTCTCAGATAATTCCCCAGAGCCAGTAGAGAACAGTGCAAACAGGAATGATAATATTGTGCCATCAAACCCAAAACAGAAAAAGAAGAACGTGCGCTTTTTGAAAAAAATTATTTTTTCCAAGAAGAGTGATGCTTGTTTCTTTTTCAGATCATACTGTGACATGTTGGTGTACCTGATGTCCCTGTCCTGCGTGTGGGTGCCTTTCTCTGAGTGGGCCCGTGAGGGTGTGGGTCCCCCCCTCCCCAACCCTGGAGTGATCACCGGACAGCGCAAACTGACAACGTAGCAAGACAGTTTGTCAGCAGTTACAATAGCCAGTGAGATGGCTTGGGTGACTTTTTACAGGAAACTGTTGTGGTTGTAGGAAGTGGCGGCTGGGGAAATGGAGAAGCGGATTCTGAAGGGTTGGTCCAGGGAACAGGGCACCTGGGCTCAAGTGCGGCACCCTATTACAAAGGGCATTTTGAAGCCGGTGATTGGTGTATTGCGCACGTGTGCAAATATTAGTGGGAGGCTCTGCATTTCTCAGTTAGAATGGGTTGACTGTTTTTCAGTGCATTCAGGGGTGCAGAGGTGGTCGTAAACAAGGTTCAACTGGGGATTTGGTGGCAGGATGTGAGGACCAGTGGTGGCTGGTGAAAATTGAAAGCGATGGGGAATAAGACCAGTCAACAAAGTTTGGAACGAGTGTAACGCACAGGGAGTTCGGGGGTCAGGGGATTTCTCCCCACCCCCCAGATTTTTTTTTTTTAATTTATGGAAAATGTGCATTATGCACTACA
This sequence comes from Calotriton arnoldi, assembly GCA_963921515.1. Classification (NCBI taxonomy): domain Eukaryota; kingdom Metazoa; phylum Chordata; class Amphibia; order Caudata; family Salamandridae; genus Calotriton; species Calotriton arnoldi. The sequence goes on from CAWUFW010004423.1 coordinate 324,316, forward strand.
ATTCTGTTATAAATTGTCCTATTTAACCTATTGACGATTGAAACTCAGTACTAAATACAATGAAAGGCCCCATGACACTTTTCATAAACGTTTAAATGTCCCACTCATCCCCGCAGGAATCAGAGATATGACCATTGTGCCTAAGCATGACTCACATTCACTACCACTCTTGGGTGCACTGTTAATATTACTCAGTTTTAGTGATACTCGATTTCCCAACCGCGAAATGATGGAAGGCTGAATCGCCCATGAACTTATGAGGAGCAGGCACCAGCAGATGTCAGCCACCAGCGCTAACTCCATGATCCCCTTCACCAGCATTACAATACGCTTTAGTCCATTATGCCATGCTTTGACGCAACTATGGCAACAAATAACATTCCGCACCCCACCGCACAGCGCCTTCTTTCAACTGCACTTCCATATTCAAATGCCACTTGCTGATTTATATTGTTTCATATCTGACTCATATTAGTACAGTAGCCAGAAAGATGCTTGCAGCATGTTCCCAAAGAAGGGCAGCAAGATGGGTCCAGGTGAGTAATCGCTCCAACCTATCCAGCGCTTCATGAAATCAGAGAGTAGCGCAAAGATCGCAAACAAGAATGTCAGTGTCACCAGGAAGGTGCCCAAGTACAGGAGAAATTATTAGGGTGCCGAGAACAGGCCAGTGAAATGATTGAGGAAAGAATGTGGTGTAAGGGCTGGAGCTGCCGACTTTGGAGTTGGGGAACGAGGTTCGAGTGTCGACTCAATTCTGATTCTGGGCAAATCACTTAATCTCACTGTGCCTACAAAAATGAATATGTACATATGTAATGTAACTCAAGGTCATGTAAATCGGGTCGAGTTTGTGCTATATAAACTGCAAAAAAAATTTATTACTGATTCCATCAGATTCACTACCAAACTTTTTTTCTCTCTGGCCCTCCTGTTTAGTGTGTTACCTACTCACAGAAGGGAAAGGCATCCCTAATGCTGATACAAGAACCCACAGCATTCAAAAACAAAACTTTTCCTTGCAAACGAGTAGAAGGGCAAACGCGGTAGCCTGAGAAAGGAGCAAATTGTTACAGTATGGTTTAAGAAATGAAAGTTATTGCATAGGAAATGAAACAAAAGTAAAGCAGCGCTTTCACCGCAATGCTCAGAAAAAGGCATAACCTAACCTGTACCAAGAGCGGTGAATCTCCCATCAAAATGTGTGCTTTCCACAGGTAACGCCTCTCGAAATCATAACGCTTGAAGCCCAAACGTGCTGAATGGGTGACGTCAGGCCACATGCACACTTCTGCTTGTACACAGACAGCCTCCTGCTTCTTTGTAACCACATCCTTTCCCAACTCATCTTAGGTCGGGGTTGGGTCAATGATACCTCCTGACCCCACTCCTCCCTATGATGACTTAGAAAAGGGTGGGGGTGGTGAGGCAGTGATAGTCGACATGCAACCCTTAGCAACACAGGGCTGATTCTCATGCCGCCAAGGGCTGCTTCAAAAAGTGATGCTATTTCACGTCACCTGGGACTGGACCTCAAAAAACCCACATAAAAGAAGGCCAGGGCTGGAGTGAATTAAGCTCCCCACAAAGTCTGTCGCATGCACACTAACACCTGTGCTACAGAAAAGTGCCTGCCTGGCTGCCTGACCCTCACATACTACGAGGGTCACAGTGTGACGCTGCACTTGTAAAACAGCGTTGGATCTGCATGTAAGTTTTCCTGCTTTATGTGCCATCTGCATTGATAGTTAATTCATCATAATACACAGCATGTAATGTGATTATTTAATTACTAATGTGGATGGTACATAAAGCAGGAAAATGAGAGGAGTGTGGCATCCACGGCCAAAGCAAGAAACCGCCGCTGGTCAGGACAGTGGTTGGGTTCCAAAGTTGAAAACTGACCAGTCGGGCAGGGTCAGCTACGTGACCATGACAGCATATCCGGATGCACAGGTTTGTCCTTGGCAATGGTGGTTGTCATTGAGCCATGATAGTGTGGGACATGGTGAGATAGCTAGATAGATTTTTATTGCACAATTACTTAAAAACATTGCAATTTTTACAAAAAAGATGAGAAAAACAATTTTTGCCTTTTTATAAAAAAGAGTTTGTGTACGACATGGCTAAAATTCTGAATGATCTTTTATAGGAAGCAAAGATTTTATTGCAGTCATAAATGTTCTCAAAATGGGCAGCCAACTGTGCGGAGTCACCCTTCATGCACTCCTCTAGGGCCTTTTGTCATGTTCGTACATTGAGAATGCACCAGAAAGGGTGCAGCCAGAAATTTCGCAGGAGGCACAGATTCTTGCAGATACATAGAACATGAATTAGGGTTTCTTCCCTTTACCACAGACGCGGCTCTGGGTGGCCGTGCCTTCCTTGTACCTCTGACCATACTTGTGTGCCATCAGAGCGATTAGTCCAAATCGTAATCTCATTTAGTGGCGTTTCATTGTTGGCTTAAGGGGGGATGTTAGATAGTGAGGTAAGCTTCCGCAGTCATAAAGTTTTGACGCCCAGCTGCCGTGGGAGAGGATTTTCACGGCCAATGCATCGTGTTCAGCTGAGATTATCTTTGCTTGTTTAGTTAACAGTTTTGCAGCCACATCTATGGGTAGCGAGCTTGACCAAATTTCATGGGCTTCCAGTACATCTAGACAGTGCATTAAAAATGTGTTCCAGGTGGACCCTGAGTTGTTTATCAGTGACCAAATATGGCTCTTTAAAGTATGGTCTCGGGCATTTTTTGTTTTTAAGCAGTAAACTACAAATCTTGCTTTCAAAATCCAATGTTGAGATGACAGGTTGAATTCCATACGGATTTGAGCATGAGAGGTCGAGTTTGGGAGAGAGAACACTCTGCGGAAGTAGGCTGATTGTGCTCTGTCTAACCATGTGAACATTTTGTCTTTAAAAATCATCGTCCCATAGGCCACTGTCGGCAAGAATTTGGCACCCATTACACAGATTAACGGTGATAAGTCCGGCGTAATCAAGGCTTTCCTTACTCTTGAGAATGGCCCCTCTAGGCAGTGGGCCACTCCCTGCATTGCAGTGATGTGCGGTGCAGTCTTCCCCTGTGGTCTATCCAGACTCACAAAAACTTGTCTGCGGCTACTACCTCTATAGATTTTCCTTCAATAATCTGGAATCCTTTTCTTGCGCATTGTCTTGAGACCATCAGGCACCTTGGTTTTCGCGATGTTAATGTTTAGAGAGTTTATCTTGCAATATGAGGCCAATGAGGTGAGGAGCCTCTGGAGGCCCACCGTTGTTTGGTCGAGGAGGATCGGATCGTCCTTGTATTGCATTGATTGAACTTTGATTGAATTTTGGAGCCGGCAAGTTTGGGCAGAAATGCCCGAGTATCTGCCAGCCACTCTGGCAGATCTGATAGATACAAAAAGTAATGGGGCCAATATGCACCCTTGCTTTAGCCCTCTATTGGTCATGATTTTGTTGGTCATAGACGATCTGGTAGAAAGTCTTATTTTCACCCAGGTATCAGAGTACAAGGCGATGAGAGCATTTAATAAGGATTGCAGAATACCCCAATTGTTTAGTTTTTCCCATAATCTCAGGTGAGCCACACTGTTGAATGCTGTTTGGAAGTCAATAAACCCCAAATACAATGACTTTCCTTGTATTGCAAGCGTATCCTCTATCATGTGGGTTAGGCAAACCAGGTTATCTTCAATGTGACAGCCCTTTTGAAAACCAGTTTGGGTATATGGGATCAATTTACGCTCTTCCACTCAGGTGGTCAGTTCTTAAAGTAATGTGCTAGCATAGCACTTCCCCTCAACATCAAGGAGTGTGATCATCCCGTAGTTTTCGGGACTGGATCGAGTGCCTTTTTTGTGGATTGGGATGATCAGGGACCCTCACCAAGAGTCCAGAATAGATCCACCCATTCTGCATTCCTAGAATAGGGGAGCCATAATTGAGGCCCATTTTTGCATCAGGCCTTTGTACACCTTTGTCGTAGAGGCAATTGGCATGTGGGCCAGGCGACCCCTCGGGCGCATTTTTTTAATGATATGAGCGATTTGAGTAGATGTTATGCTTACTGTGGGCTCTGTTCCTATATGAAAGTTGACACGCTTTGACCTCTGGCATCCGATGAGTTTGTCACTGAGGGCCTCTACGTAGAGTGTTTCAATGTGGGCCTCCCATTCGGTGGGAGCAATGTTTGTGGCAGTTGAGGGTTGGTCCGGTCTGACACATTTGTTCATCCAAATCCCAAATTTCCTTTGGTCTTTTGATTTTATAATTTTGTGCGCAATTTCGCAATGATGCTCTTCCTTCAGCCTCTTGTAGGTGAATCTTGCTTTCCTGTACTCCTTGCGACTAGTCGATACCTTCCCTTGGAGGGATTTGTATTCAATGTTATCATGGGTGCATCTATGCAGTATGTTATTTAATTTGCGTTTTATTTTCACTATTGTTTGTTTGTATTCGATAAGACGTTGAGTTTTTGGTGAGGGTTTATATGGCCCAGGCATTGTCCTGGTGGCTAGGTTTTCTCTTAGATCTTCCACTACCCTTTCCCATGACATTGCGGTCAGTTGATCGCTTCGCTCTTGCATTAATTTATCCAGGAAATGGTCAACCATCTTGTTGATCATTTCTTGGTTATCCATAGTCCACTGTACTTTTGTTACTGATTCTAAGTTGTCTTCTTTCCCAATCGGGAGTGTTGCTGGGCAAAGGCTTTGTGAGAGGGGCACTTCACATGTGAGGATACTATGGTCACTTGCCAATGAAAATATTACTGCAAATTTCTGGACTGAATGGAAGTGAGCGATCGAGACCCAAATTTAGTCCAATGTGGCCATTCTGAAGTCAGATTGTGATCCGTTCAAAATGCGAAAGCCTAATTGGTTTAGATAAGCTGCTACTTTTGTACCATGACCATCTTTCCGTTTATACTGACAACTTATATCCGGAATGGCCTACATTTGGTCATCCATTGAAGTTAAAGGAGAATCTAAATCCGGTTCTATGAAGTTGGCATTAAAAGCTCCCATTATTAACCACAGATCATTTGGGAACTGAGAGAGAAGGTCCCTCATAACTGGGAGCATTTTACTCAAAGTTGCTTCATGTTTGATTCTAGATGGATGAAGGTAAATGCTGCCGAGGGTCACTTTTTGTTTTTCCGGGCTGCAAGCTTTCGCATGCTGAGTCTGGGCCTTGAGGAATATATAATCTCCCTGCCCTTTGCATAGTAGAGTAACGTGTAGGGGCAGGTTTTTCTTCACATAAATTGACACACCTCCCGAGGCGTGGCCCCCTGCTTGGGATGCTATTGCATATGATTCCTGTTGGACTTGGCCCTTTTGGCAGGTTCACCCCTAAACTTTTTGCCTTTTCTGTGACATGGTGTTGGTGGTTTTAGGCCTCTGGGCACTTTCGCACTGTGGTCCAGTGGAAAGTGTGTGCGCTCTCTGTGTACATTTGGTAAGGTTGGCCTGTCCTCCCATAGGAATGCATGGGGGATTCCCTGATTGAGTGTGTCGGTGGTAATTCCTGGAATGGGAGGAGCAGCGTGGTCAAGTTTAGTATGTACGAAATTGTAAGAATAAATGCTGCGCAATGGTGTGCGCACATTTATGATGACTGGTTGAGAAATGCCACTTTTAGAAGTTGGCATTTCTGTGTGCTATGTGTCTGCCTGCCTGATGTGAATTGCATGTCTGGATTGTGAGTGACAGGGGCTGGGAGGTGTGTGTGGCTCCAGGAGTGGCAGGGTGAGTCAGCGCTAGGCTGAATGGGACAACTGCCCTGGGAGTAGTGGGAGGAGTAATCCCCTGACTCTGAATAGGACTGTGCCCAGCCTGCACAATGCTGGCTCCGCCCCCTGTGGTGCGTCTGAGCACCGAGCCCCCACCTGACAAAGGGGAAGAGGAGCTTGAAAAACAAAGTGCTCCAAATCCCCCCTGAACCAGTTGCATCTGGTTCCCCCATGCCCTGTCCTGCAGACAAAAAGATTTGTGGTATAAATATAGGGGCTGTGACCCCATGAAGTGGTTCTGTACTGTTCCTGAAACTTGCTGGGGCGTGCTGCTGCTGGGGCCCAGGAGGAACCGCCATGAGGGCTTGCCTTCCTGTGTCCTGCCTTTGATCTCTTGACCTCTCAGGACTTTTGCTGAGGAGCTGTGGCTCCTAGCGCCTGGTGAGCGCTATATTTCAATTCCCCAGAAGGGAAGAGCTTGGGCTACGCAGCGCTGCTGCCCGTCCTTTTGGAGGGAATCCCGACGTGAGGGATTCCCCTGTGATGCTGCTGGAAGCGGGAGCCCACCCGCATTTCGCCTGCTTAGCGGGAGCCTACCCCGCTTGATGGATGCGTGAATTGTTGGCGGGAGCCCACCCCGCATGATGGTGCCTTTTGCGGGTGCCCACCCCGCATGGTTTATTTAATGGCAAGCGGGTGCCCACCCCGCCTTGCCGCAAAGAGGAGAAGCGGCTGCCGGCCGCAGCAGCGTGACCAGGAAGTCAGGCACGTCTGCCTGGCCTGGGGCGGAGCCTGCGACGGGAAACCGAAAGTCCGGAGCCTCGCGGGCTCCACATCGAAGACCCGGGTCCCGGGAGAGGGCCCGGGTGAAGCAAGCAGGAAGGAGCTGCCGGAGACTCGCTCTGTGCCCTGCCACGCCGGGCGAAGAGGAGAGCAGAGTTTTCCCCCCGCCGTGGAGGGAGTCAAGGAGACCGGAGCCCACAGAGGAGCGAGAGGCTACGGAGCCTCACAGGCTCCATCCGCTGCTGTCCAGCCTGCCCCCACCTGCCAGAAGGGGAGGCAGGCCCGCGGAAGATCGCCGGTGACCAGAGGAGTTCCCCATCAGCCCCGGTGAGTGAGGGCTGGGTGGGGTACATGGCCGGCATCTAGTTTCCGAGCGGACCCACCAGAGGGCGGGCCGCTCCAACGATCGGGAAGAGCTGTTCAGAGAGCCCAGGTGAGAGGGGCTCAGTGTTGCACCCTGTTGGTGCCTTTTCAAGGCACCTTGTCGGTGATTGTGCTGAGCGGTCCCGCCGTTGCGGGCCGCTCCAACATGGGGGCAAGTTTATTTAAAAGCCCCGTGGGGGCCCAGAGGGCACCGTGGTGCCGGGCCTCTTTGCAGATATGGTCACAGTTGCCCCGCTTGACAGTGGGCAACTGCAACGATGGGGGCAAGTGTATTTAGAGAGCCCCAGTGAGGCCCCAAGGGCACAGTTGTGCCAGGGCCTATTTGCTTATTCCCAGCTGCGCCGCACCAGCGCGGGCAGCTGCCACGTTTTTGTACATTTGCTTGACAGAGTCCCAGTGAGGACCCATGCCTACCGTGATGCTCACAGCTGCACGGCAATTAGCGTCAGCTGCTACGTTTAGGCCAACAGTTCTTTGGGGGCATTCTTTTTAGTGAGATACACTCCTTTGCCCCAGCGCAATTGCGCACGTGGATTCTGCTGCATTGGCAGCTGCCCTGACATTTGGACATAGGGCATTTGAGCCCCTTTGAGAAGGCCAGTCGGCCAGGGGGGCTGTGTGAGGTATAGGGCGCCAAGCCCTAAGTGTGAGTTATGTGGTGCACCTGAAATGTCTTTCATGCACCCTGATTAATGACATAATGTGGTTTATGTTATGAGGTTATGCATAATGTGGTTTATGTTTATGAGATGATGACATAATGTGGTTTATGTTATGAGGTTATGCATAATGTGGTTTATGTTTATGAGATGATGACATAATGTGGTTTATGTTATGAGGTTGGCGCATAATGTTTTATGCCTAATGTGATGCAGACATAATGTGTTTATGTTGCAGGTGATAATGCTGAGGTCATTATTCTACCAGTAGTTACTGGGTGCGTTATTTACTATTTGTGCATTTGTGATGGTTCTGACAGTGGCCCGATTGACCCTGTCAGGTGTATATAATCCCCTGTAGATATTGCTCAGTGCCAGTTGGCACAGTGTAAATGTGTGATTACTATTCTAATGTGTTTATGATAATACAAAGGCTATTTTTGATATAACCTTGTGTGGAGTTTCTTTTGTGGTGTGCCTAGTGTGTTGCTGCTGTGTGTGTGTGTTGCGCAAACGCTTTACACATTGCCTCTGGGATAAGACTGACTGCTCATGCCAAGCTACCAAGGGGGTGAGCAGGGGTTATATTGGGTGTGTAACTCCCTTGCCCTGACTAGAGTGGTGGTCTCTGCCTGGCTTTGGCGCAAGCCTTAGCCAACCAGAGATCCCATTTCTAACAATTCCTAAACAGTGTAGTCCTGCCATGGAATAGTTTGCAGAGCCCAGGTTTCTTGTAAAGCAACAATGTCATAGCTCATCAGGTGGTGAATTGTCGTCCTTTTGTCTTCATCTTTGGTTAGGCCTCGAATCGTCCATGAACAGGCTTTTAAATTAAAGGTAGCATCCTTATTGGCTTTGTTTTTTACCAAAATGTAAGGGGCTTCGTCCGAGGTCCTGTGAAAGCCAGGTCCAGTCTTGGGAATATCTCTGTTTAATGGCACACTGACGTGGACCTCCTTCTTTACTCATAGTGATTTGTGGTGTGCCATCTCTCCAAGGCATAGGTTTTGGTTCTTCCAGGGTGCCATACAAGACTGAGCCGGAAGGGGGTCTGATCGTATTACTATAGTTCACCCCTTTTTTTTTGTGTCCGTCGGAGTAGTGTCAATTCTTTCTTTTAGGATTGCCGGGTACTTCGCTGAGACAGCGTGTCTGATCTGAATTCCCCAATCTCCCAAATCATTTTTATTCCGTGGCCTCGTTTGTCTCACCCAGTTCTGGGGCAATAAATGCCAGACTTTCGATGTCTGTTGTTTAATTTTCTCTAGTCCCAGCAAGTGCAAGCAAAGCTTCAAGATATTTCCTCTGTTGAGGGTGTCCCATTTCCCTTGAGACACATACTCAGGATATAATTTCAGTTTTAAGCCTTCCTGGCTCGATTGTGCATTCTCGGTGAAGTTCGTTTTCGCTTTGTTCTGTTGTGAGAATTTTGCCGGTGAGCCGTCATAGAGCTCCCTAGATTCGGGAGACAGGGTTTGCCAGTCTGATGTTACTTCTTGTGAGCAGTTTGGTAGAGCATCCTGGAGTGATTCTTCCCCACTTGCATTTCCTAGTGGGCACTGCGATCTGTCATGGGGTATTCCAAAGGGATTTGATGCTTTCTTGTTTTGATATATTTCCGGCCAGCCCATATGATTCACTTGGGTTTCATTCTCTTGATTGACTGTTCTCGATTTGCCGCCTTCGCCATCTGCTTCGAGTGGCTGCAGTATCTCTTGACAGATGGTGTTTTTATGTTGAGTGCCCCTATCGAGCCTTACTTTGGCGCTGTACGGAGTGTGAACCCTACCTTTAGCAATTCAATGAGCTTTTCAAGACTCAAGAAGGTATCTTTGGAGTCCTCACAGTCTATTGCATTTCTTTGGTAATTGGTTCACCTTTACTTTTTCACAGTTCTTTACAGTTCTGGGGGTCAATATGTCATTCGATATCTTCAGGTTTTTGGCGTGCCCCTTGCTCTTTAATATTCTGCTCTAGAGCATGGATTGTTGTGGCACATTTGTACTGTGATGCCCGTTTGGGTTCTGCCAGTTGGCATGCAGTTATTCCTCCGTTGTTAGGTCTCGCCTACGCAGCGCGCATGCGCTGCATAGGAAAAAAGACCTTTTGCGATCGATTCGGCTTTTCAGCCAAAAACGTGCACGCGTTCCATTGCCTTCAATGGCAATGAGTGCACGTTTGGCGATTCACTTGCGGGAGCGAGCAGCTGGCGCCATATGGTAGCAATTATCGCTCCTGGTGCCGCTCGCTCCCGCAAGGGAATCGCTCTCCCCCCACCCCTTTAATCAGGAGTACTGTTTCACTTTCACGGCCGCACTTGTGTTTCAGTGCTTGTTGTTGTTGGAGAGACGTGAGGTGCCCACAGACTTGCAGAGACGCGCCCTGCGTGCCCCCCACCTCTGGTCCGACTGACCCCCTCCCCTCCCCTCTCTCCCGCAGGATTACCACAAGATCATCAAGCAGCCCATGCACATGGGGACCATCCGCAAGCGGCTGGAGAACAACTACTACTGGAGCGCCAGCGAGTGCATCCAGGACTTCAACACCATGTTCACCAACTGCTACATCTACAACAAGGTGAGCTGCCTGCCGCCGTGTCCGACCCCGTGAGCCGAGGCTCGTCTCCTGTCTCCTCCCCCCTCTGCCCCCAGGAGAGTCTAGAGACTAACGCCCGCGTTCTCCCCCCGCAGCCCACCGACGACATCGTGCTGATGGCGCAGAGCATGGAGAAGTCCTTCCTGCAGAGGGTGGCGCAGATGCCCCAGGAGGAGCAGGAGTACCCGCTGCCGGGGCCCCGCAACAAGCAGGTGAAGGCGCGCAGCCCCCCAGGTACGGGCCGCTTCCTCTTCAATACAGTCTGTGCCTGCCTGCCCCCCCCTCTTCCTTGTGTGCTAATGTGCCCCTCACTCATGTGTCTTTCAGCCGTCCCTGTCGGAGGAGTGACCATGGCTCACCAGGTGCCCGCCGTCTCGTCTGTCTCTCAGACCACCTTCTACCCCAGCGCCCCGCCGGAGATCCCCACCACCGTCCTCAGCGTCTCCCACCCCTCCATCCTGCCCTTGCCGATCCCCCTGCTGAAGACGTTGCCTGATGCCCAGAAGGTGCTGCCGATGGCCCCGCCGGCTGCCAGTAAGGTAGGTGAGGCTGTCGGTGCCCGTGTGTGCCGGATGACATGTCTGTGTGTGAGAACTACACTGCGTACATCGCCGTACTGCCCCGGTACAACGGCCGCCTAGTACCCTCCTGGTGAATGGAGCAGTTTCCAGAAACGATGGGTGGGAACGATGGCCCGCCCGCCCGCCCCAAAGACCTTATGTTGAGCCAGTGAGGAGTAAGTACTCCAACATAACGGCGAGAAACAGCTACGAACTCTAAACTGCATTGGATGTAAGCTGCTGATCTGACACAGCACCAAGGGGTGGGAGGGGCCGAGTAGGCTCGTTGGTGAGAGCTCGACATAGGCAAACTACTTTTGTAGAGACTTTACAGAACTATTCTTAAATTCACAGACCTAATCTATCACGTGAATCAGACCTGGGGCGTGCACGCATTTTTGGCCGGGATTGCAGTCCTGCACCAGTTGGTTAGGTAGCGAGTCCCCCCCCCCCCATAGAGATCTGTGAGTCCATACTCCAGCAGTTTAATTTAGTGTGCTTCTAAAGCTTTCCCTTGCAGCCCTGCTGTGCCTTGCCTGCTGTGTCAGGCCCCCAGTGCTAATGAATGTGTTGATAAATAAAATAGTGGTCTCGCATTTGGGACATTATAAGTGTTTAGCCATGCAACAGTTGTGCTGCATAACTAAATACTTATAATGTCCCAAAGGCGAGACCTATTGGCTATGCCAATGCTTGTTTTTGTTAGAAGAGGGCTCTAATTGAGCTTAAGATATGGTAACTTCACTCTGGAGCCAGCACAATAGGGCGCCTTCCTTGTTTTTCTTGGACGTAATTGTTTTAATTTCTTCTTGTTTTTCCTGGATAAATACTGGCCTTTTCTCGGAGTTATTTTTGGCGCATTTATTACTTCAGCACACTGGGTCAAATTGCTAGCATCTCTTTCAGGGTTTAGGTTACGGGTTTGTCTAAGTCTTTTATTATTACCTTTTGGGTAGGATCATATTCTCATTTGTCATCTGCTTTCAAGGCACCAGCCTGATCCTCCTGCTTATCCATAATCGTTTAAACTAGGGCCTCTAAGGGCTCATGGCTGGGCAACTCAATTCTTGTCCTGGCTCCAGTTGTGTAGCCTCGTGGACACACACTCTGATGAAGATGTTCTTTATATGACTTAGACCATGATTGGTGTTGGTTGTGTGGATGCAGGAGCGGAGGGGGAGTTGTGTGTGACCGTCTGCGTGCTTCTCCCTTTAGGTCCTCAATAATGGTGGTCATTATATCCAAAGCGTATCTAGTTTCTTTAGTATTTGCAACTGCATTTGTTGTGCGTTTGAGGTTGTGCTGGACTGGTCTGAGCTCTGCATATCAGGGAGTTTAATTGATCAAGCTTGGTGTCAATTCCAGCTATTAGGCCGGCTACCAGTTGGAGTATATTTATTTGGACATCTAACTTGTCGGCATACATGTGGACTGCATTACCCATTGAGCTCAGTACTTTATTGGTGGTTATGAGAAGGGTCTCAACCTTATGGGCAGATGAGGTGTGAAGCTCCTCCCTGTGCAGAGATTCTATTTTTGGGGATTCATTATCCTGAATTTGGGAGCATGACTTTGTCAGATTTGAACACCAGTTTGTTAGCGAGCATCGTTCCCCTTGCAAACTTTTCGATGGCTCTTGTTGTGGCTTAGTTATTTTGTGGTTGTCACTTGTATTACTTGTTGGCGTCGGAAGATTAGGGACCCCTAACGAGGAGTTAGCTATACAGCTCGTGGGTTCAGGCTGGCGCTATTACTCAAAGCTGTTATTGTAGGGTTGCTTGCGAATGGGCTGTGTGGACAGGGGTAGGGGTAAAGGCAAGTCAAACCTATATTCTAGAGTGCAAGATTCCAGTTGGCCACTAAATAGCATTGTTACTATTTTGGGAGGCAGAGGGCTTGATGAGCTGTTAGGCAAGCTTCCTGGGCTCTTTGAGCTGGTAGAAGAGATCCATATTGGCGATATCTGGCTTGTATGCTGATTTAAGAGGAGGACCCAGCCATCTCGAGAATCTTGAAGCTCCAAATTCGACCAGGCCTGTTGGCGATCCTCTCTGGGTTTCTTGTTGCTAGAGCTTCTGGCTTCATCCATGGATAATTCTTCTTTTAAGGATTCGTCAAGTCGGCTTTCTCTGGTTTCCCTTAGAGATGTGGTTTGGGCTGATCATGGTGCTATTAGGTCTTTTCTAAAAGATAATTATTTTTGGGGACAGGGGAATTGGAGGGGATGTTCTTGTTTGGTTTTCCTCACTCTGGCTGTAGCTGCTTAGGGCCATGTCTCCCATATAAGAGACTGCTTGTGTAGGCTTTTGTGTTTTCTTAGTTGGCAAGTCAAGATAGTCTCTGATAGTCTCTGATATCTCTGTCATTGTTTATGTTGTTATTTTTATTTTTAGGCGAGGTATGTGTGTTTCCTGGTTGGGGCTCCTCTTGTTTTCCTTCAGTTGGGGATGTCAGCAGATTTCCTCGCGTTCCTCCTTGAGGGTACAACATCTTAGTTTTTTGTCTTTTGTCAGTCTTGTGTGGGCGGTGGGAATTTTGTGGCTGCGGAGAATTTCTTGTTCGCGTTGTTTACCTGCCCTTAACTGATAATTTTTAGCTGAGGTTACCTTTTTTCTCGGGGGCAGGCAGCAAATGATTGCTACGGGTGGCAAGCGGCGGACAACAGGCTAAATAGTGCAGATCCAAGAGCATGAGCAGGTTGCAGTGGGTGAGTGAGCGCATAGGCTGAGGGCTGGGGCTATGGAGCATAGGTTCTCGCAAGTCCTACCCAGTCCAGGGGCCCTCCCCAGTTTACAGACTCAAAACAGCCAACACACTCCTTCCTCACCTTAGGTCCTCCTGGGTCTGCTCACTCAACTCAGCTCCTTAGCTCCTCAACTCCGCTGGACCCACCAGGGCATGTGATCTTTTCTCTCTCCTCCTCTCTCTCTCCCTCGGTGCCGCAGCCAAGCACCGGCAGAGGTCAGGGCCCCGTTGAGGGTCCTTCCAGCCCTCACTTACCAGCAGTTGGGGTCCCGGGGAACTGGTTCAATGTTTACCGGGCTATATGGGAGGGATTGTGTAGCGCGTTTGTGCAGCATGGCTTACGCCGTACTGCACTCCGATGAAACTCCCCCCTCACACCAGTCCTCGCACCAGTCCTCACTCCAATTGGGGCGCATCTGAGCTGTCTCACTTACAAAATGTTCGTGTCAGTGCTGTGTTGCAGGTTCTGAGAAAGGATTTGGGGGGGCGAGTGGGAACACACCTGCAAGCTGCACCCAGACCTAGCTGGGCCACTTCTGCTGGGGCCCAGGTTCACGCAAAGCAGCCGGTAGCTACTATCGCTGCAGCTCGGACACCCCTCCTCCTCACCTCGCCCCGTTCGCCACACCTCCCCTGCCTCTTCTGGCTCTTAGTTTGGGCCTAGATTAGGCTTGGAAAGGCTGGTAAGAGCCAGGTGGGAACCTAATGGGAGCCAGGGACTGGCAGCTGTGAGCGGGGGGGGCTGGGAGTAACACTGGTTTGCAGAGGGAGTCGGGGAGAGTCAAGTGCAATCCAGAGCGAGTCGCAGGTCCGGTGCATGGGGCATCCCACAGGTCCACCGGTGATGTTGGAGCCCTCTGTTCACTGTCCAACTACTGCCTGAGCAGCTCGTACGCTCGTATGCTTTACCTGCTCCGCTCCACGCCACGCCACCTCCACCACCCCCGTTATCCGCTCAGCTCCTCGGCTGTCTGCACTCTCTGCGCTCTTTGCTCTGCTCTCTACGCTCCTCGGCTCTCTTATTCTTTGGTGTAAAGGATCAGGGCCGCAGGACACAGGGCAGAAATGTTTTTTTCAGGAGCCTGGAGCTGCGTGAAGATGCATTGCCAAGAAGAGTCTCAGAGAGGAGCCACCGACGTGCAGATGCGTTGCAGAGGAGGTGACAGAAATCTGCTGGAGCGAGCTGACGAAGGACTGGAGATAAATAACAGGTGAGAGACGAGGCCAAGCCTCGTGGACATGGTGAGGTTTTTCACCACAAGGACGAGACGCGTTCTTCTGCAGCGCACGTTTTGGGTATTTTGAGGAGAGCACTGGTAGTGCTGGAGACATCCACGACAGCTTCAACAACGAGACCGCCCTGACAGCCACCGACACCTCAGACCCTCCGGCCAACATCCACATCGACCCCCTGCTCGCCTGGACCAACGTGAACGACGGCGACACCATCAAAATCATGAGCACCATCCACTCCGGCTCCCCGTCAGACCCTTGCCCACACCACAACAAAGCCAGCGCCGCCATCGCACCCCATCTCCGCAAGGTCATCAACACCTCCTTCGAGACCGCAACCTTCCCAGAGAGCTGGAAGCACGCCGAGATCAACGCCCTACTCAAGAAACCCAAGGCGGATCTGAGAGACCTCAAGAACTTCCGGCCCATCTCCCTGCTCCCGTTCCCGGCGAAGGTCATCGAGAAGATCGTCAACGGACAACTGACCCGCCACCTCGAGGAGAACAACATCTTGGACCCATCCCAGTCCGGGTTCCGCAGCAACCACAGTACCGAAACCGCCCTCATCGCCGCCACCGACGACATCAGGGCCCTGCTGGACAATGGTGAAACCGCGGCCCTCATCCTCCTGGACCTCTCAGCCGCCTTCGACACAGTTTGCCACCGCACCCTACGGACCCGCCTCCACAACGCAGGGATCCGAAACAAGGCTCTGGAATGGACCACCTCCTTCCTCTCCGACAGAACCCAGAGTGTCCGCCTCCCGCCTCTCCGATCCAAAGTCTCCGAGATCATCTGCGGCGTACCCCAAGGATCCTCCCTCAGCCCGACACTGTTCAACATCTACATGGCACCTCTCGCCCACGTAGCCCGACTGCACAACCTCAACATCATCTCCTACGCCGACGACACCCAGCTGATCCTCTCCCTCACCAAGGCCCCCGTCACCGCCAAAACCAACCTCCACGAAGGAATGAAGGCCGTCGCCGAGTGGATGAAGAACAGCCGACAGAAGCTGAACTCAGACAAGACGGAGGTCCTCATCCTTGGCTCCACCCCTCAGCCTGGGACGACTCCTGGTGGCCGACCTCTCTGGGAGCAGCACCGACACCCACTGACCACGCACGCAACCTGGGGTTCATCCTCGACACCACACTCTCCATGACCAAGCAAGTCAACGCCGTCTCATCCTCCTGTTTCAACACCCTCCACATGCTCCGCAAGATCTACAGATGGATCCCCATCGAAACAAGAAGAACGGTTACCCAGGCCCTCGTCAGCAGCAGACTGGACTACCGAAACGCCCTCTACGCAGGAACCTCAGCTAAACTCCTGAAACGACTACAACGCATACAGAACGCCTCTGCACGCCTGATCCTCGACATCCCTCGCCACAGCCACATCACACCCCACCTAAGAAACCTGCACTGGCTCCCCGTCTACAAGAGGATCACCTTCAAACTCCTCACCCACGCACACAAGGCACTCCACAACACCGGACCGGCATACCTCAACAGACGACTCACCTTCTATACCCCGAACCGCCAACTACGCTCCGCCGACCTCGCACTCGCAACCATCCCCCGCATCCGAAGAGCGACCACCGTCGGCAGATCGTTCTCCCACCTCGCCGCGAAGACCTGGAACACCCTCCCCATCCACCTGCGGCAGACCCAGGACCTACTTACCTTCAGGAGGCTACTCAAGACCTGGCTGTTCGAGCAGTAGCAGCACCCTACCCCTCCCACCCCCCCAGCGCCTTGAGACCCTCACGGGTGAGTAGTGCGCTTTATAAATGCTCTGATTGATTGATTGATTGAGTACGATGCATGGGATTTTGGGATGCACTCTTTTCGGATCAGGATGGTGACGGAGGCTGAGCACAGGGGATGAACTGCGACGGAGATTAGGCATGTGGGCTGTTGGCGCTCTAATTGGTGTCAGTGATATTTATGATTGGGTTTTCCATGATTTGCACTAATAGGATTGCTTTTCTCCTAGGTTTCATTGCGGGCTCTGGGAGAGGGCATATTGAGGTATGGATCTGTGACCACTCTTTCATAAAGTGAGCAGCAAGGCATGCCAATTCCAGGCGAGAAGGTCTTCAGTTAGGACTGCCTGATAAGGTGGTGCAACTCAAATGATTTGGAAAGGGGGGATGAGGTGGCACAAACTGTTACCGAAACTAAATTCACTGGTGGAGGCTGCTCCTGCCCGGATATTTTAATTGTGCACCTGGGAGAAAACTATCTGGTCAAAGAAAAAGGTTTGGCACTAGTGAAGAGCTTGAAATTGGATTTATCGACTATTAAAGGGTCTTGGGCGAGTACAACTGTTGTTTGACAGAATTGATGTCCAGGAGAGTTTGGCAGGGGCTACAAATCCTGGGGCAATTGACCCGGCCAATCGAAAATGTAACTGAGAGTTGAGGAATTTTTGCAAGCTGGAAGGTTTGGTCTTTTTGAAACACTCTGATATAAAATATGAAATGGTTTAATATTTTTGTCAGGATGGGGTGCATCTATCCATCTTCGGGGTTGAGTTGTATTTGATGCAGGTACGTAATGTCTTAGCGGAGATTTTAGATTTGCCGGTGGGGATGAAAGTCACAGAAGGTGTGTGTGGGGGAGTGGGAGGGACAGAAAAACTCTGGGGGGGGGTTCTGGTGGCGGTTTTGATACACAACTTTAAAGGCTATTGCAAGAAATGTTTGTCATAATGAGACCCAGTTGACGTTTTGGGGGGAGCAGGGGTAGCTATGAATGGAATGAGAGAGCAACAGTGCTGTATGCATGAGGTTGGATGTGGGGAGCTTGAGTGAGGAGAGTGGTGCTTAGATTTGGTTGGTCTTTGTAGGGGGGGTTTGATTGGGGAAGGGGTTTTTGGTTAGTTATTTAGATGTATGGTGAGGTCAGATTGTGTTTTAGCATGTAAGGTGTAAAGCCAAGGTTTGTGGTACTTAACCCATTCGCTGCTTCTGTCGGCCAACGGCCGTCGCGAGCACTACCTCCGTAGTGCTGCGCACGTCCGTTGGCCGACGCGGCCCGCCCACTCTTCAAAGCTGCCGCACCGCGGTGGAATTTCGGCCGCGGTAAAGGGGTTAAACTTATGCACCTGTCTCATTAATGCGGCCTTTTACACACTATTAAGTAGTCAGTCGTTCTTGGATGCGCCATCCTTCCGATGGTATGTTTTAGGGGCGTAGGCAGAATTCCCTACCCTCCCCAGAATCTTTGGGCAGGTCGTAGGGTCCACTGAGCAAGAGGCATCAGTATTGGCTTGGGGGCTCAGGTGTGGGTTTTGGTATGAAACGTAGGAGCGTGGAAGTTAAAGTTAGGGTGACATTTTAGATGTGGGTACACCCTGGCTGATATGGACAGTCTTTAGATTTTCCCACCCACCCTGATACTAGTTTTGATGAGGCAGGTGCATTAGGAGAGAGAATTTTGGTTTGTTTGTTTGGAAAATGTTCACGCTATTGTTTTTGAGCAGATGCATGGCGGTTTTGGTACACAACTTTAAAAGTTATTGCAAGAAACGTTTGTCATGTTGAGACCCAGTTGACATTTTGGGGGCAGGGGGGGTGTTATGATTAAAATGAGATAGCAACAGTGCTGATTGCACAGGCTTTGCATGCGGGCGTTTAAGTGAGGAGAATGGTGATTGGATTTGGTTGGTTTTCATGGGAGGGTTTTGCTTAAGGGAGGGGTTTTTGGTTAGTTATCAAGATGTATAGTGAGGCCAGATTGTGTTATAGTATGTAAGGTGTAAAGCCAAGGTTTTTGGTATTTAAACGTATGCACCTGTCTCAATAAAGTGGCATTTTCTACACTATTAAGTAGTCAGTCGTTCTTGGATGCTCCATCCCACCCGATTACCCTGTAAAAGAAGATGTAGCATTGGTAGGTTCCGTTACGCGTGGCATGGGCAGCTTCTGTGGGATTGCAGCACTGGCAGCTTGGATGTCAGGCTTCTGTGTGACGTCCAATACGACAGCTGGGTTAAGGGGCAGGACTTCTAGGTCAACATGGGCTGAGGGAGATTTAGAGTGGGTTTCAGCTCGGGACTTCGCCTGGCAACTTTCTGTGTTGATCAACTTAGTTCCACTTTTTTGGTTTCGCCCACTGTTTGTGTCTCATCACCTTTTCCCCTCCTTGGGTTCCTTCAGGCCTCCAGGGACTAGGCAGGGGACTTTGCCTTATATATTTTCCTTTCTCCTTCTTGCCTCTACAGGTACTTTTGATTGCTTGTGGCTATGGATTCTGCCATTTAATACACCTCTCATCACCTCACCTGCCAGCTGCACACATTTCCAAGCACAACATTACTTGGTTTATTGCTTCATTACAACATTAAATGAATGTTGCTATACTAATACCGGATATTTAGCATTGTTACATATCTACTTATAGCTAAGGTATTCTTTATACAAACAGGGAAGGTGCACCAAAATAGAGTCAATTCTCTCCAAATATATCCAAAATAGTTTCTTTTAATGTTGTTAATCGTAAAAGTTGAACATCAGCCAACGCGTTTCGTTCCACAGATGGAACTTCTTCAGGGCTCAAAGTCAATAACTGGTTAGTCGTGACCTTTGTTCAATTTAGATAGTACATCTACATATATGTCGAATATGTCCTAAAATCTGCAAGGTAATATACATACGAGTATATGTTGAAGTCAATCCGTCTTATGTCAATAAACCCCGTGATACGGGTAGCAGATCAAAGAGTCAGTATCCGTGATACGATACAGCGCTCGCCATTTCCGCGGGAAGGTTTTCAGAAAGGTAGTACACTGACGCTGCTTGGAAGTCTTTCTTCTTGGTGTGTCTCAGATGATACCAAAAAAGACAGTTGTGTTTTATTTGTTTTTGGTTTCTCTCCCCCAGTTACCCCTTCTCTCTGGCAAAAATCTTATTTAGTCTTTTAAGTTTAGAAAGGGTTTTAAGAACTGTTACTCGGAAGGGGGCGGGTTAGTAGTCATACTCAATTTCTTGACAAACCCTTCAATTTCTCACATGATAACAATGGATAATTTTTCCTAATTCGATCTTAAGGGGATAGTTTTGTGTTTTTTCATTCAAATATGTGATTTTCTTCATTTTTATGACATTTTTCTTAATAATTTACTTTTATTTTCCCCAACAAGGATTTGACATTTTTTATTTATTTATTGTTCAGCTGTTTATTGATTGTTGACTTGTTCGTGCACAAATACCAGATGCATGTTCTCTTAGGAAGACCATACTGTTTGTGCCAGCATACTAAGGGTGAGCTAGAGATTCTTCACAGAACCAGTTTCCCTTTGTGGGATAGATAGCTTAGGCCTTATCGGCACTCAGACACAGCTCACTTCAAATCTATGGCACTCAGATTCCCTGCACATCGAAATACTTACTTCCATCATGAGCCCGAGCCTGCTCAGGGGCCACAGGTTTGACATGATTGAGAATATGATAATGAAGAGTGATTTTTCAATCTGTAAAGGAATACTTAAGGTCTGCAAACGTTTTCCCATTTTATGGTGTATAACCAGTTTTGAATATAAACACTAAAATATACATTTTCAAGAAAGCGTAGTTTTCCAACACAAAACATCAAATTCAAGTCCAGCTTTAAGAACATTTAAGGTCTATAATGGTTCTTCCCTTTTATGATGTTTAACCAGTTTTGAATATTTGCAATAAAATACACATTTTCAAGACAGCATAATTTTCCATCATAAAACATCATATGCAGGTCCAGCTTTAAGACAGAGGGGTTGCAGTAGGTCACAATTATCTTGACCCTGTGTGAAGATCATAGGGCACAAGTGATTCTATATTGTGCATTGTACCTGAACAGCTTGGCTTTTTATCCAAATGCACTTTCAGTTTCATTACATTGCATTCTGGGATATGTAGTTTACCTTTTCACATTGTAAGCTTGAGCTCATAAATGTCAGCATGAAAAAGGCAGCACTGGCTTACAAGACACGACGTCACTTTACAGCTTTGGCTTCATATCATTTCCTCTGTTGATTCCTTCACAACACAACAGTATATACAGTGCTTAATTTGTAAAAAAAAATGAAAAGGTGTGCCAGTGCCCAAAGTTTTGCTGATTAAATGTTGGAGCACCAAGGGGCAGATTTACAAGCCCCTTGCGCCACTTTTGCGTCATTTTTAACATGGGAAAAATGACGCGAAAGTGGCGCAAGGGGCTTGTAAATCTGCCCCCAAGTATCAAGCCCCCGGCTCAAATTAAGCACAGATTATATAACATACCGTTTTAAGATATAGAAAACTACGCATACATCACAATGATAACAAGCCAGCAGATCTTTCCTCGGTTAAATTGGAAACATGACAGGCATGTTTAGGAAAGAAAATCTATCATGGAGTCCCGTTCTTTATAGTAAGCAGAGAGTGATGACGTCGGCTGATGCAGTAATGAAGGAAGCCATGAGACAGATGTAAAAAGTCTCACGCACAGAAAGAAAGGTATATTTACAACGGGGCGCAAGGACTGCTAGCATTTCCAAATAAACAGTACAACCTATGAGTCAATCAGCCTTTCTTTTCAATATCATTGTTGTTCCTTCTTTCTATCTAATTTATCAGTGGATGACGATGTTGCTGGCGTGATACCAGGGTCCTTTACAGCTACGGGGCCTTTCAACGCTAGCCTCTGCCTCCTTTACTACTAATTCAGCTGAACCGTACCAAGAATAAAGAACCCTTACCAGTGTGCTAGGCTTGCTGCTGGGGCATGCGCACGTTATGCTCTTTTGATGACTAAGAAGCAATTCTTCACTTCTGAAATAGAATCAGAGAGGAGTTAGCAGTATTTCGGATGTTGGCTTGCTCTGTCAGCATGCGTCATTCCGAAAATGAGGCACTCTCCCACCCGCTGCTCGAAATTTCAGAAATGTTTCTCGAAGAAGATTGTGCCGATTAGGGCTGCCGCAGCCTCCCCCTGAAATGCGCTCTCCCACCACCCTCGTTTCCCTCACTTCTCTGCCTTTACGGAGAATGATTTCGTGGCACTTTGAAAGGTCATAAACCCTCCTTTTCTTCTAGGAGTATAAAATGGATGGCAATACATGTTACATTTGGTAATAAAGAGGTTCATAATGTAGGATGACCAGGCGTCCCGGATTTGCCTGGACAGTCCCGGTTTTTCGGCAGCTGTCCCGGCAGATTTCAGGAAATTAAGCTCATGTCCCTGTTTTTAGAGAGGGTCGGATCAAAACGGTGGTAGGTATCTTTTTATGTTTTGCAAAGCAGGGGTAGTAAGCAGCTGTTATAAGAAAGCAATTTAATTAAGAGGCCTGCTACTGGCTTTAAAAATGGCATTTTATGTATGTTCTTACCGCCTGTTCTGTAATTCTCTGCTAAGGAGCACTGTCATTCCGTGCGCTGGGTTGAAGTAAAATTGTAGTCCTCCTTCTATTTTTGGGAAATGTTTCGTTTTTTGGCTTTAAAATTCTGGTCACCCTATCATAATGACACATGGAACATTACTGAAAGGTGACTGAGATCGATATTCTGCACCCCTTCACATAATAGCGCCCAGATACCCCTAAGGGGTGATAGTGCTGGCTATATAAATGTTAATTGATCGATAATAGCGTTAGGTGGTAACTGCACCACTCACCATATGAGGGTACAGTACATACATATATATCAAAGGCCTGTAGGCAAAGGCATTGACAAAGTGGGGAAAAAAGTATAGCAACAGGTACAAATACAAACGGAAAAGTGCAAACCAGGGATTTATAACAGTCCTTTGTTACATAAACAATATAGTGAACACAACAATCGCTTATTAGTGCAATTGTTAGTTGAAGACAACACTTAAGAATGGCTGTTAAACACAATTATATCAAGACACTAATAGGGAAAGTACCTCAGACATGTGCAACTGCACACATCATGATGAAGGCAGGCCTGGTTAACAAAAACCCCACAAAGAACTACCTTTAAGATGTTTGCTGCATAGGTCGTGTAAACAATCAGATTGGAAGCACTGGTATGTGAGGCAACAACAAGGAGATGCATACAATTGTAACCTTAACATATATTGAAATGCATACCAAAAAACCAACACAAATGTACCACAACACCCATTAACAATGTTGATAGTACTAGAAGAAGCAGCTGCTATAGTTTCTAGAGCCGCTTAGGCAGATGACTCTAAGAGGTATATTTACTAAGAGTTTGCACCAAGTTTGTGTCACAAAAGTGATGTAAGTCGACGCGCTTATTTCAAATTTGGGGCCAGATGTCCTAAGATTTTACAAAATCCTTTTTGCCATTTATTAAGGCACTCAAAGTCGATTTGCGTGGCGGCTTTGAGGTGTTTATTAAATACAAAGTAAATCAAGGCAGTGCAAGGCACTGCTTCGTGTGACTTTGCATCGGGTAGATGTTTCTTCCCATAACGCAGGCACCCTTGCACCAAAGGGAGCAAGGTTGACTGTGTTGGCGCTAGGCAGCACACAGTGCACCAGTGCCGTGGGAGAGCAGAACTGTGCCCATTTCTTCGCAGATATGGCCACTTCTGTTTTCTCCCTTTCAAGCAATCAGCGCCACAAGTTGCCTTATTGCGTTGCATGTAAGAATAGCAAATCTGGCCCTCACTTTCCAGGGCAAACCTTGTTTTGCACTGGAAAGTTGCCTGAAAGTAATATAAAGCAGTGTCCAGGGCTGTTTTGCATTATTTAGCATCATGGGGGAGTTCCATGGGTGGTACATAGGTGTTCCCTTGAAACCACTAACGGTTTTTGATGCAAAACCCTACCTATTTATGCAAGCAGACACGGTTTGCACCAAAAAATAACACACTTGTGATAAAGGCGCTTTTGAGGAGAAATGCTTTTCTTTCTCCCTTCTTTTCCGACTTTGCATGTGTGCTTCAATGTACAGCACACATGCAAGGAAGGAAAAGTTTTAAAGTTAGTCTAGCATAGTATTTTGTACTGAAATGATACCCTTCCAGTACAAAACCTGTTCTAGACTCACTGGGACATATTTACACTAATTTGCAAAGGTATGTGCATGGCGCTCGACAACCTAATTGTACGCCAGAGCTACGGAGAGAGCAAGATAGTACCAAATCTCTGTAGATAGTGCGCTGTCCTACTCTCTCCTTCTCACGCAACTCAGCGTAGCATTTTTGGGTGATGAGCTGCATTGTGTGACATCTTAGTGAATATATCCCTGTGCAAACACAAAGAGACCACAGCACACATTCTTAAATGTAATAAAACTGTGGGGTATATTTACTTAGGTTTTGCATTGTTTTTGCATCACAAAATCTTTTTTTCCAATTTACTTTCCAGCACGCTGGAATTCACTTGAAAGTAGTGCAAAGCAGTTCCCAGTGCTGCTTTCCATTCTTTAGTGCCACAGGGGAATTCCATGGGCGTTCGCATGCAACCACCAAAGGTTTTTGATGCAAAACCATATCAACTAAAAAAAGTAGACATGGTTTTGCATGAAAAAATAACACCCGTGATATAGGCACTATCAAGGATAAATGTTTTTATTTCTCTTTTCTTTTCCGACTTTGCATTTGTGCTGCACTGTACGGTACAGTGTAGGAAAAGTTTTGAAGTTAGCCTAAGCATAGTATTTTGTAATGTAAGGGTATCCTCCAGTATAAAACCGATGCTAGACTCACACAGGCACCTTTGCACAATGGTACAATGGTGTTTGTGTGGCGCTCGGCTGCCTGCTTGTGCGCTGGCACTAGAGATAGAGGAGGAGAGTGCCATATCTCTGTAGATATGGCAGTCATAATATGAATTTTATCTATTCAGAGGACATGATCAGTATACAGTAGTGCCCTCACTAGCAAAGTAATTCATAATGCTGTCATGGAATACAGGAAAACAGTTGATTAATAATATTCCCTCTACTTCTATATGTGACATCATGTGCACAAGCTCCTTCGTCAGTGGAAAATAAGTACTGCCCTGCAGTGATTCAGATGACAAATGAATTCACAAGCAGATGAGTAAGAAGTCTTACAATTTCATCGTGGTCGAACTATCGCCCCCCTGCATTTTTTCTTTTTTTGCAGTAACGCACACGGTATTTGGGATCACTGTGCCTACAAAAGGTTTAAGAAACATTGATGTCATATAGGGGTTGCCAGGGGTCACAACTGCGACCCCTGGTTTGCTTCTTGTGACTCCTAGCAATGTGCTTGTGACCCCTAGCCTCAGAGAAAAATAAAACACTTGCAAAACAATTATTTATTGATGCAAGAGGGGCTAAAAAGATTTCACTTTTCCCCTGAGCATGGAAAAAAAGCAAGAAATGCAGGACTGAGAAGAGGGGAGGGAAAGTAGTAGAGGGGAAAGACAATGGGGCCGATTCCGATCTCGGTCGGAGGCGCACCCAATACTATTCGGTCGGGAAAAAAGCCATGCGAAAGCCAGTTTCCCGACCGATCCGTACAGCACACCGAACGAGCAAGTACGATGCGCACAACAGCAAAAATCCCGGCCGAGCCGTACTCACCCAAACCAGGTCCTGTTCTCCGACCGAGGCGAATCCGGAAACGCCGAATCGAGTCGCACGGAAGGGAAAATGCAGCCCCGTCCGGCCGGACAAGTACGATGCGCTTTCCGTACGCGCCGAACCCGTCGCTACGCACGGCACGTCAAAGCATCCGGGAGAGGCGCACATAAGCTCCGAATCGCGCCACAACACGATCCACGGCTACGAGACGAACACAGCACCGACGAGGACGACGCGAAGCGACGAGGACGAAGCCAAGCGACGAGGACGACGCGAAGCAACGAGAAGGACGAACGACACGAACCAACCATGAATCCCTTCGTCCCGATCATACCAATATTCTACATCTACTACCGGAACAGGCACGGACGCGTACGGCGCAGAAGGTAAGTCAGACACCAACCACAAAACACATACAACACGGACACGACACATCACACACATACACTGGGAATCTGAATATACTTACACCAGCAACAGCAGCACCATAGGGGCGGGATGCCCATCACCAATGCCACATATGCACACAGGGGCCTGAATGCGCGCCACCACCCCAACCCAGGGGGGCTGGATGCCAACCACCACAACCACCCTTAGCCAGGGGGTGCCAGATGCCCACCACCACTACCACCCTTAGCCAGGGGGGCTGGATGCCTACCACTACTACCACCCTCACCCAGGGCGGGCTGGATGCCTACCACCACCCTTAGCCAGGGGGGCTGGATGCCTACCACTACTACCACCCTTAGCCAGGGGGGCAGGATGCCCACCACTACTACCACCCCCACCCAGGGGGCTGGATGCCTACCACTACTACCACCCTCAACCAGGGGGCTGGATGCCTACCACTACTACCACCCTCACCCAGGGGGGCAGGATGCCCACCACTACTACCACCCCCACCCAGGGGGCAGGATGCCTACCACTACTACCACCCTCACCCAGGGGGGCAGGATGCCCACCACTACTACCACCCTTAGCCAGGGGGGCTGGATGCCTACCACCACCCTTAGCCAGGGGGGCTGGATGCCTACCACTACTACCACCCCCACCCAGGGGGGCAGGATGCCTACCACTACTACCACCCTCACCCAGGGGGGCAGGATGCCCACCACTACTACCACCCTCACCCAGGGGGGCAGGATGCCCACCACTACTACCACCCTTAGCCAGGGGGCAGGATGCCCACCACTACTACCACCCTTAGCCAGGGGGGCTGGATGCCTACCACCACCCTTAGCCAGGGGGGCTGGATGCCTACCACTACTACCACCCCCACCCAGGGGGCAGGATGCCCACCACTACTACCACCCCCACCCAGGGGGCTGGATGCCTACCACTACTACCACCCTCAACCAGGGGGGCTGGATGCCTACCACTACTACCACCCTCACCCAGGGGGGCTGGATGCCTACCACCACCCTTAGCCAGGGGGGCAGGATGCCCACCACTACTACCACCCTTAGCCAGGGGGCAGGATGCCCACCACTACTACCACCCTTAGCCAGGGGGGCTGGATGCCTACCACCACCCTTAGCCAGGGGGGCTGGATGCCTACCACTACTACCACCCCCACCCAGAGGGGCAGGATGCCCACCACTACTACCACCCCCACCCAGGGGGCTGGATGCCTACCACTACTACCACCCTCAACCAGGGGGCTGGATGCCTACCACTACTACCACCCTCACCCAGGGGGGCTGGATGCCTACCACCACCCTTAGCCAGGGGGGCTGGATGCCTACCACTACTACCACCCCCACCCAGGGGGCAGGATGCCTACCACTACTACCACCCTCACCCAGGGGGGCAGGATGCCCACCACTACTACCACCCCCACCCAGGGGGCAGGATGCCTACCACTACTACCACCCTCACCCAGGGGGGCAGGATGCCCACCACTACTACCACCCTTAGCCAGGGGGGCTGGATGCCTACCACCACCCTTAGCCAGGGGGGCTGGATGCCTACCACTACTACCACCCCCACCCAGGGGGGCAGGATGCCTACCACTACTACCACCCTCACCCAGGGGGGCAGGATGCCCACCACTACTACCACCCTCACCCAGGGGGGCAGGATGCCCACCACTACTACCACCCCCACCCAGGGGGCAGGATGCCTACCACTACTACCACCCTCACCCAGGGGGCAGGATGCCCACCACTACTACCACCCTTAGCCAGGGGGGCTGGATGCCTACCACCACCCTTAGCCAGGGGGGCTGGATGCCTACCACTACTACCACCCCCACCCAGGGGGCAGGATGCCTACCACTACTACCACCCTCACCCAGGGGGGCAGGATGCCCACCACTACTACCACCCTCACCCAGGGGGGCAGGATGCCCACCACTACTACCACCCTTAGCCAGGGGGCAGGATGCCCACCACTACTACCACCCTTAGCCAGGGGGGCTGGATGCCTACCACCACCCTTAGCCAGGGGGGCTGGATGCCTACCACTACTACCACCCCCACCCAGGGGGCAGGATGCCCACCACTACTACCACCCCCACCCAGGGGGCTGGATGCCTACCACTACTACCACCCTCAACCAGGGGGGGCTGGATGCCTACCACTACTACCACCCTTAGCCAGGGGGGGCTGGATGCCTACCACCACCCTTAGCCAGGGGGGGCTGGATGCCTACCACTACTACCACCCCCACCCAGGGGGGCAGGATGCCCACCACTACTACCACCCCCACCCAGGGGGGCTGGATGCCTACCACTACTACCACCCTTAGCCAGGGGGGGCTGGATGCCTACCACTACTACCACCCTCAACCAGGGGGGGCAGGATGCCTACCACTACTACCACCCTCACCCAGGGGGGGCAGGATGCCCACCACTACTACCACCCTTAGCCAGGGGGGGCTGGATGCCTACCACTACTACCACCCCCACTCATAGGATGGACAATGCATGACACAACAAGCACACCACAACCTAGGGAATGCAAGATTAAGACATCCCCCCACCACCATGACAAGCGTGTGAGCAGGCTGTGTCAAATGCCTACAACACCGAACATGACATTGAACATACAATGTGACCCCCTAGCACATGTGCCACACATATATGTGTGTGGCACCCACAATGCAAGTAGCCCATGACCATTGTGGCAATGGGGCCTAAACCCCCATCATCACAGTGACCAAAAGGTAAGTGTGGGGTCCATAGCTGAAGCACAGTTTGACCATTGTGCCAATGGGGTCTAAACCCCCATCATCACAGTGACCAAAAGGCAAGTGTGGGGTCCATAGCTGAAGCACATTTTGACCATTGTGGCAATGGGGTCTACACCCTCATCATCACAGTGACCAAAAGGTAATTGTTGACAAAGAAAGAGCTGCAACTGCCAAACTGCATGGATCATTCCTGGTCACAGAACCAAAAACTCATCTGTGGCAAAGTCGTGTATGTGTCCCATTGCAACATAAATTGGGGGAGCCAAATACTGCAGTGCAAATGAAACATTCCTTTGGCCATGTGCAGACAAACAACACCCATGGTGGCTGAGACCGTCAACAGTCATCAATGACACAATGACAGAAGTGACCATCAGAATGCAGAACCACATATTTGCACCAATGGGCACACAAATGCAGATACCCTGTGGAGACAGCAGATGTGAGGTGAACAGATACCATACCATGGCAGCAATGGGACACACAAACCATGATCACTGTGCTGACCGATGACCTAGGAGTCCCAGGGACAGCAGGGGAAACACACCAAACAACATACAGCCAATGGCACACCCAAGATATGCCAATGCAGTGGTGCAGATGCACAAACACAAACAGGCAGACCAACACTGTCATCATACACAGCAGGTGAGGGGTGGGGGTGCCATTGTCCCCAGGCAACAACACAACACATGAGGAGAGCTGAATACCAATCATACAGATGTGCATACACTGCCACACTAAGGTAACTCATGGATCCAAATCCCCTATGTGGGCAAGCAGGCATTGACAGGTGAGAGGGAGCACAAAACACACATGTCACACAGGCACGTAGGAACAACAACTGACACAGCAAGTCACAGACACACCACAGCACCACCCCCAGGGCCCCCACAATGTGGTGACCCTGGGCTGAAGAAAAATACCACTGTGATGACAAAGCTAAATGTCATTCACACTGTGAACCACAGTCAGGTGTCCTGAGCAACTAACTACCATCACACCTACACAAGCACAAATCAATCAGCATGGCCAGTAAGCCAAGGCCAACATGGAGGCAGGGGACTAGCCGGGCAACAACTCTCATCTGCACACACTCAAGACCACACCCCTCGACCTCCAACAATGTGCAGCAGTGAAGTACACATGCACTGGTGACATTGCACATGCACCCATGACTATTCCAGGGTGGTGGGTGGGAACCAAGGTGTAGAAACACATCACACATGGACACTCAACAAGACTCCTGAATGTCTGACACACTGCACACTACGCTGTACATGGACATGACGGCAATACCACACCGACCAATGGGATCCCAGCCACAGTCACACACCAATGAAGAAGCCAAGGTCACCCACAAAGAACACACATAGACAACAACCAACATTGCAGCCCGGACCCTAAGGAGTGCCAGCAGTCACACACACAACGTGTCACAATCACTGAAAGATAACACAAACTGGAAATCACATGACAGGGGCAAACAACAAGTGCCAAAGGGAAACCTGACTGTGACCCATCTGCGTCAGCACACAAACTCTGCCCTGACAGCAAACACACCTATGGGTGACACCCTGATGACCAGTAATGTGCCATGCACCCACATCACAGAGAACACAGGGAGAAGACTTTGGGGGAACATAGCTCAAGTCAGCAAGCATCACAAACAGGTACAACACTAGGGATCACAGCATGCGCAGATGAATGGAAGTGAACACACAGACATGCACATACAACACACACCTTGGGCGCAGGCAATGTCACACGTGTACACACTGCCATGAGGGGACTCCACTCCTGTGTGAGGAAAGCTGTGCCATATGTTGCCTCAGTAGGGCCCCATCATGTCAGCTGAGCACATGGTCACACAATCAACAATTAGCACCAAATGAGGGCTCCCATCACATCAGCCTGGTCATGGATGTGCCAACGGAATCATCAGCACAGATCCAACACACTTGTATAGCAATGTTGCACTGACTACACGGATGAGTCCCTCCCCATTGATGCCCAAACCTGCATGTCCACTGGAGATGGCAACACGGTCAGGGAAGTAGACAAATGCAACGATGGCAGGCACAACAGATGTGCAGGGGTGGAAGCCACAGATATGAAATTGCCAATGTAAGTAGGAAACCCATTGCCAAATACTGAACACATGACACCCTCAGATGCTGCTATTGATGACATGGATACACCACATGATAGGACACATTCCCCCTGGACCACATGGGTTCCTGCACAGTAACACTTCATAATCATGAGACCAGATATCACCATCACTGCAGCAAGGGCATGGTTAGCTGCACCAACAACATGTACATCTGAAGCATGAGCACTAGAGAAAAGAAAGTTGCTTTATTCAGCATATGTGTTGAGGCCAAACGAAGTCCTGAAAAAGAGCAAAGGCCAATGGCCAGTCCATTGTCAAAGTTCAAACAGGGTGACACTGGCAGATGTCACCCTACGCATGCCTGCACAATACCAGGGACAATCCACTAGGAGGGGCAACCGGGGGCAGGCCAGGCACCGCAGGGACAGGATCAGGGCTCACCAGGGGGAGTCAGGGAAGGGGTGGTGGGTGCTGGAGAGCCACTGACAACTGCAGTGGAGGTGTCTGACATGGTGTGTGCCGGCACAACTGGGGGGCATGACACAGATGTCGTGGGTGCCGGCACAACTGCAGTGGACCCTGCAGATGGGGTGGACAGGTCCGCCACTGCAGTGCCCAAGTCAGACAGGGCGGTAGTGGACTCCACTGCAGTGCCTACCTCCAGGGGAGGAGAATGGGGAACAGGCAAGGTGGGTTGGACAGAGGGGGGACACCCTCACCACATCAGTGGCACAGACAAGCGCAGCGGGGGGTGTGGTGCTGGGAGAGCAAGTGGCAGGGGGAGAAGGCCGGAGCATCTTGGGGATGGTATATCTGTGGGTGGGGGAACCTGGGGCAGGGTGTGGTGGGGGCACCTGTGCAGTGGGGGCCTGAGGGATGGAGGATGGAGACCTTGTGCCTGAGCTGCAGGGCGGTGGCGGGGTCTTGCTCTTAGCACTCCGGGGGACTTGCGGGTGGGGGCCTCAGTCCGTCTGCGCCTGGGGGAGGGTGTCCGGGGACGAGGGGCACTCTGCTCCGTGTGGGTGGGCTTCCTCTTCCCCCGGGATGCTGGAGCAGCTTCATCGGTGGGGAAGAGGCCGAGGTCACAGAGGAAGAGCTGCTGTGACTTTGGGGTTGCAGGTGAGGCAAGGGAGGGTGCTTTGGAGGGAGAGGGAACTGAGGACTGCGCAGTGCATGTGGATGCGTGTGTGTGTTCCAGGGCCCCATCCCCTGTGAGTCTGGCTTCAGTCCCCTGAATGTGCTTGCGTGTGCGTTTTGTCATTGGCGTGTGTGTCAGTGTGCTGGATGTGTGTGTGCTGGTGTGTGCCAGTGTGTGTGTGCCTGGGATGGGTAAGGTGCTGGGGAGTGTGGATGGAGCAGAGGCAGGAGGGGTGAGGGACCGTTTGAGGAGGGACACTGCTGCCGTCAGGGAGGAGTCCATGGACCTATTGCCCCTCTGTAGGTCAGACATGCCCGATGAGATGCCCTCCATGAACGACACCAGCTGAGTCAACAGCGCGGTGTGCGCATGGAGGACACTCAGCATGGCTGTCTGCCCTACATGGAGCTGGCGAAGGAGGTACACAGACTCCTCACTCAGGGCAGCAGGGGACACAGGGGCAGGGGGTGCGGTGCCTGGCCCAAAGGAGACACGCTCCCGGACATGGGAGCCTCCACGGACCTGGGGAATGGGAGCCGATGGGAGGGCGGTGGTGGTGCTGGTGGTGGCGGGGACAGCAACACTAGCTGGGGTGTGGTGGCTGCTGACACCCGCCTCCACAAGGGAGTCATCCTCCGAGTTGCTCTGGTCCTCAGCTGAGGTGGATGCTGCTGAGGACTCCTCGGTGTGGCTCCCCTCGCCCTCCGTGCCACTGGGTCCCTCCGACCACTCCTCGGCTGCTGACCCAGTCTGGCTCTCCGGCTCCTCCTGGTCCGTGGAGCTGTCCCCTTCCGTGGCCGTGGATGTATCTGCAAACAATGGGGAAACAGACAGACATCAGTCACCTGCACATAACGCACACACCACTGTGAGCACAGCACATCACAGAGCAAGCCCTGGCATCATTAGTTGTACATTGCTAAAAGTGCACTAATTGAACAGGAGAAGTCAATTGTCAGTCTGATGCCAAGCATGGCACTCACATCCCACATGGCCTTGCACCCATCTGTCTGGTGTCTGTTGGATTGCAACACCCCAGTGTTGACACATGCACCAAGTACACAGTAGTTGGACAGTGCAGAGGACACGGTGTGGACACATCACAGCTCTTGCCACTGAGTCAGTACAGGTTTACGGATGTAAGGGATGCCCAGAGTCAAATAGGAAATGCATGTGATGCATACCAGCGACAGACACCATGATGCACCCATGTCCTGATAGCCAGCGCCACTATGGTGTGCATGTAGCACATGTCACTCCCCTGCAGGATCACCAATCAGTAGACACATGCCATGGCGGAGGCATGACTGCAAAGTCATACATCACTGTCTCAGTGATGTATGACTTTGCAGCCAGACAACAACACTCTGCACTGTGTCACAATAGTAGGTCATGGGGAATGCAAGTCCTGGAGCTGCACAAGTGCACATGTACATCCCCCCACAACACATCCTCTTAACCCTCATCTGTCCAGGTCATACCTATTGGACATATGGGAGACCTGTGACACTACCCTCTGAACCTGAGCCCCTCACACTCTGCTGTGCATGGGGAACAGCTGCCTGAACTTCACATTTACATGCCCCAGTCTGCATGGGCAGCTGATCAGACACCTATGTGTCACACAAGTATCGTCTCCTATGGTCACATCTCCAGTGGCATGCTGAGCCCCTACCAAGAAACTCCACAGCAGTCCTGGCGACTAATCCACAGCACACTGACACAGAGGCAGACACCTGAGGGGCAAATCACTGTGCACAATGTGTCCTCTGATACACGGGAGTGGGAGTACAGAGTGTATTGTATGGCCTGGAGTAGGCATGACTGTCCAGCCCCACATGAATGAGGGATGAGCCCTGGACTGTAGGCAGCTGGCTAAGTATGTGTGACACACGTCATATACATACTCCTGGGGCCCAAACATTGTTCCCACCCGCAGCATGGGTGTGTGCCAGGTACCCCAGCCACATGTGGTGGATCAGCTCAGCAATTGGACCACAGATCAAAGTAACACGCTGAATACATGTCAGAATACAGGCATTGTGTAAGCAATGGACCCACCCATGATGCCCACCACAGAGTCAGGGAAACAGATGCTGTCTCCCACCTTGAGTCAAGCAAACTGCAAGGACACAGTCCTAAGTGACAGAATTCCCTGCATGTAAGGGCCACACCTGGGTATCAGATGAGGAGTGGGCAGTGCACAATAGAGGGACATGGCTCCTGGACAACATGACTGCTGTACTGTGGCAGTTCAACCTGGCCCGAGGAGGGCACATAACATGTTAGACAGAGTACACAGTGCAGTCTTTGACTCACCCCCTCCTTGCTGCTCTCTGGCCTTCAGCTGCCCATCCAGGTCTGGAAAGACCACCGCCAGGATCCTGAGCATGTGGGGGTCAGGGTCCGTGTTCCGCCCTCCTGCGAGGAGGCGACAGCTTCAGCTGGACCCGTGCAATCCTCCGGGTCCAGCCCCGAAGGTCCTGCCACCTCTTTTGGCAGTTGCGGATCCGGCGCTTGTAGACCCCCACGGACCGGACAGCCCGGACGATGTCCTTCCAGATCTCATGCTTCCGATGGGCAGAAGCCTGTCAGGATGACAAAGTGATAAGGACATTACTACACATGCAACATATCCGTGCATGACACAGTTGCATTTACATGTCGCAATCATAGGGGCACATGGTGTACCCAGGCAGTGCACGGCTGCCCATGGACAGTTTTCCAGAAGTCACTACATGGTATCATAGCATGGGGAGTAAAACCCTGTTCAGAAGCACTGTCACTGCACCATACCTGTCCAGTGCAAGTCACTACACACTATGGGGGGTGACAACTACTCAGTGAGCCTGCTAGCCAGTGGTGTGCTGACTCTCAGCCTTGCTAGTCAGACAAAATGCACATTCAGAAAGGCAGTGCACAGAACACTCACCTGCTCCCCTGGTGTCCCATACAGCTTGCTGTACTGTGGAAGTAGGCTGTCCAGCAGGGCCTGGTTCTCTTCAAGGCTGAAGGCTGGGGCTCTCTCCACAGTACGTGCCATTGCAGGGTCCAGAGGGGCAGAGACAGCAGCAGTGCAGTGGCAGATGTCGTCCTGGAGCATGTAGTGCAGGCAAGTGGGCTCTCAGGGGAACATGCAGCAATATATATGTGCTGGAGAGGCAGATACTGTCCCTTGTGTCCAAAGAGATAGGTCCAAGTCGTTTGCATCTTCTGAATCTGGCCAATCCATGGAATAGCAGCACCAAAACACGCCCACAGCATCCTTCAAATCTTCAACTTCATGACATACATGATTTTGCAACATTGTTGTGGGTGACCAACTGATTTTCCAGCAACCGACTCGTTCGAATATTCGTAAACGCGTCCGTTGCCAGGCAAGCCCATTGTCAATGGGTGCGCACCGATCGGTCCATTGCAGTACAACGCGCACAGGGGTACAACGCGTACCCGCACACATTGAATGCAATGGGCCGGCCGGAGGCACCGATCGGTCCATTGCTGTTCAACGCGCACAGGGGTACAACGCGTACCCGCACACATTGAATGCAATGGGCCGGCCGGAGGCACCGATCGGTCCATTGCAGTACAACGCGCACAGGGGTACAACGCGTACCCGCACACATTGAATGCAATGGGCCGGCCGGAGGCACCGATCGGTCCATTGCTGTTCAACGCGCACAGGGGTACAACGCGTACCCGCACACATTGAATGCAATGGGCCGGCCGGAGGCACCGATCGGTCCATTGCTGTTCAACGCGCACAGGGGTACAACGCGTACCCGCACACATTGAATGCAATGGGCCGGCCGGAGGCACCGATCGGTCCATTGCTGTTCAACGCGCACAGGGGTACAACGCGTACCCGCACACATTGAAAGCAATGGGCCGGCCGGAGGCACCGATCGGTCCATTGCTGTTCAACGCGCACAGGGGTACAACGCGTACCCGCACACATTGAATGCAATGGGCCGGCCGGAGGCACCGATAGGTCCATTGCAGTACAACGCATCACTGTACATGTGACTGGCATATGTCAGCATGCCTGTCTCAGATGGACATATGCCAGCCACAGATAGCTCCCAGGGAGTGAGGGGCACACCTACATCACGACAGCCTGTCCAAACCTTATCATAAGGCATGTAAGGCTGCATTTCCTATTGTGTGTATGTTGGTGTACATGTTGTCCTGTGGGTGTCACCTGTGGGCAGCCACCCCCAGGCTGTGCACGTGTTCATGGGGACAGGATCATGGGTGTTACGTGTACGTGACCACTGTGATGTGCAACTGTTCATATCTGTGCATGTGCCATGGTCACATTTCACAGTGGTGTTTGTGTATGTCATGTCACATACCCCGTGAGTCCCATGTGGGACGGTATGTTTGAGCCAGGGTGTCCCAGTGGCACAATAGTGATGGCCCTCCACAGTCTTTGTGCATGTAGTGTTTACAATGTCTCTGATTTCATGTGCACAATGGGAGACAGTCTCCACATCCACGTTGTGTGTGCATGGACTCTGATGTTGTGCGTGTGTGTCACAGACGTCCATGGCTCTCCTGCCATGGCAAGTGTGGCCACTACCTGTGGGGGTCATGTTTGTTTTGTTGTGGTGTACACATGATACTCCAGGTGATGCCAGTGTCCATGTGGCATTACAGGGTCCCTGGGAATGTGCCTGTCGTTGAGCTGTGGTGCCTGGGGCACATCTGTCCTCACATGTCACTGGGGGGTGACTGTGACACAGCATCATGATATCCAATGGGCCAAACAGGGACAAATTGATGCCACCTGTAGGACCGTGTTGACAGATGTTGGCCATGTATGTACCATAAATGTCGTTCCGGTACTGCACACTTCATGTAGTTGTGCCTCATGATGATGTATGTTGGGATCTTGAGTGTGTTCAATGCCGCATATGTGGGGTGACTGACGATCTTGCTTACTTCTCCTCTGCACTGCAGGGCTCCTGCTGTCCATCGGCCATTCCCAGACCTGGCAACGATGGTGGAACGGGACAGCATCCGACGGTACCGCTTCACCAGGCAGCTGATTGAGGATTTTGCAGTGCAGTTGTCCCCACATTTGCAGCCTGGCCGGCCGTATCCTACAGCGCTGACCCCCAAGGTGAAGGTGATGGCAGCCCTACACTTCTTTGCCACCGGTACCTTCCAACATACTGTGGCGTCTGCTGGTGGGATGTCACAGACCATGTTCAGCCGTGTGCTCCGCGATGTTTTGGCGGCAATGTTGCTCTTCCTGAACCGGTACATCTATTTCCCTAGACTGCGACGACTCACTGACGTGAAGAGTGACTTTTATGCCCTGGGGAGGATGCCGCATGTCATTGGCTCCATTGATGGGACACATGTGGCTTTGGTACCACCACAGGCCCAGGAGCAGGCCTACAGGAACCGCAAGCACTACCACTCGGTCAATGCACTGGTGGTGTGTCTTGCAGACATGACCATCACACACGTGTGTGCCCGTTTCCCTGGTTCAGCACACGATGCCTTTGTGATGAGGAGTAGTCGCATCCCCAGGTTGATGGCACAGATGCAGAACCAGCGTGCCTGGCTTGTCGGTGTGTACTGACTTTGTGCCATTGTGTGTGATCTGATCTGTAGTATTCCGCCCACTTTTCCAAGTCAGCTGATGTGCACTTGTCTGTCCGTAGGTGACTCGGGATACCCCAACATGCCGTGGTTGCTGACACCCCTCAGGAACCCTGTGACACCTGCCCAGATGCGCTACAATGAGGCACATGGTCGGACCAGGAGAGTGATTGAGCGGACCTTTGGTCTCCTGAAGAGCCGCTTCCGCTGCCTGGACAAGACCGGAGGGTCCCTCCCATATGCCCCTGCAAAAGTGTGCAAGATTATCATCGTCTGCTGCATGCTCCACAACCTGGCAGTGCGGAAGGAGTTGCCTCTCATCCAGGATGACGATGACCAACATCCGCCACCTGTGGAGGATCCTGGCCTGGACCACGATGCCAGTGACGATGATGATGATGTTGGTGATGGTGATGTCCGCACACAGCTCATCACCAACTTCTTTAGCTGAATGTGAGTATCCTGAGGTGTCATGTGAATGATGTGAGTTGGCATGATGTGTGGGTGGTGCTCTGGTGCTGTTGGAGTGTGTCCATGGGCTACTTGACAGGATGTGTGTTGCGATGTGTGGTGACAGGTGGGCTGTACTCCCCAACAGTGTTGACATGCTAACTTGGTTCTGGGTGGGTATCTTGTAACATGTATTGTGCATGAGTTTTGCTGTTCTGTCCTGTACTGCATTGCTTTTGACTGTGTGTCATTTCTGTCCTTCACAGGGTACTTTCAGATTCGTTTGGTCAACTGTGTCCACCGACGACGTGATTGCACATCCAGGCTGGTAGCTGTTGTGTCCCTACAGGTGATGTGCGCCACACCCATGGACTTCCTTCTGTCTACAGTTGTTGACTGTGTGCCCGCTACCAGGTGGGGTTACCTTGCATCTGTAATGGTTACGGCATGTTGCTACTGTGTAATAAACATGTGCTTCACTTAGTGATGTGCGTTGTCTGTGGTCACACATTTGACTGCCATTTGCTTACTGCACCTGTGGGCTACTTGACTACAACTGGGAATGGGTGTGGTGTCTGTGCATTGCACCGTCTTCCCTGGCAACATCAGTGTAGGCAATGAGTCAGATGGCCTAGGTGTGTATGTGTTGTGTAGCCCTGGTGGTGTGTCTCCCTCATATGTGTCACGTTGCCTGTACTCACATGCCTGTGTTGTCCTTGCTGTTGCAGTTCGCATACACTGTGTAATTTTGCAGTTCATCATCCCCATAACAGCACCCACGTTGGAATCACGACAGAGGCAAGTATGGTGTATTAGTGTGTTTATTGTGATAATAGTGCATAGGATGGATTGTGCTGTACATGAATCTTGCAATCCCAAGTTCCTAGATGAATAGAAAGTCCAGGTAGACAGGATCCCCAGTATCGGGGCCACTGTTGTCTGACACATTGTTCCAACTTATACTCCCCATGCAATGTGTGGGAGTAGTGTTGCCATCAACAGGGTGAACAGTCTGTGCACAAAGGCGAAAATCCAGAACAGGTTCAGGCTTCCTGGGAGTTGCGCTTGGCCATCAGCCTCTCACTTTCCCCTCCTCGGACGACCCCTCTTCTTGGGGGGGGGCCCTCAAGTGCAGGCTGCTGCGGTGCAGGGGACTCTCCGCCAGAGTCCTCCTCCCTCCCTGTGGCAGTTGCAGTTTGTTCGGTACCAGATGTTGTTGGCACACAGGGAGGTGTGGACTGGTTGCTGTTCATCTGGCGGAGGCATTGTAAAATGTCCCTGTGCACCGCCGTCATCTCATGTAGTACATCCCACTTGGACTCCACGCGGGTCATGTGGGAGTCCACACGTGACATGTGGGAGTCCACACGTGACATGTGTGACTCCACTTGGGACATGTGGGAGTCCAAGCGGGCATGATGGGCAGCCTGCTGCTGTTTGATGTCTCTGAGGAGCCCCACTACCTGGCTGAGCTCTCCGGTGCTGGACTGGTACGCATCAGCTATGCGTACCAGTTGTGGGTCTTCATGCACACCAGCAACGTCTGCAAGCAGCGACCTCTGTCTCCCACCCCTCCCACCACCCCTGCTGACATGTGCAGTGTGTGCAGTTGCACGCACAGATAACCCTGGTCCACCTTGGGGGTGGTGGTGGTGGTGGTGGTGTCCATGGCCCCAGGTTGGTCCAGGGTCACTGCGCTGGTGTTGTTCCTTATTCTGTCCATGTCGGCAGGGATGGTATTCGTGGTGACAGTCGTTGGAGGGGTGGGTGCAGGGGGTGCAGCTGGTGGACCTGCTGGTGCTGCAGCTGGTGGTCCTGCTGGTGCAGCATGTTGACTTGCACCGGATGTGCCAGGTTGTTCTTCATCGTCCGAGGAGGACAGAGGCTGTACGACGCCAGTGAGCTCGGCATCCTCTTGAGCCTGGGACTGGGACTCCTCAGCGTCTGCTGCTGTGTCCCTATCATCACCTGTTTTTGGGAGACACAAACAATGTATGTCATGTTTCTGCAGGCATCAGTGGTTGACACACCTGACAGTTGTGACTGTGCCTCGGGGTGCGGGCCTGTACATTGTATTGTCCTAAGTCGTCACAGTCAGGGGTTGATATTGGTGTGGCACATTGTCCTGCATTATTTGGGCATTTCTATGTATTCTCTGGGGTGTGAACATGGTCTGCATTGATTGTGTTTGGTTGACAGCCAGACCTCCTTCC
The DNA here is from genome assembly GCA_963921515.1 of Calotriton arnoldi. Taxonomy (NCBI): domain Eukaryota; kingdom Metazoa; phylum Chordata; class Amphibia; order Caudata; family Salamandridae; genus Calotriton; species Calotriton arnoldi. The sequence goes on from CAWUFW010004423.1 coordinate 364,253, forward strand.
CACCCACCCACCCACCCAGTCAGTTATCCCACCATGGAACGTGCTTGCATTGCAGGGAGTGTAAGTTGTCTCTCAGGATGTCAGTCAGTGGTGTCCTGCTGTTTGTTGGTGCACAGTTGGCAGCAGGGCCTTGTGCTCCCCACAGCAGTAGCCAGTGTCAGCCATCTTGTGAGTCCTTCTCCACTCCCTGTGATGTGAGCATGGTTCAGGGTGGTGTTGATGGGCCAGTTGTGAGGCTGAGCAATGTCTGTGACTACGACTCCCATCATGCTATTGCCTCCACCCCCTTCCCAGCATGCCCATGCTTCCTTCCTTTGACTCTGCTTCCCTGTGGGGTGGGCTGGCTGTGCTGACAGGATGGCTGGGAGTGTTGTCCTGGCAGTTGTTTGGCTAAGAGTCCCAAGAGTGTCCCTGTGCTTCACACAACATAAGCCAGGGTGGTGGTGCTTTGTGGGATCTTGTGTTAGGATGGAGGGCATTGCATTCTACCAGGTGGGTACTGTGGAGTTTGTTTTGGGGGGGGTGTGAGGGGAGGTGCTGGTGACTATGGTCAGTGCTGCAAGTCCCCCTTCCCACCCAGCCAGCCAGATATCCCACCATGGAACGTGCTTGCATTGCAGGGAGTGTAAGTTGTCTCTCAGGATGTCAGTCAGTGGTGTCCTGCTGTTTGTTGGTGCACAGTTGGCAGCAGGGCCTTGTGCTCCCCACAGCAGTAGCCAGTGTCAGCCATCTTGTGAGTCCTTCTCCACTCCCTGTGATGTGAGCATGGTTCAGGGTGGTGTTGATGGGCCAGTTGTGAGGCTGAGCAATGTCTGTGACTACGACTCCCATCATGCTATTGCCTCCACCCCCTTCCCAGCATGCCCATGCTTCCTTCCTTTTGACTCTGCTTCCCTGTGGGGTGGGCTGGCTGTGCTGACAGGATGGCTGGGAGTGTTGTCCTGGCAGTTGTTTGGCTAAGAGTCCCAAGAGTGTCCCTGTGCTTCACACAACATAAGCCAGGGTGGTGGTGCTTTGTGGGATCTTGTGTTGGGATGGAGGGCATTGCATTCTACCAGGTGGGTACTGTGGAGTTTGTGTTGGGGGGGGTGTGAGGGGAGGTGCTGGTGACTATGGTCAGTGCTGCAAGTCCCCCTTCCCATCCAGCCAGCCAGATAGCCCACCATGGAACGTGCTTGCATTGCAGGGAGTGTAAGTTGTCTCTCAGGATGTCAGTCAGTGGTGTCCTGCTGTTTGTTGGTGCACAGTTGGCAGCAGGGCCTTGTGCTCCCCCAGCAGTAGCCAGTGTCAGCCATCTTGTGAGTCCTTCTCCACTCCCTGTGATTTGAGCATGGTTCAGGGTGGTGTTGATGGGACAGTTGTGGGGGGGCAATATGTGTGACTGCGACTCCCATGATGCTATTGGCTACACTGACTTGGCCAGCATACACAGAATTCCTTCCTTTGAGTGGTCTTCACTGTGTGTTGGTGTTGTTGTGGTGGCTACATGTGTGGATGTGTGTTAGTTCTATTTGTGCCACTGCCTAGCTGTAGTTGTGGTTGTGTTTGTACATGTGTTGGCACAGTTGGATGTGACTTTTTTGATGGCATGTGTTGTGTTTATCTGACTGACATACACATTTTGGGATGATTCTGTTCTAGTTGCTGTGTAATTGCTATGTGTGCATGGTTTGACTCTCCCCTTGACAGTGATGTGTGTGTTTTGTGGCAGTTTATTGTGTACATTTGTTGTGTACTCACCAGGCTCTGGGATGTTCTCTAGTCCATATACGCTCACTGGCGGAAGGATGGCCCGCACCTTCTCCTCCCAGGGCCTGAGGTATATTGGCTTGGCAGGAGGGCCACTGCCGGTCTGTTGGCTGTTGCTGTAGTCTATCTTCAGCAGGTCCCGTACCCTCCTGCGCACGTCATACCACCTGTTCTGGATGTCGCTCTTTGTGCGCCGACATGGTGATTGGGCGTTCACCCTGTTGATGATCCTCTCCCACATCTTGGTTTTCTGCGACATGGGGGTCTGTTGGACCAGAGTGCCAAACAGCTGTGGCTCCACCCTGAGGATCTCGTCTACCAGGACTTCCAATTCACAATCTAGGAACTTGGGATTCTTCTTGGGGGGCATGGTGATGGGTGGTGATGGTGAGTGATGTGTGTGTTGGTGTGCAGGTGAGGGTGTGTGAGTGTGTGTTTTGCTGGGTGTATGTGAGGTAGGTATTTGTTGGTGTGCTGATGGTGTGTGGCTTGTGTGAGGGATGAGCTGTGGGTGTGTGGTTGCTTTCTCTTGGGTGCTGGCAGTGAAATGGCATTTGCAAAGGCTCATGGTAGTGATTTGTGTCCTTTATATAGGTGGAGTTGTGGGTGTGTCTTTGTTCTCTGTCCCCACCCCCCCAGTATTTATTGGCTTGGTAATTGCTTGTTTGGCCTTTTTTGGGTTGATTTTTCCTTTGTGCTGTTTGTGTATGTTGGAAACGTTCTTGTGACCGAGTCGGACCCTGCATTGGTCTCGTACGGTGTTTTCCGTTTCGTTCACGCTGTGTTTGTGCAGTTTTGTATGCTGCGTACGCGTCGGTCGCGGTGTATTGTGTTGCTTCGGCTCGGTTTTGTATGCGTGTCGGTCGTACGGCTTGTCCTCCGTCCGACTCGGTCGTGTTTTCGCGCCTTGCATCGTACTTTGCGGGTTGGAGTTGGCGGGTACGATTCGGTCGGATTTGTTCCGGGTGCGTGTCGGTCGGTTGGATTCGCGTGTTTTTCCGGCCGGATTGCTATTTTCCGAGCGGCTCGGTCGGTCGGCTTGGTTTCCTGACGTGTCGGTCGGATTTATCGCGGCTTGCATCGTACTTGGCGTGTCGGGCGCCACTGGTACGTGTCGGTCGGTATTTTTTCCGGATCCGAGTCGGTCGGTGCTTTTTCCGGCCCGAATCGGAATCGACCCCAATGAGGGGATATGAAGGGAAAATGACAAATGAAGACCAGCAAGAGGACACTACAGAAAGAAGAGTGAGAGATCAAGACAGGTGTGTGTGTGTAATAGAGACAGAGGGATTAAAGAGAAGCAGAGATGGGTGGTAGGTGAGAGAGAGACACATATCTCAAGAAAAAAGTAGTCATGGGCAAAGCTCGCAGAGTTTGACTCTGCAGAATTCCGTGGAGTTATCGAAAAAGTCAGCGAGATTCCACAGAGTTCTGCGAGTGGGCGGAGTTTGTGATCAGTTTTGAAAAGTGCCGCTGCACACATGTAAAGTGCAACCCCACACATCAAGAAAAGTTCAGCCTCACTCACGCAAAGGGCAGCACCACTTATGCTGGCATTAGTGAGGACTAGCGCTTCAGAAGCAGAGTTTAAAGTGGTGGGACATGTCAGACCTATAAAACAGCATACATATACTAATAAAAAGCACAGGCAAAGTGCAGCCTCGCACAGGCTAGCCTCAGAGGGGAGTTGCTGCACAGACTATGAAGAGACTAGGATAGGTCAGCCCTGTAAACAGTACACATGTATTCATGCACAGACTGTGGAACAGCTGGAAGGCATCAGGTCTCTGTAAAACACCATAGATGGAGAAGTACACAGACATGCAGAGTGCAGCCACAGTGCCACACCCCCTTGCACCAACTGACTGCTCCCGGTGGGAGGCTGAAGCGCAACTTGGGTGGCATGAAGCTAACAATTGATCATTAAAGTCTTTATGCCTCAGTGTTTACAAGGATAAGCACAACAAAGATGCCTACATGTGGCATATATTTGAAGCAGTGCACATCAGCAGGCAGGGTTGTGACGTATGCTGATGCATGCACATGTCTGCACAAGCCTCAATGGGGGGGCCTGGCACCCCCTGGGACACATATAAGGCCCATGTTTATTCATCAAGTATGTCAGACAAAGAGACACCTCTGAGGTACTTCACTGAAAAACAAACTTATCAAACCTTCTAAGGGCGCCGGCATGCACTGAGGGTTGTGTAAGGCCAAGTGTATGTGTGTGCATGAGATTGTGTCCAGGCCAAGTGTGTGTGTGTGCACAAGATTGTGTCCAGGTGTATTATGAGTGCATTGTGAGTGTGTCTAGGTGAAGTGTGAGTTTGCATGAGAGTACATTACAGAGGTGCCTGGGAGACTCAGTGTGTGGAGCCAGAGGGAAAGAATGTAGCTGATTAAAAGTTAAAACGAGGCTGGCTGGCCTCGCCGTGGAGGCCTGCAGTTATCTGGTGCTCTGAGCTGAGCGCTCCCAACTCTGCAGCCAAGATGCAACCCTGCATCAGAAAGGGCCCACATGCTGAGAACATGCCCGCTTTGTTGTGATCTCACATATGTGTGATGACAGCACAAAAAATCGGGAAAGGGCCTGATGTGCCAGTCGTTAGAAACTTAGTACATCTGTGCCACTTTTCTGTATTGTCAGCGAGGGGTGTATTGAGATGGCTAACACAACTCTAAAAAAACCTCTTCAGTAAAACCCATCCTACCTCCCTCAATCGCAGCTGAGTTTCTCCTTGTGTTTCCTTCTTTTGGTCACCTCCACTGTTCTCACAAACTGCAGGGGGCCTCAAGGGTGCGGTGATGGTACCACGTGGCCTGCTGCTAGCACGATTTTTAGGGATGCAACTGGGAGTAGAGCGCAATAGAAGGGGTGAGGAGGGCTAAACAAAGTTTTTGGGGCACAGATCCTGCGCTGGCCATGCACACTAAGGGGTCGGATGAGAGATTTGGAAGAAGTGACTTGCTGACCAGGAAGGGTATTCGGCAATCTGTTGGCTTCCGTCAACACAGGTTCAATAAAGTACTAGAGCGCTAACTCAGCATTTTTCTGATAAACGAGAAGTGCCCCCCCATGCTGCAGGGCAAAACAGGCTAAATAGCGCGTGGCGGGCAGCAAACTCCACCACACAACAGATCGCAGAGCCCTTGCTGAACTCTGCGCTCCTCCTGAAGTGCGTAGTGGGAAAACTGTGCAAACTCTGCCAGCGGAGTGGAGTTCACTGCCCAGCCCTAGAAAAAAGAGTCTGTCTTTGTAGTGTGTGCTAATCTCATGCAGGATGGAAAAAAGCGCAAAGTTTTTTTTATATAACCCTCACCCACCAGGGTTGCCCCTTGGTGACATGCTTCAGCATCGGGTTCCTCCCGTTCTGCTATAGAATGGGGTGTGCTACTACCTGCAAATTATGTGGGGGCAATTAATGGTATGCTCTAGATGGTGATAGAATTGGAGTAGGAGCTTTTTCTTTGGTGAAAATTAAAAATACCTGCCTGGTACAAGAGCAGTGCTTTAATCCGTCATCCAGATGATATGGTTAAAAAACAGGGAAAAAAATAGAAAGTGTGGATGTAATTACCCTTCCTTTCTACACGGCTACATGTTTCAAGTCATTCCCCATGGCTTTTCTTCAGGACCAAGGAACTAGCTCACTGATTCCAATCCTGATCCAACAATACAATTGCCGCAAAGTGACTTCACACACTCTGCATGCTTATATATATACTGCTTATCAACTACTTGGTGTTAATGTCTGTCAATCTGCAATATATAAGGAGAGAATTAGCCTGCCATAGGTTATGGCAGATACAAAGGTAACAGTACACTTCAACCAGCTAGATAGGTGAAGCACGCTGTGCAAAATAGCTTTAAAAACACCTCAAATTGAATAAAAGTCCATGTAGGCTTAGAAAGGCATGCTTCTGAGATGTTAAGGTGAGCCCAAAATGAATTCCTCAAGTTCACACACACCATAAGTGACAAAGAACTGGTGTCCCTTGACCTCAACATATTATTATTAGGTTAATTTAATAAAGCGCACAGCTACCCAACAGGGTCTCCCGGCGCTGGACAAGGCGAAGGCAGAGCCACACAGGCGCTAGGCAACAGGCCGGAATAAGAATCAAGCTAGGTCACTAAAAAGAAAAGTCATTAAGTTCTTGCGGAAAGCTAGCAGAGAGTGACAGTTCCTATGATCGATTGGGAGAGCATTCCAGAGTTTAGGGCCCAGGTAGGAGAAAGAGCCGCCGCTCATACGGACAAGACGAAACCTGGGAACTGAGAACAGTGAGAGGCTGGAAGATCTCAACTGTCGAGCAGGCACGTAAGGTGTTACCAATCTTTGGATATAAGAGGGAGCCAGGGAAAATTTGGCCTGATACATGTAACATAGAGCCTTAAACTCGATGCGCTTGTTTACCTTGAGCCAATGTAATTGATGAAGCAGAGGTGAAGCAGAAGTGCATCTAGGTAGACGAAAAAGAAGATGCGCAGCGGCATTCTGAATAATCTGCAGCCGATGGACTGACACTTTATCTGTTCACAGGTATAACATGTTGCCGAAGTCCAGCCTGGATATTACCAGAGCCTGCAAGACCATTCTCTGAGCTGCCGGTGGGATTAGCCAGATCATTTTTTTAAGCCATTTGAGAACAGCAAAGCAGGTAATTGCAGACCAGGGCACCCTAAAAACAACCACACATGAGAAACTGACGACCAAGAACTGCCTGCAACTTTATGACAGTTTCCATCCACGACACCTGAGGGAGAACCTTCTCTTCAGCCTATTTTTGAGGTTGAGAAGAAACTGCTTGGATATACGTGATAATAAGACAAAAACAGAGAATTAAGCAACTAAGCTAAAGGCCAGAAAGTACCCACCCAGAATAGTAGAAAAGGCAATGAAACGGGCCCGCAACAACAACAGGAATGCCTTCTTGGACCATGTTCCACTGAAGAAAATGGAGGACAGGCCAATTGGTATTACAGCATTCAATACAGCATCCAACAGAGTCAATAAGATGATTAATAAACATTGCCGGATTCTGAATAGCTACCTTAACCTACTAACACTTATGTTTTCCCATAGGCAAGACAAAAGTCTGAGGGATTCCCTAATGCACACATGCCCCCAAAAAAACAACCACAGACACACCCAGGGGACACTGCCACAAGTAGTTGGTAACTATCTTTGCGGTGGCTGTAATGTGTGCCACTTAACGAAGATAACCAAATTAGTTACTTTCAACAACACCACATGGGAACTGAGAAACCTGACTAACTGCAACACACAAAGGATAGGGTACATGATTACCTGCCCTTGTAACGTACATTACATCAAGAAGATTAGCCGGAAGGGGAAAACCTGAATAGGAGAGTATCGTAGCAACTTGAGGTGCAGCTGAACAACAACTAAGATGTCTACCCATTACATTGAGAAGGAACAAATGGTTACAGACTACCACTGGGTGGTTTTGGAACACATACATGATACAGTCAAGTGAGAAATAAGACTTCTTGAGAGAGAGAGCAAAGATGGGTTTTTAGACTCAATACCCACAATGTGTGCCTTAACGATAACATTCTGTTAGAAATGGGGTTTCTGGTTGGCTAGGGTATGCAGCTAAGCCAGGCAGAACCCACAACTCTAGTCAGGGCAAGGGAGTTACACACCTAAGATAACCCCTGCTCACCCCCTTTGTAGCTTGGCAGAGCAGTCAGGTGTATCCCAGAGGCAATGTGTAAAGCGTTTGCGCAACACACACACACATTAGGCACACCTAAGGTTATATAAAAATAGCCTTTGTATTGTTCATAAATCACTTCAGACCACAATCACATAAATCACTGTGCCATTAGGCACTTGTTATGACATCACATAGATTACACAAATCACTTTGCCAATCGGGCAATTCTCATAGCAGCCCCAGCAGTGCACTATAGTAAATACTTGTAGAGTGCACACATCATAGAAATATCATTACTGACATTATGTATACCACCATCACATCACTGTATCTATGGTGCAAAACCCTGGCAATGTAACACCACATTCATAATAACATCAGGGCATGAATATGAGGCAATTAGAGTGAGGCATAACACATGAATCATAAATGCTGTGCATCGTATGCAACTCCTGTGCCCCTACTCATTATCCTGACAATGCAAGAATCAAAATGATATATTATAACATCAGGGGATGAGATGCAGAAGATTATAAAATTACAGAAATCTACACAAATCCCCAGTAGTACATGAATTACCACATTAGTGTGAGAACGCAAATCAGGATGTGAAAAGGTACATGAATTACCAAATGTCGTCATAGAGCACCAGTATTCGATAAATTGCTGTAAGCATATCAGTACCGAACATTGAGTACCCAAGTACACATACCATCATGAAATTCTAGTGGTACAGCTCCTCTCCTTGTAGGCTACTGGCTCTGAACACCACCCGCTGTGGCTGCTACCACACATGCAGCACAGGAGGCAGTGAGAGACAGGGGAAGGGTGCTGACTGTGGCCACAGCACCACTGGGGAATTCACCTCGCTGGTGCAGAGGTATTTCCCAATGCTTCGCACTGCCCCCAGAGCCAGAAAGGATAACCAGCGCTCACCCTGCGCTAGGGAACAATAAAGTGTTCGGGTCGGAAATAAAGGATGGCACGCTCCCCGATTGCAAGTTAAAAAAACAAAGTGACTCGGGGTCCCACAGCCAAATCTGGGTGCGATCTGTAGCACCTTCTTGGCAGGGCAAAGGTCAACAGGCATCAGGGCAGCACAACAAAGCAGGGCAGCAGTTCCTAGGAACAGTCAGTCATGGCAATGGGGCAATCCTTTCAGCGCAGCATCCTTTACTCTGGCAGGGCTTCTTGCAGGTACAGTAGTGTACTCCAAAAGTGCTAAAAAATGTGGGGTCAGAGCCCCTGTACTTATACTCAGAAAGTCTTGTTCTGGGGGGCACTTCAAACTCTGTTTAGAAGTGCACAACACCCCCGTTCACATTTCAAGCCCTGGCCCAAGACACACCACAGGAGGGCAGAGACAGCATTGTAGAAGTCAGGCACAGCCCTATTCAGGTGCAGGTGCAACTCCTACCACCACTCTAAATGCAGACCAGGCCTATTCATGTGTAAGGGAAACTCCTCCCGCTACTCTAAATGCAGCAAAGGTCTATTCAGTCTAGTGCTGAGTCACCCAGAAAAGGCAGGAAACACCTCAACCCCCCTTGTGACTGTCTAGAGTGAATGCACATCCCCTCTCTCCTGTCAGTCAAAACCAGACAGTGAATACACATCCAGGTAGGGCACAAAGACTCATAAGCACACAGAAATGCCCACTCCTAAAAGTGGCATTTTCAAAATAGTAATGACAAATCTGCTTTCACCAATAAGCAGGATTTATCACTACTATCCCAAACATACCAAACATTGTCACGCTACCCCTCTCATGTCAGAAATTACCACTGAAGCACATATCAGGGAATCCCCAATGCAAACCTAAGAGAGGGCAGCCTCACAGCAGTGAGAAACCAAATAGGCTGTTTGTCACTACCAGGACATGCCACACAGTTAAGGCACATATCCTACCTTTTACCTACACAGCACACTGCCCATGAGGCTAGCTAGGGCCTACCTTCGGGGTGACTTATATGTAGTAAAAGGGGAGTTGCAGACGTGGCAACCACTTTACATGCCACGTCACTGCGGCAGTAAACTGCACGTGCAAGCCCTGCAGCAGCAGAGGCCTGAGACAGGTTTGAAAGGCTACTTCGGTGGGTGGCACAAGCAGCGCTGCAAGGCCACTAGGAGCAATTAATTTACAGGCCTGGGTATATGGGATACTACTGTACAAGGGACTTACAGGTAATTTAAATGTGCCAAACAGGTATAGACCAATCTAACCAAGTTTACAAGAGAGAGCACCTGCACTAAAGTGATCAGAGTCATGAAACCACCAAAAACAGGAGGAAGGCAAAAAGTTCTGGTATGACCCTGCAAATAGGGCCAAGTCCAACACATTCCATGGGGCCAATTCACAATATAATACACGCTTATGACACCTAAGCCTCCTGTACCTTTTTGCATCCTCCTTTTATAGACTTTATGTGAGTTCTTTTGAACATTATGACATTGCGTAGTGTCACCATGACTCTTGGTTCAAACTATAGAAGCTCCCAGCCTGCCCTCCACAAGCTTCGCTAACCTTTTATTTATCCCTTTTGTTTATCCTTTTCATGACAATCTCTGCAAAATTTTTCAGAGATTGATTTTGATGTTTTTTGCTTTTTATTCTTATTTTTCACTTTTTAGTTCCTTTTATTAGTTTATTCCTCCTTTTTCAGCTATTCAAATACGTTAATGACAGTGAGCCCACCCCCCAGATGAGGTGTCACTACTAAAGCATTCCCTCAAATACAGCCCGTGGCGGCCAGATGCGAACCAGGAAGTGATTCCATCGGGAGCCGCCATTTTGACTCAGAGAGCGCAGATTAGTTGTCCGGCACTCTGCAACACAGAAGCGAATACGCACAGCCCACACGCTCGCTTTTCAGTCCCGATTACATAAAACGGCACCACTGGGCAAGGAAGGTAACTTTTAGGAGTGGTATCATGGCGCTAGTTCCTTGGGCCTGAAGAAAAGCCATGGGGAATGGTTTGAAACATGCAGACCTACAGAAAAGAAGGGTCATTACATCCATACTTTCTATTTTTCTCCCCGATTTTCAACCATACCGTCTGGCGGACGGATTAAATCATTGCTCTTCTACCAGGCAGGTATTTTTAATTTTCGCCCCCAAAAAAACTCCGATCCTATGCCATCACCATCTAGAGCATACCAATCAGTGCTCCCATGTAATTCGCAGGTAGTAGCATGTCCCATTCCGTAGCGAAAAGGGAGGAACCCTATGATCAAGCATGCCACCAAGGGGTAACCCTGGTGGGTGAGGAATATCTAAAAAAGCCTTGCTCTTTTTTCTACCCTGCAGGAGGTTGGCATACACTACAAAAATTTGATTTTTTTCTTGAGATTTATGCAACTAGAAGGACGATCCCCTCTGGGATACTTCTCTTATCTCCCCCTTCTTTTGAGAGAGAGATACAGACAGCTGTAAAAGAGAGTGAGACAGGTGAGAACAATAGATGATAGACATATAGACAACTGACAAAGAGAAAGCTTAGATCCAGAGAGATGGGAAGACTGGTGAGAGGAGATGACAGTATGAGAAATGTGATATAGATAGAGGCAGATGCAAGAGAGATAGCTAAGAGAGACAAGAAGAGACAGGTGTGAGAAAAGTGATAAAAAGACAGCTAGTGATAGACAACTAAGAGGCAGAGGTAAGTACGTGAGACTTGTCGGAAAGTTAAAGCTCAGAGAACGAGAGAACGGGAAGACAGGTGAAAGGTGAGGGACTACTGAGAAAGAGTCTTTTCAGAGAAAAAGAGGGAAAGGGGTTAGGATAGGAGAGGTAGGATAGGTGTCTTTGTCACGAGAGGTGACAAAGACAATGATGAGAGAGACAGCTCAGAGAGACGAGGAGATGGGTATGAGAGCGAGAGGCGTGATAAAGAGACAGGTTCAAAGGACAGCTTAGAGAGTTAGGGAGGTGGACATGTGAGAAAGTAACAGCTGAAAGAAGGAGACTATTGAGAAAGTAGTGATATAGTCACAGCTCAATGGGAGACAGAGTGGTTACAAAGTTTAGAGAAACATGCAGAGACAGGCTAAAAGAAATGCTGAGGGTGAGGTGGGAAGGAGGAAAGGTGAGAGAAAGGACAGACAAGAAAGAAAGGTTAGAGACAGGTAAAAGGTGAAAGAAGACAGACACAGAGAGAAAGGCAGGTGGAAGTAGGGAAGACATTAGATTGTATAAGAACATCATTGAGAAAGACACAATTGAGACAGAAGCAAGCGAAGGGGTGAGAAAGAGACTGCACCACGTGAAAAAGACTGTTGTGAGAGAGGTAACAAAGAAGACAGTTGAGAAACAGACAGCTGAAAGGAAGTTTGAAATCAGGTCAAAGGTCATTTGGCATCACTTCCTGTGAAGTGTCACTCCCGCTATCCCTGATACTTTGGTGAAGCGACCTCCATGGATAACATTGGCAAAAATAGTCACTGCAGTCAGCTGCCATTTCACCTTGAAGTCCAAGGCGGTGTAATGGAGGCGCAGGGTCTCTGGGAGTGAAAGCTGTGCATACACGAGAATCGGAACACTTGTGGAGTGAATGGTAGCAGTAAAGCACAAAATGTTAGTGCCACCCTATCCAGTCAAGGAGCAAACAATGTGCAGTGGCATGACCATGCCTATCAGCCACTTCTACTGGTAGCCCCATTATGGTCTAACAATGTGGTATACACGCCGATATTTTTCAAAAAATCAGAATATCTTCTTGGGTTTTTGGAATCCAAGCTTAAGTAGAATGAGAGACAGTAGGAAGAAAACAACGATCTACATTAAAACAGTGAGATATAGGCCAAAGATATAAGGTCTAATTCAAAAGACGGCCAACGCTCCATTTAACTGATCATCATCCTGCCGTTCACAAATATGGACCCCTCGAAACTGACTATGGTTGCTGCTCTTAACATGTAGCAGTCTGCAGAACTAAGAGGCCACTTCAGGTAAAACAGTAGAAAGGTCAATAAATGACAGACTTAAACTACCAGCATTTAAACACATTAAAGTTAGCAGTTGATTAACACAGGGTCAGTGAGGGACTTACCATCTGTGAATAAGGAGGTGTGGGCAGTGTGAGCTGTGGTCCAATGTAGGAGGCAATATCACAAAGGGCTGAAGCAACCTCACTGTTAATATTAGTAATACCTCTTTGTAGTTGATAGTTAATGCGGAGTTCAAAAGGCATGGCACCAAAGACACCCTGAATCAGAGTTGGGAAATTGCCCAGCAAAGGGTCTTCCAAAAGAAATGTCTAAAAAGAATCCTGCTATAAAAAAGAGAATAAAAGACAGGGAAATGATATATGAATAGGTGATGAACACAACGAACAATAAGGAAATCAAATGCGTAGCAACACATACTTCTCTGCCAAAAACTTAATGTATGCTTTTAGGAAGGCATGACATCAAGGGAAAAAGTTTAACACCATTTTGGATTTGGGACTACAGAGAGTTGATAGGTGACCGTATTTGATAAAAGACTAGTTGTTAGACTTAGCCCTTTATGATGGGTCATCCCCAAACTTTTTTCCGTCCTCCTATTTTTGCTGTTTTCATTTTTGTTGGCCTCAGGACTCAGATACCACTGCTAACCAGTGCTAAAGTGCTCATGCTCTCTGCTTAAAACATGTTAGTTTGGCTGATACCCAATTGGCATATTTAATTTACTTGTAAGTCCCTAGTGAAGTGGCACTACCTCTGCCCATGGCCTGTAAATTAACTGTTACTAGTAGGCCTGCAGCACTGATTGTGTCACCCACTTAAGTAGCACTTTAAACATGTCTAAGGCCTGCCAATGCAGCCTGTGTGTCATAGCATCTAACGCGCACGTTCATTCGTCCGTATTGAACCACGTGGTAATCGACGTCACTAGATTGTTGATAAACTACACAATTCGGTTAACCATGCGATTTATTTAACCACCGATCACACTATGTTTAGTGACCAGGATTGGAATTGTTTTTTATACACGGAAATTAATATTATTATTTTTATACAAGCGTCTTTTTCGAATCATTCAACTCTTCTATGTCTATGACATCTTGCCATTTACTTCCGGGTACGCCATGCATACTTAATTCGCAACCATGGGATCCTAATAATATGGAACTACCGAGAACGCCTCGGCGTCTGATACTCGGGTAAGAGATCGGAATATTCGCGGACTTATATGTCGTGACTCCAAGTTAGCAGCCGTTCACTTCATGGGTATTTTTCTTCTCTTATCATCACATACAGTTGATCGTCGTGATGCCAAGCTAATCTTAACGTTTACAAGCACTTACCTTTGTCAGGTAAGACATTCATTGAAAGATAACCATCAGTTTCAGTGGTTACACTGATAGTAACTATTACATACGGTAATACAAGTTGTTATTGCAGTTGGATTACGGGAACGTTAGACAACCTCAACTTATTGAAGTGGAGACAAAGAATTTCAAGTGAGACCCACTTTTATTAACCGATCGGTTACACACAAATAATTTCTTCACCGACACAATCACGGAATTTCGAAATAGTATGTCACAATACCACATTGACACAGTCTGAGCACTTGAGTCACCTTAACGATTGTACTATTCTTTGATCCTTTCTTTCGGGTTCTAAAACATCAACCATATGCTTAAGATATTCATCACTAATGTACAATGACCTGACTATTTTCTTTTATTAGATTTTCTGGTACGTTTAATACTGATGAGTTCAAAAACGATGTTTTTTCAGAAATATGTATAATGTATATTGACCGCACGTTTCCTCTCAAATTGCAGAATTTATGCCCCTGATGAAGGGCTTTTGCCCGAAATGCATTGGGCTGATGTATAACACAAAATGAAATGTTACATTTATAATGATGGAATTATGAATGATGAATGAAATAACAAGACGAATGGAGAACACACAATAAATTGAATTGAAGAGAACTTTATTGAAAACAAATCTTTATTTAACAAGGTTTTACAAAACTAACATTGATTTTGCGTGCAAGTGGGAGACGTCCCTCCACCCAGAGGGTCGCACGATTCTATGTTGTCTTTCATCCTCACACTCAGGAGGATTTACACACCCGCACCACCCACCTGAACACTATCACAGACCGAGTTGAACAGAGTGCGATTTGTCTACCAATATCATTTTTAAACTGCCACTTCGGCCTGGCAAAATAAACCTTTCTTTTTAATACATATAAGTCACCCCTAGGTTAGGCCCTGGACAACCCAGAGGGCAGAGTGCGATGTATTTAACAAGCAGGACATGCACGTGTTAGTTTTACATGTCCTGGTAGTGAAAAACCCTTAAGTTCACTTTTGACTACTGCAAGGCCTACCTCTTCCATAGGTTAACATTGGAGCTACCTTATTAAATGTTATAAGTGTAGTTTCTAAATGGGAACATGTGGCAGTTGATTTTTTGTGTGTCACAAATCACAATTTTAAATCCTGACTTATGGTGAAGTCAGATTTTAAATTGCATTTCTGAAAATGCTTTTAGATAGTTGGCATTTTTTTGCCTTAGCCGTTTGCTGGCTGCAGTCTGTTTCTTGGTCTCATGATGGAGCTATATTCCTCATGCAAGTGCTAAATCTGATCTTTGTGGATTCAGGATTGGGCCGCATGGAGATGATCAAATGAGTGTCTTCTGCATAAGAGATGACTTCAAAACCACAGGATACTTTTACTTGAGCTGGGGGGGCACATATATATTAAAAAGTATCAGGCTTAAAGAGGAGCCCGGCGGCACCCCCTTGTCTAGGGCCAAGGTATGGGAATTGAAGGGCTCTAGATGAACGGTGTGTGTCCGGTCACTAAGAAAGTTCTTGAGCCATTCAAGAGCTTTTCCACCAACACCAATCTCAACAAGTCTCTGGATCAAAATTGAGTGTGAGATGGCGTTGAATGCAGCAGATAGGTCAAGTAATAGCAGCATCGCTGGGAGACTGAGAGTCTGATGGTGTCTAATACTGCACCAGCGCCGTTTCTAACCTGTAAGAGGCACGGACGCATGACTAGGAATAATCTAGGAAAGAAAGGCTTTCTAAAAATG
This sequence comes from Calotriton arnoldi, assembly GCA_963921515.1. Classification (NCBI taxonomy): domain Eukaryota; kingdom Metazoa; phylum Chordata; class Amphibia; order Caudata; family Salamandridae; genus Calotriton; species Calotriton arnoldi. The sequence continues at coordinate 379,734 of CAWUFW010004423.1, forward strand.
ACTTGAGCTGATTCTTTACCAGAGTCTCTATTGTATTGCTAAGAGATGGGAGCAGCAATATCAACCTATAGTTGGATATCTTAAGGGGATCCATGGTAGGTTTTTTAAGATAGTTCTGACTTGAGCTTCTTTCCAGCTCATGCGAAGAGTTTTGGTACGAAGAGAGTGGTTGAACAAGCCAGTGATAGCAAGAAGGAGTGCAGGGGAAAGGGTCACCACAATGTGAGGGGGAGAAGTATCCACTGGTGATCTTGATTTGATTTTGTTCATCAGGGCTAGGAGTTGCTCTGAGTGGATGGAGTCAAGATCCTCTAGGAGGAATAAGTGATTAGTATCTGGAGGAGAGTGAGAGGACGATTCTGACTGTGTGAGGCCACTAGATAGATTATTGTAAAATTGGGACCTATTTTCCTCAAAATGATCTGCAAGGGCATTGCACAGAGACTGGAATGCAGCCATAGGAGAGGCACAGACGGTGGGTTTAGGTAAACTTTTTCAGCACTTATAGAGCTCCTTGGTTGAGTTTTCAGAGTTGTTGATTCTGTTTACTATATGGGTCTTTCCGGCTTCCCTAATGTTTTGTGATATTTGCTTAATGCTGCTTTGTAGGCAGTTTTATCATTGAAAGTCAGGAGACAAGTAACGCATTGTCCAAGAGTTTATGGTTGTGCTCTCACAGACTTCGTGGAAGGGCACAGTAACCAAATCCTCCATAAGGGCAACTTTATATCCTGTCTTACTGGTTCCAATACCATGCCACTTGGCTTTTCCCCAACTATACTGACTCATGAGATTAAACACCATGACTGGCACAGTTAAAAATCAAGAAAACTGTGGAGGAGAGATGAAGGTGTATGGACAGCATACCTATAAAGCTGTAGAAGAATAGTGTGGGCATGATGGTCTCACCCCTTGAAGTGGTTTTCACAATCTTCTGCAAACTATGGTCTAGTTTTTGATTCCCACACCAGATATGTGCAGTCATAATGCCAACTTTCCAAATGGAGACAGGAAAACCTGTGGAATGTAGTCCACGAACCACCTGCATATTACATGAGAAAGGTGTCTTCTGGGCAACAATTAGTCTTTTAAGAGTTGCAGGATTATTTGTTCGATAGTGAGCTTCAAGCTATTTTCACCATGGATGGACACACACAAGAATCCACATATATATTGTTAAGTCTATAATAAAATCAACATCCTAATCTAGTGCACATAATGAGGCTTATTCAGCAAGGTAAGCTTACATGTGAGTAAATCTGCATTTGTAAATTTACTCGTACACTTTGTAGTAAATCTACTAGTTTTGGTTGTTCACCATTTACAAGTGTAAATTCACTATAGAGTATAGACTTACATGTCTCCACTGCTTGAGTTCAGGGCGTGCAGTTCTGATTTACAAGTAACTTTTCTCATGAAGGCAGATGTGTCCACCACCGGGGTGGATATCTCCCAATGGTAAAGTAAGAAATAGTTGCTGAAACTGAAAAAAATAATAGTAAAAATATCTTTATGATACATTTTAATGTAAATTCATTTGATATATTTCCTTTAAATGTAGAACAAAATAAACATTCTAAAACACCATTTACATGCATTAAATATTTAATTTATACATTTATTATACATTAAAAGTTAACAAAAGATTTATAGAGAATTAGTTTTAATGAATGTAATTAACTTTTAAAAAAAACATTTATTTTTAAATTAATAAAGGTTATTAGAATGTTTTAGAAGAAAATAATATTATTTATATATATTTGAACATTAAACAAAATTTATATATACCTTTAAAAACTTGAAATAAATTAATTTGATTTAACATGACTTCCTATGGTGTTCTAACAAAAGTCCCTCCCTCAATTATTTTCTATGAGAGGGTGTTGCAATACCAGAGGCTGGCATATATGATGCCAGTCTTACTCCAGGTTTGAGTTGGAGTGCACTTTTAAGTGTTTTGGGTCTGTTTTGGCTGTAATGACTAAAGACTAAAGAAGTGAAGCTTGTGAATAGCAATGGTCTTATTCTTTGGTAGGTGGGTGTAAGTCCCTTCCTAAACCTTCCTTATTCCTCCCTAAACCTCTCCTTGCTCCGTCCTTAACAACTCCCATCTTTAGTAATTACTCCCCATTTTACAGGCGCTCCCCTGTCCCTCCCACATTTACTACTAAAAATGTAGGCCTACGCATGCATAGACCTCTGCAGTTCCTATAAACCTATATAGGATCTGCACGTTTAGACAACATACACTGTAGGATTGGTGTAAGACTGATTCTAGACACCCCCACCGGGTATGTTGGCCTGTATACCAGCTAGCTCACAGTGCCACTAGAAACTCCTCTTACCAAGGAGAGAATAGATCATGGCAACTATTGAACATGACAACCCTGATCCCTCAGGACTGTGGAAACAGTGTACTACTTTTTGCTCAGTCGCTCGTGCTCACTTAGGGCCTCATTATGATGGCGGAGGGTCCGCCACAGCCAGCTGTGCGGTGGCCGTCCCTCTGCCATTGGACAGCACTTTTCCCCCGCCAAATTAGGATGGTGGGGGAATCGGACCGTGACCGCGGCAGGCGCAACGACCGCCCGCCACGGATCCACCACAGGCAATCGTTCCGATTGCCTGGCGGAACAGTCAGCATCTGTGAAATGGTGGCGGTGCCTAGCGGGCACCATCCGCCATATTACAATGCTGCATCCCTGCCAGCCGGTGTATGGTGGTGAAACCGCCATTCACAGGCTGGCGGGGATTGCATTTGGGGGCCTGTTGTGGGCCCCCTTGTGTTGGCTGGGGTGGTGCACTGGGGGGTACCCATGGTACCCCCTGCATTTCCTTGCACTAAGTGGCAGGCACCGCGTGGTGCCTGCCACGTAGTGCAGGGAAATGTACGACATGGCTGTTTAGCATTGCGGCAGGTGCTGCAGCCAGCAGCACCCACCGCAATGGTAAACAGCCTGGATGCGACCGCCATGGTGGCGTTCGCATCATAATCTGTGGTGCGGGACCGCCACCATACAGGCGGGTAGTCCCAGTCACCGCAACGATGGCGGGCGGACTCGAGTCCGCCCGCCATCGTAATCACCCCCTTAGTCTCACAGAGATACACATAATAAACATTTATTGAACAGTCATTATTCTAGTGTAAAATAGGTGTGCTGAAACAACCACTAGACAGTAACAGATATAAATGATCAGAAGCACTAAGAAAGTAAAAGGATGGTAGATTTCTAACATTTTGCTATAACCATGAATACAGGCAAGTATATAAAATACATGACAATAAAAAGCGTACTCCTACGATGCAATCCTAACTAGATGTACCTAAGTGTACCTAGCATGTGTGTAGGTATTAAGCCAAGAATCCCTCTAGGATAAAGTCAACCCCATTACCTGAAGTGAGAGACTGTGGGACCCCGTCTTGGTCTCGAGTTGGACACCCCGCAAGGGATGTTAGACCACTGCGAGCTGGAGTATCTGCATGCAGGAATCTCAGCGTCTCGCGTCAGTGTGTTGGCAGGGAAGTCCTGATCTCCTCTGACTATCTCAGCAAGATGTGGTGTTTATATACCCAAAGGTATCCCCAGGGGTTCTACCTTGCTGTGCAATTGTCTGACTTAGGATGACGTCAGGAATGAACCTTGTACATAGTTATTATGCAGGATATGGTAGTCCTGCTGAGTTTCCAAGAATCCAAGAATCCTCATGCATAATGTATGAGGCTGTTGTTCAGGGAAAACCCCACGTTCTGTAAGCAGTACCATAACTAGGTAAAGGGTCAGTCCTAGCAGCCCGTTATGTATGTAATGTAGGGACGAATATAGGTGAAAGGTTGGGATGTTGCCCGGGCCTATATTGGGGTACCTATATGGAATATAACACTCATGCAAGTTGTTTGCTGCATGGTCTTATGGAACAATATAATTACTCTCAGAAAAAAACATGCTCTGAACAAGGTATCAGTGCCATGCATTTGCAAAATTTAGGGGCCCATTACGATACCCGGCGTAAATAAATCCGCCAGGCATGGAAGCGGCAAAAATCCGCCCGCACACACCGCCTGAACACCAACCACGCCATTACGATTACACAAACCGAAAACCGCCATCGGCGGAAAAATCACACAAAATACCGCCCGCCGTCCGAGTCGGAGTCAAACTGCCCGCCACGGACGGAAACACGCACGACAACACAAAACCGCTCGCCCTCACGGCCGACACACCGCACGTGAAATTACGATCGCACCGACATGAGCGCGGAAAACCACAAATATACCGCCCGCCAGCGCAAACAACGCCGATGAGAATCGACACGGCAGAAGCCATGGCGCCAACGTACCTGCACAGAAACCATCCGCACACAAAACCAATAGCACACAACATGGCCAACAAGTCCACACAGCAAGGCACGCACAAATACACAAGCACAGTACACATCCCGAAAACACCCCCGGACAAACAAAAAATACAAAGGCCAGAACCCCAGACACAACACACCTGAAAACAACAGACCATGAGGACACACCCACATAGGTGAGTACAAAAGCAGCACTCCCACAGACCACAACCCCTTGCTACATTGCAAACCAGAGAGGAGAGGAGAGGACACAGTGACACAGCAAGGACAGCAGCACACCACAGAAACGCACACATCACAACCACCACCACCACCACCACCACCAAACACCGGCACCACAAACCCCTGCACATTACACAACACACACCGCACCAGCACCACAAACACCATGGCACCACAAAGAATGCCCAAGTACACGCCCATTGAGCTGACGGTCATGGTCGACGAGATCATCAAGGTGTACCCACAAATCTATGGGAACATGGTCCAGCACACACCACTAGCCACCAGAAACAGAATGTGGAACCGGATCGTAGACCAGGTCAATGCAGTCGGGACCCTGCCCAGGAACAGAGGTGAAATAAACAAACGTTGGAATGACGTAAAGAGCCTGGTCAAGAAGAAGGAGGGCAAAAACAGAGAGCTGGCTGCCGTCACTGGCGGAGGGAATCCCGCGCTCTTTAAGACCTTCAAAGCGTGGGAGGAGAAGGTGCGAGTCGTAATACATCCGGAGATCCTCGCCGGATTAGCAGGGGGAGTGGAGGCTGGTAAGTACAAACTAATGTATACCAGCACACCGCTATGTACTCACATGCGCAACTACCATGCCACAGCTCCCAGGGACAAACACCCCCATGTCCAGCACACAATACACAACACATCACACACACATGCAACAGACACCACCACACACAGCCCAAACCGAACAACTGTAAGATGCGTGGGGACATGTGTACACTCAGCCAGCCACGTAACCACCAACAGGTCCCCAAATATGCCAGAAGCGCCACAACGAGCACCCACCACACCCATGTGTCCGCCACAGCTGCACTAACCGACAAGTAACAGGTAAGTGGCAGGAACACAAAGTGCAGTGGGTGGGAGGGTGGACAGCCCAAGTACAACACACACCAGGCCCCAGTCCCACAGCACAGCAAGGAGGAGCATCCCCCACACCCCACAGCCACGTGTCAGCCACCGCAGTGCACAACGACAGCCGAAAGGCAGACATCACGGTCCACAGCAATCGGTGTCAGTGGGTGTCCAGCCACCCCCACGACCCACAACACCCCCCACCCCCACAGACCTGCAACATGGAGCACCCCCGCTTAGAGCCATGTGGCATCCAGTACAGTGCACGCACGAACAACTTGCAGGTGGGAAACTGGACAGGGCTGGATTACTGGAGGCATGAGGACCATAACACGACCAACACATGGGACATGTCACGTAGCAGACGAACACGCAGCTCCGCCCACCGTCACGAACAAGTGAACAATGTGCACACGGACATGAACAACAGACTCACACCCCACATGACCCATCACAGACATAGCAACACCCAAGGAGCCACGTCTGCATGCACAAGCCACACTGAATATAGTCCCACACGGCAGCCACTGTGCAACTCATCACACACAACCGAAACACCATTGAAGTCCTGTCCATGTAGCCCCTACTGCCTGTCAACCACACACCCCACAACTACGCCTATGTAAGACAAACAACACTAGACGCAACAGAGCGGAACAACATAAATGCACACGAACACCACTGAACCCATCAAACTCACAGACACACCATGCACATACAACATACCATCCATCCCATCCGTCAGCCCCAGTCTCATGAAAGGCATGTCATCCGCACAGCTGCCACACATACAGCAGTCACGCTAAGATACATGCCCATGACCAACCATGTGCCAGAAGTCAATGAAGCGCACGACACACTGTGAGCAACAACACACAACATGGGCCACACCCCCCGAGCACTGCAGTGATGCACATGGCACAGGGCAGCACGCACACCAAGGAGATGGGACAACTGCAATACATTGGCTGGCACACAACCATCACTCACTCATAACGATGCGTCCAATGCCATGTCCAGTAATCACAACAGACAGCAAATATGCAGGCCATGTCAAGCATGCACACACCTCAAACCATGCACTGTCATGCTGCCACAACACATGTCACGTTCGGCACCCATGGCTCACAGCATGTACCCCAAAAGCATATCCCTCCCAAATGCGAATCTGGGGCATGGCCCCCATGTTGCCATATGCGTTCCTAAGCGTTCCATTTGAACCCCAAAAGCATATCCCCTCCCAAATGCGAATCTGGGGCATGGCCCCCATGTTGCCATATGCGTTCCTAAGCGTTCCATTTGAACCCCAAAAGCATATTCCCTCCCAAATGCGAATCTGGGGCATGGCCCCCATGTTGCCATATGCGTTCCTAAGCGTTCCATTTGAACCCCAAAAGCATATTCCCTCCCAAATGCGAATCTGGGGCATGGCCCCCATGTTGCCATATGCGTTCCTAAGCGTCCCATCTGAACACCAAAAGCAAAGTACAAACCAGACCCAGGATGGGCCAGGAGCCCGCATACACCAGAGTCACAATAAGTAGGGGCACAGCAACACACCCATCGGCCTGGCCAATCCGTCCCATGCCACATGTGCACAGCACACAGTCCCATTGCCAAGCACACACAACTACAGATGCTACAGCCACACACACGCCTCCGGGAAACCCATGTACGAGATTGCACGAACTGTTAATGTCAGACGACAAATACATACTTCGCCAGGTGCAACACAATAACAAATCTCATTCTCTCCACAGGTGACGAACTGCTGGATGCTGGGGATGGAGCCAGCAGCCAGCACAGCCAGCCTACAAGCCCCCAACGAGGACACACGGATCTGGAGGATCTGTCCTCCTCTTCGGACACGGACCACCAAGCAGGCCCATCTGGTGTGGCAGGGCCCAGCCGCTCCCCAGGACCCCTCCTACCCACCAACCCATCATCCAGGGCTGCTGAACATTCCCAGCCCCCTGCTGCCACTGTCGTTGCGGCCACACCCACGGTCATTGTGGCCACTACCACTGCCGCAACCGCCACCATCGCTGCACCGACCACCACCGCCGCCACCAGCGCCACGTCTTCGCTGGCACCAGCCCCAGCGCAGGTGGTGGCCCGGCCGACTGGATCCACTCCTGGGAGCCACAGCGAGGACCGTGGTGAGCAATGTGGCTAGTGGGCAGGCCGGTGGCAGCAGGACTGGTAGGAGGAGCAGGGTCAGGGAAACGCCAGCCTCCCCTGGGAGCCATGCCCTGCCTCAAATGGCCAGAGTCCTTGGGGCCTATGAAGAGGCCCAAGGACAATGGGTCCGGTCTGCTTCAGACACGCGTGAGGTGCTGGGGGTGCTGAGGTCCATGGACGCCCGTATGGGCCAAATCGTGGACCTCATGGGACAGCTGGTGGTGGCGGTGAGGTCACAGCCAGGGACAGCAGCTCCCCTCCGCCACCACCTGCCGGGGCGCAGGGTGGAGCAGCAGTGTCCAGTTCCCCTGCGTCCACAGCCAGTGAGCACACCTCAACCACCAGCATGTCGCAAGCAGGCACCCCCCCTCGCAAACATGGAAGGGGCCGTCTGAAGTGGAAACAGATCTCCCAGGAGGACTTCGCACGCTCCAAACGCAAGTGAGGCAGCCAGCCACCTTCCGCCAGCCTTCCTTGACCAGCCACTGCATTGACTTGGACTACGATCCCACTCCACACAGCCATCTGGATGGCATGTGTGTGTTGGACTATGGACATAGAACCAGTGGGTACACCCTGATCATCACGCAGCCATGACCGACAGCTCATTGTCACTGCACGCACCACTTTTGTCATCACCTTACACACAATCACATGTCACAGTTTGTAATAAATGCACCTTTTTCACTAACTGCTGTTTGTGCCCTGTGTTTTATTTGTACGGAATACAACGGCCACCTTGGGCGGAAAGGCACCTGATGCGTGGCATGGCAATTGAATCCGGAGGGACCTGTAGGGACCTAGGGGTGGGAGACAGAACAGGAGCACATTCAATGAGTGTGTCACACACCCATCACACAGTACATGTCAACAACTACAAGCAATGTACACACATCGCACAGAGCAATAGGGCACAATGCCACAGCCACCAACAGTGGCATACTACCCTGGCCATGGAGCGTTGACACACAGCACGCAGTGAACAAACGGCCACCCTGACACAGCACACACACACCTGCACAGATACAGCCACATCAGCCGTCGTACATGGACACTCACCGTCAAGTGAAGTAGCGGGCGATGAGCTGCTGCCGCACATTACCAGCTTCCTCCTCTCCGCTGTCCTCCTCACTCGAGCTGTCCTGGTCTGCGGGCTGGGGCCCTGGTTGATCTCCGTCATCCACGATGAGGGGGATCTGCTTCCGAATGGCCAGATTGTGCAGCATGCAGCACGCCACCACTATCTGGCACACCTTCTGTGGGGAGTACGCCAGCGCACTCCCGGTGCGGTCCAGGCACCTGAACCTGGACTTGAGGAGGCCAAAGGTACGCTCGACCACACGTCTGGTCCTCCCATGTGCCTCATTGTAGCGATCGTCTGCTGGGGTGCGAGGATTCCTCAATGGACTGAGCAGCCATGCCCCATTCGGGTACGCAGAGTCACCTGGGTGTGAGGGACACAGAGAACCGTTGCAATTCCAACTGGACAGGGGACAGCATCGCACAACCAGCACGCTACACCACTCCACATACTCACCGACAATACAGGCACGATCCTGTTGCATATTGGACATCAGTCGTGGCAAGATGCTGTTGCGCATTATGTGTGCGTCATGGGCCGAGCCTGGGAACTTTGCACACACGTGGGTGATCACCATGTCCGCAAGGCACACCACTTGCACATTCAGGGAGTGCGTGTGCTTCCTGTTGCGGTACAGGTGCTCAGTGGCCTGTGGTGGAACAAGGCCGACATGTGTGCAGTCAATGGCTCCAACGACGTGTGGGATTCTGCCAAGGGCATAGAATGCACCCTTCACTGCCGCCAATTCACGAGCCCTGGGGAAGCGGATGTACCTGTTTCGGTACAGCATCATGGCTGCCAGTACATCCCTCAGCACCTTGCTGAACATGGGCTGGGACATCCCTCCTCCAATGCCCACTGTGTGCTGGAATGACCCAGTGGTGAAGAAATGCATGGCGGCCATCACCTTAGCCGTGGGGGTGACAGCAGTCGGATACACCCTGCGGGGACGGAGATGGGGTTCTAACATGGCACACAGTCGATGCAGGGTTGGCCTGTCCAGCCGAAACTTCCTAATAACCTCTGTATCGTCCATGTCCGCCAGCAATTGGTATGGGCGGTCAATGTTCGGTCTCCGCCTAGGGACAATGGCAGAGGACACATGTCAAAGCAACACGACACATAGCAATTTCGCATACACATCACTGACATGACTGAGCAAGCACATGAGCCACAGCCCAGCTGTCAAGCTGGGACGGCACGGCCACAATACACTTACACAGGTCTCCCAACAATGGCAATGGCTAGTGATACGAACCACTGCCATGTGCATGCACATGGGGATCTAGGCCCCAATGACTTGCGGGGCGTGCTGATGGGGACTGACTGCATATCCGTCAAGCGGCAACGCCACGGCAACATGAATGTCTGCTGAGCATGGAACTGCTTCCGCGGCTGGATGAGTATGGCACACGACGACGACGATGTGGGCACAGGCTGAGCGGCCAAAACAAGTGGGACCTGTGGCACGAGGGGATATGAGACAGTAGTAGGTGTCAGCACTGCACCCTATGTACAGCACTGTACGGATCACACCTCCCGAAACATTGACAGGTGTCCACATTGACAGCCCCATGCCAAGACGGCTGTGTGCTTGCAGTCACACGTCACAGGTGAGAGGTTACATTGCACGTGCCAGGTGGCAGACGTACATAGTGGGAGCTGGCATGTGTGTGCATGTGTCTCCTGTTCAGGATCCACCAGATGGGCGCTGACTCTGTACTGACCATTGGACACAGCATGTTCCGTGGAAGGCTTGTGTGTGTGGGATGGTGGCACTGGATGTGCCTCCGTTGGGTGGGGGCCATGCACAGGGCGGGTACGTCGATGATTGCGCATTGTTGGTCACGGTGGGTGCACCAACTGAAGATGTGTTGCCCTGTGTTCAATTCCTATGTCCGCATGATGATGGACTGTAGATGTGGGCAGACTACACATTGGTCGATGTGCTGTCTATATGCATGTGCCTTCACACCAGGCACAGCTGCCCCTGCACATGTGACCCCTGCTGGACTCGCTGCTGGGTCTGTGGAGCTGATGCACCTTCTGCGCGTGGGGCGGACAGCTCTCCTCACTTCCCTCATTGCGCATGTCATGACTTTGCCGCAGGTGACATGGATCATGGAGGGCCCACATGTACGCGTGGGTAGGCTACACATGATTGTACACTGGTCGCCACCCCCAGTCAGTGTTTCGAATGGGAAGGTTGTCGTGCTGGTGGTATGTTCGATGTGGCGGATGGGCGGGCCTAGGTGCGGGCTTACATTCCGGACATGGGGGGGTAGTTGGATTGGCGACTAGTTGCAGTACACACGGGACACGTCTCTTCCTTTCCACATCTGGGTCATCCCTTGTACTTACTGACAGTGATACAGTCATCTTCGCCCCAGCCCTCATGTCCTCCCCTCGCTCCCCCAATATGCATGCTCACCTGCGAGGCTAGCGCCTGCACAGGCAGCCCCAAGCTCGCACCAGAGAGGGCAAGGAGTGTATGTGTGGGTCCAGTTGCACGAGTGGGCTGTCTCAGGGTATGATGTGTTGCGGGACGCCGTCCACCTGCGTGGTGCCCCAAATGGAGACCCGGCCTGCATGGACTATGCATCACAGTCTTCGCCTTCCGGATCCACCACCTGCGACACCCAGTGGCTGTGGCTGCCCTTGCGGCCATGCCGCGTCCGTCTGTGACTGATGGCCCACACATTCACTCTTTGGCCTCTCTGGGGAGGGCTCGGGGGTGGTGGCGCACGCGCTTGCACTTAGTCGCAATGGCATGTGGCGTGGTTGGTATAATGGGCAATGGATGGGATGGTGCGAGCCACCTCCCGTGACGTCAGTGCTGCTCGTGCTGTGGTGCGTCCCCCTACACTTCCATTTGACTTGTGCCATGCTAGACGTTGAGGTTCTATTGCCTGCGTGATATGACCAGGAGGAGAGCGAGGAGACCTCTCACACACCATGCTCCACTGCCATCCCGTGCCCTGTATCGCCTGTGCGGATTGACTATGTTGGGGTTACACCTGGTCGACTGGGGCTGTGTGTGCCTTGTCAAGGGGCATGGCGGGCGCACAACAGGATCCAGCTTGTCCACAGAGGGTGGGCTGAGGTGCGCCTGGTACCGCTTTGTACGTGTGCCCGGCTGCTGTGCACACACGTGTTCACTCCCCCGACAGGTGTCCTCTCACGATGCCCAGGGAAGCGGTGGTGTACTGTTCATGACCCCTCCCAACACGGCGTGCTCCAACTTGGCATGTGCGCATCTACCCGTCGCACCCACCCACCTGAGCACTGCGTCCATACGACTTCACACGACACATGTGTGTCTTCCACAGTAGTGCTACTCATTTGCGTTGACATCCAATACCAGTGGACTACATGGTCATGTCACGACTGCCGTGTACTTCACATACTCTCATCCTCTCTCATTCGTACTTGTGAAATGAGTCAGCGGAGACAGTTTTGGTTTCAAACATTATATTGAGTCTTCTGTCCTCTGTGATGCAGTATAGTGGACACTACTGGCAGCGGAATACATGTTGAGGATATACTGAGCATGATTGCAAATGGGATAGGGTGTGGGGTTACATGTGATTGGCTGTTGCATGTGGGATGTGGGCTTCAGAGTGACATCTGCTTGGCCAAGGCTGTGCTAATGTACATTTACGTATAGCTGCGGAGCTGCGGACTTTGACACAGACGGTATACATGTAGCCTACCAGACCGCTTGGCATCATGGGCACAGTCCATCTCAGTTCCATGTGACAGGTTTGCTGCGGTTGTTCCTCATGCACGCGTGCATGTGAGATGACATCAGGGCATGTGCTTGCGTGCATGCAGCGGCGTGCTACTTGTTGTTGCACTGTGGTGGTTACTGGACATGTCACAGTCACTGGGGTCGTGTTGTTGTTGTATGCACTTGTCGTCCATGCAAAGGTCCTGGTATGGGATTCCCGGGGCGGGGGTGGGAGGGGTGCAGCACCCACAGACTCCAGGCGACCTATTCATGTCCACTGAGCGGTGTGTGTGTCCATGGGCGCTGGATCCATGTCGTGTCCTGGTTGTTCGTGCAGTTCCGTCCATGTGGGTGCGATACACAGAGCCCATGCCACTGCCTCCCACGATGCATGCGGTGTTCCTGGATGTGATGGGGAACAGTGTGCATGTCCCGGTCATATCCGATGTCATGGCGATGTCGTTGATGGTGTGGTTACAGTTGCCGGTCGTTTGGTATGGCTGTTGTGGTGGTGACTGGCCAGTCCGTGCGGAAGCTAAGCATGGGTGCGGGGTTGGACATCATAGGTCACTCGGGGAACCTGCGTTGTGGTCCGACGAATTGACAGGTTGTCAGGTATGCGATGCCGTCCAGCAGGGCTTCCATGTCATTGGTGGTGTACATGTTTGCCAGCCAATGTAGCGGATGGTGGCTGTCAAGGTGTTGTTCGTAAGTTGTCCCTTGGAGGACCATGATGGGGCATGCTGGGTGACATTCGATGTAGCTGTTCTCGATGATCCGTCGTGTGGAGGCACAGTGGTCCCATTTCAGTGCGGGTGCGATGTTGGCCACATACGCCATGCCCCCATAGGCAGAGCAGGCCCTGTCGTGTGCGTCCAGAGGGAGGAGTAGTGGTAGCAGGTCCGCCTTCAGACATGCCGGGTTGGAGAGGCATATCTCGACGGGATGCTGGTAGGGACACCTCCGACAGTAGAAGACGGGCATGACGCAGCTGAACAATGTGATGCGGTAAGTCAGTCGGTAACTTACGTTCAGCAGGGACAGGAGATCGCATCCCAATGTATGGAACAGGTTGGTTTTGTACAGCTTGAGCTGTTCGGCGTAGTTGGGTAGGTGTGTTGCGGTTGCCATTTCGCAGCGGTTCGTTGAGGTGGCGTGCTCCGGCTGTGTGTGCAGTCTGCAATGTGCACGCTCCGAGGTTGCTGTGAGCTCTGTGTAGTCGTAGGGAGACAGGACTTGTGTTCTGTTTGCTTGTTTGGAGGACACGGGCCCTCTTCCCACATGCTTCTCAGACAGTTCAAGGTCAGTGATGTGTGACTCCTTCCAATTAACTTGCATGTGGCCGACATGGGGGAGTGTTTTCTTCTTTCTTCCCCGTCCGTTGTGTGCTTCTGTGATATGCGCTATCTGCCCTGTGGTCGGTCTCCTCGGCATGCCTGTGTTGGTCTATTCTTGGACAATGGCTGTATTCACCGGCTTCTGTCGTAGGGCTGTGGTTTCGGAGTTGGAATGGAAGGTCATTCAGTGCTGTCTGCTCTCCCTTGTGTGGGCGGCAGGCTGCCTTTCCGCTCTGCGTTGGGCCTTGTGTGTGAATGTTATTCTTGGGCCACCTGTTGTCGGTCCCCGGGCTCTTTGGTGTTCCGTTTTATATGTCTTGTTCATATGTGCAGGGTGGTATGGGTGTTTCAGTGTGGTACTGGCGTTCCTCTTCCCGAAGGGGCCCTGCTTCTCCTAGTTGGTGTTGCCGCCGCTGTGTGCTACGCCATGTTTGTTACACTGGGGTGTGTCCTGCTGTTGCGTGACTTCACTGACATGTGTGCGTCGGTTGTGTGGCGTTGGGTGTTGTCCGTGAATTGGGCGTTGGGGACATGTCTGTGGCAGGCCTGTCACGTGTCATGTGCGTTCGGGGTGGGGCTGATGTGTGTGCTGCTTGGTTGTGTCCCTGTGTCTGTGTGCGACGCATGCATGGCGCTGCGGTTGGCCTCTGCGTTGTGCGCATGTGTGGCGGCGTCATCGGCGCTTTGGGGCCGTGACGGGGTGGTTGGTTCCTAGTCCCAGGTGGTGTGTACACATGTGTTCCGCGATGTTACGATTTGGCCTGTGTGTCATATGTGGATGCAATGGTGGATGTGTAGTGTACACGCGCTGGTGGGGGTTGTCCGCTTTTTCCGCCCTTGCACTGTGTGCGCTGTTTGCGTGCACTTGTTGTGTGTGTGCCTACCTGCGTCTCCGCGGTACGTTGCGTCCTTGGTGGTGCATCAGCAGAAGCATGGGGAGGGCCTGCAGTGCTGGATTCATGCTCGGGGAGCCGCTTCTTCGTTGTCCGTGCTCGGCATCCGTGTTACCGCTTCGGTTTGTCGTACGGTATCTCTTGGCCGTGGGAGCCGTTTGTTTGCGGCATCGTAATTTATGCGCCAGGCGGGACGTGTTTCGTCGGACGGTGTGTGTCAGTTGGGCTGCGCCGCTACGTGTACGGGCGCACTTTGATGGCGGACGGTGTTGCTGGCTTGCCGGCGGTGTTTGGCCTACTTTTCGCATCGTAATTGGACGGGCGTGTGGACTGCTGCGTGCCGGCGGTAACTGGTGCTTTTTGCATCCGCCAGCACGGCGGTGGTGCTTCCGCCCGCCATCGTAATGTGCCCCTTAGTTCCTCAAATATTTTTTATTAATATTTTTTTAAATCTATGATGAGTAATCAAAATCTTTTTGAGATTATTGGGTTTTTTAAAATAATAAAATGCGAACGAATCAGATCTGTCTTCACTGTTAAACCCTTCTCTGAAAACCTTTAGAACTATTAATCTGTGGGGTTCCTCGCAGTGTAAAATTGAATTTTTTCCTGGGCAGTTGGATCGATGAACGTAGAGGTATCATAATTATATAAACAGACACATTTCTGATAATTCTCTGCATTCAAACACAGATCTTCATTGTCCAATGAGGGGGTTCACTGACAGAATATCGATGTAAAAAATATAGATGAAAAAATATCGAGGTAAAAATATAGAATGAAAAAATTTCGACTCCCTATACTTAAACAGGTAAGTACAAAAATATTGAGAAAAAAATTATGTCAAAAATATAGTTGTTCAAAATATCGATTTATATATATATTAACTGCTGAATGATTATCACAGTTGAATTATATATACAAATGTGAACTGCATAACATTCTAAGATGTCCGACAAAGAACAGATTTACAGTCCATTTACTATGTTGATTGTTCATTTTGCCCCGGAAGACTTCCCTCATGACTATGTAAATGTATGGCGGTGCCTCCGTCTTTGTTTACAGTTTGGAAAAAGGTGCAAAGCCGAAACGCGTCCTGTTTGCTTAACCCAGTAAATGAAACACCGAGTTTTCACCCTTAACGGAGTGCGGTCTCTTCACGAGTGGGGTTTTGGAGCTGTAGATATATATATATATATATATATATATATATATATATATATATATATATATATATATATATATATATATTTATATATAAAATAATAAATATTAAATATATTAAATAGTAAAATTAAGAAAAAAATAAAGTAGATTTAATATACATTTTAACAAATATAACAAATAAGCTTAATCAATAATTAATATATATATATATATTTACTTTAAAACAATTAATAAACTATTAATTTTAATTTATTTTATAATTTTAAAATTATATAAAAATGTACAAATATATATAAAATCTAATTGAAAACATTAAACTGTTTACAAATCTTTAAACTTAAATTTCCCACTCCAGTAAGTGTAACAGTACGGAAAGCGTTGTATAGCTGAGGGGTAAAAATTTCTATTCCCAGTCCGGTGAGTGCAACAATAGGGAAAGTGTTGGATTGTGGAGGGGTAAAAATTACTATTCCCACTCTAATTAGTGCAACAGTAGGGAAAGTGTTGGATAGCGGAAGGGTAAAAATTACTATTCCCACTCCAATGAGTGCAACAGTAGGGAAAGTGTTGGATGCGGAGGGGTAAAAATTACTATTCCCACTCCAATGAGCGCAACAGTAGGGAAAGTGTTGGCTTGCGGAGGGGTAAAAATTACTATTCCCACTCCAGTCAGTGCAACAGTAGGGAAAGTGTTGGATTGCGGAGTGGTAAAAATGACTATTCCCGCTCCAATAATTGTAACAGTAGGGAAAGTGTTGGATTGTGGATGGGTAACAATTAATATTTTCACTCCGGTCAGTTCAAAATTAAAAAGAAACAACATCAAAAATAATTAAAAAACAAAATAAATAAAACAAATATATAAATATGTTAAAAATTAAAATACAAATATATTTAATATTAAAAATTAACAAAATCATATAATGTTCAATACATATGACAAATACCTACAAATCTTATATTAAATAAAATGCAAAATAATTTTCAAACGAATAAATATTTTTAATTAGAAAATATTTAGAAACAAAAACATTATTACATAAATTTACTTTTATTTCCTACCCTATAACACCACACAATTCACAACACACATCTAAGTTTAAAAAATATGTACTTCCATAATTAACATAATTAATTACCAATTTAAGAAATATTCATAATTTAAAAACAAATTAAAACTCATAAAATTATTTAACTTCCCACACTTTACCCGTATAATCCCCAGAACTCACAGCTAAGATTAAACTGTAAAAAAAATAATTACACAATTAAAACTTATTTTCAATTTAAAAACTGACAGTAGTCAACAACTAATTATAAAGTACATAAAATTAATTTACTCCCCACCCTTTACCCCAATAACAGTAAAACCTACACAAATAAAAAGAATTACCCTAATTAAATATCAATTAATTAATTAATATTAATGATCAACTAATTATTAATTAATTAAACATAAATTACTTTCCACCCTTTACCCCTATAAACTCCACAACACACACCTAACATTAATTACACAATTTCCATATTTAATTCATAATTATTAATTAATATTACCAACTAATTATTAATTGATTAAACTTAAATTACTTCCCACCCTTTACCCTTATAAACCCCACAACCCGCACCTAAAATTAATTGCACAATTTCTATAATTATCTTTCAATCAATTAATTAATATAAATTAACAACTAATTATTAATTAATTAAAAATAAACCACTTCCCACCCTTTACCCCTATCAACCCCACAACCCCACAACCCGCACCTAATTTTTTTTACACAATTACCATAATTAATTATAAATTAATTAATATTAATTAACAACCAATTAATAATTAATTACAAATAAATTACTTGCCACAATTAACACTATAATATCTCAATTAAATAAATATAAAAAAATAAAAAAGAATCATTAATTCATAATATTTAAATTACTTACCACCCTATTCCCCTATAAACCCAGAACCCGCTACGGAACTAAAAAACGTAAAATTTATTTAAAATAAAATTGATAGCTACTAAAAATTTAACACACATATTAAAAAACATAAACTATACTTATTAAAAAAACATACATCACATACATTTAAAACATAAACTAAAATACATAACACTAATTAAAAAAAATCGAAATTTTAAACAACTATACTTTTGCAAACGATATTAATGACTTCTATATTTTTTTAAACAATATTTCTTACCTTAAATTCGAAATTCTTGACCACGATATTCGTGCTGTCGATATTTCTGTGTCACGATATTTCCAACTCGATATTTGTGTAAGGCGACATTTCCAACTCGATATTCTGTCTGAATACCCAATGAGGGATAGAAACTCCAGTCAGCCATTTGTTGTTTAACAGAAATTATTTCCACAATATTGCTAAAGGAATTAAATGGATGATGTCTTCCAATACAATTCTTAAAACAAGAATAATTTGAATAATTTCTATAGGACCCAAAACTCAATAATTCAATAGGGACTGTTTTACCAGAGAACACCATCAAGCAAAGGGTATACATGCATGTTAATAGCATGGTGAAAAGAAGATTGCATTTGCAATTGTTGAACCACAGGAGAAGGCGTTAAACTTTGAGGAAGATAATTTCCATGCACCACCAGCAAGATTATTATAATCAGCATTGTAATCCACAAAAGGAATGATGATATTGCAATGAAGTTACAAATATAGGACCATGGTGGAAGGATATATTTGTCCCTGCCCCATCAACAGGGTATAAACCATCTACAATGTCAGCTAGTTGGCGAAGAATTTTCTTCTCGAGTTTCTTGGACAAACAGAAGGAAAACCTCTCCAGTTTCAGGATGTGGATCGGGTTCATTTCCAGATACCATAATTTCTGGCACTAGTATTATTTCAATCAATTTAGATTATTTCTGTGGTACACATAAGATTTCAGTTGCTGTTGCAGATGTGGCAATCATTGATAAAGTTGCAGCAGGTTCATTTGTTGATGATGATGAGAGTCAACTCAGTACTTGATGTACTCGATAGTGGGTGCAAAGTTGGGGGCACAACAGGCTCATCAATCCCAGGAAAGGGGCCAATGATTTTAACACTGTGGTACACTCTGTGAGGTAACCCCAGAAATGGGAGAGGATGTGCGAAACTAATGTGGAGGCACACTGTTGTGATACCAGGGGTCTACTGAAGAGAATCAGCAACATAGTGCTTCTTGATGTGATTGACACCTTTCTGTTTTTATTTACACCGGGTAGAGATGGTGGATTACAATGCATGTGCATTCTACCCCAAGAACTGGAGTAGGTGGTCTGTAAGATTGCCTGATGACTTGCTTGTCAGGGATGTGTTGCTGAAATAACTCCCCCACTTTGAGGAGCCAAACATCAGCAGCTTTATCTTCGGGTGCATGGTTTCTTCTGTTTTCTGTTGGAGAGGGTCTCTCTAATTTCTTGATTATTGTGCAACAAACACAATCATAAAACAGGGTCACATGAATCAGTTTTTGTCTCTAGCCCCCTTTAAGAGAGATCAAGATAAGGTACATGCAATGGGTTGCCAAAAAGCATCTGCTTTAGGGTTCGGCTACTACCTACTACTCCTCTAGGAAAGTTATTTAGTGTTCTCTGGAACATATACAGGCTGTGGGACCATGATAATCCTGCATGAAATACCCTAGTAGTCAAAGCTTGCTTAAGCGTAGCATTGACTCGCTCAACCACACCATTCAATTCCAGATAGATTGGATTTGATTATAGCAGTCATACTCACAGAGCAAACATAACATCCAAAAACACCTTAGCAGTGAACATAGGGCCATTGTCTGAATGAAATGCATGAACTGCTCCTATTCCTACTAGGCACTGTAAGTCTTTTATGAATGCTCTAGCAGTGGTAGTCTAGAGCAGGAATCAACTGCAACCAATATATACTTATACTGATTGACTTCTGTCAAAGGGTCAATATAATCAAGGAAAAGTATATCAAATGGTTTATTGGCAATCATGAGATGAGTATGTGCTGGTCTTACTGAAGATGAATGCTTTATTTGTTGGCAAATCTCATTTTGTTGTGTGGCCTCTCAGGGGCCCATTGTCGTCTTCCCACGTTAGCCTAACTATGCATGTTGTAGGTCACATTTGCTTTGCACACATTAACAAATATCACGCTTTTTTTGTGCCACATTTGTATTTTTAAACATAGGCAGCACATATTTTTGTATTTTGTTCTCTTCCTGGGATTTAGTCGGAACAGCCTAGGGAACGTCAAACAACATTGTCCCTTGTTATTCTGTGTGGTCTGACACTAGCACCTAGACATAGTAGAGAAATCAGCTGCTGTTTTTTAACACATATGTTTTATCATATAAGTAGGGACTTGTCGTTTTGCAAACAGAGAGGGGAAACTGGCAGGCAGAGGAAATGACGTGCCAGCTGAGATGTGGAGCAACTATCTATGTATGCTAAGGGGTTCACCACTAGTCCCAGAGATAAATAACATATGATCACTTAGCTTCAGTAGTGAGGAGGGGTTTAGGCAAATCTATTCAACTAATATGACAGGGTTTTTTTTTCCGTATATGGTCCTTTCATCATGCTAATGACATTATGGACCTGTACATGTTTTCTTATTGTGGTGCATATATTGCACATTCGAGCACGATACTTTCGATAAAATATTGTAAGCTTCCTTTGTGTCTCTTTTCTTTTTTTGTGGACATATATGAGTGAGGGAATGAAAGGAACTGGCCTGCTACCGCGATCCCTGACAGGGTCGAGAGTGTTGTGTTCTGAGGTGCCAAATCACTTGTCTCTCTGGGAAGGTTAGGAGGGCAAGTGAGGCACTATAAGCTAGTCAGATTCGGGCCCATAGGTACTGATGTGGTATGGTGGCTCAGTCCCTACATACTGATGTTCTATGGTCCCAAGAATAATTATGTTCCTGAGCAGAATCCCTGCAACAATATTGCTGTACATACTTCTTTGTTTTCTTTGGTAAAAAGGTCCACCAATATTATTGTTGTAGGACTGATACAGTCACACTGATGCAGCATGTGTCAATGCTAACCCTTCCTCAGCTGTTCTGATCAAATATAATCTAGCTCACTCCTTAGATATGTGCCTGTCCCCAATCCCAGGTATGAAAACCATAGAAACATTGCCTTTGGTGAGGCTGTAAGACTACCAGGAGACTTTTCACATTTCAGTGTAGCCTGTACTATCACATTATGATAACATCGATAAGTTCAGGGGTGCTCTGAGATGCAATGTGGAGTCCTTCGTCGAGGTTGCGTTGAGCAAGGCAGTTCTGAGGAGCTGTGGAGCTGCATTGCGAAGCCTGTGTTGAGGATGCGTCATGGAGCTGTGGCTCTGAGGAGTTACTGGGCTGTGATGCGAAGAACTGTGTCGAGGCGGTGCCACGCAGCGGCGGTTCTGAGGAACTGTAAAGCCCTGCATCAGGGATGTATGACAGCGAGGTGTTCTGATGCGGTGCTGCAAGTAGATGCCTCCCACTGCAGCAGTTCTGGCCACAAGACCACAGCTGGGCTGGTAGAGCACCTTCAGGCCCACTTCCAAGGGTCCAGGACTGGGATCGCACAGCTTGGGAGGGCAAGACTCACAGCAGACAGAATCCAGGTCCTGGCTTCATGGTGGTTGGAGCCTTTTCTGTCCCTGAGGCTCTGATCAGGAGGCCAGCCAACAAGCCCCTAGAATCACTCTGATGGTCCTGCGTTCAAGATGCAGGTCCAGTCCTTTTCATTCAGACAGCAGGACAGCAGAGTAGCAGGGCAGTATAGTAGCAGTCCTTCTTGCAGCAGAGCAGCACAGCAGTCCTTCTGAGTCTTCCACAGGTCCAGAGGTGAACAGAAGAGTTGGGCCTGAGGGTCCAATATTCATACCTGATGCCAGCTTTGAAGTAAGAGAAGGATCCGGAGGGTTCCACCCCTAGTGGTGCTTGGAATATCCTCTGCCCTTCCCTGGCCCAAGCTTGTCTAGGGGGTCAAAAGACTAGTGTCAAACCCTTTGTGATTGTGCTCAGGCAGAGGCTTTGTGATTTGCAAGTGTGGTAGGTGACAGCTCCTTCGCCCATCAAGTCATAGATGGGCAATCCTGCCAACACCTATTCCCCCTTTATCTCATTGTCTGGGAGCAATACACAAAGCCCAACTCTCAAGTACACTGTAGTAATGTAGTCCACACTGGTAGATGTAGTTTAAGTTGGTTTATTGAAGTAGATAAACATGTAGCTTAGATCCTGTACAGCAGTCTATAAGTCCTCATCAGCAGCCCCACCAGGAGCAGCCTGCTAGCTGCTCAGCCCCATCCACCAACTGTCATCACTCACACCAGTCACTAAAACATTCCACTCATGGCCCACACACCAACATTCCACACAGAACACTCACACAGGCTGAGCAGCTAGGAACAAGACAACATAGTACATTAAAATATAACATGAGAATACTACATTATCTCTTTCCTATAGAACAGAAGAAGAATAAAACCCAACTAAGAAAACTATAAACATCAAAGTACAAGATAAGACAATAGTCCGAACCCAGGTATGATGGCAAGACTATATCACGAGAGGGATAGGGACTACACAAGGAGGAAAGATAGATACATAATACCCATCCCCCTCCTCTAATAAAGGAAAGAAAAAATGAAACTCAATATGTATGCTCCCCATGTGAGGAGAAATAAACGTGTACACTCCCATGTAGGGAGAAAGAAAAAGTTAAAATGTGACAATGTGGAAAAAGGACTAAAACCCAAATTCCTGCCCCCCCCTCAAACAAGGGACAATGTGTATACTCCCAA
The DNA here is from genome assembly GCA_963921515.1 of Calotriton arnoldi. NCBI lineage: Eukaryota > Metazoa > Chordata > Amphibia > Caudata > Salamandridae > Calotriton > Calotriton arnoldi. The sequence goes on from CAWUFW010004423.1 coordinate 402,381, forward strand.
TGGAAGGAGACCGGTAGTGTGGAGAAAAGGACTATAACCCAATTTCCTGCCCCAAAATAAGGGACCCAAGTGACGAAATCCCTTATTCCTGCCCCCCCTCAAACAAGGGACAACGTGAATACTCTCCAAGTGAGGAGACTAGTCGTGTGGAAAATGGGACTAAACCCCAATTTCCTGCCCCAAAAAAAGGGACCCAAAGGACGAAAACCCCAAAGAAAAGTAGTGAAAACACCCACTGCATCAAAAATGAACGTGCAGCACATGGTGTCTTACGCACACAAGGAACAAAAACCTTGCAACAAGTGAAACTGAAATCCATACTCTGTGTGAAAGGAGGATCAAAACCCTTAGAGCCAACCCTCATGTAAGGGTACTGGGTGAAAAAATGTGGATATGGGGCTAAGACCCATAAGCTCTAAATAAGCAAACTCTTTGTACATTGTAAAAACCATACGCAAATAGGCTCTATAGATGAGCAAGACATCAAAACAATTGGTGTAGAAATTAATAAAACAAGTAGCCATGCCGGTGAGCGACCCCTCACCCGAGTTGTCCCTTGGCAGGACTAGGCACTCTCTAGTGGGAAATGTCTCACACACATATGGTTAAGAAGCCAGGTTCACCACAATAGTCTCCTGTAAGTCCGGAGACAGAAATTGCCTTAAAACCTGAAAAAAAATGAACATCGTCAACCAGTTAAAGACAGCACACTTCGCAACAACGCCCAAAAATGTGCATCCTGAGGTCACGGCCAATACAACTCCTTCAGCAAAGACAGTGTAGAGAACAGTACAAGTGTCCGGGCCGTGTGTCTCCAGGCTCCCCAAACGTGCACAAACTTTCTGTCATAAACATGCCTTCGAAAAGAAAAGTACCTGGATATTCTTGTGCACCACACAACAAACTGTGGACAAACCAGAAGAGATGGAGTGGAGCCGATCCTCACACCGCGACGTCTCAGCACAGGCTCAACTGTCAAAAAACTTTTCTGGAAGGACAACGTGGTTGACATTGCGAAGGCAGAGCACCAACAAATAATATGTGCCAGCACCAACCCTAAAATGGCCGCACGCTGACGGCATCGCACCGGGTGGCTCCCGGCGCGTAGATGGTCCTAAAACGTCCCATGTCAAGAACAAACGTCACAGAGGATCTCTCGAAGAACAGTGCGAAATGAAGGATCCCACGGAGGCACCGCAGGTAAGGTTGCGCGCCCCTCAATATGATTTCAAATACTGCACGCGCAAATTGCAAGCGTGCTAAACAGAGCTCGAGCCTCGGTTTAAACGGCAATAGAGCAGTTGAAAAGCGAGTCTCAGCTGAGATAAAGAATGACAATACAAAACTGTCTCACCACTGTTGATTTGTGTGCCACCAATACAAACTGCCTCCTCAGCGGCCAAACTGCCACCGGTGCTCTTCATCACACTCCGCTGGGCCCATGACCAAATAGACTAAAGTTCCAAGTCCATAAAATGTAGAAACACAACCCATTAGAAAGCAGGCATCACATCTCCCAAGTGAAAGTGGCACTGTCATTTTTTTTTTAACATAAAGCTGAGGTAAAATAGACAAACGTTAACACTTAGGCGGTTGTAATGATCACTCCGGCTGCTGGAACACCCTCTTGATCACTTCCCAAAAACAGACTTGTCAGCTGGTATGCAGGAAAATCATCTGTGAAACTACAAAGTGGTTTCTCCTGCAAAGCATCACTCCTATGAGGTGCCTGTGAAAACAATTCACAGAGACTGTGTAGAGCCACACCGTTCCTGTGTGGTCCCCAGTACGTATCCACGTTGGTTCAGCTTCCAACACGCCACACATGACAGAAAGGCACCAAAATGTCAGATTATGCTGAGCTGTTGAAAAGGTTACTGTGAATGTCCAACAAAATTGATGCAACAAAACACTCCAATCACATGTCCTTGCACAAGGCACAATTCTTGTTGATGTCTGCCAGATGAACAAGGTACAGCACGCTTGAGCTGGGGCTGTCCGATGTAATGGACACTGGTGGGGCTGCAAGGCATGCTGTTCGAGTTCCTTTTGATTCCTTTGTGGCTTCTTTTGTTTCTGTGTTGCCTCCTCTGACTCAGACTTTGTTTGAATTTTTCCTTGACACAGGATACAGGTACCAAATGGTTAGAACAAGAAAATGCTAACTTTATAAAAGTGGCGTTTTCAGAATTGTGGCTTAAAATCCAACTTTACCATTAAAGAGGGCTTTAAATTACAATTCTTTATACACAAAACTCAACATCCTTATTTGATTCCAATTGAAAGTCAGCACTTATTAAATGTAAGAAGGTAACCCAATATTAATCTACGGGAGAGGTAGGCCTTGCAATAGTGAAAGATGAATTTAAGAGCTTTTCACTACTGGGACATGTAAAACATAAAAGTGAATGTCTAACTTTTTAAATACACTGTACCCTGCACTCTCGGCTGTTTAGGGCCTACCCTAGGGGGACTTATATGTATTAAAAAGAAAGGTTTAGGCCTGGCAAAAGGTTTATTTTCCAACATTAAACTGGCAGTTTAAAACTGCACACACTGGCTGCATGGCAAGCCTGAGACGTATTTACAAGGCTACCTAGGTGGGTGGCACAATTAGTGCTGCAGGCCCACTAGTAGCATTTAGTTTGCAGGCCCTTTCATTAAGGCTGAGCTCTGTACTTTTTCATCATTTTCAACGTTTACAATATGGTTATTTGCAATCAGCGGGCGTTTGCTTTCATCTGCACGGTGAAGAAGAGTATGGACCCTCCCACATTTACTTGTGTGTCAGAAAACAGTCTGAATTCTTCCGGAATGTCCTTGAACTGAGACCAGCCAAAATAATCAGCAGTTCTTTTCTCTTGAGCGTGATGCAACAGAGTTGTCTTTTTCTGTAGCGGATGTCGGTACATCTGACAGATCTTCTTCAGGGATGACCAGGATCAGGGTGTATATGGTGATGAGGTAGCATAGTCCCGCCATCTGGGGAGGAGCTGGGTGGAGTCAAATTCACTGCACTGCCAGTCGGTATCCATCAGCGTTGAGGTGCCCCATTGCATATCTGTTATGTGTAGTATTGCGCCACAGTTTTCATTTCTGCCGAATGGAATAATTCCTTTACCTCTGAAACACAAGGAATACAGTGTAAGTTTCTGTACAATTAGGGGTTGCCCCTTCCCTTCCAACCACATGTACCTATCTATCTTGGTATCCCATATTTCCTGACAAGGTTATCTATGCTGGTGTTTAACCCTCCACTACGAGACTAATTTCCCTTTGTATCATCCAGGTGGATGGCCCTTCACTGGAACTCCATGTCTGGTGTCTATTTGTTATTAAAGAAGACTGCCCTAGACATGCTAAGGACCACCCTAGGATCGCAGACGGAAGCGGGAGGGGACGTGTTTGTGCGCTGGTGCGATGGCTTTGTTACCTCTAAGAATCTCTTTTCTGGAAAGTTTCGAGGTCAAATAGTATCCTCCACAGTGGTGCCTTCCTGTGCATCCTATCTAGCTCTGTTTGAATATTGCTAGGCTCAGTGAAAAGATACAGTGCTGTGGGATTGGCCTTGTAATGGGTCACGTTTACTACTACTCTATGGGGTTCTACTCTGTTAGGTTGTATCTTGGCCATAATCCTACATAGGTACAGGTGGAGAAGGCATTTTGCTTTTTTGGGGGCCCCCTCTTGTGACAAGTAAAGCCTGTCTGCGCCTACTGCATGCGGTATCTGTGAACAGACGTAACATGACTTGGCTGATGTCTTGGCACCCACTGCAGTCATGTGCGGATACCATGTGTTGTGTAAGAGTGCGCTGCATAGTGCGTTTGGGATGCTAGTGTTGGGTTCAGTGTAATTATAAGTGACATGGGGAGGTCCCTATGCGAGTGCTGTACAAATGTCGAGGTGGACTTCATTTGACTAGGCAGATCTTTGGCAACATATGTATGCGACCACACCCACAACAAACAGAGGGTATACAATTTTGCAACAATGCATAACTTATTGAACATTGCATGTCTTGCGGACGGATCCAGGGAAGATGACTGTAGTCCTCTGGTGATCGGGGTTTCTTTACTTTTGTAGAGTTTAAAAAGTTTGTGGACAAAGTTTGTGGTCTTTGACTTGCACACTTGGGTCTTGTTAGGATTATGGAAGAGGTCGCTGAAGAGATGGTGGGCTGCTGTAAGGGTGGTACACTTTGGTGGCTCGATTGCAGAACTGTTGGATAAGAGCTGTTGTTCATTGGTTAGGTTCAGAAAACATTTGCATCCTTATGTATATCATCATCAATCATTCTTGGGGATTCCTGTGCCTTACTTTTTAGGAGTGTGCTTTTACATTCCGTCATGCTTTTTTAGTGGGGCACTGGAAGGTGGCCCAAATCAGGGTGTCTACTTTCTCTACTTTAAAAAAAAAAATGGATAGTTATGCACAAGTCACCTTAATTCTTGCTAGCAGATCATCAGTTCTCCCCCCTCACCATGACAGAAAAGGATATTCGTTAAGGGGTAGTCTTCGTGTGGATGATCTCGGTTATTTAACTAATATTTTATGGGTGTCGCTAGACTTCCAATATCCTAACTTCCCTAGTGTGTGTGGGGTGCCTTTTAACCTGCACATGCGGGGGCTATGTATAAAGAGGGAGCATGTCGTAATTAGGTGTTGTTAGTGATTGAACGTGCTCTGGGATCACGTGTATACCCCTCCAGTCCCAGCACATGGCATGCAGTGGGACCTTCTCTAATGGCGCCAAGTGACTAGACTACGCTCTTTTTCTAGAGCATTCTTTTTGGGCTAGCTTTGGGCTTTTTTTACTGGTATTCTGGGCGTTTCCCTAGGTTTTCATGTGGTTTGCTTATTTCTTCTCTCATATACCAGAGGGGGTCGGAGAGATGTCCCGCGGCCCCCATGTGTTTTTGATGTGGCAGTGTTCTAAAATGGGCTTACTTGCTCCCCGGACGGTGTGTGTAAGGCCTTGTGTGTGTCAGCTGATCGCTAGGCTGGATACGGTGGTGAACATATATCTGAGTACCTCGCACAGAGCTGTGATGTATTTTTGTGACTCTCTCCTTCGCTGCACCCCCTCCCCCTCTGACTACATCTTATCCGGGATATTTGGGCCTGCTGCCCCCGGCTGTGACCAGGGACTTCTAGCTGGCGACATAGTACTTTTGTTTGTTTTGAAAGGACATGACTCGATGAGCAGGCTTTGGATGTTTAAAAAACTTTAAGAGAAAGGAGGAGGTAGAACGTTGCTGAATGGGGAGTCCGGTGCGAGGCCAGAACTTGTCGAAATTTACCCGATACAGGTAATGGACTGGGGCGACCAATTGTTCTGGTGAACCTCCAGACTAACTTGGTGCCATCCAGGCTTTGCGATTGCTTGGAGTTTATGAGTGCGCTATAGACGTCATGGAGTCTTCATCATCTCAAGTGCGTGGGGAACCTGGCTCCCGACACAAGCATTGCTTCGTTTTGGAACTGAAAAAGCGGCTCCACTGGCCTGGAGGCTGCTGGCTTTTGAGGGTGCTATGGTTGATGAGGGAATTTTGCTCCTGAACTGGAGGCCCCAGAGTGAGGTCTGTTTGATCTGGTTATTAGAATCTGTCCCAATTGGAATTGGGTGAGGGGACCTGGGTGCATGCTTTTATACACTGGTCAGGGAGCCACTGGGCCCCCTCGTCAGACAGCCCCCCCGGGGCATGTCCAGCCAACCTCGCCATGGGGGATTAGCAGCAGTGTGGGGTCTAGGCTCCTGCAGGTTAGTGCAGACTCCCTATCAACAAACCGTACAGCAGCTCTGAGTATCCTGAACGCAAGTAAAGGCTTGAATTCCCAATGTCGTCTCACTAGTATTTGTTTAGAAATGAGTTTTGAAGTGTGCATGAAGTGGATGTTTTGTATTGGGGGTTTGAACTTACTGCATAAGTGGGTTTTGCGATTGTGTAAAGGCATTGCCTCCCCAGACGGTTACCCCTCCCTGCCGTGGTTGCAGTCCTGGTCCTTGTTGGGTTGGGTTCCCTGTCTGTTGCTGCTGTTGCCATATGTTTGACCAACAACCTGATCCCTACTGAGTGTTGCAGTGGCTGTCGGATCTCCCTGTGGCTGAGAGTAAGGTGCATTCGGATTACCTTGGGCTTGGTTTCGTGGATGGGGATTTTGCAGGGACTGGCCTAGATTTATCGATCTCTGTTCGTGATATGCTTTTAAGCAGCATCGGTCAGCCATGTGGCCCATTTAGTGGCAATAATAACATTCTCTGAGGTCCGGCTGCTGCCAACCTCCCTGACCTCTGCCGTTATAACGGGATTGAAACCCTCTGGGGTTCTACGAGCCCCCTTCAAGATTAGTGCCATTTTTACATTTGCGGCCAATGTGGCCCCCTCGAGGGCGGTCTTTTTCAATTTTTGTTGGACCAACTTGGCCGTGTCTCTCTGGGCATACTCCTATTTTTCCCTGTCATTTTCCTGTTTCTTTCTGTAATAATGTAATATGTGGGCCTGTATGTCCTGCCAGGGCTTCATGCTTAAATCTACTACACTGTCCAATCCACTTTCTATTTCGGTGGGCAGTCCTTTTTTGAGGATGTTATAGAAGAATGCGACCTGGGGGCCCACATCGGTCCATGGCTGTCCTGTCTGTTGTTCCCATTGTTCCCTCATTCTGTCAAGAAAGGCAGTTATGGTCTCCCCAGGCGTCACACTTTCTGCCATCAATCATCCTATATCTGGGCAGTCACAGAATATTTCCCTCAGGGCCATCCATATTGGGTGCCTGTACGAATTGAATGCGGCCCGTCATGCTCGGTGTTTGTCCGCATGACAGCTGGCATGCAGGCTCAGGTGAACACTGTGTTAGTCTGCTCTCCAATGAGACTGCTAAGCAGACTTTTGACATCACCTATTGCAAGGTTTATTCCTGTGGTATTCTGTTCAAAAAATGAGATCCATTTCCCCGCCCCATCCAACAATGGCAGCAGTTTGGTTCTGAACCCTTCTTTATCCATCTGGGTCCATGGCACATAGAGGGCTCCTGATGTTCCCTTCTGCAGTAGTGGGCACATTTTGCCTTGGGATAGTGCTGCTGGTTTCTCTCTAATGTAGCGCTCCCACCTTCTTAGGCAATGCTGCATGTAGGGGAAGTTCCACTAAGGATCTCCCCCTCTGTATGGGATACAGTCTTCCGCAATGGCCATGTCCTTTGGTTCAAAGGATCCCTCCTTCGGCAGGGTCTATATTACTGGCCCTCCTTTTCGGTTCAGTAGGCCGCTAGGCTGAAAAATGGTTGCACGAAGGTCTTGCCTACCTTTCTGGTTACTATCTCCCTTGGGGTCAGTTTGACTATCCTGCGTGTTTGGGGGGGGAGTAGCTGATTACTTTGTCGCTGCTCTCCTCGTGCACACGTAAAGGTGCCATGTTGCTTCTACTGCGTCTTAATTGAGTTTGCACCAGGCTATCTTGATTTCTTATCACCTGGTCCGCCCCTCTCCTACGCTGACAATCTGGTGAGGCTCGGGTCCCAGGCAGAAGCCTCCCCTCTAGTTCTGCTTCAGACTCTTCTCTGAGCAGTGCTCTATACCTACCCCCACTCTCCTCAGGTGGAGGGTGCGCTGCTGTGTTCTCTCATTGTGCTCCCAGGGTGAGGGCTCTCTCCATCCTTAATTCACACTTCTCTCTGACTCCTACCTGGGTTGCCTCCTTCATTCTGAGCTAGGCGCTGTTTTTCTAGGTAGGAATTTGCCCTCAAACTTACTTTCTGTAGTCCCTTCGACTGCGTGAGCATACCCTACGGCTCCCTCCTTCTCATCGGAACCTGGAGGACTGGGACCCCTTTCCTCACCCTCACTAGTTGTGTCACTGTCCAGAACTTCTATGAATGTCCCGGTCACCCGAGTGTGTTTACCCAGATGGGTGGGAGTGCACGTTCTCCGCACCGCTGGGATTCGATGGGTTGAACATGAGGAGCCACAAGGGGTCGAGCTTCGGGGAGCTCTAGCACTGAACTGGGGTGATGCTGGGATTGCCTGGGCCTGCTGGCTTGTTCAATCAATCAACCAATCAGGAAATTGTAAGCACGCTACTCACCCGTGAGGGTCTCAAGGTGCTGGGGAGGGGGGGTCCGCAGTTCCGTTCAGTCCAAGAGCCAGGTCTTGAGAGCCTTCCTGAAGGTGTTCAGGGAGGGGGTGCGTCTGATGTCGATCGGGAGCTCGTTCCAGGTCTTGGCCGTGATGTAGCAGAAGGCTATTCCTCCTGTTCTGGCTCTGCGGATGCGTGGGGTTTCGGCGAGGGTGAGGTTGGCGGATCGGAGGTTTCTTTTGGGTATGTGGAAGGTGATTCTCTTGTTGAGGTATTGGGGTCTGGTATTGTGGAGGCATTTGTAGGCATGGGTGAGTATCTTGAAGGTGATTCTCTTCTTGACGGGGAGCCAGTGGAGATTCCGTAGGTGTTGGCTGATGTGCTCGTGTCAGGGGATGCCGAGGACGAGTCTGGCAGTGGTGTTCTGTATCGTCTGGAGCTTGCGGAGTAGAGACTTGTTGATGCCGGCGTTGAAGGCGTTTCCGTAGTCCAGACTGCTGGTTATGAGTGCGTGGGTGACTGTTTTCCCGAGGGGGGATCCATTTGAAAGTCTTACGGAGGATATGGCGGGTGTTGAAGCAGCTGGAGGCAACGGCGTTGACATGTCGGTTCATGGAGAGGGAGGAGTCGAGTACAATGCTGAGGTTTCTGGCGTGGTCCGTGGGGGTCGGAGGGCTGCTGAGGGTGGTGGGCCAACAGGTGTTGTTACATGCTGATGGGGTGGTTCCGAGGACGAGGACTTCTGTCTTCTCCGAGTTGCGCTTCAGGCAGCTGTTGCTCATCCAGGATGCAACGTCCTGCATTCCTTCCTGGAAGTTGAGTCTGGTGGTGGTCGGGTCCTTGGTGAGGGAGAGGATGAGCTGGGTGTCGTCGGTGTAGGATACTATGCTGAGGCCGTGTTGTCTGATGATGGTGGCTAGGGGGGCCATGTAGATGTTGAAGAGGGTTGGGCTGAGCAATGACCCCTGGGGTACTCCGCAGTTCATATCCGTGGGTTTGGAGAGGAAGGGTGGCAGTCTGATCCTTTAGCTTCTGCCGGTGAGGAACGAGTGGATCCAGTTGAGGGCGGTTCCTTGTATGCCGGCGTCGTGTAGTCTGGCGGAGAGTGTGCGGTGGGAGACGGTGTCAAATGCTGCTGATAGGTCAAGTAGGATCAGGGCTGCGGTGTGGCCTTGGTTGAGGAGGGTGCGGATGTCATCTGTGGCGGCGAGTAGGGCGGTCTCGGTGCTGTGGTTGCTGTGGAATCCGGATTGAGAAGGGTCGAGGATGAAGTTGTCTTCGATGAACCTTGTTAGTTGTGCGTTGACGGTCTTCTCAGCGACTTTTTCCGCAAAGGGGAGGAGCGAGATAGGCCGGTAGTTCTTAAGGTCCGTGGGATCTGCTGAGGGCTTCTTGAGCAGGGATCTGACTTCCGCGCGTTTCCAGTCGTTGGGGAAGGTGCCGGTCTCGAAGGTTGTGTTAATTGTGCGTCATAATTCTGGCGCAATGGCGGCTTTTTGGTAGATGTGTGATGGGCAGGGGTCTGTGTGGGCCCCCGAGTGGATGCCTTTCATGGTCGCGGCGGTCTCTTCGATCGTAACCGGTGTCCAGGAGGAGATGGTGGGTTGGCTGGCGATGCCGGCTGGCGGGGTGGTTGCGGAGTCCGGTGTGTGGTCGTTGAAATTGTCGTAGAGGTTTTTGATCTTTCGGTGGAGGTAGGATCCAAGCTTGTCGCAGAGGTCCTGGGAGGGGGTGATTTCTGTGGCTCCGCTGGGGGGCTTGGTGAGTTCCTGGATGACGTTGAAAAGTTCCTTGGAGTTGCTGGAGTTGGCGAGGATTTTGTTGTGGATGAAGGTTCTTTTGGTGGTTCTGATGCATTGGTGGTATTCCGTCATGGCGTTCTTGTAGGTGGTGTGGTTTTCAGGTGTCTTGCTGTTTCTCCAGTGGACTGGGGTGATGCTGGGATTGCCTGGGCCTGCTGGCCTGTTAGCCTCCCATGTCTGGATCTAGTAGTTCGTTGTTCGTTAGGGGGCCCTCTGGCTCCTTCGATTGGTGGACTGGTATAATTTAATGCAGGGATGGCAGTCATTGGGGAGAGCACCTCCATTCCTACATGCGGTGGGGGAGGCAAGGATGCCTTGCTTGCTGGTTCTGGGATAGGATTATCGTCTGGGCCTCCTCGAAGATGGCCCACAGTTCTAACAGTGCCTCTATTCTGGTCTTCTTTTGTCCTACGTATTTGGTCTAAATGTGCGTTCTCGTATGTTCGATTATGTTGGTGTTAATGGTTCCCCCCTCTTTCCAGGGGAACGCGTGTACCTTACTGTGTGTGTGCCATTTGTGGCAATATTTTTTTTAACCTGTGTGGGGAACCTAGTTTGCATGTGCTTTAGCGGCGACTCCATGATAAGCTAGGGACTGTTTAAGGGATCGATGTTCTCTAGCTTCTCTGGATTTAAATAATCTTAGATTCTACTCTGATTGCGGGGAAATAAATACATGGGGATTACTAGTTACAACTACATCTACGAGGTCAATGCTATGTACAGATGCGTCAGAATAACGTTTCACAAACATAACATGACTATAGATTGTAACATAATGAGCTGGATTTTATCTGTATTTATGACTTTTTAAACGTATTTATGTTTTATACTGTTTTATGTGATTTTATGGCCTGTGAGCCCAAATAAAGATTTGACTGACTGACAAACATAAACAACGATGCATATGAAGGGTCGCAACCTGAAAGAAAGGACAATTGTTAGTTCAAATGTGTGAATTCAGTAGAAAAACTGCAGACTCTATTTAGATATGGAATAACGATTGTAAGAAATAGCGGCGCCTTCATAAGCACATTGAGTCATTAACAACACTCAAGACAGAAATGCAGTTGCAACAATTTACCAGGATCACAACATCAAGAATGCATCAATTAATAACCACAATGAAGAAAAAGACAGAACAAACTGACAGAGAAAAAATTATGATTTTGTCAAGAAAAAATACTTTAGCCCGCTCCTTAGTGCATACTACCTGATGACGAGGGGAGGCTCTGCAAGGTACATGGGACTAAGTGAGCCCTATAGTCTGTCAATATTGGTTCCAGGACAAAGATAACAACAATTTACGTGAAAAAGAGGAACAACTAGATAACTACAGACCCTTCTTGGCCAAGCAGAAGCTACACATAGGGGCCGATTCCGATTCGGGCCAGAAATCTCTCCGACCGAGCCGGACCCGGAGAGATTTCCGACCGAATCGGACCCTAGCAGTCCGACCGAACGAGTACGATGCGCACGCATGCCATCGGACTTGAGTCGGTCGGACTCCCATTGAAGTCAATGGGAGCCTGTCGTACAACTCGTACGCGGGCTCCCATTGACTCAATGGGTGCGAGGCGGTCAAGGGCGCCCCCTACAGCGTGTATGCGTCAATGCGCATCGCGGCATACATGCACAGGTAGGGGGGACCCATGGGTCCCCCCTGTGTGCGACTCGCGCGCCTACGCGTACAGGGGGGTCCGACGCGGACCCCCAAAGTCCGGCTCCGACAGCTTTTTCGAGCCGGACGGCGCGAGTCGGTCGGACTGCTCACGGCGCGCATCGTACTTACCCGGCCGGGAAACGTCTCCATAGCGCGGTGCGAGTCGTGTCCCTGCGAGTCGGTCGGAGCGTGTTGAAGCCGCGTTCGAGTCGGTCGGAGATTTCGCGGGTCCCTGCATCGTACTCGTTCGGCCGGACCCGCGTACAATTCGGTCGGGAAACAGGGCTCCGAATCGGATCCGGTAAATCCGAATCCGATTCGGAGCACTACCGGCCGAGATCGGAATCGGCCCCATAATCTCCGAGGTCTAAATTGTTCCAAATGTCCGAATTACACCCTATATCACACCCAGGGGTCATGCGTACCATATATATCACGAGCAGCACTCCAAGAGAACAACACCTCTCACATCTTTCAGATACCAACAGTGTTAAGAAACTGGTAGCATGGAGAAAACCCTTTTAGACTAAAAAATAAGACTGAGGTGCTGGGCCTATATCACACCCAGTGCCCATTCGTACCTTCTGTAACACACTCAGTGGTCCAAGCGATGTGGCCTCACCCCTGTTTCAGACCCAGGGAACAATCGTACCGACTGTGTCACACTCAGTGGGCCAAGTGACTAACAATCTTCACCTTTCCTAGCATGCTGACTATCAAAAAAAAGGTGACTTCCGCGGGATCGCCTCAGAGGCCGCCTTCCGACTACTCAGTTGAGACACATAAAATCGGCAATATGTCAGATTTCTGACAGTGGGAGAGCACTCAGGCAAAAGTTGTGCCTTCTTCCTAGTTTGCCATATGCCAAATTCTAGGCTTCAGAAAGGGCCCCCACCCTGCGTTTTAGGCAGAACTTTCAATCAATTGTGGCTTCTGCTCATCTTCCGTGCTGTGCAGATGTAAATCCATCCGGAGGGGTCTTTCCTTCGGCTGCAGTTGGGTTCAAAGCACCAATCTCTCCTGGCTGGCTTGGCAAAATGTTGCTTGAATGTGAATTTACCCCGAAAACCCAAAAGACAAGAGGTGCTTGGCAAAACAGAAACAGTTGGTTTAATCAAACACTTCGGCCAGGAGAACAGTTACAGAGTCGGGGTCTGAGGACTGTCTCAAAGTTACAATTGATCTGAGCACCATAATATACATTTCTTGGAGCATCATGGAACAATTTATGAATCCTTTTTAGGGCAAGGAATGTGGGCCTAGTCATGGAGTCATAAATTACTCCCACCTGATAACAAATGCAGGTGGGTCTAGACCTTGCATGGACACAATGAGGGCAAGTGGGTAACATGCCCAGATGTCCGGCATGGGGAGCGCATGATCACTGTGTGTGCTCTGTGTGCTGTGTCCTGATTGGCTGAGTGTTCCTAACTTCATGTGGCATCTAACTTTATGGTGTTTTGGGAATGCGCGTCCGTCCAGGCATGTGCGCTTTATTGGGGCAATCTGCCTTGACCATTGTGATGCAGCTGCCTATCTGTGGGAGACCCCTGTTGCATTACTGAAATTGTTCATACACAAGTGGTTAGTCCTATTACTGGGGATCGTGCCAGGGAACAAGGTATACTAGTTAAGATGGTCAGGGATAAGCAGAAGAATCCCTAGTTGCTTGAATTATCTTTCAGTTTGATGTAGTCATGCTGCAAGAAACCTCGGCCCTCAAGGAGATCATATGGGATGGCTCTGAGAGTATTACTATACCTTCCGCAGCCGCTTTGGGCCAGAGAGCCCGGGGGTTTGGCCATCTCGGTATGGATCACAATGCCTCTAAATTGGTCCAAATAGCTTGAGATCACAGTGGGATCCATGCTGTGTGAGTTGTGTTGCCAAATAAATTTCATTTTTTCTTAATTAACTTTTATAATTTAGTGTATGAATTGGGTTATCAGATATTGATGCTTTTCCAGGTGATGTCAATTATGAATGCTAGGTTATCTAACCTGTGCAATGATTTTAATGTTATACTTGGAGGTGACTTCAATGCTAAATTGGGTACCATTACTACTGTGATTGACCCTTTGTTGCTGCATGATCAGCCCACTCATTGTGCATTACTTGATTAGAGGGGATGGAAGCTGTATTAGACATTGCGCAACTCGTGCCTTTCTAGTGTTATGGAAATAGCAGGTGACCTTCTCAACCAGCCCCCTAATTTTTTTGGATGGGGCTGTGGTTCCACAATTGATTATTTTTTATTTCCAGGAACCTGGAAGGTTTAGCATACTCGGGGCTGGTAATAGAAAATTGCTACAGTGACCATAACCCCATTAGATTTTCTCTGAACCTAGCTGTTTGCACCCTGTCCTTCTGAAACTCCTGGGATAACTGGCCTTTCCAGAAGGATAAGGGCCTAAGGCTAAAGTGGAGGGCAATTGATATCCCCACGCTGATTCAGTTGTTAATAGCATAAAACATGGCCATTCTAGTTGACTGTCTCTTAACAAATGACTCCCTGTCCCCTGATATTTTAGAAGCTTTCTCAAGTCTAGGTACTTCTGCTAGAGTAATCATGCTAAATCTTTCAGAATCAAGAGGGACATGTAAACTGGTTTGGTTTAACAAAGAATACAGAGTCTGCAACCGTAGGCTTCGAGAACTCCTGGATGCTAGGCCCCGAGATCAAACAAGTATCACACCTGCAAGACTGAACTATAAAAAGGCCATTAAGAAAAGGAAACTTGAAATAAAGGAGGAAAGATGGGAACACCTAGTTTCTATATATAGAGATAGAGATACAATGGGGTTATCGAAGACAGTTAATGGTAAGCAGGCCTTACTACATTCATCCCATGGCCTAGGGTCCAATGTCAATCCAGAAAAATGGGTGACCCTTTTTAATCATATCTACTCATCAATACCTAGCCCCATGGCAGAGTCCGCTAAAGAGCCCTCTCATTTTCTTCTGGGAATCTCCTTTGAGAATGCAGAAGTTATCAGTGCTATCATGGCCAGTCCAGCCAACGAGGCCTTCGGTCCGGATGGGGTCCCCATGGACCTGTAAAAGCCCAACATCAAGCTATGCACCACTCTTATTAACAATGTTTTAAACGCTACTGCCTCTGTTAAAATCCTAAATTCATGGAAAAATACATCAATTGCCTCGGTCTTTAAAAAGGGTAACAGACAGGATGCATGCTGTTACAAACCCACGTCACTGTTGGACCCCACAGTCAAGATTGTGGGGCGTGCCATCTGAAATCGAATTGAGGCCTGGGTACAGGATAACAATGTCCTTTGCCCCGCGCAATATGGTTTCTTGGAAGGCTTGGGGACTCTAGAACAATGCTTAAACATCAACCTTATTATTGGGAAGTATGTTACAGCAAAGAAAGGGGCCCTTTATTTAGCCTTCATGGATCTAAGCAGCACTATTGACTGGGTAAACCGGTCTCAGCTGTGGGATATTTTATCCCGTATTGTTTGATTTATTGCGGGCCTTGCACATGGGGGCCAGAGCGTCCGTTAGATATGGTACTGAGGGAGAATGCACCCAACCTTTCCATCTTTCCCGAGGTGTTCGACAAGGCTGTGTCCTGGCACCCATTTTATTTTTATTGTAGATTAATGGTTTTAACTATTTTTTAATCTCTAATGTATATGTCTAAAGTTAAATCTGCATTTATTCCGACCCATCTGTAAGCCGATGATGCAGTCCTGCTCTCCCGCACTCCCAATGACCTTAGGGGTCGTGTTGATGCCTTTGTCAGCTTTATGGACGGATTAGATATAGATACGAATATCTCCAAGTCACATTATTTGGTATGTGGAAGGCAGATCTGTAAAACCAGGCCAATTTCCATCAAAAGCAAAATAATTGGGAGGGTTAGAGTTTCCCTACTTATTATTATGTTTTAAGCGCAGCATTGTTAGATGCCTTGTCTTTCTAACCTCTGTATGCATTTTAACTAATCTTGCGGTGCTCCATTCAAGTTTGTTTCTAATGTTGGTAGCAAACCTATCCTACCACAGTTGGAAGTATATAAGCTGAAGTGACTTTCCGTTTTGACCTATGGGGCAGGTATCTCTCCTCAAGCTCTGAGTAAGGGAGAGCGTGCAACGATCAGGGATCTATTTGTTACACGCGCTGCAGAAGCTAGAGAGAGGGAGGCCCTGGGAACAATTACATTGAGAGATTACTTGGTTATTAAAACCAGAGATGGGTCTGAGCCTTATCTTTCACTTGTGAGGAAGCCATGGGAAAGGTCTTTGCTAACGAAATTCAGAATAGGCTCAATTAGAACTTGAAGGCCAGTTTGATCCAACCATTATGGAGCCTTGTCTATGTGATGATATTCCCCTCCATCCCCCAAACGCTAGAGCACTTTACTTTGTTTTGTACATATTATGCACTGTTTCGTTGTAGATGTTTGTTGTCCATTCTTAGAACTCCCGTTTTCCGCCAATACAGGCCGGCATTTTTCTATCTTCAAATGTTATCTGATCCAGCAGTCTGTTTTGCTGTAGGTGCCTCTTTAAGAAGTGCCCATTATTGGCAGAATATAGCAAATTCTTTGCATAACCTGATTATAACAAAAAATTTACCTATAAATTAAATGATTTTTAATGTTCTTAACGATTTTGCATTTAGATTGCATGTCACCATGTATGATTTATGTGTGTCTCTTTTAAATATCAATATTTATTGGTGGATATATGTTTTACTCTTTTATGATTATTTTTTAATATTCTAATAAACAGGGCCGGCGCTAGGCATGGGCAGTATGGGCAGCTGCCCAGGGCCTCGCACTCAGCCCACCAGCATGGGGTCCCGCACCAGTGCAACACACCACCAAACCTTGTGCCCCTGCTGATCCCATTGAAGAAAGGTGTCTATTTGCAATTGGGCTTACAGGAGGGCCCCCCACCCCTGGGCCTCTCAGGGATGGTGTGGGGAAGCCTTGGGGAGGGGGACACTTCATTTTGTGCCTGTTGCAAGGAGACGCATTTTGCAGGTGTGTCCTGCAATTGGGCCTCCTGTCTGGCTGCCCATTGAGAGACACTGTGGGACACCCATTGTCAGCACTTTTCTGTCTGCACAGTTTTAACTCTCAGCTCCCAAGCAATTCTCGCACCTTCAGCCCATATGAGCTGTGAAAGAGGTACTTGTAGGTGGCAGAGAGGAGAGCTGCGGCCCAGGAGGAGTCTGCACAAAGCAGCTTCTAGAACCCTGAATGTGTTACGTGTGCAAATTAGAGGGGCCTCGCACATTCCGTTTCGGCCTGGGACCCCAAAAATCCTAGAACCGGCCCTGCTAATAAAGATTTTAAATCAATCTATCAATGGTAAACCATGCTCTTCAAGGTACATTTCTTTTAGTTTCAGTCACTCTTTTAATATAACTGTTTGTTTTGTATTTTGTTCATTTTAATTTTGAATTTGGGCTGACCTTCAGTTTGAAAAATATTGCAGAATTTGGGCTCACAATTATTTTTAAGTACCGTGCCACTTCAAGAAAGACTGATGGGTGACTGTGTGACCACAACAAATATGAAAGTCTAGAGGTAATAGATGAACATGACGTCTAGCGGGGAGTGCTCTCTAAGGTGATAGATATTCCTCTATCATACCAACGCCGTACAAATTAAAAAACAATGGGAAGAGGTACCCAATTGATATAATTCACTGTGCAGTTCTTGAAGAGGATCATAAATGTATTTAACTAATAAGTCATATGGTTCAATTGCATTTTGAGAGATTCTTTTAGAATCACAGAGTTCACAAAATAAAAAGTTCTCTACAGTTATAACACATATGCCAAAAATGAACAATTACGGTGCCATGTGAGAATCACAACAGAATGTCAATATAAGAGAATTATTGTTAAATGTAATACATAGAATAAAGCTAACAATACAGCCAACCGTTGTTTCACGAAGCTTGTCATTTTTTCAAGGCAATAGAAAACGTCACACCGTCCATGGAATGCAACCAAAATTCTTCAGTTCTACGCAGCATGAAAACAGTTATTATATAAAAAGGTATTTCATCCTCAAATGGTATTTATACAATTCGGCGGGGGCATTTGACGGGCAGGCCAGCCCATATTAATCTTTGCGCGCCCCCCACACCAACCCCCTCAAATGACACAGACAGCTGCAACAGCATTTTTGGAAAAATCGATTTATCTAAACAAACTGCATTCACATTTGAATGCAAGGAGCTGCAATCATACTGGTATTCAGAAGGTAAATGAGCAATAAAAATGCCTTTAAATTTTGTTTTTATCTTGTCATGATTGCTGTGGTTCAAAGACAGATGCCAAATATCAGGCTATGTCTTCTGACAAATTGTGACAATTTGCTGCTTATTCTTTTAACATGGAGACGTTGTTTACTTGTTCTCTGACTGAAAAGTGAGAGACTTTTGTGTAGAGAACTATCTGACAATCTCGCTGGAGTACAGGGAGTGCAAAAAGAAAGACTGTACGGTGTCAATTTGTTTTAATGCACAAGAAAATGTAAATATATGTAAACGAACTGTACAAATATTTCCAACTCTATCAGCAGTTATTTAAAAGCAAAAGAAGGACGCACCCCAAGTAAGTATTCAAATGGAGGTTTTCAAATTACATAAGATAAAATTCATTATCAGCATTCAAGATTGTTAATATATATAAAAGAATTTAAGGTGATAATATCATCAAACATTTAAATTGCCTCAATTACAAAACACAAAGAACGCCAGCCATTATGTGTTTCGTGACTCCTGTCTTTTTCTCAAGGCTGAAACGACAAAAGAACAAAATGTTTTTATATACCATATATGGTCTCAACAGGGGCGGCTGGCACAGCTCGCGAGTGGGGGGGCAGGTGCGGGGGGAGAGGGCTGCTTTTTAAATAAAACTTAGCATGCCACTGCCACCGGGTCCCGCGTCTTCTCTCCTGCTTGCCTGTGTCCGATTCCAGGTCGGAACAGGAAGCAGGCAGCCAGGCTCCCACCCCTACGCCAAGCACAACGCTGCAATGCAGTGTTGTGATTGGTCTGAGCGCAGTGACACGGTGCTCAGCCAGGGGCTAAAGGGGTGGGCATGTTCTCCATGCAGGCTGTAATGCATCCTGTATGGAGAACAGGGAAGTGCACATGACTGTTTAGGGAAGCCCAGGAAGGCTGACCAAACAGTCATTGTGCACAGGTGTGTTCTAGCACTCCTCCCCTGCAGCTCCACCCTGCCCCCTCATGCACTGCCACAGCAGGAGGAAAAAATAAAATGATAATAACATTCCGTTATTATCATTTTATTTTTTCCTTTCTTTGCTGCTCCTGGCAGTGGGGTGACGCTCCTCCGCCTTAGCAGAGGATCCGCCACTGGTTCTCAATGTTTTTGATATCTTTTAAAAAATGTATAGTTTGAATTTTTATTAACAAGTCTTGCTAAAGAAAAATCATAAATCCTACATTAATAGCAAATTAATTTGAGACTTGACCAAACATAATCATTGTGGCAAATGTTACCTGTTCGATACTACGATTAAAGCATTCTTGACATATAATTCTAAAAATTACACAATTGAACTCTAGATTCACTTACTAAAACTACATACCCACAAGTGGGTGAAGAGTGTGCAATTTGATTGCAAACAAAAAGTAGCAGATTGAATACATGCAATCTCCATTCTGTGAACACACTTTTCAAATTTGAAGGAGCCCATATAGTAATATAATTGTAATCCCCATACAGAAATATAATTTATTTTATAAACTTAGAATCCAAACCTACACCCCAAGGTAAATACTCAATGTTTCTTCCTGAATACAAATGCTCCAATAATTCACAGATAATAGCACAATTATCTTGCCCAATATCATAAATGTGATACATACACTTCACCTCATTTCTAAATATATTTATATTTCACAGATATAATTTAAATAATTACGTCACGACAACTCACAAATTAATCCAAATGTAACTCCATTTACATTCCCCATGTCCAAATCCAAACAGAGAGCATAGATCTGATCATCACAAAGTTATATGAACAAGTCTTGTTAAGTGGTCGTATCAGCTAGAAGCATATCAGAAGTTATCAAGCTCACTTTGTTTCGTATTTCTGAAGTGTGATGGAAACAAAGATTTTAATAGAATCAAAACAAATCTTGATGATGCACAAATGATAAATATTGTATTCTATTTTATTGTATTGCAGTATTCGTATAGCGCTTGGGGACTGATGCACTTACCTGCATGCACAGCAAGCTACACCATAGTGTGTGGTTGGACGAAAGATGTCCTTGTTTTGTGATCCTCTGAGGGAATTGTTTCCATGTTGTGCATAGTGATCAACAAGAGGTGATTATTGTTTTATGGGATGCAGCACATAACAGTGTGTTGGATGATGAGGTGTGAGAGACACAGACGCGCAGGGGTTGTGAGAGACACAGACGCGCAGGTTATGGTTTGGAAGACTTCTGGCAGCTTTGAACAGCTCTGCAGGTCCCTTTATGGTATTTCTTATGATTATAATCTGCCTAGCTGGTTACTGCACTGAGTCGACCAATCAGAAATGTTGTGTATAATTTGGGCCAGATTTGGGGTTGGATGGAGGGAGAGAGAAATGGAGACATCTGTTGAGATGAGCATTTTTTTATTTGAAAAGTTTTATAGAGCGCTTACGTGGCCCTCGCGAGTATCAGTGCGCTTTACAAGTGAACGAAAGCAAAAACATATAAAACAATAAGCATATTCTATAGCCATACAGGTAAAGGGAATAGAATGATCGTAGAAAGGAATTCAGAAGATCTATTGTAGAAATGTGTTCATGAATTAAAGTTTGACATCTTTTTTGAAAGATTTACTTGAAGGGATCATTTTCATTTCTGGCGGGAGAGAGTTCCAAATTCTCGGACGATGCCAGAGAAAGCTCTAGTGTAGGTCTTCTTTTTGAAGAATAACTGTGGTTTTAGCAGTAATGTGATGGAGCTTCTAGTGGATCTTGAGCCTCCAG
Source organism: Calotriton arnoldi (assembly GCA_963921515.1). NCBI lineage: Eukaryota > Metazoa > Chordata > Amphibia > Caudata > Salamandridae > Calotriton > Calotriton arnoldi. The sequence continues at coordinate 422,929 of CAWUFW010004423.1, forward strand.
AAAGTTCAAGATTGTTAGCGAGATAGCTTGGGGTATTGAAGTGTAGAGCTTTGTGAGTCATGCATGCAATTTTCAGTTGAATTCTTGCTTCATAGGGGGGCCAGTTGAGGGATTTCAAGTCGGGGTGGTGTATAGTCCAATCTGGGAATCACAAGAGCTTGTACGGCAGACTTGAAGTCATTTTGAGGGAAGAAGGGTTTTAATTTTCTTAATATGTTCATTTGTAAGTTTGCTCCTTTAGTGGCAGCACTAATGTGCTTCTGCATGTTAAGGCTTTTGTCGAGAGCTATTCCCAGTGATCTTGCTGAATCAATACATTTTGGTGTGCAATTGAATGCTGTGAGCTGCTACATCCATTCATTGATAGTAGACAACTGATTGGGTGGGGCGACTAGGAGGAATTCAGTTTTTAGAGTGTTAACTTTGAGGTGGTTGCATGACAGCCAATTTTGGGTATTTTGAAGTATAGGATTGAGGGATTGGATATCTTCAGGAAAGGAGACTTTAAGGTACAGTTGGATATCATCATCGTACAAATGATAGTGGATGTTAGATGACCTTAGGACCTCTGTTAGTGGCTCCATGAATAGGTTAAAGATAGTGGGTGAGAGGGAGGAGCATTGTGGCCAAGTGTGACCTGAGCAATCTTAAAGTGGGACTGATTAACCTTGACTTTTTGCTTTCTATTTTGAAGAAATGAGGTGAACCAGTTTAGGACGGATCCTAAGATTCCCATACTTTGTTCTAGCAAGTCAATTAGGAAGTCATGCTTAACCGTATTGACTGCTGAGGATAGGTCCAGGAAGATTAGTAGGCATGATTCTTTTTGGTCCAACATTTTTAAAGCATCGTACACTATATGTGTCAGGGCCGATTCAGTGCTATGCCTGGAGCGGAAACCAGATTGGAATCTGTCAAAAAGACGGACTTGCTCAATGTGGTTACAGAGTTGGACGTGAACACATTTTTCAAGAAGCTTTGCAGAGTAGGAATGTTGGAAATGGGGCAAATGTTGTTGAGGTTGGGAGGATCAGCCATTGGTAATTTTAGGATAAGATGATCTGCTCAGATTTTAGGCAGTCCAGGAATTTGCTCTGTATTAGCGATGCATTTACAATCTTGGTCCAGAGTGGGAGTATAGACATTTTGATCTCGTTGAAGAGGTTGGAGGGAAGTGGAACATTTAAGAGGTTTGAGGGTTTCAAGTCTGTCAGAATTTTGAGAATTGGGTTTTGATCAATTGTTTCAAAAGATCTCCAGGAAGCGTTGTTTTTGAGGATGTGCTCCGGAAGGTATGTGGGCCCACCTATCAGTGAGGGGGAGACTCTAGTGCATAGTGAGCAAGGACAATGCTCCCAAGCTATCTTCAAGTCAGTTTCATATTGTCTGTTTTTTCAAGGAAGAAGGCAGCGCATTCTTCACATTGGGTAGTAGACTAGATCCAACTGGGGAGAAGTTGGGTAGGCCATTAGATTGATGCTTAACCAGCTCAATTAGGGACATATTATCAAGCTGCAGCGATAATTATCGCTGGCCGCTCTTAGCGAGATTTTTTTTATCGCCGGCTATCGCTGTATTAACAACGCATAGCGCAATGGCGATAATTTCCCAGCGATAGCGGTGTTTTCCATGGAACATCGCAGGTTTTCCAGCGATGTTCCATGGAAAGCGGCGATAACCTCTGCTGATACGACCCTGTGGTTGTATCAGCATAATCCACCCCCATTGTTAGGTATAGGTAAGTCTGCATTTTTGCAGGCGTTAGTTTTAGCGAAAACCGCGGTTTTTGCCAAAAACTAACGTCTGCAAAAATGCGTGGGACTCCTTGTTAATATCGCGATGTACATTTCGCGATATTTAACCAGGTAGTCCGTCAGGGGTACGCCCAGTGACGCCCACTTTGCATCTCATTAGAGATGCGAAGTTAGGCGTGCTGGAAACGGGCGCTAAGTCAAGGAAACACGCGCTAGCGTGTCCTTGATGATATTGCGATAAAATTATCGCCGCTTTTCGCCCGAAAACGGACGCTAAAGCGGCGATAATTTTATCGCGGCCCCTTGATAATATGCCCCTTAGTTTTAGGACGATTTTTAGCTTGATCCAGTTGATTTCTGAAGACATCTGCTTTGGCATTTCTAATGCTTTTGTAATAAGTATTCCTGAGAGATTTTAGATGTTTAAGGTGTTCAAGGGATGGAGAGCATTTCCATTTTCGTTCGACTAGTCTCAGGTTATATCTTTCAGTGTTGAGGTGTAGAGTCTTTGGTGGATTGTCTTTTTAGTTGTAGGGTTGCGGTTAAGTCAAGAATATCCTTCATGGAGCTAGTGTAGTGGTTAGTGAGATTTTGAGCATCTAGCATGTCTTCAGGGGTTAGTAGGATGTTATCGTTGAGGGATGTCAGCTTAGTAAGGTTGATATTTCTTGTATTTCTTTTCTAAACTTTAGGTTTAAGTACTTGTGCAGTAGTAGTTCTCAGGGGTATAGTGATGAGGAAGGTGATGCAGTGATGGTCAGACCAGTCAAAGGGAGAATAGATTTAAGTTGGATCGAGTTATCTTTCGCTAAGATAAGATTTCAGATAGCTCCTTTGTTATGTGTGGGGCTGTCACATACTTGTATCAAGTTGAGGTCAGAAAGAAATGTTTTGAGGCTGCTAACTCTAGGGTCGTTCAGATCATTCCAGTGGAGATTGAAATCGCTGAGAAAGATTTGAGTACCATGTTGGCCAGTGTTTGTTGTGATGATATCCATAATTAGTTCTACAAAGGAAAGGTTATCACCAGGTGGATGATAAAACGTGTGTAGTTTGCAATGAGGTTTGTTCTTGAAGGCGATGTCGATACAAAGATATTCACATGATGATAGCATAAGGGACTGTGAATGTTAAACTGAAAGGCTGTTACGGTGAATACATACAGTGCCTCCACCTGGTCTGGTGGATCTGTCAAGTCTGGAGCTGTTGTAACTAGGAGGGACTAATATGTCAAGGACAGGTGCAAAGGAATCATTTATCCAAGTTTCTGTCAGGATAAGGAGATCAAGTTCATGTGCTAGGATGCGATCCGCAAGGTCCACGGCTTCTACAATTGAGTAGAATACATTTCAGAAAGGGTTTGTGGCTATCCGGTGAAGTCTGGGTAAGTGTAACTCTCTTGAGGTTGTGTTTGTTTATAACTCTATGGTTGGGTTTAGATTTTCTGTGTGGGTTTGCAAAGTTGGATTGGATTTGACTCTGATTGTCGATGCTCTCATGATGAAATGAGTTGTATGATAGTAGGAGTATGAGTCTGAGTCAGTTAATCCGATGGCCCTAGAGGGTGCGTTGGGGCAGGGGAGTGTTCTTCATCTCAACTGCGGGCGCTTCGGGAGGGATGAAATCAGATTGGTTGTGGGGTGTGTTGAAGGCAAGGTAGGATGTTCATGGTCATGTGTAGTCAAACTCAGATTCCTGATTAGCCAGTGATTGGTAGTGGATTTAGTGGTGATATGTATAAGGCTTTTGTAGGAAAGTAGGATCTGCTTCTCATGGTTACCCCCACTTTTTGCTTGATGTGATGCTGTTTTTGACTAGTCTGTCTGAGATCTTGCTAATCAGGACCCCAGTCTATCTGCTTTTCCCTAAATTGTTGTGTTCAGTACTTAGGTACATCCCAGATTGGATACTGGGGTACCCTTGTCAGTCCCTAGTATATGGTACCCATGTACCCAGGGCATAGGTACCCCAGAGGTCTCCCATGGGCTGTAGCATGTATTATGCCACCCATGAGAGACCATTCAAAATGGAACTACAGGCCTGCCATTGCAGCCTGTGTAAGTTGGTGCATGCACCACTTACTAAAGATATAGGTTTACTATATCTAAGGGTCACTGCACTTAAAACCTATAAGTCACCCCTATAGCAGGCCTTTACAATCCTTAAGGCAGGGTGCTTGGTTCTAAGTGAGAGGGTGCCCCTGCATGAGCAGGACACCCCTGCAGCCTACGGAGTCCATTCTCCAGGGTTGTCAGTTAAGCAGCCATATACTATATAGAGGGGCACCGCGTAATCGCGCGATGGCCATCTCGAAAAAACGGCTGCAACTAATCCTATCATGTTTGGTATCAAACATGTTGGAATCATACCCCCACACTGTAAACTGTGTGGGAGTATGATTCCAAGCACTGGAAGAGCCCTCAGTTAGGCTCTCAGTGTTCCCGGTACCAGCCTTCTAGTCCCGGACATCACAAAATGATTGTGCCGACCAGAGACACATTTCTGCCCTCCTGCTTCTGAGCCAAGCTCCAGCAGGGGGAAGGAGAACAATAGGCATCCTGTCACAGGGAGGTGTGACCACCTCCGAGACAGGATTTAGTGTATTAGGGCTGGGTGGGTGCGCTTCCCAGCGCCTGAAAGTCTGCATGAGGGGCACATTTCATGTCCCTGTCCATAGTCCATAGTCCAGTTCATACCAGTGCTGGGAGTCCCGCTCTGGCACAGAACTGGAAAAAGGACATGAGAGTAACCTCCCCCCTGTCCAGACCCTCCCCTGGGAGGGTCCCCTGAATCTTCCCAACCCTCTCCTTAGGGTACTTAAGGGCTTACCTGGGTGTAGGTCCCGAGATTCGTTGTGGGATAAGATTCACAACTGAAACCACTGCACTTCTACCGTCTGGGCACTCTGGACTTCACTGGTCTTCGTTTGGGCCTGACTTTGTCTCCCTTCCAGTCTGCTGCATCGTCTGAGCCTGTGCCTCATACAGGAACCTTCCAAGGCCTGTGAAGCATCAAGGACTACCGAAGTTATCTCCCTTGGAGTGAAGGAGTCACCGCAACTAAGTCGACCGGTCTGCAGAGCCCAAGCTCCTGCGGACTCCGTGGGTTCTGCATCACAGGTGGAGGTTTTCCACAGCTCCCGAGGCCTGCTCTACCATCTCACAATGTTTGAGGCCAGTAGTCCTCGTGGGGGTTGCAATAACCAAACATCTGAGTACCGCATCCACTTTGCAGTTGCAAAGGCTTGTTGACATCTTTGGGCTCCAAGTAGCCCCAACCTCGACCACCTCCAGTGACCACAATCTTCAGCCACACCGCATTGTGTGCCTCGTGGCCTGCATCTTTTGGTGAGCTGCTTGAGGTCCTCTCGCGACTCCTGTGCCTCTGGCCTGTGGGTCCATTTGAGGGTCACCTTTGTTTTCCTTCGGCTCCCCTGATTGCTCGGGGAGTGCGCTGACTCCCCTGCTTGTGGTGCATCTCCTGGACCTTGCTGGTCCCAACTGAGCACCTCCTTGACATTCTGTGTGGGTTGCATTTGCCACGGGTTGTTAGTGCTCACGCCGGACACCGACCCCTCAGTACTCGATATCCTTCATGGGACAGCTTGTATTTGGGTCCTGGTCATCCACAGCGTCGCCTGGTCCTCACAGCTGCAGAGTCAAGGTCACTGTCATCTTTCCTGAAGCACCCGACATCGGAGGGCATTCGTCTTCCATGTCTCCTGGTCACCACTGAGTGACATAGAGTCTGTCTCCTCTACTTTCAACTACTCCTCGTCAAGAATCCATGTTTTGGATTCCTCCGGACACTTTCTCCTCCTCCAGCAGCACCTCTTTCCTGAAGTCCTCTATTGGGTTTGACGGCGGTTTCCGACGCCACTTTACACCTATGCACCCAGCTTCCCTGGGATAGGTAACTTGTGTACCATGGTATCCACGGGTGGGGTGGCTCTCCAACCTTCTTTCTTCCACAGGGTTTCTTCAGGGTCCACTGGGAAGGATCCCTAATCTTTAAAAATCCAACCGCCACTTGCACATAGACGTGTAAGGAGCACGCTGTCGTGTTCACACTCTGCACACGCACTCTGTGGGGTCCCTATCTACTTACCTTAAGTGATTCTGTGGGTGCCCAGCAATTCTACGTCCTCTCGACATTGTCTTGACTCGAGTCGTGGTTCTTATACCACTTTCTTAGCATATGGTCTGGTCCCCCCTGGGGCCCACTGTGTATTACTGCTATTTACTGTGATTCCTTTGCTTTAGTATTGTGTGCTTTGTGTCTATCTCCGTGTGGGAGATACTGAATGTACTAGATAGTGTTATATAATAAATACATATTTTTATAAATACTTTGTGTGGTTCTTTTTCATTTAATCTATAGTATAAGATTGCATTCTGGTAAAACAAGCTGCTTTACACTCCTTCAAGGCTAACCCTGAAGGCTACTCTCCACAGCTACCACTTGGATAGCTTTCTAAGGTTGTCTGAGACCTCCTAAATCACCATAAGGGGTGTCTGGACTGGTGCAAGGTGCCCACTTACATTAGTGGACATCATATACCAGGCCAGCTTCTGACAGCTTTGTAAGTCTGCCTTACGTTGATGTAGGGTTTGTGAAATCACATCCAGCCTGGATGCAAGTACGATGTAGTAGGGTCTTGCAGAGTGGGGAAAGGCAGTGATGAGGTGTTAATATCTGTGGTAGTGGAGTATTGTTAGCCACCGGGGAGAAGCGCTGGGGGAGTGGATTCAAAGGTGGGGTCTTGGGGTGTGGGAAGTGTAGGCAGCAGGGTATTGATTTCTGTGGAGATGTAGTGCTGTCGGCCAAAGGGATGTGGATTTGGAGGTGGCAGAGAGATCCCAATTGGGTGGAGGGGAGCTCGGGTGCATTGTAGGAGGAGGAGTCAATGACATCTTGGTGAGTGGAATATTAGGGTTAGGCATTGGGGATGCTACTAGTTGTTGCATGGGGGGTCAGATGGTTCATCAGGGGTAGAACGTGGTTTTAAAGTCTATGGGGTCGATTCCGATCCCGGTCGGAGGCGCACCTAATACCATTCGGTCGGGAAAAAATCCAGGCGAATGCCTGTTTCCCGACCGATCTGCACATACGTCCGAACGAGCAAGTACGATGCGCACAACTGCCCAAATCCCGACCCAGTCGTACTCACCCAATACAGGTCCTGTTCTCCGACCGAGGTGGATCCGGAATCGTAGAATCGAGCCGCACGGAAGCAAAAATGCAGCCCCGTCCGGCCGGACAAGTACGATGCGCTTCCCGTACGCACCGAACCCGTCGCTACGCACGGCACGTCAAAGCATCCGGTCGAGGCGCACATAAGCTCCGATTCGCGCCACAACACGATCCACGGCTACGAGACGAACACGCCAGCGACGAGGACGAGGCGAAGCAAAGAGAAAGACGAACGAGACGAACCAACCATGAATCCCTTCGTGCCGATCCTACCAATATTCTACCTCTATTACCGGAACAGGCACGGACGCGTACGGCGCAGAAGGTAAGTCAGACACCAACAACATAAACAAACTACACGTACCCGACACATCACACACAGAGGGATGCAGAAATACCTACACCAGCAACAGCAGCACCATAGGGGCGGGATGGCCCTCACCAATGCCACACATACACATAGGGGCCTGTATGCCTACCACTACTACCACCCCTACCCATGGGGGCTGGATGCCTGCCACTACTACCACCTCTACCCATGGGGGGCTGGATGCCTGTCACTACTACCACCCTTACTCAGGGGGTGCCAGATGCCTACCACTACTACCACCCTTACCCAGGGGTGCCAGATGCCTACCACTACTACCACCCTTACCCAGGGGTGCCGGATGCCTACCACTACTACCACCCTTACCCAGGGGTGCCAGATGCCTACCACTACTACCACCCTTACCCAGGGGTGCCAGATGCCTACCACTACTACCACCCTTACCCAGGGGTGCCAGATGCCTACCACTACTACCACCCTTACCCAGGGGTGCCAGAAGCCTAACACTACTACCATCCTTACCCAGGGGGTGCCAGATGCCTACCACTACTACCACCCTTACCCAGGGGGTGCCAGAAGCCTACCACTACTACCACCCTCACCCAGGGGGTGCCAGATGCCTACCACTACTACCACCCTTACCCAGGGGGTGCCAGATGCCTACCACTACTACCACCTCTACCCATGGGGGGCTGGATGCCTGTCACTACTACCACCCTTACCCAGGGGGTGCCAGATGCCTACCACTACTACCACCCTTACCCAGGGGTACCAGATGCCTACCACTACTACCACCTCTACCCATGGGGGGCTGGATGCCTGTCACTACTACCACCCTTACCCAGGGGTGCCAGATGCCTACCACTACTACCACCTCTACCCATGGGGGGCTGGATGCCTACCACTACTACCACCTCTACCCATGGGGGCTGGATGCCTGTCACTACTACCACCCTTACCCAGGGGTGCCAGATGCCTACCACTACTACCACCTCTACCCATGGGGGGCTGGATGCCTGTCACTACTACCACCCTTACCCAGGGGGTGCCAGATGCCTACCACTACTACCACCTCTACCCATGGGGGGCTGGATGCCTGTCACTACTACCACCCTTACCCAGGGGGTGCCAGATGACTACCACTACTACCACCTCTACCCATGGGGGGCTGGATGCCTACCACTACTACCACCTCTACCCATGGGGGGATGGATGCCTGTCACTACTACCACCCTTACCCAGGGGGTGCCAGATGCCTACCACTACTACCACCCTTACCCAGGGGGTGCCAGATGCCTACCACTACTACCACCTCTACCCATGGGGGGCTGGATGCCTGTCACTACTACCACCCTTACCCAGAGGGTGCCAGATGCCTACCACTACTACCACCCTTACCCAGGGGTGCCAGATGCCTACCACTACTACCACCCTTACCCAGGGGGTGCCAGATGCCTACCACTACTACCACCCTTACCCAGGGGGTGCCAGAAGCCTAACACTACTACCACCCTCACCCAGGGGGTGCCAGATGCCTACCACTACTACCACCCTTACCCAGGGGGTGCCAGATGCCTACCACTACTACCACCCTTACCCAGGGGGTGCCAGATGCCTACCACTACTACCACCCTTACCCAGGGGGTGCCAGAAGCCTAACACTACTACCACCCTCACCCAGGGGGTGCCAGATGCCTACCACTACTACCACCCTTACCCAGGGGGTGCCAGATGCCTACCACTACTACCACCCTTACCCAGGGGGTGCCAGAAGCCTACCACTACTACCACCCTTACCCAGGGGGTGCCAGATGCCTACCACTACTACCACCTCTACCCATGGGGGGCTGGATGCCTGTCACTACTACCACCCTTACCCAGGGGGTGCCAGATGCCTACCACTACTACCACCTCTACCCATGGGGGCTGGATGCCTGTCACTACTACCACCCTTACCCAGGGGTGCCAGATGACTACCACTACTACCACCTCTACCCATGGGGAGCTGGATGCCTACCACTACTACCACCTCTACCCATGGGGGGCTGGATGCCTGTCACTACTACCACCCTTACCCAGGGGGTGCCAGATGCCTACCACTACTACCACCCTTACCCAGGGGTGCCAGATGCCTACCACTACTACCACCTCTACCCATGGGGGGCTGGATGCCTGTCACTACTACCACCCTTACCCAGGGGGTGCCAGATGCCTACCACTACTACCACCCTTACCCAGGAGGTGCCAGATGCCTACCACTACTACCACCCTTACCCAGGGGGTGCCAGATGCCTACCACTACTACCACCCTTACCCAGGGGTGCCAGAAGCCTAACACTACTACCACCCTCACCCAGGGGGTGCCAGATGCCTACCACTACTACCACCCTTACCCAGGGGGTGCCAGATGCCTACCACTACTACCACCCTTACCCAGGGGTGCCAGATGCCTACCACTACTACCACCCTTACCCAGGGGGTGCCAGAAGCCTAACACTACTACCACCCTCACCCAGGGGGTGCCAGATGCCTACCACTACTACCACCCTTACCCAGGGGGTGCCAGATGCCTACCACTACTACCACCCTTACCCAGGGGGTGCCAGAAGCCTACCACTACTACCACCCTTACCCAGGGGGTGCCAGATGCCTACCACTACTACCACCTCTACCCATGGGGGGCTGGATGCCTGTCACTACTACCACCCTTACCCAGGGGTTGCCAGATGCCTACCACTACTACCACCCTTACCCAGGGGGTGCCAGAAGCCTACCACTACTACCACCCTTACCCAGGGGGTGCCAGATGCCTACCACTACTACCAACTCTACCCATGGGGGGCTGGATGCCTGACACTACTACCACCTCTACCCATGGGGGGCTGGATGCCTACCACCAACACCACCCCCACTCATAGGATGGACAATGCATGACACAACCAGCACACCACAACCTAGGGAATGCAAGAAAAAGACATCCCCCCAACACCATGACAAGCGTGTGTAGACTGTGTCAAATGCCTACAACACTGAACATGACTTTGAACATACAATGTGACCCCCTATCACATGTGCCACACATATATGTGTGTGCCCCCCACAATGCAAGCAGGCCATGACCATTGTGGCAATGGGGTCCAAAACCCCATCATCACAGTGACCAAAATGTAAGTGTGGGGTCCATAGCTGAAGCACATCTTGAACATTGTGGCAATGGGGTCCAAACCCCCATCATCACAGTGAGCAAAATGTAAGTGTGGGAGCCCATAGCTGAAGCACATTCAGAACATTGTGGCAATGTGGTCTAAACCCCCATCATCACAGTGACCAAAAGGTAAGTGTGGGGTCCATAGCTGAAGCACATTTTGAACATTGTGGCAATGGGGTCCAAACCCCCATCATCACAGTGACCAAAAGGTAAGTGTGGGGTCCATAGCTGAAGCACATCTTGAACATTGTGGCAATGGGGTCCAAACCCCATCAACCCAGTGAGCAAAATGTAAGTGTGGGGGCCCATAGCTGAAGCACATTCAGAACATTGTGGCAATGGGGTCTAAACCCCCATCATCACAGTGACCAAAAGGTAAGTGTGGGGTCCATAGCTGAAGCACATTTTGAACATTGTGGCAATGGGGTCCAAACCCCCATCATCACAGTGACCAAAAGGTAAGTGTGGGGTCCATAGCTGAAGCACATCTTGAACATTGTGGCAATGGGGTCCAAACCCCCATCATCACAGTGAGCAAAATGTAAGTGTGGGGGCCCATAGCTGAAGCACATTCAGAACATTGTGGCTATGCGGTCTAAACCCCCATCATCACAGTGACCAAAAGGTAAGTGTGGGGTCCATAGCTGAAGCACATTCTGAACATTATGGCAATGGGGTCCAAACCCCCATCATCACAGTGACCAAAATGCAAGTGTTGACAAAGAAAAAGCTGCAACTGCCAAACTGCATGGATGATTCCTGGTCACAGAACATAAAACCCATCAGTGGCAAAGTAGTGCATGTGTCCCATTGCAACATTGATTGGGGGAGGCAAATACTGCAGTGCAAATAAGACATACCTTTGGCCATGTGCAGAGAAACAACACCCATGGGGGCTGACACTGTCAACATTCATCAATGACACAATGACAGAAGTGACCATCAGAATGCAGACCCACATATTTGCACCAATGGGCACACAAATGCACATAGCCTATGGAGACTGTAGATGTGAGGTGAACAGATACCATACCATGGCAGCAATGGGACACACAAACCATGATCATTGTGCTGACCGATGACCTAGGAGTCCCAGGGACAGCAGGGGAAACCCACCAAACAACATACAGCCAATGGCACACCAAAGATATGCCAATGCAGTGGTGCAGATGCACAAACACAAACAGGCAGACCCACACTACACATCAAACACAACAGGTGAGGGGGGTGCCAGTGTCCCCAGGCAACCACACAACACATGAGGAGGCCTGAATACCAATTACACAGATGTGCATACAGTGCCACACAAAGGTAACTCATGGATCCAAATCCCCTATGTGGGCAATCAGGCATTGTCAGATGAGAGGGAGCACAAATCACACATGTCACACAAGCATGTAGGAACAGCAACTGACACAGCAAGACACAGACACACCACAGCACTACCCCTAGGGCCCCCACAATGTGGTGACCCTGGGCTGCATTACAATCCCACTGTGATGACAAAGCTAAATGTCGTTCACACTGTGAACCACAGTCATGTGTCCTGAGCAACAAACTACCATCACACCTACACAAGCACAAATCAATCATCACGGCCAGTAAGCCAAGGCCAACATGGAGGCAGGGGTCTAGCCGGGCAACAACTCTCATCTGCACACACTCAACACCACACACCTCGACCTCCAACAATGTGCAGCAGTGAAGCACACATGCACTGGTGACATTGCACATGCACCCATGACAATCCCAGGGTGGTGGGTGGGAACCAAGGTGCAGAAACACATCACACATGGCCACTCAACAAGACTCCTGAATGTCTGACACACTGCACACTACACTGTACATGGACATGTCGGCAATACCACACCAACCAATGGGATCCCAGCCACAGTCACACACCAATGAAGAAGCCAAGGTCACCCAGAAAGAACACACATAGACAACTACCAACATTGCAGCCCGGACCCTGAGGAGTGCCAGCAGTCACACACACAACGTGTCACAATCACTGAAAGATAACACAAACTGGAAATCACATGACAGGTGTAAACAACAAGTGCCAAGGGGAATCCTGACTGTGACCCATCTGCGTCTGCACACAAACTCAGCCCTGACAGCAAACACACCTATGGGTGACACCCTGATGACCAGTAATGTGCCATGCACCCACATCACAGAGAATCCAGGGAGAAGACTTGGGGGGAACATAGGTCAACTCAGCAAGCATCACAAACAGGTACAACACTAGGGATCCCAGCATGCACAGCAAAACGGAAGTGAACACACAGACATGCTCATACAACACACACCTTGGGCGCAGGCAATGTCACAGGAGTACACATTGCCATGAGGGGACTCCACTCCTGTGTGAGGAAAGCTGTGCCATATGTTGCCTCAGTAGGGCTCCATCATGTCAGCTGAGCACTTGGTCACACAGTCAACAATTAGCACCAAATGAAGGCTCCCGTAACATCAGCCTGGTCATGGGAGTGCCAACGAAATCATCAGCACAGATCCAACACACTTGTATAGCAATGTTGCACTGACAACACAGATGAGTCCTTCCCCATTGATGCCCAAACCTGCATGTCCAGTGGAGATGGCCACACGGTCAGGGAAGTAGACTAATTGAACAATGGCAGGCACAACAGATGTGCAGGGTTGGAAGCCACATTTGTGAAATTGCTAATGTAAGTAGGAAATCCCATTGCCAAATATTGAACACATGACACCCTCAGATGCTGCTAAGGATGACATGGATACACCACAGGATAGGACACATTCCCCCTGGACCACATGTGTTCCTGCACAGTAACACTTCATTATCATGAGACCAAATATCACCATCACTGCAGCAAGGGCATGGTTAGCATCATCAACATCATGTACATCAGAAGCAAAAGCACTAGAGAACAGAAAGGTGCTTTATTCAGCATATGTGGGTCTAACAGTTGATGTCTAGCAAAAAATTAACAAAGGCCAATGGCCAGTCCAACATGAAAGTCAAAACAGGGTGACAGTGGCAGATGTCACCCTACGCATGCCTGCACTGATGAAAGCCAGGGACAATCCCCTCGGAGGGGCATACGGGGGGCAGGCCAGGCACCGCAGGGACAGGACGATGGCTCACCAGAAGGAGGCAGGGCAGGGGTGGTGGGTGCTGGAGAGCCACTGACAACTGCAGTGGAGGTGTCTGACATGGTGTGTGCCGGCACAAGTGGGGGGCATGACTCTGATGGTGTGGGTGCCGGCAAGACTGCAGGGGACCGTGCAGATGGAGTGGACAGGTTCCCCACTGCAGTGCCCAAGTCAGACAGGGTGGTAGTGGACTCCACTGCAGTGCCTACCTCCAGGGGAGGAGAATGGGGATCAGGTAAGGTGGGCAGGACAGAGGGGGAGGACACCGTCTCCACACCAGTGGCACAGACAAGCGCAGCGGGGGTGTGGGGCCGGAAGAACAAGTGGCAGGGGGAGAAGGCCTGATCCTTTTGGGGATGGTGTATCTGTGGGTGGGGGAACCTGGGGCAGGGTGTGGTGGGGGCACCTGTGGAGTGGGGGCCTGAGGGATGGAGGAAGGAGACTTGGTGCCTGAGCTGCAGGGCGGGGGCGGGGTCTTGCTCTTCCGGGTCCGGGGGACTTGCGGATGGGGGCGTCAGTCGGTCTGCGCCTGGGGGAGGGTGTCCGGTGGCGAGGGGCACTCCGCTCCGTGTGGGTGGGCTTCCTCTTCCCCCTGAATGCTGTATCAGCTGGATCGGAGGGGAAGAGGCCGAGGTCACTGAGGAAGAGCCGCTGGGTCTTTGGGGTTGCAGGTGAGGCAACGGAGGGGGCTTTGGAGGGAGAGGCAACTGTGGACTGCGCAGTGCTCGTGGATGCATGTGTGTGTGACTGGGCCCCATCCCCTGTGAGTGTGGTTTCAGTCCCCTGACTGTGCGTGCATGTGTGTCTTGTCTGTGGCGTGTGTGTGTGTGTGCTGCTCGTGTCTGTGCTGGTGTGTGCCTGTGCCAGTGTGTGTGTGCTTGGGACAGGTAAGGTGCTGGGGAGTGTGGATGGGGCAGAGACAGGAGGGGTGAGGGACTGTTGGAGGAGGGACACTGCTGCCGTCAGGGAGGAGTCCATGGACCTATTGCCCCTCTGTAGGGCAGACATGCCCGATGAGATGCCCTCCATGAACGACACCAGCTGAGTCAACAGAGTGGTGTGTGCATGGAGGACACTCAGCATCGCTGTCTGCCCTACATGGAGCTGGCGAAGGAGGTACACAGACTCCTCACTCAGGGCAGCAGGGGACACAGGGGCAGGGGGTGCGGTGCCTGGCCCGAAGGAGACACGCTCCCGAACATGGGAGCCTCCACAGACCTCGGGAATGGGAGCCGATGGGAGGGCGGTGGTGGTGGTGGTGGCGGGGACAGCAACACTAGCTGGGGTGTGGTGGCTGCTGACACCCGCCTCCATAAGGGAGTCATCCTCCGAGCTGCTGTGGTCCTCAGCTGAGGTGGATGGTGCTGAGGACTCCTCGGTGTGGCTCCCCTCGCCCTCCGTGCCACTGGGTCCCTCCGACCACTCCTCGGCTGTTGACCCAGCTGGCTCTGCGGCTCCTCCTGGTCCGTGGAGCTGTCCCCTCCTGTGGCCGTGGATGTATCTGCAAACAATAGGGAAACAGACAGACATCAGTCACCTGCACTGAACGCACACACCACAGTAAGTACAGCACAATACAGAGCAAGGCCTGGCATCCTTAGTTGAACATTGCTAAAATTGCCCAAACAGAATAGGAGAAGCCAATTGTCAGTCTGATCGTCAACCATGGCACTCACATCCCACCTGGCCTTGCACCCATCTGTCTGGTGTCCGTTGGCTGGCAATACCCCAGTGTGGACACATGCACCACCTACACAGTAGTTGGACGGTGCAGAGAACACGGTGAAGCATGTGAACATGCACACATCACAACTCTTGCCACTGAGTCAATACAGGTGCCCGGATGAAAGTGATGCCCAGAGTCAGATATATGAAATGCATGTGATGCATACCAGCGACAGACACCACGATGCACCCATGTGCTGATAGCCATTGCCACTATGGTGTGCATGTAGCACATGTCACTCCCCTGCAGGATCACTCATAGGAAGTCACATGCCATGGCACAGGCATGCCTGCTAAGTCATACATCACTGTCTCCAGTCACATGGGCAGGGCAGCCACACAACAACAGTCTGCACTGTGTCACAATAGTAGGTCACGGGGAATGCAAGTCCTGGAGCTGAACAAGTGCACATGTACATCCCCCACACACCACATCATCTGAACCCTTATCTGTCCAGGTCATACTGATTGGACATATGGGTGACCTGTAACACAAGCCTCTGAACCTGAGCACCTCACAATCTGCTGTGAATGGGAAACAGCTGCATGGACCTCACATTCGCATACCCCAGTCTGCACGGTCAGGTGTTCAAACACCTATGTGTCACACAAGTATCGTCTCCTATGGTCACATCTCCGGTGGCATGCTGAGCTCCAACCGATAAACACCCCAGCAGTCCTGACATCGAAGCCACAGCACACTGACACAGAGGCTGACACTTGAGGGGACATATCACTGAGCACAACGTGTCAGCTGATACACGGGAGTGGGAGTACAGAGTGCATTGCATGGCCTGGAGTAGGCATGACTGTCCTGCCCCACATGAATGAGGGATGAACCCTGGACAGTAGGCAGCTGGCTAAGTATGTGTGACACACGTAACATACACACTCCTGGGGCCCAAACATAGTTCCCACCCGCAGCTTGGGTGTGTGCCAGTTGCCCCAGGCACTTGTGGTGGATCAGCTCAGCAATTGTACCACATATCAAAGTAACACGCAGATTACATGTCAGAACACAGGCATTGTGTAAGCAATGGACCCACCCATGATGCCCACCACAGTTAGGGGAACAGATGCTGTCCCCCACCTTGAGTCAAGCAAACTGCAAGGACACAGTACCCAAGTGACACAATTCCCTGACTGCAAGGGCCACACCTGGGTATCAGATGAGGAGTGGGCAGTGCACAATCGAGGGACATGGGTCCTGGACCACATGACTGATGTGCTGTGGAAGTTTAACCAGGCCAGAGGAGGGCACATAGCATGGCAGACAGAGTACACAATGCAGTCATGGACTCACCCCCTCCGTGCTGCTCCCTGGCCTTCAGCTGCCCATCCAGATCAGGGAAGATCACCGCCAGGATCCTGAGCATGTGGGGGGTCAGGGTCCGGTGGCCGCCCCTCCTGCGAGGAGGCAACAGCTTCAGCTGGACCCGTGCGATCCTCCGGGTCCAGCCCCGAAGGTCCTGCCACCTCTTCTGGCAGTTGCGGATCCGGCGCTTGTAGTCCCCCACGGATCTCACTGCCCGGACGATGGTCAGCCATATCTTCTGCTTCTGGTGGGCATCAACCTGTGAGGATGACAAAGTGAGAATGCTATTACTACACATGCAACATATCCGTGCATCACACAGTTGTGTATACATGTCTCAATCACAGGGGCACATGGTGTACACAGGCAGTGCAATGATGGCCATGGACAGTATGCCAGCAGTAACTACATGGTATCATTGCCTGGGAAGTAAAACCTTGTTTAAATGCACTGTCACTGCACTATACCTGTCCAGTGCATGTAACTACACACTATGGGGGGTGACAACTATTCAGTGAGCCTGCTAGCCAGTGGCGTGCAGACTGTTAGCCTTGCTAGTCAGACAACATGCACATTTAGGAAGGCAGTGGACAGAACACTCACCTGCTCCCCTGCTTTCCCATACAGCTTGCTGTACTGTGGAAGGAGGCTGTCCAGCAGGGCCTGGTTCTCCTCAGTGCTGAAGGCTGGGGCTCTCTCCACAGTACGTGCCATTGCAGGGTCCAGAGGGTGCAGATACAGCAGCAGTGGTGGTGGCAGATGTCGTCCTGGAGCATGTAGTGCAGGCAAGTGAGCTCTCAGGGGAACAGCCAGCATTATATGTGTGCTGCAGAGGCAGTCACTGTCCCATGTGTCCAAAGTGATAGGTCCAAGTCGTTAGCATCTTCTGAATCTGGCCAATCCATGGAATTGCACCACTTACACACGCCCACAGCATCCTTCAAAAGTTCAACTTCATGACACCCATGAATTTGCAACATTGTTGTGGGTGACCAACTGAATTTCCAGCATCAGACTCGTTCAAAATTTGAAAACGCGTCCGTTGCCAGGCCAGGCCATAGCCAATGGGTGCGCACCGATCGGTCCATTGCTGTTCAACGCGTACCTAGGATACAACGCGTACCCGCACACATTGAATGCAATGGGCCGGCCGGGCACACCGATCGGTCCATTGCTGTTCAACGCGTACCCGGGATGCAACGCGTACCCGCACACATTGAATGCAATGGCCGGCCGGGCACACCGATTCGGTCCATTGCTGTTCAACGCGTACCCAGGATACAACACGTACCCGCACACATTGAATGCAATGGGCCGGCCGGGCACACCGATCGGTCCATTGCTGTTCAACGCGTACCCGGGATGCAACGCGTACCCGCACACATTGAATGCAATGGGCCGGCCGGGCACACCGATCGGTCCATTGCTGTTCAACGCGTACCCAGGATACAACGCGTACCCGCACACATTGAATGCAATGGGCCGGCCGGGCACACCGATCGGTCCATTGCTGTTCAACGCGTACCCGGGATGCAACGCGTACCCGCACACATTGAATGCAATGGGCCGGCCGGGCACACCGATCGGTCCATTGCTGTTCAACGCGTACCCAGGATACAACGCGTACCCGCACACATTGAATGCAATGGGCCGGCCGGGCACACCGATCGGTCCATTGCTGTTCAACGCGTACCCGGGATGCAACGCGTACCCGCACACATTGAATGCAATGGGCCGGCCGGGCACACCAATCGGTCCATTGCTATTCAACGCGTACCCAGGATACAAAGCGTACCCGCACACATTGAATGCAATGGGCCGGCCGGGCACACCGATCGAGTGCTGTTCAACGCGTACCCAGGATACAACGCGTACCCGCACACATTGAATGCAATGGGCCGGCCTGGCACACCGATCGGTCCATTGCTGTTCAACGCGTACCCGGGATGCAACGCGTACCCGCACACATTGAATGCAATGGCCAATGTGTGCGCACCGATCGGTCCATTGCTGTCCAACGCGTATTGCGAATACAACGCGTACCAGCACACATTGAATGCAATGGCCAATGTGTGCGCACCGATCGGTCCATTGCTGTCCAACGCGTATTGCGAATACAACGCGTACCAGCACACATTGAATGCAATGGCCAATGTGTGCGCACCGATCGGTCCATTGCTGTCCAACGCGTCCCTTTACATGTCACTGACATATGTCACCATGCCTGTCACAGGTGAACATATGCCAGCCACATATACTTCCCAGGGAGTGAGGGGCACACCTACAACACCACAGCCTGTCCAAACTGTATCCTAAGGCATGTAAGGCTGCATTACCTATTCCGTGTATGGGGGTGAACATGTTGTTCTGTGGGTGTCACTTGGGGCAGCCACCCCCAGGCTGTGCATGTGTTCATGGGGACAGTATCCTTGGTGTTTCGTGTACATGACCACTGTGATGTGCAACTGTTCATATCTGAGCATGTGGCATGGTCACATTTCACAGTGGTGTATGTGTATGTCATGTCACATGCCCCCTGAGTCCCATGTGGGATGGTATGTTTAACCCAGGGTGACCCATTGGCACAATAGTGATGGTCCTCCACAGTCTGTGTGCATGTTGTGTTTACAATGTCTCGGATTTCATGTGCACAATGGGAGACAGTCTCCACATCCACGTTGTTTGTGCATGGACTTTGATGTTGTGCGTGTGTGTGTCACAGACGTCCATGTCTGTCCTGCCGAGGCAACAGGGACCACTACCTGTGGGGGTCATGGTTGTTTTGCTGTGGTGTATACATGATACGCCATGTCATGCCAGTGTCCATGTGGCAATACAGGGTCCCTGGGAATCTACCTGTTGTTGGGCTGTGATGCCTGGGGCACATCTGTCCTCACATGTCACTGTGGGGTGTGTTTGTAACGTGGCAGCAGGAGATGGGAAATGTGACACGTCCTCATGATACCCAATGGCACAACCTGGGACTTATTGATGCCACTTGTTGAACTGTGATGTTGGATGTTGGCCAAGTATGTGCCATACATGTCCTTACGGAACTGCACACATCATGTACTTGTGCCTCATAATGATGTATCGTGTGATATTGAGTGTGTACAATGCCACATATGTGGGGTGAGTGACAATCTTTCTTTGTTCACCTATGCACTGCAGGGCACCAGCTGTCCATAGACCATTCCCTGACCTGGCAACGATGGTGGAACGTGACAGCATCCGAAGGTACCGCTTCACCAGGCAGCTGATTGATGATTTGGCAGTGCGCTTGGCACCACACCTGCAACCTGGCCGGCCGTACCCTACAGCGCTGACCCCCAAGGTGAAGGTGATGGCAGCCCTACACTTCTTTGCCACCGGTACCTTTCAACACATTCTGGCGACTGCTGGTGGGATGTCACAGACCATGTTCAGCCGTGTGCTCCACGATGTATTGGGGACTATGTTGATATACCTGAACCAGTACATCTATTTCCCTAGACTCCAGCAACTCACTGACGTGAAGAGTGACTTCTATGCCCTGGGGAGGATGCTGCATGTCATTGGCTCCATTGATGGGACACATGTGGCTTTGGTACCACCACAGGCCCAGGAGCAGGCATACAGGAACCGCAAGCACTACCACTCGGTCAATGCACTGGTGGTCTGTCTTGCAGATATGACCATCTCACACGTGTGTGCCCGTTTCCCCGGTTCTGCACACGATGCCTACGTGATGAGGAGTAGTCGCATCCCGAGGATGATGTCACAGATGCGGAACCAGCGTGCCTGGCTTGTTGGTGTGTACTGACTTTGTACCATTGTGTGTGTTCTGCAATGTAGTGTTCCACCCTCTTTTCCAACTCAGCTAATGTGCAATTAATTGTCTGTATGTAGGTGACTCCGGATATCCCAACATGCCGTGGTTGCTGACTCCCCTCAGGAACCCTGTGACACCAGCCCAGATGCGCTACAATGAGGCACATGGTCGGACGAGGAGAGTGATTGAGCGGACATTTGGTCTCCTGAAGAGCCGCTTCTGCTGCCTGGACAAGACAGGAGGGTCCCTCCCATATGCCCCAGCAAAGGTGTGCAAGATTGTCATCGTCTGCTGCATGCTACACAACCTGGCAGTGCGGAAGGAGTTGCCTCTCATCCTGGATGACGATGACCAAAGTCCGCCACCTGTGGAGGATCCTGGCCTGGACCACGATGCCAGTGATGATGATGATGATGATGGTGATGTCCGCACACAGCTCATCACCAACTTCTTCAGCTGAATGTAAGTATCCAGAGATGTCATGTAACTGATGTGAGTTTGCATGATATGTGTTGGTGGTGCTCTGGTGCTGTTTGAGTGTGTCCATGTGCTACATGACTGTATGCGTGTAGCGATGTGTCCTTACAGGTAGTCTGTACTCCCCAACAGTGTCGACATGCTAACTTGGTTCTGGGTGGGTATCTTGTGACATGTATTGGGCATGAGTATTGCAGTTCTGTCCTGTTCTTCAGTGCTTTTGACTGTGTGTCATTTCTGTCCTTCACAGGGTACTTTCAGAGTCGTTTGGTCAACTGTGATCCCCGACACCGTGATTCGACTTCCAGGGTGGTAGCTGTCGTGTCCCTACAGGTGATGTGCACCCCACCCATGGGCTTCCTTCCTTCTACACTTGTTGACTGTGTGCCCGCTGCCAGGTGGGATTACCTTGCATCTGTGGTGGTTACAACATGTTGCAAATGTGTAATAAACCTGTGCTTCACTTTGTGTTGTGCGTTGTCTGTGGTCACACATCTGACTGACATTTGCTTACTGCACCAGTGGGCTAGTTAACACAGACTGTGAATGGGTGTTGGGTCTGTGCAATGCAACGTATTTCCTGGCAACATCAGTATAGGCGATGAGTCAGATGGCCATAGTGTGTATGTGTTGTGTAGCCCTGGTGGTGTGCCTCCCTCAAATGTGTGACGTCGCCATGACTCACATGCCGGTGTTGTACTTGCTGTAGCAGTTAGCATGCACAGTGTCATTTCCCAGATCATCATCGCCACTTCAGAGACAACGTAGGAATCACAACAGAGGCAAGTATGGTGTATTAGTGAGTTTATTGACATACAAGTGTGAGTATAGTGCACAGGATGGTGGGTGCTGTACATTGTGATTGTAATCCAAAGTTCCTAGATGATTTGGAAGTCCAGGTAGCAGAAATGTCCAGAGTAAAGTCCACAGTCATCTGAGACATTGGTCCAACTTGAGCTCCCCATGTCATGTGGGAGAGTTGTGTTGCAGTCAACAGGGTGAACAGTTTGCGCACAAAGGTGATTATCCAGAACAGGTTTTGGCTTCCTGGGGGTTGCACATGGCCATCGGCCTCTCACTTGCCCCTCCTCGGACGGCCCCTCTTCTTTGGGGGGGACCCTCAAGTGCAGGCTGCTGAGGTGCAGGGGACTCTCCGCCAGAGTCATCCTCCCTCCCTGTGGCAGTTGCAGTTGTTTCAGCACCAGATGTTGTAGGCACACAGGGAGGTGTTGACTGGTTGCTGCTCATCTGGCGGAGGCATTGTAATATGTCCCTATGCACCGCCGTCATCTCTTGCAGTGTGTCCCACTTGGACTCCACGCGGGACATGTGTGAGTCCAAGCGGGCATGATGGGCAGCCTGCTGCTGTTTAATGTCCCTGAGGAGCCCCACTACCTGGCTGAGCTCTCCGGTGCTGGACTGGTACGCATCGGCTATGCGTGCAAGTTGTGGGTCATCATGCAGTCCAGACCCCTCTGCGATCAGTGACCTATGTCTCCCACCCCTCCCACCACCCCTGGCGACACGTGCAGTACCTGAGGTGGCACGCACAGGTGACCCTGGGCCCCCTTGGGGGTTGTTGGTGGTGTTGGTGTCCATGGCCCCACGTTGGTCCAGGGTCCCTGTGCTGGTGGTGGTGGTGCTCCTTGGTCTTTCCATGTCGGCAGGGGTGGTATGTGTGTTGACAGTCGTTGGAGGGGTGGGTGCAGGGGGTGCAGCTGGTGGTCCTGCTGGTGCTGCATGATGACTTGCTCCGGAGGTGCCAGGTTGGTCTTCTTCATCCGAGGAGGGCAGAGGCTGTTCCACACCAGTGAGCTCCGTATCCTCTTGAGCCTGGGACGGGGACTCCTCAGCGTCTGCTGCTGTGTCCCCATCATCACCTGTTTTTGGGAGACACACACAATGTATGTTATGTTTCTGCAGGCATCAATGGTTGACACACCTGACAGTTGTGACTGTGCCTCTGGATGCGGGCCTGTACATTGCATTGTCCTAAGTTGTCACAGTCAGGGGTTGATATTGGTGTAGCACATTGTCCTGCATTATTTGGGCATTTCCATGTGAATGTTGGGGTGTGTACATGGTCTGCATTGGTTGTATTTGGTTGACATCCGGCCCTCCTTCCCACCCAGCAGATATCCCACCATGGAACGTGCTTCCATTGCAGGGAGTGCAATTTGACTTTCAGGATGTCAGTCAGTGGTGTCCTGCTGTTGGTTGGTGCACAGTTGCCAGCAGGGCCTTGTGCTCCCCACAGCAGTAGCCAGTGTCAGCCATCTTGTCAGTTGTTTTCCACTCCCTGTGATGTGGGCATGGTTCATGGTGGTGTTGATGTGCGCATTGTGAGGGTGAGCAATATCTGTGACTACCACTCCCATCATGCTATTGCCTCCACCCCCTTCCCAGCATGCCCATACTTCCTTCCTTTTGAGTGTACTTCACTGTGTGTGGGTGTGACAGCAATGGCAAGATGGCTGACAGTGGTGTCCTGCTGTTGGTTGTTGGCCAGTTCCCAGCATGGCCTTGTGTTCCCCACAACAGAGCACCAGTGTCAGACATCTTTTATGGGGCTTTACACTCTCTGTGAGGTGTGCATGCTTCAGTGTGAGCTTGCTGGGCCATGTGGGGGGGGATGTTGAGCTGTGACTACCACTCCCATCATGCTATTGCCTCCACCCCCTTCCCAGCATGCCCATACTTCCTTCCTTTTGAGTGTACTTCACTGTGTGTGGGTGTGACAGCAATGGCAAGATGGCTGACAGTGGTGTCCTGCTGTTGGTTGTTGGCCAGTTCCCAGCATGGCCTTGTGCTCCCCACAACAGAGCACCAGTGTCAGACATCTTTGAAGTGGCTTTTGACTCCCAGTGAGGTGTGCATGCTTGGGTGTGTTCTTGCTGGGCCATGTGGGTGGGGGATGTTGGGCTGTGACTACCACTCCCATCATGCTTTTGCCTCCACCCCCTTCCCAGCATGCCCATGCTTCCTTCCTTTTGACTCAGCTTCCCTGTGGGGTTGTGTGCCTGTGCTGACAAGATGGCTGACAGTGTTATCCTGGGGTTTCTTTTGCCACAAGTCCCATGTGTGTCCCTGTGCTTCACACTGCATGACCCAGGGTTGTGGTTCTTTGTGGGATATTTGATTGGTGTGTGAGGCAATGCTTTCTCCCAGGTGAGTTGTGTGTAGTTTGTGTGGGTGGAGCTGCTGGTGACTATGGTCAGTGCTGTGAGTCCTCCTTCCCACCCAGCCAGATATCCCACCATGGAACGTGCTTCCATTGCAGGGAGTGCAAGTTGTCTTTCAGGATGTCAGTCAGTGGTGTCCTGCTGTTGGTTGGTGCACAGTTGCCAG
This sequence comes from Calotriton arnoldi, assembly GCA_963921515.1. Taxonomy (NCBI): domain Eukaryota; kingdom Metazoa; phylum Chordata; class Amphibia; order Caudata; family Salamandridae; genus Calotriton; species Calotriton arnoldi. The sequence goes on from CAWUFW010004423.1 coordinate 447,229, forward strand.
CAGGGCCTTGTGCTCCCGACAGCAGTAGCCAGTGTCAGCCATCTTGTCAGTTGTTTTGCACTCCCTGTGATGTGTGCATGGTTCATGGTGGTGTTGATGTGCGCATTGTGAGGGTGGGCAATTTCTGTGACTACGACTCCCATGATGCTATTGGCTACACTGACTTGCCCAGCATACACAGTATTCCTTCCTTTCAGTGAGCTTCCCTGTGAGGTGGTGTTGTGGTGGTGGCTACATGTCTGACTGTGTTTGTTGGTTATATTTGTGCTACTGCCTAGCTCTATTTGTTGTTAGGTTTGTACATGTCATGACACAGTTACATTTCACTATGAGCTGGCATGTATTGTGTCTATCTGGCTGACATACACATTTTGGGATGATCTGTTTTGGTTGGTGTGTATTTGCTAAGGGTGCATGGTTTGACTCTCCCCTTGACAGTGATGTGTGTGTATTGTGGCACAATATTGTGTACATTTGTTGTGTACTCACCAGGCTCTGGGATGTTTTCTAGTCCATAGACGCTCACTGGTGGTAGGATGGCCCGCACCTTCTCCTCCCAGGGCCTGAGGTATACTGGTTTGGCAGGAGGGCCACTGCTGGTGTGTTGGCTCAAGATGTAGTCCTTCTTCAACAGCTCCTTGACCCTCCTGCGCACGTCATACCACCTGTTCTGGATGTCTACCTTTGTGCGCAAACATGGTGATTGTGCGTTCACCCTGTCGACGATCCTCTCCCACATCTTGGTTTTCTGCGCCATGGGTGTCTGTTGGACCAATGTGCCAAACAGCTGTGGCTCTACCCTGAGGATCTCATCTACCAGGACTTCCAATTCACTATCTAGGAACTTATGATTCTTCTTTGGGGGCATGGTGTTGGGTGGTGCTGGTGTGTGATGTGTGTGTTGGTGTGCAAGTGAGGGTGTGTGAGTGTGTGTTTTGCTGGGTGTATGTGAGGGTGCTATTTGTTGTGGTACTGCTGGTGTGTGGCTTGTGTGATGGATGAGCTGTGAGTGTGTGTGTGGTTGCTGTCTGTTGGTGTTGAGTGCTGGCAGGTAATTTGAATTTGCAAGGGATCATGGTAGGGATTTGTGTCCTTTATATGGGTGGAGTTGTGGGTGTGTCTTTGTTCCCTGTTTCCCCCCAGTATTTATTTGCTTTGTGATAGCTTGTTTGGCCTTTTTTTGTGTTATTTTTTCCTTGGTTCTTTTTGTGCATGTAGGAGACGTTCTTGTGACCGAGTCGGACCCTCCAGTTGTCTCGTGCGAGCCTCTCAGATTCGTTCACGCTGTGTTTGTGCTGTTTTCTGTGCTGCGTACGCGTCGGTCGCGGGGTTTTGGGTTGCTTCGGCTCGCAGTTTTGAATGCGTGTCGGTCGTGCGGCTTGGGCTCCGTGCGACTCGGTCGTGTTTTCCACGTGTTGCATCGTACTTGGCGGGTAGGAGTTCGCGGGTACGTTTCGTTCGGGATTCTTCCTGGTGCGTGTCGGTCGGTTCGATTCGCGTGCTTTTCCGGCCGGATGGCTGTTTTCCGCGCGGCTCGGTCGTTCGGCTTGTGTTCCGTACTGAGTCGGTCGGATTTAGCACGCTTCTCATCGTACTTTGCGGGTCGGGCTGCACCGGTACGTGTCGGTCGGTATTTATTCCGGCTCCGAGTCGGTCGGAACGTTTTCCGGCCCGAATCGGAATCGGCCCCTAAGTGTCTCTGAAGAAGTTGCTCTGGGTGTGGGGTATGGATGTGGTGTGGTGAGGCACTGTAATTGATAGAGGTGGGCTCGTATTGTCTTGGAGAAGTAAGAGAGTACATATTGCGCGCCTGGTTAGGAAGGACTTGGGAGAGGGAGGGCACATTTGTGGCTGCAGATTTTTTGATGAGGGAGAATATTTCCTCAAATAATTCTAGGTTGCGATCAGAGGATTGGATGAGGATTGTCCCATTGTTGTAAATGGTGATGGTTGCTTTTGCTCTGTAGACCGAAGAGGTAGCTACCGAGAGTCTTAAACCATGAGGAGTTTTTTTGGATAAGGAGATCAGGAGCAATGAGATTAAAGCTTTCTCCAGTGTGCTCTTCTTCTCGTATATAGGATGATGCCACTTATACCTTTATTGATGCTGAAATATGGGTCAGAGATAAGGGTTTCTGGATGAGTTTTGACAACTCTCTGTTTTAAATTCTTAGCAGCCTTTTTTGTTAGGTTCAGGGTGTGCTTGATTTTATAAGCATGTTTGCCAAATTGTTATAGTTTGTAATCGATTGTTATCAATGGATCCATATCAGACGAGATGAGTCGACTTTGTGTTCTGTAATGAAGGGGATCAACCTTAGGTATGTTGTGTAGGCGAGGTATTGGTTCAATTACACATCTTTCCAGATGATTGTTGGAGAGAGGATGGATAAAGTGAGAGAACAGAGAAAAGCTTTGCTACGCGTGGGTGTGTCATCTAGGTCAAGCAGAGATTAATGAGGGCCCTCTGATTAATGAGAATCATATTAACAAATCAATATTTTATTATCATCCCATATTTGAGTGTCATTTTCCTTTCTCATTTCCTTACAGTTCTGTTTCAAAGTTCATTTCTTCTCATATGGAAATTGGATCTTTCAAGAACACTGGATGGGCCTTCGTCAAGAGAAACCTTTGTTTATTGACCTGCTCTTCTTAGTTCCAAGGAGGTAGGTGTATTGTTGGTGTATATTTGAAACTAATTGGGAGGTTACATGCCTACCTTGCAGAAAATAATTCACCTCTTTTTGTTGTCAAGTTTGATGCATTCTGATAGGACATTGTTTAGAGTATATATTTCAGTTGAGGAGTTTATGTGTTAAACTATTATGTATACTTCCACAGATATCCAGGTTTGCGTTCCAATGTCTGCTCACAAACATTATGGTTTAGATGTACAAAACACTGGTTGCAAATTGCAACTAGTCTTTTTGATGGAGGTCGTAAATTGTGACTCACTGTAATTGGTGGCCATCACAGGGATGGTGGCCTGCTGGGATCATAGTATGTTTGAGCATAGACAGTAGTCTTTTACCTATGTCCCAGCAAACTTTTTTACTTTCACAAAGAGGAAGGAGGCATGCCAAGGGGACCCATTCCCTTTTGCGAATGGATTACCACCTCATGTTGGGAGATGGTAATATTCTAATCTTTTGAGACCGAATTTCTGTCATAAAACATTGTTATTTGCAAGGGACACCCTAAACACACCCCTTCCTAATAGTGATTTGTTATGCTCTTCTAAATCCATTTTGTAATTGGGAAATCTGTTACTGAATTGCAAGAAGAGTTTTGTACATTTCAAAAATAATTTTTGCTTTCTTAATCTCTGAGCGGAGTGTTTGCGATTACACAAATTCTTTGTACATTTAGCCCCCAGTCCCTTACTCTGAAACCAATAATAAAACAACACCATAAAACTCTGCAAGAGCAAATGCTGATGTTTTCTTTTGTGGTAACCTACATGTAAAACAACACAATTTTGAGTTATTTTTCTTTTTTTTGATGCATTTTTTATTGAGAACAACAAAGGGGGGAGCCATTAAGGGGAAGGTACATAGCCATAGCTTCCACATTCAAGAATACAGAAACATAAACATTTGTCAGTGCTTGAGCATTCCAGACCTATGGTGTGAAAGGCAGTCCACAAAAATCATCCTGTTGGGATTACAAAGTAGAATGCAGAACATCTGATGTACATAATGAGAACTAGCTGTAGGGAGAACCAAACATGGTTCCCCCTTCTTGGGCCCTAAGGGTGGAGAGTCTGCGGAGGTGCAGTGCTGGGTAATGTCTTGCCAGGGACAAACAGTAAGCTATTGGGAGTTGTGCTGGAGTGCCCCGCTGTGGGGACATGACAGAAATGCATTCCATCTGTCACTTTTTTCTATACTTTAGTGTGTCACCCTAAGACGTTGCTCCTGTGCACACTGTGTCACTGGAACCAAGATGTCCCTGGCTCATAGGCCCATATCTAAGGTGAAACCAGTCCTGGATTGCTTGTGTCCTGGCTTAGGGAGGACCTCGCTTGGCAGTTAGGGCTGGACTGTTCCGATTGGAGCAGGGTCAAGAGTGATTTGCACATAGCTGAGCCCAAACTGAGGTGACATATGTGCAAAATAGCAATGGATTGGGGTGCAGCCCCGAGTAATTACCAGTTGTTGAGTTTAATTCAAGGATTCTATCCATCACTCTTTTGAATACTTTAGTGTGTCGCCCTAAGTGGGACACGTATGCCCCAACGTGGGTGCCCTCCACACTGTGTCATTGGAACCAAGCTGTACACGGCCGATGAGCTTCTGACGAGTACGAAACTGGTCCTGGGTTGCTTGTGTACCGGGTCAGGGAGGACCTGGCTTGGCAGTTCGGCCATAACTGATAGATCGGAGAAAGGGCAAGAGTGATTTTCACATAGCTGGGTTCAACCTGAGGTGACATTGTGTGCAAAATAACAATGGATTGGGTTGCGGCCCGAGTAATTACCAGTGGCTAAGATTAACTCAAGCATTCCATCCATTATTTTTTTGGAATTTAGTATGACAGAAACAGAGACAACAACTAGGGGTGGGTGTAACTGGCATAATTTCTCAAGCTTAATTACTGCAAAATTACTCTGGTGATTCTGCATTTTGCTCTATTTTCTTAGTTCAAAATGCACCATTGTTCCAAAATGGGCCCGAGGATTTATTTTGTGCTTAAAAATTAGCACTAAATGCTACAGGATACGAATAGCAGTAGTCAGCAGCCACTCACTCTCTCTTAGGGGCATATTCTCAAGGACTTATCGCCGAGTTAGCTGCACTTTATCACAGCCAAAGTGGCGATAGATTTATCGCACTATTCACAAGCAGGTGCTAACAGCCGATACCGCCAGATATCCTGTGATAGCAGCCCCAAAAAACATCACCACGGATGACCCCGGCAACTAATGCTAATGAGATGCAGAGTAGGCGTTCCTGTACAAAAAGCCGCGAAAACACCACTCCGCAACATTTTAAACGACCAGCCAGCTCGGCGAAAAGAAGCCAAAACAGGCGATAAGGCACGTTAGCAGCAGGGATTCAACACCTGCTCTTACCTGGTGTTAAGTCGGACGCCAACCTGCACCACAAAAGGGAGCCCAGAGCAGAGCCACACCTGAAGAACAACAGATGCCATGGAGCTACTGATCATGCAGCTCGGAGCCCCAAGAGGGCCACAACACCCACCGCCACCACACCCAGGCCCGCAACCCCCCCCGGATCCCCTTGCCCCCCCCCTGACCACCACAGAGGCAGCGCAGACAAAGACAGCGGACCTACAGAAAATGCACCAGCCTCACAGACCTAAGCCAGAGGAAGTCATTGCCCACTACAGGCTCAAAAGGACAACCATCCTCCGCATCCTGACCCACATTGCCCACAGGCTGACGGTACCTACACAGCGGACAACCAACATCCCTCCGCAGACAAAGCTGCTGGCTGTTCTGCACCTGTTGGCCTCTGGTACATTCCAACCAACAACTGCCAGAGTCGGAGGAGTCTCACAGCCAGCCCTATCCAAGTTCCTCACACCTGTCTTGGATGCCATCATCAGCTTGGTACCCCAGTACCTCCACTTCCCCCACACTGCGCAGGAACAGCTGGAGACCAAGCAAGGCTTCTACGCCATAGCTGGATTCCCGCACGTGTTGGGGGCAATCAACTGCACACATGTACTCCTCAGGCCCCCTGCCGCCACTGCACACAATTACCGCAACAGGAAGCACACACATTCCATCAATGTGCAGGCAATAGTGGACCACCGGGGACTCTTCTCCAATGTCGTCGCCAACTACCCAGGCAGTGTGCATGATTCCTTCATCTTCCGGCAGTCCATCATCAACCAGCGCTTTGAGGCTGGCACCTATGGGAATGCATTGCTCGGTGGTAAGTACCAAATGAACACACCACACACCTCAACTCCCCAGTCATGCAACTCACGACTCTGGGAATGCCCACGTCACAAACACACATACAACATGCCAAACAACATGCCCACCTACCAGACACGACAGCACAACTTACTGTGGTAACCTGGGCTAGCCATGTACACAAGCCATCAATGGCCTGGCACTTCTGCCACACAATAGCAGAATGTGGGGAGAGGTGGGAACCAGGCATGTGCGAAGGAGGCAAGTGACCCATGAGTGAGAATGTACACAATGCCAAGTGTGGCGTTGATGTGCTGGCCAGACTGCAGTATACAGACCACAGACATGGCCATGTCGACACATACTGCTGGTGTTTGGAGTGTAGTGGATAGTGGATGCAACATGTCACCCCAGGCAGTGGGGTAGAGCGCGGAAATGTAGCTTGTTACGTCCCCCCCCCTGTAAGCGTGAGCAGAGTGGGCTGGCCCGGCGTACGCCAGGCCAGCGTCGGGGTGTGAATAAAAAGCCCATTGCTCGGGGCGTGGTCCTCTTCCGGAATGGCCAACGTGTCTGCCAGGGCGGTGCCTCTCAGCCCGCCACGAGGCCGACGCCGTGAGCGGCAGTGCCTGCCATCCCGTGCGCCTGCTGCACCCCAGGCCGCTGGGTCCCAGACCCGTCTTGGCCGCCCCAGCACAACCAGGCCCCACTGCTCACCTGCCGACACCGGCGTGTGTCAAAGAGGGCCCACCATGTGACGGTGCAAGCTCCAAGCCCGAGGCCAGCGACCATGCAGCCTCCTCAGACCATCACAGCCTCCGCGGCACAGGCCCCCAGCACTCCTTTCTCGTTGACATACTCCACCGCTTCCTCCGGCCAACACTGCGGTCAAGTAGGTCACACATTTGGAACTGAGTCTTGATTTCATTATGGCCGAGTTCATAGAGTTATGGCAGAGTTTATATCACTGTACTCCCTTTGATCTGGTGCCACCAACTCTGTGCATCGCAAGCCAACGACATGTGTCTGTGGGCCCCTGCTGCCGGCTGTCTCCGGCCTACACTGCGGTGAATCAGGTCACACATTTGAAACTGAGTCTTGATTATGCAATGTCTGAGTCCATATCATGGTACGCAAGGAGAGGAGTAAGAGGAAGCCGCGGTTCAGTCCTGAGGCAAAAAGGACCATCGTCACGGAGGTGATCGAACACTACCAACAACTGCTCTGGTGCCACAAGCTCTGCATCGCAAGCCAACTACACATGGCTGTGGGCCCCTGCTGCCCGCTGCCCCCGGCCTACACTGCGGTCAATCAGGTCACACATTTGGAACTGAGTCTTGCATCTTTCATGGCAGAGTTAATACCATTGTACAGGCCTCATCGCAGACTGCATCCCCTTTCAGCTCTGGGGCCACTAACTCTGTGCCACGTAATGCAGGACACTCTCAGGTAGAACTTTGGTGGCGTCTGAGTCCATGGCCTGGGGGTTGTCTTCATCATCATGTAGCTGATACTGATTTTGAGTAAAAAATGGGTCGGTAGCATTCATCTCCTCCATATTGCCTGTTTCTGCTTGGTTCTGCCCTCTGCATCATGCCCTGGAAGAACACCTTCCACTGTCCCCCGAAACACTGCGCGACATTCACCTTCGACACCGACGAGGACCCGCTCAGCTCCCGTGGCCCTACCTCAGTGCACCGCAAGTCACGGTCCCATGGCGGTGTGCCTGTGCCGGCTGCTGTGCATCCGGGCCCACCAACTCTGTGCAGCACAAGTCATGGACCCTTGCTGTTTGAAATTTGAACTTCTGATTGTCCGATCACTCTTGTAGTTGTTGCCAGCACCACCCACTCCCTGAGGGCTGGCTTACACTGACTCCACAGCCATCCAGCACAGGCGTCACTGGACATGTGGCCCTGGCAATAAAAGGGGCCGGGCGCACGTGCCCGTAGCCAGTTCCACAAACCATCTAAGTGTGTCCGTGTGGTCATTATGTATGTCTGAGGGCCCCAGGACCTACCACATGACATTGTGCTGTGTACAGCGGACGCAACCATGTCACCTCTGGCAGTGGGGAAGACCTGGGACATGTAGCTGTGTCGTACCCCCCTGTCAGCGTAAGCATAGTGGGCTGACATACGACAGTCCAGCGTAGGGTTGTGGATAATCAGCCCTGGACCCTGGGCGTTGCTAAGTGTTGGCCTTGCCAAGGAAGTGACTAATGCGTGTGTCACTATTGTAGTGTCGGCGCAACACGTCCCGCAATGGACAATGTTGCGATGTAGCATGCCCCCGGAGTGCGGCCTCGGCCGAAGGGAAAAATGAAGGAGCGCAAGCCCGTCCGGGATCATACATGCCAACTGTTGTGTGTGTCGCTATCCCCGCAGCATAGGCCAAAGGTCTACCCTCAACCGCATTGCGAGTTCAGCCAGCCATGAACTCTACATCTGTGTCCGCCCTATCCTTTCCATAGGCCTACACAGACGTGGCCGCCCATCTTCGACGCACAACATCACAGTGTCGTTGTCAGGCTTGTGGACATGTGCAGACAGGCATGACAATGGTGTGCCGTAGGAGTGCAAGTGATGCAACCGCGCTGCGCACACTAGTAAATATGCACGGGGAGGGAGGGGCAGCAGTGAGGCTATGTAATACACATTGATGCCGCTCATTTGCTACAAGCAGTACCTGTCAAACGGGAATCACTAAAGTCACACATTTCACACACCAATGAACTAGTGGGCCTGCCAACACATCATGCAGAACCAACTTTTGACTCATGTTTCTATGCACTGTCACAGGTGATCAAGGATATGCACTCTGCCCTTGGATGATGGCACCTCTCCGAGCCCCGAACACACAGGCCCAGAGGCAGTACAATGCGGCCCACATACGCACCAGGGGCATCGTGGAACGCACATTTGGCATCTTGAAGTCACGTTTCAGGTGCCTGGACATCACAGGTGGAAGGCTCCTGTACAGCCCAGGCATCGTGTGCAAGATGATCATTGCCTGTTGTGTGTTGCACAACATATGTGTGCGCAGCAATGCCCCATGGCTACAAGTGCCTGATGCACCGGACGATGAGGAGGAGGATGAGGCAGGTGGACCACACCCCACTGCAGCAGCAGCAGGACTAGCCCGTAGGAACACCATCATTGACAATTTCTTCACATGAGCACGTCACATTGTCACAGTTACCAGCAATCATGGAACAGTACAAAATGACCACAGGCACAGCATGTGCAAATAAACGCATTACAACACACATTCCCTGTGTGCAAGTTACTCCTCTGTACAAGCACATCGCTCTGACAGGTGTAAGTGCAACATGTAGTGCTGACAATCTCACTAATTGGAAATGGATGGTGGGTGTGTCACCTCTGTACAGAGAGGCTGTTGGGGTGTCACGTATTCGAAATGCCATTTCTGCGTGTCAAAGATAGTACGGTATCCCACTCATCAGCGTGTCACATGTGTCCAAAATCATTACATATAGGCTGCCATTTGTGACCTACAATTGTCAACAGGGATACTTTTGGGGTCAAATATGTACAACCATGATGCAGGGATGCACCCTGTGACACATGTCACACAACATGAGCTACATGGACCTAAGGGGGAATCACTGCCCCTACATTCGGCCATGCTTTCATACTTGATTATTCATCGACATGGCACATCTGTGTGTATCAGGATGTATTTTTCACGTTCAGTGGAGTGTTGAGGCTGTCTCAGTACTGGGCCATGCAGACAACACTTAGCAATGTTGCCCCGTGGAGGGCCAGCCTGAGTCCTTTGGGATTGACAAGTTACTCGGAAGGGGAAGAGTCCAGTCCGCAGGCTGATTGCTGTGTCATTGTTGAGCATACAAGTGATGGCAGTCCATGTCGAGGTCCAAGGTTGGTGTCGCAGAATGTGTCGGGGGACAGTGGAAGGTGTTATTCCAGGGCATGATGCTGAGGGCAGACCCAAGCATTAACAAGCCATGTGGCGGGGATGAATGCTACTGCTTCCTCCTTACCACTATGGCAGATTCCTCCTCATCTTCGTCCTCTGACGTTTCATGTGCCTCACATGTGGGCGTTGGTGTTTGGTTTGCAGCACTGTGTGACACTGACACATCAGGGGTCGGAGATGTGGATGTTGTAGTGGCAGCAGCATTAACGGCGCAATGTCTTGTGGCATCACTCTCATGATGAGGTTCTGCAGGGCATGGAAGGTCACAATGACAGCTTCCTCGTGTGCAGCCGTGGTAGCCATTGTTTGCGCCTGCATTCGCTCCATGTTCTCCATGACCCTCCTTATGTTTCCCAAATCACGGATGACATCGCTGTAGCCACTCTGACTGGACAGTTGTTGTTGTCTCCGAGTCATGACTCCAGCGACGCCAGCCATGGATTGTTGGAGGGCATGGGGTGGACTGTGGGTGTCCGTTAGGGACTGTAAGAGGTCCCTGATGGGACTTAGACACCCACGTATGGCATCTAGTTTGGCTGCCATGAGGTTGAACCCCACCCGCACCTTTTCAGCCAGCTCCTTCTGGCAGTCTAACACACGGCGTTGGAACGCCATGTGTTCTTCGGTGAGGTGCTGGGAGCCAGACGTGGTGGTGGGTGCTTCGTACTGTGTGGTCTGTGCAGGGAGTGGGATCACCTTGATGGTGCTGGGCTGCCCTGCTACTGGAGGTGGGGTGCAGTGGTTGTCCATGAACCGTTGGTGTACATCGTAGTCGATGTCCTGGGAGTCGTCTCCATCATCACTGACGTGTTGTAGGGTCTGCTCTGCAGGAGGTGTTGATTGTTCCTCTGCAATGTGAAGGGGAGATGCAGTTTCACAGTGTGTTCCATGTATGTTGACGCATTGGCGGAGTTTACATACAGACTGCATGGCAATGTACATTGTGACTGTTTGTGAGGAGATGCCTATTTGATGCGGGACAGTGGACATTTGTGCTACATCACAGATGTGTGCTTGTACCCGTACATTGTCATCTCACAGTTTCCTGCTATGCCAGGTGTGATTGGCCATTTGGTACACACATGCGGCACCAGTTGTGTCCTGTGTTCTGTTGTGGAAGTGTTGCAGTTTGTACCACATTGTCATCAGTGTTGAGGTGCTCTTATTCTTATGTGTGTGATCTGCATTGTGGGTTAGTCACACCTGCAGCTCTGATTTGGCTGCCCCTTCTCCCTTTCAGGCAGTGTGCCTTTGACTTCTGTGCTTCTACCGTGCTGAGCTGTTGCGGGCTTGGGTAAATTGGGCTCTTGGTCGAGTTGTGACTCTTGGGCATGGTTTGTCCGCAGATGTGTGGTTGATGTCGGGGTTGTATGTGAACGTGGTTATGTCAGAGCGTGACCTGCTCCTTTCCGGATGTGGTCCACACTCAGTCACCTCAGTGTCGTGGCGTGCGCCATGTCATGGTAATTGGACTGCAGCCATGCTAATTGTCATGCAGTGTCTCTTGCATTGTCAGTGTGGCTCACGGATCCGCAGCTTTGCTGGGTTCAGCACATGTGCATGGTTTTGTTGTGATATTGGTGATGTGTGGGGAGGGCCCCCTCTGGGCACATTGTCGACGGGGGCCTACTTGCTGTTTCTATGTGTGCTGCAGTATGCCAAGGAGATCAGGGACATGGTCCAGAGTTAAGTGGGTGTGCAGTGTGCCCTACTTAATTGTGCATGTGTGCCATTGTGCCCATCTCCCCCCGTCCCCCCAGTCCCTGGTCGGTACTCACCCTGTTGGTGTTGTGTCGGGTCATGTTGAGCAGTGTCCGGATCCACTTCTCCTGGCACCGTGTCACGACTGATGACTGTAGCCACCATTTTCTCCATGTAATCCAGCTCCTGGTGTGCCGCTGGACCCCCACCTCCAATCTGCGTTGCTGCTTTCATGTTGGCATCGAGTTTCTTCTTGTTTTTGCCCTTCACATCATTCCAGCGCCTCTTGACCTCTTCCATTGTCCTCCTCAACTCTGCAACTGCATTCACATGGTCCAAGATAGTCTGCCATGTTTGCGTCTTTGTTGCCAATGACACGTTGGAGGTGACGGACAGTTGTTGGTGGTGTTCTGTCACCTCCGTAACGATTATCCTGTTTTCCTGCGGACTGAACCCCGTCTTCCTCTTCCTCTTCTCCTTGCCCTTCCCCGACCCCGGGCTACCTTGCTGGTCGTCTGTGGGGCTTGTGTTGTTCGCGTTGTCCTCGGCACTCGGTCCGGGTGCATCCATGGTGCTACGCAGTTTGATTTCTTTTGTTTGTGTTTTTCGCTGATTTTATGGTGCATTTTCCCGCATGACGCGTGGGAATAGCAGGCCTGTCGCTGGTTACCGCTGATTTTTGACTCGCGATTTGGGGCATCGCACCTTTTTTCGCGTTCATGTTTCGCATTGTTTCAGCGTCGCGTTAATTTTAACGCGGTCATTTGGCACGTTATCGTGAGACTATCGCCTGGTGCCGCCGGGTTGTGAATGCTACATTAACACGGTGTTATTTTCCCGCGATGTGCGAAAGTTGCGTTAAGCTAATTTTGCAATGATTATCACACGTTCTTGGGAATATCCCCCTTAGTTTGTTACTCCTGTGGTAGGATTTTTGCCCCAAAATACTCTTAATTACTCAAGCCTGCATAATTGCGTAGCATGTTGAAAGGGGGGGGATGTCACACGCACAGGGAGCTATATATGGGGAAACTATGCATGCAGTAACTAAGGGCGTGGGAATTGGTCGGTGTGGAAATGGGGAGCTGGGTTGAAGTTGGAGTGGTGCCTCACATGTATTGCTGTTGGGGAGTAGGGTGTAGCAGTCAGGAATGTGTGACCCTGGCAGGGTTCGGGGGAGTAACTACTGCCTGGCATATCGCTTGTCATGGCTTCCCTCTGCCAGTGGGTGGCTGTCTAGTGTCATCGTCTGAGTGCAAGTGACAGGTCCTGTTCAAGTCTAAGTTCAGGTATGTGCCTCACCAGTACCCCGGGTGTTATCAAAGTCAGGGGCTTCCAAGAATGCGGCCCACACCTGGGTAAATATCTCCATCCTATTCTGCAAGCGATATATGAGTATTTTGTATGTCGCTGTCTTGTATATTTCAGTCAGCCATTCCATGTGAGTCGGTCTCTGGGGGAACACCAATGAGGTAGTTTGCAGATCTTGGCAGTCATAAGAGCAGTTGCTAATAAACATTGGGCTCGGTTGGTTAGAGTGGGTACGTCAATCGTGTCATGTAGCATAACCAGTTTCCCAGAAAGGGGGACTGGCATACCCAGGGCATCAGTCTGGATATTGCATATCTCAGACCAGTAGGACCGCAGTGCGAGGCCGTAGTATAGAATATACAAGGTGTCACAGCTCAAATGGCAGCACTGCCAGCAGGCCAGGTGATGTTAGAGACCAGCTGAGCGTAGTTCCTTGGGCGTCCAATACCAGTCTTGGAGTGTCTCAAAAAGGGTGTGCTTCAATCTAGATTCCCTGAGGCCCCTGTCAAGGTCCCCGTGGACTTCTCTCCAATCCTCCTTCGTATATTCTGTCTAAAGTAGATCCTGACATTTTGCTGTGTAGATGGGTCTGGAGGAGCTGTGAGTGAAAGTGATGTACCAGTAGGTTATAGAAGCCAGAGACCATGACTTTGAATAGTCCCCAATGTTTCAAGAATTGAACAATGTGAGAGTTGCTGATTTCCCATGGCGGGGCCCCTAGTGTAGTGGGTAATGCATATCTGTATTCCTGTGATTGTGGGAGGTGAAACTCATCCTGGAAGGATAGGAAGGGCTACAAGGACAAGGCACTGAGGAGGTGATCGATAGTCACTATCCTGTGCAAGCGCCATGCTGCCCACGCTATGGGCCGGCTGGCAATGGTATGCTAGCTTAATGCCAGATTGGGGTGACGGTGTGTATGTAGGCATAGCGTCCAAACAATTTGTGGGAGCATCGCCACACCTGTGTGGTAGCAAGTATCATCAGGCTGCGGTTTTTGAGGACATGCTCATTCCGGGCTATAGTTCTGGTAAAGGCCGGGAATCCATGTGTAAGCTGGCGTTCACCCAGAGCTGACGTTCAGTGAAGGTTGGTAGGAAATAAATCAGTAGTGAAAGGTTTAGCGCTGTGGCATAATGTTCCACACTGGGAAGGATCATACCACAAGGTGCCTGTGTGCTATCATGTTAGACATCCTGATCCGGGGTTTCAGTATGTCTGGGTAGGTGGAGGTCTTGGAAGAAGTGTTCATCAGTGTCCAGGGACTGTTGGGGTTCTGGGCTGCACAGTCCTTTATAAAAGGCTGCAAAAGCAGCTGCAACCTCCTGCAGCTCCGATAATATGGCGTTGGAGGCATCTCTAATGGCCATGATAGTCACTTCCCGTTGTTGCAGCTTGCCAGCCAATAGATGTCCTGCTTTCTCACCCTGTTCATAGTGTCGAGCCTCAAGTCGATATAACATATACTCTGCTTTGGCGGTGAAAAGGGAATTGAGTTCCATTTTAACCTTTTATGGTCATCGTCGCTGACCGTCGGACGGTTTTCAGTATAGGTTTTACTAAATGAGTGAATGTCCTGCTCCAGGGATGTTTGTTTGCCTATCCTAATTTTGTTGGCGATCACCGCATCTCTCATTAGTTGGCCTCACAGCTTGACTCACAGGGTGTGGGCTGAGTTCATTGAGCCTCTGTTGTCTGACAGGTAGGTGCTCTTGGAAGGATGCCTTTTCCGTGAGCATTTTGAAACGTGAGACATTGAACCGCCATGGTTTCCTGTGAGGGATCTCGAGGTTCTAATCCAGAAGCATGATCCGACAGGTGGCCGTGAGAATGTCACTAGACAACACTTTAGGTATGGTTGTATGTGTCACAAGGAAACAGTCAATTCAGCCTGAGAGGCATGTGCAAGAGAAATGTATCTGTGTTCCCGGTCATACGGGTGGAGGAGATGCCATATGTCAAAGAGACCGTGGATGTCTCGGATGTCAGTCAGGAGTGCCCTATCCCTGAAGTGTGTTATGTCAGTGGGCCCATCCAATCAAGGATCACGACAGAAGCTAAGTCCCAATCACCCCACAGGATAATATTTGGGGATTCTAGTTCTGTTAGGACTCTATTGAATCATAGAAGGAAGGATTCTTAGGGGCGATTAGGGGCATACACAGACCCTAGACTGAGGACACTCCCATTGACCTTGAGTTTAGCCAGTACATATCTTTGGTCGGGTCAGTCCAAGAGTGCAAGACTGTATAGGGTAGGGATTTTCATTTCAGGATGAAAACCCCACATTTCCTGGAGTTCCCCCAGTCAAGCAAGAGGGAGAGCGAATGCAGCTGCAGAGTACCCAACGTTTCCTGGAGCAGGACGATATCCTCCCATTTGGAAGCCAGATAAGAGATGGCCTTCTGTCACTTGACGTAGAGGGTCAGCCCATTGACATTAAGCATATGATTCACATGGGCAGGATTTAGAGGGGACTGCAGGGGGCATGGTAGGGTAGAGACCAGCTGGTCCGTGTTGGACCTGGTCCTCTCTGCAGGATCACCCCAAACTTTTTCCCTTCACCCTCCACTTTTTGATGAAATAGTTTTTGTTGGTCTTAGGACTCTGTGCACTTTACAACTGCTAACCAGTGATAAAGTACTTGTGCTCTCTCCCTAAAACATGGTCAAATTGGTTTATATCTAATCGGCATATTCAATTTAATTTACTTAAAATTCCCTTGTAGAGTGGTATACCATATACCCAAGGCCAGTAAATTAAATGTTACCAGTGGGCCTGCAGCACTTATTGTGCCACTCACTTAAGTACCACTTTAAAAACATGTCCAATGTCTGCTGTTGCTGCCTGAATGCAGTTTTAAACTACCATGTTGAGTTGTCATTTAAACCTCCTTGCCAAGCCTAAAACACCCCTTGTATTACATATACGTTACCCATAAGGGAGTCCCTAGGTAGCCCATGGAGCAGGATGCTGTGCAATCTAAAGGTTGAGCATGTACTTATAAGTTTAGTGAAAAACTTCCAAATTTGTTTTTCACTACTGCCAGGCCTACCCCTCCCATAGGATACATTGGTGATTCCTTATCACATTTAATACGCTGTAATTCCCAATTGGGAGCAGGTGGATATGTCATGTTTGGTACCTATCAAATTATAATGGTAAACCTTCTTTAATGGTAAAGTCAGATTTTGAAACTGCGTCTTTAGAAATTTGACTTTTTCCTGCCCTTAGCCCTTTGTGCCTCCAGCCTGTCTGGGGGTCACATGACTGGGTGTAGATGACAGACTTTGTGAATTTCTCCCAGATAATCACCCAACAGAGGGATTAGGTGTGCCTCAAGGGTCATCTGCTGGCAGGAAGGAGGAGCAGAGCTGAACACAGCCCCACTTACACCTGAAAAGCCTGTGCTCTGTCTTCACACAAAGGACCTAACAACCCTGTATTGTCCCTGCAGCCAGCTTGGAGCCAGGGCAGCGGAGTCCAGAAATTCCATGCACTTCAAAGAACCTTTCTAGAAGCTTCTCCCGCCTTCCAGAAGAAGGGCAGCAGGGTGTAAAAATAGGACCTTTAGAGCAACTCTTCAGTTCACTACTGGACCTGCAGAAGGACTCTCAGGGGACTGCCTGTTGCTGTGACCTGCTTTGCACTCTTCCAGACTGCTACTGTACCTAGAAGGACTGCTTTGCTGCCTGGAGCCTGCCTTGAACCCTCAGAGGCCAGCCCTGCTGTTGAACCCTGCATTTTCACCTGCACCCAGGACTACTAGAAATGACTCCAAGGGCTAGTTGGCTGGTCTCCTGTTCAGAGCCACAGGAACATAAAAGGCTCCTACCATCTTGAACCCGTACCAGAACCCAACCTGAAAGAGTCCTGAACCCTCAAGAGGTGTCCCACAAGTCTGGGACCCTTGGTTGTGGTGCTAAAACTGCCCAGATGGCCAGTTTCCAAAACTGAGGACTTAAACAAAATTTGGCCAAAATTACTCTGAGAACTAGGAGAAGATCGGGACCAACCTGCTCTCCTATCCGCCCAAGGTGCATCGCCAGTCAGATTGACTTAGCGGCTTCTCCTGCTAGGTTCTTCACCATAGCAGCAAATCCATTTCAGTGGTCCTTCGCCAAAGAGGTATCCGACCTTGTGGAACTGTCTTTGACTACTACCCTCTGCTTTATCCCACTGGAGTTTTGCAACTTCCATTTCAGTGACTAAGTCAGAACGTCAAAATCTTCACCGTGGCTTAGATCCAAGGCAATCCGATGACGACGCTCCCTCCTCGGACACCTCCTGTAGCTTTGCCCCGCTGAACTTTACCTTCGCAGATATTTTTCTTCAAGTCCAAAGGTAAGCACTGACCAGGCCCAATCCACTTCTTGCAATTGAACCGTGTGCCATCGCGGTCGGCCTTAACTTTCTACTTTGACCCGGTCTTGCGTGACTTGATGCTGCCTGCTGCTCTCTGACCCTGCTGAGGAGAGCTGGACTCTGCCTTGCACCTAAGTGATTTTCAAGGGCTTGTTGGCTTGCCTCTTGTTGCTTGAGACTCAGGGCTATGAAAGTCTCTACGCTTGCTTCTGTGCCTGGTTCACTGGAAGTGGACTCAGATACTTACTGTTTTAGTGCACACGCTAACAACTCATGCAATATTAGTACTTATGCTAACAGTACATGCAGTACAATTTCACTGAAACATTGCATGCGAAAATACACTTACTACAATTATAAGTCAAAATTGTGGGGCAGAGTCAAGCCGCTGACAGCAACGGCCGCCTCATCGTAGAGCTCCACTGGTGCACGGAGCGAGCGGTCACCTTTACTGAGCTCCCAGCACCCAAAGCACCCTCAAAGACAGAGAGGGGTGGAGCTGAATTTTAATGCTCGCTTCCCGACCGCCGCCGACAGCCCACTCGCATGAACATAGGAAGGCTTTAAGAACACTTAAGGAGGATACCACCATCATTATCAAACCCGCCGACAAAGGCGGCGGGATAGTGATCTTTAATAACAAAGACTATGATCAGAAAATGATGAACCTCCTTAATGTAAGAGAACATTACCTTCCAGTGTCCCATTCTAGGAATATTCAACTCAAAAGAGAGGTTGGTGAATTGTTAGATTTAGCTAGAAGCGAAAATTGGGTCTGTGAAGAAGAATACAAATTTTTGTATAATTCAGACCCTACTACCCCGGCAATCTATGGGCTGCCCAAGATTCATAAAGATATTGTTGACCCTCCAATGAGGCCCATAGTCAGCAGTATTGGATCGATTTTAGAACCTCTAAGTAAATATGCGGATTTTTTCTTGAAACCCATTGTTGCTAAACAGAAATCATATTTGAGAGATTCTGCGCACGCCATTGCCACCTTTGAGGGATTGGGCTTCAATGGGGTGACCCAAATTTTGGTCACCCTGGATATTGAAGCCCTATATACGAATATACCCAAGATGATACTATTAGAACAATTCGGTCAATTTTGCAGACTGAAGATCTTGGTGGAGGCAACATTAACTTTATTATGAGCTGTGTGAGTATGGTTTTAAAGAATAATCTGTTCTTATATAAAAGAGATCTGTTTCAGCAGATAAAGGGGACCAGCATGGGCGTAACTTGCGCCCCTAGTCTGGTCTGCCTTTATGTTAGCCAATTCGAACAAGTCCATATTTTCAATGAATTGGCTCCTTTTTTGAGAATATTAGTCACTGGTACCGCTTCATAGATGATATTATTTTCATTTGGAGTGGTACCAGTGACCTGCTTGAAGACTTTATAACCTGGCTGAATTTGGGAGATCCTAACCTTAAATTTACATCTCAATGGAGTAACTCACACATCAATTTTTTGGATATTTGCATCAAGGAGGATAAAAAGATCTTAGCGGTAGAACTATATAGGAAACCGACAGATAAAAACACCTTATTGCACTATAATAGTCATCACCCCAAAGCGCAGAGAAACAACATCCCCTTTGGGGAGTTTCTGCGCCTGCGTAGAAATTGTACAACGATTGATGACTTTTATATACATGCTGAAGATCTCAAGAAAAAGTTAAGTGATAGGGGTTATCCTAAAAAGCTGATTAAAAACTCCTTCAAAAGGGCGAGATTTTATAATAGGGAAGCTATGCTGGACATGAACAAACAAAAAAACAAGAACATGGCTACAGAGAAAGTAGTGTTTGTAAGTAAATTTTCATCAATAAGTAACCAAATTAAAAATATAATAAATAGAAATTGGAAAATCATTAATAGCGATAGAGAAAAGCCATTAGAGAAACCTCTGTTTGCATTTAAGCGGAATGACAATCTCCGAAATGCTCTTGTCCATACATATAGAGACATTGAAGAGAGTATTCAAACCACGATATTCCAGACTAAAGCAATAGGGAACAACAAATGTGGTTCCTGCTCAGTTTGTGCACAATGCAGAGTTGATAAAAAGGTCTCTTATAGGAACTTGACCTTTTTTTCTAAAGATCTAACAAACTGCAGGACTAAAAACGTAGTTTACCTTCTGGTCTGCCCATGTGGCCTAGGCTACGTGGGCGAGACTGGTCGGGAGTTGCGGCTTAGACTAACAGAACATAAATCCGCTATACGAACGCAAAAAGATAATGCACCATTGACAGCACACTTTATTCAGTATAATCATAAGTGCGAAGATTTTTGGTGGTTCGTATTAGAAAAAGTTAAATACAATAGGAGAAGGGGTAATGTGGACAAGCTCAGAAAAATGAGAGAACAATGGTATATATGCAGATTAGATACTGTTAATAAGGGTCTTAACTCTAGAGAGGATTGGATGTCATTCATTGCCTGAATAAATTTTGAGTACAATCTGGGCTTCCATTCTGTTTTCATGAGTTCTGATAGAGAGTTAGCTCTGATAGGGAGTGGGTCTTAAATATAGTTTCTATGCAGGATGCTAGAGATCTATTATTTTATCTGTATTTTACGATATTGTTTATTGCTGAGATGGTGCGTTAAGTACCTTTTTTGTTTTTATTGAGATTCTTTAAAAAAAAAATTGTATCTCTTTATAGTCATTAAATGATATTAGGTTATAAACTCATACGTTATGATATGTATGGGGCTTGATCTGGAAGTAAGAAGATAGGACCTGTAAAAAACAAATATTCGAAACTTTTAGAGCGTGAAACTCAATAAGTGGTTTACCCTTATATGTAGGAAAGAGAGTTTATTATTATTATTTTTATTAGTATTTTTCTTTTCTCTTTTATGGGTCCGATTTGCTAGACATGAATTATATTTACATATTATCAATGGACCCTACATTTACGAAGATCGTTGCCGTTTATATATACTTATAATGTAGTAGCCGTGTAGCCCTTTAAACATTCTAATATGGCGCCGGCGTTTTTATAACATTTCATTGAGATGCGTATTTTCCGGTAGAACCGGAAGCAATAGGAGGGGTCAGCCCGCGCACGGCCTGGAATAGAGAGGGGTCTTAGTTATTAGAGCCAGGTGAAGACGTACGTAGGCGCGGTGTTGGGTATAAAAGCATACCACCCAGACGGTAATATTGGCCAACTAACCGCTGAAGGACGAGGATCGCATGTGACGACAGGCGCTAACTGTAAGTAAGACGGCACACTGCTTATGGTCACACTAACGTTTGGCAGTATAGAGTATGTAGTTGCGGGCATATTCGGGAGTAACGGGGGGTTTTGCTTTTAAAATAGTGCAAAACCGTCATTTTGTCTGCTTGAAACGATAAACAGCAGTGAGGGGACAGTTATTTTGGGCACATATATGTGTGCCATATACGGAAGATATTACGGGAGCCGGAAGAGCGGGCTCACTATGTTTTAATTTATTTTGTATAGTTTTTCCTGATAATCGTCAGTCTGGGGTGGTGTGGAGAGTATTTTTACGATAATTATCTCCTTTTGTAGTTGCTGGCATATTCTGGAGTAACGGGGGTTCTGCTTTTAAAATAGTGCAAAACCGTCTTTTTGTCTGCTTGAAACGATAACCAGCAGTGAGGGGAGAGATATTTTTGGCACATATATGTGTGCTATATACGGAAGACATTACGGGAGCCGGAAGAGCGGGCTCACTATGTTTTAATTTATTTTGTATAGCTTTTCCTGATAATCGTTAGTTTGGGGTGGTGTGGAGAGTATTTTTACGATAATTATCTCCCTCCTCTTCCGTGATAAACAATAGTGCACTCGTGTGGTATTAGTAGTAGGATTTTATTATATAGAGTATTATAATATTTTTATACAGGATGGTTAGCACATTGTATAATATGTATTTGATCAGGTAGTAGATCTAAATATTTGGCATTAATTAATGCATACGATTTATCTTTTACAGACCCTAATGTTAAAGAGGGAGTTATAGAGGACGACAAATTGGAATAATTCGTCCAATAACAGCAGTAATTCTGCTTCCATTTAAAGGAGTTTTCTTGATACCACTGATACATAAATAAATTACCTGTGGCGGAGGTCGTATAAAAGGTAATACTAATAATAGAAGATTTTTAGGTTGAAAATTTAACTCGATTAAGTCTTATATACGCTTACTAAGACATGGAATTATTACGTCTTTTAGGTGTGTTACAGATCTGACTGGAAGACTACAAAACCACTTTAGCCTCAAAACATGGCATTAATATAGGATTTTGGAAAACATTTTTTTAATCCAGGTGAGCTCTTATGTTTAGTGTGTGCTACTACCCCATTAATTAAATAAAGCACACTATAGGTGGAGATTAATACTAGTACACCACTGTATTTCCACAGATTTATTCCCATCAATCGAGAACGGAATAGTGAAGACAAGTCAAGACATTACACCCTATTATATCTGTCTAGTACTTTTGATACGATTAGTACTGCCCATGGGAGGTGAGATAATTGTTCTATTCTCCACTCTTTACCTTGTGAGGTTATGGTTAAGAGAGGAATATGTGGGGATGCCTGTATGAGAACTGTCTGCATAGTTAGTGTTTTTACACTAATAAAAACACACTTTTTGGAGTGTGAGTGTGGTGAGAAAGAGAGGGTCGCCATGCAATTCCCAATTGAGTGTTTGTTTATTATTTTTATGCTTTAAAATCGATTTATGTTTTAAAATTGATCTATGATATCCTTTAGGGATCTATGTGGGATATTTTGTGAACAATGTAGACACTATCTTAGAGATGTAAATATGAAAATAGATATGATGAGGTATGATGATTTGGTATAAAATATGTGGAGGTCCAACTACAATATGAATATGGATCTTTGTTTGTTTGCTATTTATTTATACATGTTCATGTTGATGTAGTGGTAGTTTCTTTATGGGACTAAATGATTGATATCTGTTTTTTATCACACAGGTGGTGGTAAAATTGATATTGTTTAATAGAGAAAAATTCTTTTTAATCAAGGAGAGTAAATATGTTTGGTCTTGAAAAAGATGGTTTAATAATCCACCCATCGAAACGCGTCGACGCCCATTTAAATACACAATCTGTCAGAAAGGCGGAGGTCTATGAGCAGTTTATACCAGGATCTATGCCTCAAATATTGGTGTAAAACAGATGTGTAAATAACTAATGATAAATTGAGCCTGTCTGTGCTATGTACTCTCTTTAAGCTATTTTATTCTATTATGTTTTTTTTTAATGGATTGTATTTTAACATGTGACTGTTTTCTCTGAAACTTTTGTGATCTTTGTCTATTTACAATGCTATGCATCGTGTTTATAAAGTATAGGGTTTTCTTGCCCTTTAGTTTTTAATGTCATTTTTGATACACTGTTTTTTTATCAATAAATCGATTTATATATTCTTGTATATTTTATGGTTTATGACTCTCTGTGGGAGCTATATGGCACAATCCCCTCAAGTGTGCATGTGAGGTAATAGTGAAGAAGTATCGGGTTGAATGGAATGTATTGATTGGTTGAATACCAGAGTGTGATATTGGGTCCAAAGGATATTGTTTTTTATTCACTGTATAGTGCCCTATTCCTTTGGCAGTAAGGGCACCTCTTTGTCCTTACTAATCTTGAGCACAGCCCATTGGGCTGAAGAGGTTTATTTCTATTGAGGAAGGCTGATAGCATCCTTACTAAATTCAGTAGATATCCACTGATTATAATATGGACAATTTTAAAACGTTCAGTTTCTCGGAGGATCAATTCAATAGGCTCATTAATCGTAATCCGGGCAGCGGGGTTATTAACACCTCGAATCAATCCAATCATGAACAACTACTTAAATTATATAATTTAAAGAAAAAATTAATTCGTACTGAATTGCATTCAGAGTTCCTTATAGAGTATTTAAAAGCAGGGGTAATACCCATTGGACTCCAAATTAGGAACGAGCCAGGCTTATTCATAGAACATAAAAAATGTTTAGAAACCTGGTCACATATAGCCAACCGATGTAGTCATGATTGGCTTATACTTATTATCGAGACAGCCCAAGAGGTTATTATCATAGAGAAGAAAGTTATTGATGAATTGGAAAGTAAAATAAAAGATACCCCATTGATAGATGAGATTAAGAAGAAATTGGACGAAATGAAATTAGAAACTGAAGGTTATAGAGAATATTTGGTGAATAAGAAAATGAACAAGCTCAGGAAAGATATTGATAAATTCAGTGCGGAAATTATATATCCCTATTTAGGAAAGGATTACTATGACCTTCAAAAGAATCAGAGATGGGAAAAACCTAACTTTCAGAAGCCAATGTATTCAAGGGGTGGTAAAAAACGGATTACCTTTTCAGACACTTCCTGCTCTAGCAGTGATGATGAAGTCCAAAATTCGAAGCCACATGGTAGACTGGGTTTCAACCAAGAACCCGAGTCTTTTTAGGGCAACGCCAAAAGCGAGAACAGGGGAATTTCAGAAACCCCAACAGGGGGAACCAGTAAGGAATTATCCCCCAGGAATATTTAAAGACCAGGAATCGCAGATATTGGCGATAGATAAAATTCCTATTATTAATCTTTCTTCTAAAACCTTAAGTAGATCAGAAAAGGAAGTTTTAGAGAAAGGTTTTAGCTTTGCACCTACAACTGCCCCTAACCAATTTGAATTTGAAAAGGACTTAAAACTCTTCTTTAGAAAAATTAGGCTTAGGGATTTCTTTGCAGAGAGAGAGTCGCCCCAATATGAATATCACGGGGTTTCGTGGTAAATCATCCTTTACTCCCACTTTGGGACAGGTGAACAATAACATAGAAACGTTTGAAAAAACTGTAGAGATTGAGATCAAAAATCTCTTTAATCGACCACATCTTTCACTAATAATTTTTCGCATGAACATAGGAAGGCTTTAAGAACACTTAAGGAGGATACCACCATCATTATCAAACCCGCCGACAAAGGCGGCGGGATAGTGATCTTTAATAACAAAGACAATGATCAGAAAATGATGAACCTCCTTAATGTAAGAGAACATTACCTTCCAGTGTCCCATTCTAGGAATATTCAACTCAAAAGAGAGGTTGGTGAATTGTTAGATTTAGCTAGAAGCGAAAATTGGGTCTGTGAACAAGAATACAAATTTTTGTATAATTCAGACCCTACTACCCCGGCAATCTATGGGCTGCCCAAGATTCATAAAGATATTGTTGACCCTCCAATGAGGCCCATAGTCAGCAGTATTGGATCGATTTTAGAACCTCTAAGTAAATATGCGGATTTTTCTTGAAACCCATTGTTGCTAAACAGAAATCATATTTGAGAGATTCTGCGCACGCCATTGCCACCTTTGAGGGATTGGGCTTCAATGGGGTGACCCAAATTTTGGTCACCCTGGATATTGAAGCCCTATATACGAATATACCCCAAGATGATACTATTAGAACAATTCGGTCAATTTTGCAGACTGAAGATCTTGGTGGAGGCAACATTAACTTTATTATGAGCTGTGTGAGTATGGTTTTAAAGAATAATCTGTTCTTATATAAAAGAGATCTGTTTCATCAGATAAAGGGGACCAGCATGGGCGTAACTTGCGCCCCTAGTCTGGTCTGCCTTTATGTTAGCCAATTCGAACAAGTCCATATTTTCAATGAATTGGCTCCTTTTTTTGAGAATATTAGTCACTGGTACCGCTTCATAGATGATATTATTTTCATTTGGAGTGGTACCAGTGACCTGCTGAAGACTTTATAACCTGGCTGAATTTGGGAGATCCTAACCTTAAATTTACATCTCAATGGAGTAACTCACACATCAATTTTTTGGATATTTGCATCAAGGAGGATAAAAAGATCTTAGCGGTAGAACTATATAGGAAACCGACAGATAAAAACACCTTATTGCACTATAATAGTCATCACCCCAAAGCGCAGAGAAACAACATCCCCTTTGGGGAGTTTCTGCGCCTGCGTAGAAATTGTACAACGATTGATGACTTTTATATACATGCTGAAGATCTCAAGAAAAAGTTAAGTGATAGGGGTTATCCTAAAAAGCTGATTAAAAACTCCTTCAAAAGGGCGAGATTTTATAATAGGGAAGCTATGCTGGACATGAACAAACAAAAAAACAAGAACATGGCTACAGAGAAAGTAGTGTTTGTAAGTAAATTTTCATCAATAAGTAACCAAATTAAAAATATAATAAATAGAAATTGGAAAATCATTAATAGCGATAGAGAAAAGCCATTAGAGAAACCTCTGTTTGCATTTAAGCGGAATGACAATCTCCGAAATGCTCTTGTCCATACATATAGAGACATTGAAGAGAGTATTCAAACCACGATATTCCAGACTAAAGCAATAGGGAACAACAAATGTGGTTCCTGCTCAGTTTGTGCACAATGCAGAGTTGATAAAAGGTCTCTTATAGGAACTTGACCTTTTTTTCTAAAGATCTAACAAACTGCAGGACTAAAAACGTAGTTTACCTTCTGGTCTGCCCATGTGGCCTAGGCTACGTGGGCGAGACTGGTCGGGAGTTGCGGCTTAGACTAACAGAACATAAATCCGCTATACGAACGCAAAAAGATAATGCACCATTGACAGCACACTTTATTCAGTATAATCATAAGTGCGAAGATTTTTGGTGGTTCGTATTAGAAAAAGTTAAATACAATAGGAGAAGGGGTAATGTGGACAAGCTCAGAAAAATGAGAGAACAATGGTATATATGCAGATTAGATACTGTTAATAAGGGTCTTAACTCTAGAGAGGATTGGATGTCATTCATTGCCTGAATAAATTTTGAGTACAATCTGGGCTTCCATTCTGTTTTCATGAGTTCTGATAGAGAGTTAGCTCTGATAGGGAGTGGGTCTTAAATATAGTTTCTATGCAGGATGCTAGAGATCTATTATTTTATCTGTATTTTACGATATTGTTTATTGCTGAGATGGTGCGTTAAGTACCTTTTTTGTTTTTATTGAGATTCTTTTAAAAAAAAATTGTATCTCTTTATAGTCATTAAATGATATTAGGTTATAAACTCATACGTTATGATATGTATGGGGCTTGATCTGGAAGTAAGAAGATAGGACCTGTAAAAAACAAATATTCGAAACTTTTAGAGCGTGAAACTCAATAAGTGGTTTACCCTTATATGTAGGAAAGAGAGTTTATTATTATTATTTTTATTAGTATTTTTCTTTTCTCTTTTATGGGTCCGATTTGCTAGACATGAATTATATTTACATATTATCAATGGACCCTACATTTACGAAGATCGTTGCCGTTTATATATACTTATAATGTAGTAGCCGTGTAGCCCTTTAAACATTCTAATATGGCGCCGGCGTTTTTATAACATTTCATTGAGATGCGTATTTTCCGGTAGAACCGGAAGCAATAGGAGGGGTCAGCCCGCGCACGGCCTGGAATAGAGAGGGGTCTTAGTTATTAGAGCCAGGTGAAGACGTACGTAGGCGCGGTGTTGGGTATAAAAGCATACCACCCAGACGGTAATATTGGCCAACTAACCGCTGAAGGACGAGGATCGCATGTGACGACAGGCGCTAACTGTAAGTAAGACGGCACACTGCTTATGGTCACACTAACGTTTGGCAGTATAGAGTATGTAGTTGCGGGCATATTCGGGAGTAACGGGGGGTTTTGCTTTTAAAATAGTGCAAAACCGTCATTTTGTCTGCTTGAAACGATAAACAGCAGTGAGGGGACAGTTATTTTGGGCACATATATGTGTGCCATATACGGAAGATATTACGGGAGCCGGAAGAGCGGGCTCACTATGTTTTAATTTATTTTGTATAGTTTTTCCTGATAATCGTCAGTCTGGGGTGGTGTGGAGAGTATTTTTACGATAATTATCTCCTTTTGTAGTTGCTGGCATATTCTGGAGTAACGGGGGTTCTGCTTTTAAAATAGTGCAAAACCGTCTTTTTGTCTGCTTGAAACGATAACCAGCAGTGAGGGGAGAGATATTTTTGGCACATATATGTGTGCTATATACGGAAGACATTACGGGAGCCGGAAGAGCGGGCTCACTATGTTTTAATTTATTTTGTATAGCTTTTCCTGATAATCGTTAGTTTGGGGTGGTGTGGAGAGTATTTTTACGATAATTATCTCCCTCCTCTTCCGTGATAAACAATAGTGCACTCGTGTGGTATTAGTAGTAGGATTTTATTATATAGAGTATTATAATATTTTTATACAGGATGGTTAGCACATTGTATAATATGTATTTGATCAGGTAGTAGATCTAAATATTTGGCATTAATTAATGCATACGATTTATCTTTTACAGACCCTAATGTTAAAGAGGGAGTTATAGAGGACGACAAATTGGAATAATTCGTCCAATAACAGCAGTAATTCTGCTTCCATTTAAAGGAGTTTTCTTGATACCACTGATACATAAATAAATTACCTGTGGCGGAGGTCGTATAAAAGGTAATACTAATAATAGAAGATTTTTAGGTTGAAAATTTAACTCGATTAAGTCTTATATACGCTTACTAAGACATGGAATTATTACGTCTTTTAGGTGTGTTACAGATCTGACTGGAAGACTACAAAACCACTTTAGCCTCAAAACATGGCATTAATATAGGATTTTGGAAAACATTTTTTTAATCCAGGTGAGCTCTTATGTTTAGTGTGTGCTACTACCCCATTAATTAAATAAAGCACACTATAGGTGGAGATTAATACTAGTACACCACTGTATTTCCACAGATTTATTCCCATCAATCGAGAACGGAATAGTGAAGACAAGTCAAGACATTACACCCTATTATATCTGTCTAGTACTTTTGATACGATTAGTACTGCCCATGGGAGGTGAGATAATTGTTCTATTCTCCACTCTTTACCTTGTGAGGTTATGGTTAAGAGAGGAATATGTGGGGATGCCTGTATGAGAACTGTCTGCATAGTTAGTGTTTTTACACTAATAAAAACACACTTTTTGGAGTGTGAGTGTGGTGAGAAAGAGAGGGTCGCCATGCAATTCCCAATTGAGTGTTTGTTTATTATTTTTATGCTTTAAAATCGATTTATGTTTTAAAATTGATCTATGATATCCTTTAGGGATCTATGTGGGATATTTTGTGAACAATGTAGACACTATCTTAGAGATGTAAATATGAAAATAGATATGATGAGGTATGATGATTTGGTATAAAATATGTGGAGGTCCAACTACAATATGAATATGGATCTTTGTTTGTTTGCTATTTATTTATACATGTTCATGTTGATGTAGTGGTAGTTTCTTTATGGGACTAAATGATTGATATCTGTTTTTTTATCACACAGGTGGTGGTAAAATTGATATTGTTTAATAGAGAAAAATTCTTTTTAATCAAGGAGAGTAAATATGTTTGGTCTTGAAAAAGATGGTTTAATAATCCACCCATCGAAACGCGTCGACGCCCATTTAAATACACAATCTGTCAGAAAGGCGGAGGTCTATGAGCAGTTTATACCAGGATCTATGCCTCAAATATTGGTGTAAAACAGATGTGTAAATAACTAATGATAAATTGAGCCTGTCTGTGCTATGTACTCTCTTTAAGCTATTTTATTCTATTATGTTTTTTTTTAATGGATTGTATTTTAACATGTGACTGTTTTCTCTGAAACTTTTGTGATCTTTGTCTATTTACAATGCTATGCATCGTGTTTATAAAGTATAGGGTTTTCTTGCCCTTTAGTTTTTAATGTCATTTTTGATACACTGTTTTTTTATCAATAAATCGATTTATATATTCTTGTATATTTTATGGTTTATGACTCTCTGTGGGAGCTATGTGGCACAATCCCCTCAAGTGTGCATGTGAGGTAATAGTGAAGAAGTATCGGGTTGAATGGAATGTATTGATTGGTTGAATACCAGAGTGTGATATTGGGTCCAAAGGATATTGTTTTTTTATTCACTGTATAGTGCCCTATTCCTTTGGCAGTAAGGGGCACCTCTTTGTCCTTACTAATCTTGAGCACAGCCCATTGGGCTGAAGAGGTTTATTTCTATTGAGGAAGGCTGATAGCATCCTTACTAAATTCAGTAGATATCCACTGATTATAATATGGACAATTTTAAAACGTTCAGTTTCTCGGAGGATCAATTCAATAGGCTCATTAATCTTAATCCGGGCAGCGGGGTTATTAACACCTCGAATCAATCCAATCATGAACAACTACTTAAATTATATAATTTAAAGAAAAAATTAATTCGTACTGAATTGCATTCAGAGTTCCTTATAGAGTATTTAAAAGCAGGGGTAATACCCATTGGACTCCAAATTAGGAACGAGCCAGGCTTATTCATAGAACATAAAAAATGTTTAGAAACCTGGTCACATATAGCCAACCGATGTAGTCATGATTGGCTTATACTTATTATCGAGACAGCCCAAGAGGTTATTATCATAGAGAAGAAAGTTATTGATGAATTGGAAAGTAAAATAAAAGATACCCCATTGATAGATGAGATTAAGAAGAAATTGGACGAAATGAAATTAGAAACTGAAGGTTATAGAGAATATTTGGTGAATAAGAAAATGAACAAGCTCAGGAAAGATATTGATAAATTCAGTGCGGAAATTATATATCCCTATTTAGGAAAGGATTACTATGACCTTCAAAAGAATCAGAGATGGGAAAAACCTAACTTTCAGAAGCCAATGTATTCAAGGGGTGGTAAAAAACGGATTACCTTTTCAGACACTTCCTGCTCTAGCAGTGATGATGAAGTCCAAAATTCGAAGCCACATGGTAGACTGGGTTTCAACCAAGAACCCGAGTCTTTTTTAGGGCAACGCCAAAAGCGAGAACAGGGGAATTTCAGAAACCCCAACAGGGGGGAACCAGTAAGGAATTATCCCCCCCAGGAATATTTAAAGACCAGGAATCGCAGATATTGGCGATAGATAAAATTCCTATTATTAATCTTTCTTCTAAAACCTTAAGTAGATCAGAAAAGGAAGTTTTAGAGAAAGGTTTTAGCTTTGCACCTACAACTGCCCCTAACCAATTTGAATTTGAAAAGGACTTAAAACTCTTCTTTAGAAAAATTAGGCTTAGGGATTTCTTTGCAGAGAGAGAGTCGCCCCAATATGAATATCACGGGGTTTCGTGGTAAATCATCCTTTACTCCCACTTTGGGACAGGTGAACAATAACATAGAAACGTTTGAAAAAACTGTAGAGATTGAGATAAAAAATCTCTTTAATCGACCACATCTTTCACTAATAATTTTTCGCATGAACATAGGAAGGCTTTAAGAACACTTAAGGAGGATACCACCATCATTATCAAACCCGCCGACAAAGGCGGCGGGATAGTGATCTTTAATAACAAAGACAATGATCAGAAAATGATGAACCTCCTTAATGTAAGAGAACATTACCTTCCAGTGTCCCATTCTAGGAATATTCAACTCAAAAGAGAGGTTGGTGAATTGTTAGATTTAGCTAGAAGCGAAAATTGGGTCTGTGAACAAGAATACAAATTTTTGTATAATTCAGACCCTACTACCCCGGCAATCTATGGGCTGCCCAAGATTCATAAAGATATTGTTGACCCTCCAATGAGGCCCATAGTCAGCAGTATTGGATCGATTTTAGAACCTCTAAGTAAATATGCGGATTTTTTCTTGAAACCCATTGTTGCTAAACAGAAATCATATTTGAGAGATTCTGCGCACGCCATTGCCACCTTTGAGGGATTGGGCTTCAATGGGGTGACCCAAATTTTGGTCACCCTGGATATTGAAGCCCTATATACGAATATACCCCAAGATGATACTATTAGAACAATTCGGTCAATTTTGCAGACTGAAGATCTTGGTGGAGGCAACATTAACTTTATTATGAGCTGCGTGAGTATGGTTTTAAAGAATAATCTGTTCTTATATAAAAGAGATCTGTTTCATCAGATAAAGGGGACCAGCATGGGCGCAACTTGCGCCCCTAGTCTGGCCTGCCTTTATGTTAGCCAATTCGAACAAGTCCATATTTTCAATGAATTGGCTCCTTTTTTTGAGAATATTAGTCACTGGTACCGCTTCATAGATGATATTATTTTCATTTGGAGTGGTACCAGTGACCTGCTTGAAGACTTTATAACCTGGCTGAATTTGGGAGATCCTAACCTTAAATTTACATCTCAATGGAGTAACTCACACATCAATTTTTGGGATATTTGCATCAAGGAGGATAAAAGGATCTTAGCGGTAGAACTATATAGGAAACCGACAGATAAAAACACCTTATTGCACTATAATAGTCATCACCCCAAAGCGCAGAGAAACAACATCCCCTTTGGGGAGTTTCTGCGCCTGCGTAGAAATTGTACAACGATTGATGACTTTTATATACATGCTGAAGATCTCAAGAAAAAGTTAAGTGATAGGGGTTATCCTAAAAAGCTGATTAAAAACTCCTTCAAAAGGGCGAGATTTTATAATAGGGAAGCTATGCTGGACATGAACAAACAAAAAAACAAGAACATGGCTACAGAGAAAGTAGTGTTTGTAAGTAAATTTTCATCAATAAGTAACCAAATTAAAAATATAATAAATAGAAATTGGAAAATCATTAATAGCGATAGGGAAAAGCCATTAGAGAAACCTCTGTTTGCATTTAAGCGGAATGCCAATCTCCGAAATGCTCTTGTCCATACATATAGAGACATTGAAGAGAGTATTCAAACCACGATATTCCAGACTAAAGCAATAGGGAACAACAAATGTGGTTCCTGCTCAGTTTGTGCACAATGCAGAGTTGATAAAAAGGTCTCTTATAGGAACTTGACCTTTTTTTCTAAAGATCTAACAAACTGCAGGACTAAAAACGTAGTTTACCTTCTGGTCTGCCCATGTGGCCTAGGCTACGTGGGCGAGACTGGTCGGGAGTTGCGGCTTAGACTAACAGAACATAAATCCGCTATACGAACGCAAAAAGATAATGCACCATTGACAGCACACTTTATTCAGTATAATCATAAGTGCGAAGATTTTTGGTGGTTCGTATTAGAAAAAGTTAAATACAATAGGAGAAGGGGTAATGTGGACAAGCTCAGAAAAATGAGAACAATGGTATATATGCAGATTAGATACTGTTAATAAGGGTCTTAACTCTAGAGAGGATTGGATGTCATTCATTGCCTGAATACATTTTGAGTACAATCTGGGCTTCCATTCTGTTTTCATGAGTTCTGATAGAGAGTTAGCTCTGATAGGGAGTGGGTCTTAAATATAGTTTCTATGCAGGATGCTAGAGATCTATTATTTTATCTGTATTTTACGATATTGTTTATTGCTGAGATGGTGCGTTAAGTACCTTTTTTGTTTTTATTGAGATTCTTTAAAAAATTTTTTTTTATCTCTTTATAGTCATTAAATGATATTAGGTTATAAACTCATACGTTATGATATGTATGGGGCTTGATCTGGAAGTAAGAAGATAGGACCTGTAAAAAACAAATATTCGAAACTTTTAGAGCGTGAAACTCAATAAGTGGTTTACCCTTATATGTAGGAAAGAGAGTTTATTATTATTATTTTTATTAGTATTTTTCTTTTCTCTTTTATGGGTCCGATTTGCTAGACATGAATTATATTTACATATTATCAATGGACCCTACATTTACGAAGATCGTTGCCGTTTATATATACTTATAATGTAGTAGCCGTGTAGCCCTTTAAACATTCTAATATGGCGCCGGCGTTTTTATAACATTTCATTGAGATGCGTATTTTCCGGTAGAACCGGAAGCAATAGGAGGGGTCAGCCCGCGCACGGCCTGGAATAGAGAGGGGGTCTTAGTTAGTAGAGCCAGGTGAAGACGTACGTAGGCGCGGTGTAGGGTATAAAAGCATACCACCCAGACGGTAATATTGGCCAACTAACCGCTGAAGGACGAGGATCGCATGTGACGACAGGCGCTAACTGTAAGTAAGACGGCACACTGCTTATGGTCACACTAACGTTTGGCAGTATAGAGTATGTAGTTGCGGGCATATTCGGGAGTAACGGGGGGGTTTTGCTTTTAAAATAGTGCAAAACCGTCATTTTGTCTGCTTGAAACGATAAACAGCAGTGAGGGGACAGTTATTTTGGGCACATATATGTGTGCCATATACGGAAGATATTACGGGAGCCGGAAGAGCGGGCTCACTATGTTTTAATTTATTTTGTATAGTTTTTCCTGATAATCGTCAGTCTGGGGTGGTGTGGAGAGTATTTTTACGATAATTATCTCCTTTTGTAGTTGCTGGCATATTCTGGAGTAACGGGGGGTTCTGCTTTTAAAATAGTGCAAAACCGTCTTTTTGTCTGCTTGAAACGATAACCAGCAGTGAGGGGAGAGATATTTTTGGCACATATATGTGTGCTATATACGGAAGACATTACGGGAGCCGGAAGAGCGGGCTCACTATGTTTTAATTTATTTTGTATAGCTTTTCCTGATAATCGTTAGTTTGGGGTGGTGTGGAGAGTATTTTTACGATAATTATCTCCCTCCTCTTCCGTGATAAACAATAGTGCACTCGTGTGGTATTAGTAGTAGGATTTTATTATATAGAGTATTATAATATTTTTATACAGGATGGTTAGCACATTGTATAATATGTATTTGATCAGGTAGTAGATCTAAATATTTGGCATTAATTAATGCATACGATTTATCTTTTACAGACCCTAATGTTAAAGAGGGAGTTATAGAGGACGACAAATTGGAATAATTCGTCCAATAACAGCAGTAATTCTGCTTCCATTTAAAGGAGTTTTCTTGATACCACCGATACATAAATAAATTACCTGTGGCGGAGGTCGTATAAAAGGTAATACTAATAATAGAAGATTTTTAGGTTGAAAATTTAACTCGATTAAGTCTTATATAAGCTTACTAAGACATGGAATTATTACGTCTTTTAGGTGTGTTACAGATCTGACTGGAAGACTACAAAACCACTTTAGCCTCAAAACATGGCATTAATATAGGATGTTGGAAAAAATTTTTTAATCCAGCTGAGCTCTTATGTTTAGTATGTGCTACTACCCCATTAATTAAATAAAGCACACTATAGGTGGAAATTAATACTAGTACACCACTGTATTTCCACAGATTTATTCCCATCAATCGAGAACGGAATAGTGAAGACAAGTCAAGACATTACACCCTATTATATCTGTCTAGTACTTTTGATACGATTAGTACTGCCCATGGGAGGTGAGATAATTGTTCTATTCTCCACTCTTTACCTTGTGAGGTTATGGTTAAGAGAGGAATATGTGGGGATGCCTGTATGAGAACTGTCTGCATAGTTAGTGTTTTTACACTAATAAGAACACACTTTTTGGAGTGTGAGTGTGGTGAGAAAGAGAGGGTCGCCATGCAATTCCCAATTGAGTGTTTGTTTATTATTTTTATGCTTTAAAATCGATTTATGTTTTAAAATTGATCTATGATATCCTTTAGGGATCTATGTGGGATATTTAGTGAACAATGTAGACACTATCTTAGAGATGTAAATATGAAAATAGATATGATGAGGTATGATGATTTGGTATAAAATATGTGGAGGTCCAACTACAATATGAATATGGATCTTTGTTTGTTTGCTATTTATTTATACATGTTCATGTTGATGTAGTGGTAGTTTCTTTATGGGACTAAATGATTGATATCTGTTTTTTTATCACACAGGTGGTGGTAAAATTGATATTGTTTAATAGAGAAAAATTCTTTTTAATCAAGGAGAGTAAATATGGTTTGGTCTTGAAAAAGATGGTTTAATAATCCACCCATCGAAACGCGTCGACGCCCATTTAAATACACAATCTGTCAGAAAGGCCGATGTCTATGAGCAGTTTATACCAGGATCTATGCCTCAAATATTGGTGTAAAACAGATGTGTAAATAACTAATGATAAATTGAGCCTGTCTGTGCTATGTACTCTCTTTAAGCTATTTTATTCTATTATGTTTTTTTTAATGGATTGTATTTTAACATGTGACTGTTTTCTCTGAAACTTTTGTGATCTTTGTCTATTTACAATGCTATGCATCGTGTTTATAAAGTATAGGGTTTTCTTGCCCTTTAGTTTTTAATGTCATTTTTGATACACTGTTTTTTTATCAATAAATCGATTTATATATTCTTGTATATTTTATGGTTTATGACTCTCTGTGGGAGCTATATGGCACAATCCCCTCAAGTGTGCATGTGAGGTAATAGTGAAGAAGTATCGGGTTGAATGGAATGTATTGATTGGTTGAATACCAGAGTGTGATATTGGGTCCAAAGGATATTGTTTTTTATTCACTGTATAGTGCCCTATTCCTTTGGCAGTAAGGGGCACCTCTTTGTCCTTACTAATCTTGAGCACAGCCCATTGGGCTGAAGAGGTTTATTTCTATTGAGGAAGGCTGATAGCATCCTTACTAAATTCAGTAGATATCCACTGATTATAATATGGACAATTTTAAAACGTTCAGTTTCTCGGAGGATCAATTCAATAGGCTCATTAA
This sequence comes from Calotriton arnoldi, assembly GCA_963921515.1. Taxonomy (NCBI): domain Eukaryota; kingdom Metazoa; phylum Chordata; class Amphibia; order Caudata; family Salamandridae; genus Calotriton; species Calotriton arnoldi. The sequence goes on from CAWUFW010004423.1 coordinate 483,052, forward strand.
TCGTAATCCGGGCAGCGGGGTTATTAACACCTCGAATCAATCCAATCATGAACAACTACTTAAATTATATAATTTAAAGAAAAAATTAATTCGTACTGAATTGCATTCAGAGTTCCTTATAGAGTATTTAAAAGCAGGGGTAATACCCATTGGACTCCAAATTAGGAACGAGCCAGGCTTATTCATAGAACATAAATTTTTTTAGAAACCTGGTCACATATAGCCAACCGATGTAGTCATGATTGGCTTATACTTATTATCGAGACAGCCCAAGAGGTTATTATCATAGAGAAGAAAGTTATTGATGAATTGGAAAGTAAAATAAAAGATACCCCATTGATAGATGAGATTAAGAAGAAATTGGACGAAATGAAATTAGAAACTGAAGGTTATAGAGAATATTTGGTGAATAAGAAAATGAACAAGCTCAGGAAAGATATTGATAAATTCAGTGCGGAAATTATATATCCCTATTTAGGAAAGGATTACTATGACCTTCAAAAGAATCAGAGATGGGAAAAACCTAACTTTCAGAAGCCAATGTATTCAAGGGGTGGTAAAAAACGGATTACCTTTTCAGACACTTCCTGCTCTAGCAGTGATGATGAAGTCCAAAATTCGGAGCCACATGGTAGACTGGGTTTCAACCAAGAACCCGAGTCTTTTTTAGGGCAACGCCAAAAGTGAGAACAGGGGAATTTCAGAAACCCCAACAGGGGGGAACCAGTAAGGAATTATCCCCCCCAGGAATATTTAAAGACCAGGAATCGCAGATATTGGCGATAGATAAAATTCCTATTATTAATCTTTCTTCTAAAACCTTAAGTAGATCAGAAAAGGAAGTTTTAGAGAAAGGTTTTAGCTTTGCACCTACAACTGCCCCTAACCAATTTGAATTTGAAAAGGACTTAAAACTCTTCTTTAGAAAAATTAGGCTTAGGGATTTCTTTGCAGAGAGAGAGAGTCGCCCCAATATGAATATCACGGGGTTTCGTGGTAAATCATCCTTTACTCCCACTTTGGGACAGGTGAACAATAACATAGAAACGTTTGAAAAAACTGTAGAGATTGAGATAAAAAATCTCTTTAATCGACCACATCCTTTCACTAATAATTTTTCGCATGAACATAGGAAGGCTTTAAGAACACTTAAGGAGGATACCACCATCATTATCAAACCCGCCGACAAAGGCGGCGGGATAGTGATCTTTAATAACAAAGACAATGATCATAAAATGATGAACCTCCTTAATGTAAGAGAACATTACCTTCCAGTGTCCCATTCTAGGAATATTCAACTCAAAAGAGAGGTTGGTGAATTGTTAGATTTAGCTAGAAGCGAAAATTGGGTCTGTGAAGAAGAATACAAATTTTTGTATAATTCAGACCCTACTACCCCGGCAATCTATGGGCTGCCCAAGATTCATAAAGATATTGTTGACCCTCCAATGAGGCCCATAGTCAGCAGTATTGGATCGATTTTAGAACCTCTAAGTAAATATGCAGATTTTTCTTGAAACCCATTGTTGCTATACAGAAATCATATTTGAGAGATTCTGCGCACGCCATTGCCACCTTTGAGGGATTGGGCTTCAATGGGGTGACCCAAATTTTGGTCACCCTGGATATTGAAGCCCTATATACGAATATACCCCAAGATGATACTATTAGAACAATTCGGTCAATTTTGCAGACTGAAGATCTTGGTGGAGGCAACATTAACTTTATTATGAGCTGTGTGAGTATGGTTTTAAAGAATAATCTGTTCTTATATAAAAGAGATCTGTTTCATCAGATAAAGGGGACCAGCATGGGTGCAACTTGCGCCCCTAGTCTGGCCTGCCTTTATGTTAGCCAATTCGAACAAGTCCATATTTTCAATGAATTGGCTCCTTTTTTTGAGAATATTAGTCACTGGTACCGCTTCATAGATGATATTATTTTCATTTGGAGTGGTACCAGTGACCTGCTTGAAGACTTTATAACCTGGCTGAATTTGGGAGATCCTAACCTTAAATTTACATCTCAATGGAGTAACTCACACATCAATTTTTGGATATTTGCATCAAGGAGGATAAAAAGATCTTAGCGGTAGAACTATATAGGAAACCGACATATAAAAACACCTTATTGCACTATAATAGTCATCACCCCAAAGCGCAGAGAAACAACATCCCCTTTGGGGAGTTTCTGCGCCTGCGTAGAAATTGTACAACGATTGATGACTTTTATATACATGCTGAAGATCTCAAGAAAAAGTTAAGTGATAGGGGTTATCCTAAAAAGCTGATTAAAAACTCCTTCAAAAGGGCGAGATTTTATAATAGGGAAGCTATGCTGGACATGAACAAACAAAAAAACAAGAACATGGCTACAGAGAAAGTAGTGTTTGTAAGTAAATTTTCATCAATAAGTAACCAAATTAAAAATATAATAAATAGAAATTGGAAAATCATTAATAGCGATAGGGAAAAGCCATTAGAGAAACCTCTGTTTGCATTTAAGCGGAATGCCAATCTCCGAAATGCTCTTGTCCATACATATAGAGACATTGAAGAGAGTATTCAAACCACGATATTCCAGACTAAAGCAATAGGGAACAACAAATGTGGTTCCTGCTCAGTTTGTGCACAATGCAGAGTTGATAAAAGGTCTCTTATAGGAACTTGACCTCTTTTTCTAAAGATCTAACAAACTGCAGGACTAAAAACGTAGTTTACCTTCTGGTCTGCCCATGTGGCCTAGGCTACGTGGGCGAGACTGGTCGGGAGTTGCGGCTTAGACTAACAGAACATAAATCCGCTATACGAACGCAAAAGATAATGCACCATTGACAGCACACTTTATTCAGTATAATCATAAGTGCGAAGATTTTTGGTGGTTCGTATTAGAAAAAGTTAAATACAATAGGAGAAGGGGTAATGTGGACAAGCTCAGAAAAATGAGAGAACAATGGTATATATGCAGATTAGATACTGTTAATAAGGGTCTTAACTCTAGAGAGGATTGGATGTCATTCATTGCCTGAATAAATTTTGAGTACAATCTGGGCTTCCATTCTGTTTTCATGAGTTCTGATAGAGAGTTAGCTCTGATAGGGAGTGGGTCTTAAATATAGTTTCTATGCAGGATGCTAGAGATCTATTATTTTATCTGTATTTTACGATATTGTTTATTGCTGAGATGGTGCGTTAAGTACCTTTTTTGTTTTTACTGAGATTCTTTAAAAAAATTTTTTTTAGCTCTTTATAGCCATTAAATGATATTAGGTTATAAGCTCATACGTTATGATATGTATGGGGCTTGATCTGGAAGTAAGAAGATAGGACCTGTAAAAAACAAATATTCGAAACTTTTAGAGCGTGAAACTCAATAAGTGGTTTACCCTTATATGTAGGAAAGAGAGTTTATTATTATTATTTTTATTAGTATTTTTCTTTTCTCTTTTATGGGTCCGATTTGCTAGACATGAATTATATTTACATATTATCAATGGACCCTACATTTACGAAGATCGTTGCCGTTTATATATACTTATAATGTAGTAGCCGTGTAGCCCTTTAAACATTCTAATATGGCGCCGGCGTTTTTATAACATTTCATTGAGATGCGTATTTTCCGGTAGAACCGGAAGCAATAGGAGGGGTCAGCCCGTGCACGGCCTGGAATAGAGAGGGGGGTCTTAGTTATTAGAGCCAGGTGAAGACGTACGTAGGCGCGGTGTTGGGTATAAAAGCATACCACCCAGACGGTAATATTGGCCAACTAACCGCTGAAGGACGAGGATCGCATGTGACGACAGGCGCTAACTGTAAGTAAGACGGCACACTGCTTATGGTCACACTAACGTTTGGCAGTATAGAGTATGTAGTTGCGGGCATATTCGGGAGTAACGGGGGGGGTTTTGCTTTTAAAATAGTGCAAAACCGTCATTTTGTCTGCTTGAAACGATAAACAGCAGTGAGGGGACAGTTATTTTGGGCACATATATGTGTGCCATATACGGAAGATATTACGGGAGCCGGAAGAGCGGGCTCACTATGTTTTAATTTATTTTGTATAGTTTTTCCTGATAATCGTCAGTCTGGTGTGGTGTGGAGAGTATTTTTACGATAATTATCTCCTTTTGTAGTTGCTGGCATATTCTGGAGTAATGAGGGGGTTCTGCTTTTAAAATAGTGCAAAACCGTCTTTTTGTCTGCTTGAAACGATAACCAGCAGTGAGGGGAGAGATATTTTTGGCACATATATGTGTGCTATATACGGAAGACATTACGGGAGCCGGAAGAGCGGGCTCACTATGTTTTAATTTATTTTGTATAGTTTTTCCTGATAATCGTCAGTCTGGTGTGGTGTGGAGAGTATTTTTACGATAATTATCTCCTTTTGTAGTTGCTGGCATATTCTGGAGTAATGAGGGGTTCTGCTTTTAAAATAGTGCAAAACCGTCTTTTTGTCTGCTTGAAACGATAACCAGCAGTGAGGGAGAGATATTTTTGGCACATATATGTGTGCTATATACGGAAGACATTACGGGAGCCGGAAGAGCGGGCTCACTATGTTTTAATTTATTTTGTATAGCTTTTCCTGATAATCGTTAGTTTGGGGTGGTGTGGAGAGTATTTTTACGATAATTATCTCCCTCCTCTTCCGTGATAAACAATAGTGCACTCGTGTGGTATTAGTAGTAGGATTTTATTATATAGAGTATTATAATATTTTTATACAGGATGGTTAGCACATTGTATAATATGTATTTGATCAGGTAGTAGATCTAAATATTTGGCATTAATTAATGCATACGATTTATCTTTTACAGACCCTAATGTTAAAGAGGGAGTTATAGAGGACGACAAATTGGAATAATTCGTCCAATAACAGCAGTAATTCTGCTTCCATTTAAAGGAGTTTTCTTGATACCACCGATACATAAATAAATTACCTGTGGCGGAGGTCGTATAAAAGGTAATACTAATAATAGAAGATTTTTAGGTTGAAAATTTAACTCGATTAAGTGTTATATAAGCTTACTAAGACATGGAATTATTACGTCTTTTAGGTGTGTTACAGATCTGACTGGAAGACTACAAAAGCACTTTAGCCTCAAAACATGGCATTAATATAGGATGTTGGAAAAAAAAAATTTAATCCAGGGAGCTCTTATGTTTAGTGTGTGCTACTACCCCATTAATTAAATAAAGCACACTATAGGTGGAGATTAATACTAGTACACCACTGTATTTCCACAGATTTATTCCCATCAATCGAGAACGGAATAGTGAAGACAAGTCAAGACATTACACCCTATTATATCTGTCTAGTACTTTTGATACGATTAGTACTGCCCATGGGAGGTGAGATCATTGTTCTATTCTCCACTCTTTACCTTGTGAGGTTATGGTTAAGAGAGGAATATGTGGGGATGCCTGTATGAGAACTGTCTGCATAGTTAGTGTTTTTACACTAATAAGAACACACTTTTTGGAGTGTGAGTGTGGTGAGAAAGAGAGGGTCGCCATGCAATTCCCAATTGAGTGTTTGTTTATTATTTTTATGCTTTAAAATCGATTTATGTTTTAAAATTGATCTATGATATCCTTTAGGGATCTATGTGGGATATTTAGTGAACAATGTAGACACTATCTTAGAGATGTAAATATGAAAATAGATATGATGAGGTATGATGATTTGGTATCAAATATGTGGAGGTCCAACTACAATATGAATATGGATCTTTGTTTGTTTGCTATTTATTTATACATGTTCATGTTGATGTAGTGGTAGTTTCTTTATGGGACTAAATGATTGATATCTGTTTATTTATCACACAGGTGGTGGTAAAATTGATATTGTTTAATAGAGAAAAATTCTTTTTAATCAAGGAGAGTAAATATGTTTGGTCTTGAAAAAGATGGTTTAATAATCCACCCATCGAAACGCGTCGACGCCCATTTAAATACACAATCTGTCAGAAAGGCGGAGGTCTATGAGCAGTTTATACCAGGATCTATGCCTCAAATATTGGTGTAAAACAGATGTGTAAATAACTAATGATAAATTGAGCCTGTCTGTGCTATGTACTCTCTTTAAGCTATTTTATTCTATTATGGTTTTTTTAATGGATTGTATTTTAACATGTGACTGTTTTCTCTGAAACTTTTGTGATCTTTGTCTATTTACAATGCTATGCATCGTGTTTATAAAGTATAGGGTTTTCTTGCCCTTTAGTTTTTAATGTCATTTTTGATACACTGTTTTTTTTATCAATAAATCGATTTATATATTCTTGTATATTTTATGGTTTATGACTCTCTGTGGGAGCTATATGGCACAATCCCCTCAAGTGTGCATGTGAGGTAATAGTGAAGAAGTATCGGGTTGAATGGAATGTATTGATTGGTTGAATACCAGAGTGTGATATTGGGTCCAAAGGATATTGTTTTTTTATTCACTGTATAGTGCCCTATTCCTTTGGCAGTAAGGGGCACCTCTTTGTCCTTACTAATCTTGAGCACAGCCCATTGGGCTGAAGAGGTTTATTTCTATTGAGGAAGGCTGATAGCATCCTTACTAAATTCAGTAGATATCCACTGATTATAATATGGACAATTTTAAAACGTTCAGTTTCTCGGAGGATCAATTCAATAGGCTCATTAATCGTAATCCGGGCAGCGGGGTTATTAACACCTCGAATCAATCCAATCATGAACAACTACTTAAATGATATAATTTAAAGAAAAAATTAATTCGTACTGATTTGCATTCAGAGTTCCTTATAGAGTATTTAAAAGCAGGGGTAATACCCATTGGACTCCAAATTAGGAACGAGCCAGGCTTATTCATAGAACATAAAAAATGTTTAGAAACCTGGTCACATATAGCCAACCGATGTAGTCATGATTGGCTTATACTTATTATCGAGACAGCCCAAGAGGTTATTATCATAGAGAAGAAAGTTATTGATGAATTGGAAAGTAAAATAAAAGATACCCCATTGATAGATGAGATTAAGAAGAAATTGGACGAAATGAAATTAGAAACTGAAGGTTATAGAGAATATTTGGTGAATAAGAAAATGAACAAGCTCAGGAAAGATATTGATAAATTCAGTGCGGAAATTATATATCCCTATTTAGGAAAGGATTACTATGACCTTCAAAAGAATCAGAGATGGGAAAAACCTAACTTTCAGAAGCCAATGTATTCAAGGGGTGGTAAAAACGGATTACCTTTTCAGACACTTCCTGCTCTAGCAGTGATGATGAAGTCCAAAATTCGGAGCCACATGGTAGACTGGGTTTCAACCAAGAACCCGAGTCTTTTTAGGGCAACGCCAAAAGCGAGAACAGGGGAATTTCAGAAACCCCAACAGGGGGAACCAGTAAGGAATTATCCCCCCAGGAATATTTAAAGACCAGGAATCGCAGATATTGGCGATAGATAAAATTCCTATTATTAATCTTTCTTCTAAAACCTTAAGTAGATCAGAAAAGGAAGTTTTAGAGAAAGGTTTTAGCTTTGCACCTACAACTGCCCCTAACCAATTTGAATTTGAAAAGGACTTAAACCTCTTCTTTAGAAAAATTAGGCTTAGGGATTTCTTTGCAGAGAGAGAGAGTCGCCCCAATATGAATATCACGGGGTTTCGTGGTAAATCATCCTTTTCTCCCACTTTGGGACAGGTGAACAATAACATAGAAACGTTTGAAAAAACTGTAGAGATTGAGATTAAAAAATCTCTTTAATCGACCACATCCTTTCACTAATAATTTTTCGCATGAACATAGGAAGGCTTTAAGAACACTTAAGGAGGATACCACCATCATTATCAAACCCGCCGACAAAGGCGGCGGGATAGTGATCTTTAATAACAAAGACAATGATCAGAAAATGATGAACCTCCTTAATGTAAGAGAACATTACCTTCCAGTGTCCCATTCTAGGAATATTCAACTCAAAAGAGAGGTTGGTGAATTGTTAGATTTAGCTAGAAGCGAAAATTGGGTCTGTGAAGAAGAATACAAATTTTTGTATAATTCAGACCCTACTACCCCGGCAATCTATGGGCTGCCCAAGATTCATAAAGATATTGTTGACCCTCCAATGAGGCCCATAGTCAGCAGTATTGGATCGATTTTAGAACCTCTAAGTAAATATGCGGATTTTTTCTTGAAACCCATTGTTGCTAAACAGAAATCATATTTGAGAGATTCTGCGCACGCCATTGCCACCTTTGAGGGATTGGGCTTCAATGGGGTGACCCAAATTTTGGTCACCCTGGATATTGAAGCCCTATATACGAATATACCCCAAGATGATACTATTAGAACAATTCGGTCAATTTTGCAGACTGAAGATCTTGGTGGAGGCAACATTAACTTTATTATGAGCTGCGTGAGTATGGTTTTAAAGAATAATCTGTTCTTATATAAAAGAGATCTGTTTCATCAGATAAAGGGGACCAGCATGGGCGCAACTTGCGCCCTAGTCTGGCCTGCCTTTATGTTAGCCAATTCGAACAAGTCCATATTTTCAATGAATTGGCTCCTTTTTTGAGAATATTAGTCACTGGTACCGCTTCATAGATGATATTATTTTCATTTGGAGTGGTACCAGTGACCTGCTTGAAGACTTTATAACCTGGCTGAATTTGGGAGATCCTAACCTTAAATTTACATCTCAATGGAGTAACTCACACATCAATTTTTTGGATATTTGCATCAAGGAGGATAAAAAGATCTTAGCGGTAGAACTATATAGGAAACCGACAGATAAAAACACCTTATTGCACTATAATAGTCATCACCCCAAAGCGCAGAGAAACAACATCCCCTTTGGGGAGTTTCTGCGCCTGCGTAGAAATTGTACAACGATTGATGACTTTTATATACATGCTGAAGATCTCAAGAAAAAGTTAAGTGATAGGGGTTATCCTAAAAAGCTGATAAAAAATCCTTCAAAAGGGCGAGATTTTATAATAGGGAAGCTATGCTGGACATGAAAAAACAAAAAAACAAGAACATGGCTACAGAGAAAGTAGTGTTTGTAAGTAAATTTTCATCAATAAGTAACCAAATTAAAAATATAATAAATAGAAATTGGAAAATCATTAATAGCGATAGGGAAAAGCCATTAGAGAAACCTCTGTTTGCATTTAAGCGGAATGCCAATCTCCGAAATGCTCTTGTCCATACATATAGAGACATTGAAGAGAGTATTCAAACCACGATATTCCAGACTAAAGCAATAGGGAACAACAAATGTGGTTCCTGCTCAGTTTGTGCACAATGCAGAGTTGATAAAAAGGTCTCTTATAGGAACTTGACCTTTTTTTCTAAAGATCTAACAAACTGGAGGACTAAAAACGTAGTTTACCTTCTGGTCTGCCCATGTGGCCTAGGCTACGTGGGCGAGACTGGTCGGGAGTTGCGGCTTAGACTAACAGAACATAAATCCGCTATACGAACGCAAAAAGATAATGCACCATTGACAGCACACTTTATTCAGTATAATCATAAGTGCGAAGATTTTTGGTGGTTCGTATTAGAAAAAGTTAAATACAATAGGAGAAGGGGTAATGTGGACAAGCTCAGAAAAATGAGAGAACAATGGTATATATGCAGATTAGATACTGTTAATAAGGGTCTTAACTCTAGAGAGGATTGGATGTCATTCATTGCCTGAATAAATTTTGAGTACAATCTGGGCTTCCATTCTGTTTTCATGAGTTCTGATAGAGAGTTAGCTCTGATAGGGAGTGGGTCTTAAATATAGTTTCTATGCAGGATGCTAGAGATCTATTATTTTATCTGTATTTTACGATATTGTTTATTGCTGAGATGGTGCGTTAAGTACCTTTTTTGTTTTTATTGAGATTCTTTTAAAAAAAATTTTTTATCTCTTTATAGTCATTAAATGATATTAGGTTATAAGCTCATACGTTATGATATGTATGGGGCTTGATCTGGAAGTAAGAAGATAGGACTTGTAAAAAACAAATATTCGAAACTTTTAGAGCATGAAACTCAATAAGTGGTTTACCCTTATATGTAGGAAAGAGAGTTTATTATTATTATTTTTATTAGTATTTTTCTTTTCTCTTTTATGGGTCCGATTTGCTAGACATGAATTATATTTACATATTATCAATGGACCCTACATTTACGAAGATCGTTGCCGTTTATATATACTTATAATGTAGTAGCCGTGTAGCCCTTTAAACATTCTAATATGGCGCCGGCGTTTTTATAACATTTCATTGAGATGCGTATTTTCCGGTAGAACCAGAAGCAATAGGAGGGTCAGCCCGCGCACGGCCTGGAAAAGAGAGGGGGGTCTTAGTTATTAGAGCCAGGTGAAGACGTACGTAGGCGCGGTGTTGGGTATAAAAGCATACCACCCAGACGGTAATATTGGCCAACTAACCGCTGAAGGACGAGGATCGCATGTGACGACAGGCGCTAACTGTAAGTAAGACGGCACACTGCTTATGGTCACACTAATGTTTGGCAGTATAGAGTATGTAGTTGCGGGCATATTCGGGAGTAACTGGGGGTTTTGCTTTTAAAATAGTGCAAAACCGTCATTTTGTCTGCTTGAAACGATAAACAGCAGTGAGGGGACAGTTATTTTGGGCACATATATGTGTGCCATATACGGAAGATATTACGGGAGCCGGAAGAGCGGGCTCACTATGTTTTAATTTATTTTGTATAGTTTTTCCTGATAATCGTCAGTCTGGGGTGGTGTGGAGAGTATTTTTACGATAATTATCTCCTTTTGTAGTTGCTGGCATATTCTGGAGTAACGGGGGGTTCTGCTTTTAAAATAGTGCAAAACCGTCTTTTTGTCTGCTTGAAACGATAACCAGCAGTGAGGTGAGAGATATTTTTGGCACATATATGTGTGCTATATACGGAAGACATTACGGGAGCCGGAAGAGCGGGCTCACTATGTTTTAATTTATTTTGTATAGCTTTTCCTGATAATCGTTAGTTTGGGGTGGTGTGGAGAGTATTTTTACGATAATTATCTCCCTCCTCTTCCGTGATAAACAATAGTGCACTCGTGTGGTATTAGTAGTAGGATTTTATTATATAGAGTATTATAATATTTTTATACAGGATGGTTAGCACATTGTATAATATGTATTTGATCAGGTAGTAGATCTAAATATTTGGCATTAATTAATGCATACGATTTATCTTTTACAGACCCTAATGTTAAAGAGGGAGTTATAGAGGACGACAAATTGGAATAATTCGTCCAATAACAGCAGTAATTCTGCTTCCATTTAAAGGAGTTTTCTTGATACCACTGATACATAAATAAATTACCTGTGGCGGAGGTCGTATAAAAGGTAATACTAATAATAGAAGATTTTTAGGTTGAAAATTTAACTCGATTAAGTCTTATATAAGCTTACTAAGACATGGAATTATTACGTCTTTTAGGTGTGTTACAGATCTGACTGGAAGACTACAAAACCACTTTAGCCTCAAAACATGGCATTAATATAGGATGTTGGAAAAAAAATTTTTTGGAAAAAAAAATTGAATCCAGGTGAGCTCTTATGTTTAGTATGTGCTACTACCCCATTAATTAAATAAAGCACACTATAGGTGGAGATTAATACTAGTACACCACTGTATTTCCACAGATTTATTCCCATCAATCGAGAACTGAATAGTGAAGACAAGTCAAGACATTACACCCTATTATATCTGTCTAGTACTTTTGATACGATTAGTACTGCCCATGGGAGGTGAGATAATTGTTCTATTCTCCACTCTTTACCTTGTGAGGTTATGGTTAAGAGAGGAATATGTGGGGATGCCTGTATGAGAACTGTCTGCATAGTTAGTGTTTTTACACTAATAAGAACACACTTTTTGGAGTGTGAGTGTGGTGAGAAAGAGAGGGTCGCCATGCAATTCCCAATTGAGTGTTTGTTTATTATTTTTATGCTTTAAAATCGATTTATGTTTTAAAATTGATCTATGATATCCTTTAGGGATCTATGTGGGATATTTAGTGAACAATGTAGACACTATCTTAGAGATGTAAATATGAAAATAGATATGATGAGGTATGATGATTTGGTATAAAATATGTGGAGGTCCAACTACAATATGAATATGGATCTTTGTTTGTTTGCTATTTATTTATACATGTTCATGTTGATGTAGTGGTAGTTTCTTTATGGGACTAATTGATTGATATCTGTTTTTTTATCACACAGGTGGTGGTAAAATTGATATTGTTTAATAGAGAAAAATTATTTTTAATCAAGGAGAGTAAATATGGTTTGGTCTTGAAAAAGATGGTTTAATAATCCACCCATCGAAACGCGTCGACGCCCATTTAAATACACAATCTGTCAGAAAGGCGGGGGTCTATGAGCAGTTTATACCAGGATCTATGCCTCAAATATTGGTGTAAAACAGATGTGTAAATAACTAATGATAAATTGAGCCTGTCTGTGCTATGTACTCTCTTTAAGCTATTTTATTCTATTATGTTTTTTTTTATGGATTGTATTTTAACATGTGACTGTTTTCTCTGAAACTTTTGTGATCTTTGTCTATTTACAATGCTATGCATCGTGTTTATAAAGTATAGGGTTTTCTTGCCCTTTAGTTTTTAATGTCATTTTTGATACACTGGTTTTTTTATCAATAAATCGATTTATATATTTTTGTATATTTTATGGATTATGACTCTCTGTGGGAGCTATATGGCACAATCCCCTCAAGTGTGCATGTGAGGTAATAGTGAAGAAGTATTGGGTTGAATGGAATGTATTGATTGGTTGAATACCAGAGTGTGATATTGGGTCCAAAGGATATTGTTTTTTTATTCACTCAGATACTTACACCAGAGAAATCGACACATCTCAAGTCTGCGTGTACCAGCACGTCACATCTGGAACTGCTGCTTTGGAACCAACTCATCGCCACAACTGCATGGAGAAGATCAACGCTTTGCCCCTCCAGCATGAATTAACCTGGCGCATCACCTTCGGAACCACCGCACTCGAAACCAGCGCTTTGCTCAATGGACCAGACACATCACCGCCATCGCATGAAGAAAATCAATGCATCACCTCAACTTCGGGCTCGAAATCGATGCATCGCTCGTCTGCACACTGCATCTTGCTGTTGCGACCAGGAGCAAGGTACTTTGGTCACCGGGCATGCGTGGCTCCTGTCCCCGGCCTGTGCTCCATCAAGGTTGGCTTGAACTGTTGACTTTTCCCCGGTCCAATGTGACCAGATAACTCATATTTGTCGTTTTTTGGTCTTGATTTATTTATAAAATTATTGTCTATTTTTCTAAACCAGTGTGGAGTCTTTTTGTGGTGTTTTCATTGTGTTAATGTGTGTGTGTGTGTGTGTTGCACAAATACGTTACACATTGCCTCTTCAGATAAGTCTGACTGCTCTGTTCCAAGCTACCAGAGGGTGAGCACAGGTTATCTTTTAGTGTGCATCTGACCAACCCTGACTAGAGTGGTGGTCCCTATTTGGACAGGGTGAATACCTCTGCCAACTAGAGACCCCATTTCTAACAGGCGTGTGGAGGCTCCCAGTGGTACATGGCTTCAGCATATTCTGTGGGCCCTTTGGAATTCAAGTGGGGGGGTGAAGGTCATGCCCAGCATCTGAGGGAGCAGCCACCCTAGTAGGCTTCAGACGTCATTACCTTGTTCCATTTTCTCCATGGTCTCTGTGTTCAGGTCCACCTCTTTTTGTTTGAGGTGCCAGAGATCTGGATCCTAGGAGTCCGCGGAGTTTAACCTATCTTCCATGTGGGACGTACATTGTTCCAGGCCACCCAGTCTGGAGTTGAAGGTGCCAAGGCTGGCTCTGAATGTTTTCACTTCCGCCATGAGGTCCAAAATCTTTATATCCATGGAGCCCAGTCTTGTGCCCACCATGGTGATCTCCTTCAAGATAAGGTCCATGGAAGCCTCAGGTTGTGGTGAGGTGCTCGGTGACTTCCCCAAACCACATTTGTGGTGAGTGGCTTCATCACTGGCCATTGGGAAGTCGTGGATGGGGAAGCCGCCCAGCGTGAATCAAGGGTGGTATCGGATTGTTGCCCTCGCCAGAAAAAATGGGGCCTCGGTTGGATAGGTTAGGACATGATCAAGGCGGCACTGCAGGTGGGCTTTAGGTGCTCTAGTGGACTCCCAGCAGAAAAGGGTGGGGGCCAGCCTTTATATTGATGTGGGGGAACAGTTACAGAGACTACAGCGATCTTACGGTATCAGAATCACAGTTCACCCACGCAGGGCGGGGGCAAGTGAGGTGCATGGTGAATCCCCCAGGGCCTCTTCCATTGTCTTCGCTAGCCAGAGATGAAGGTGGAAGGTCAACCCCAACAGGTCCCCCAGTGTCCCGTGGCTCTCGTTTCCTGTGATGGACACCTTCAAGCAGCTGCACACAGTCAGGGAGGCGAGGATAGGGCAGCGGGAAGCCAGGTGGAGTTGTGAGGGTCACTAGCACAGATCACCATGTAGGGTGTTCTGTAAGAGTGGCTGCAGAAGTTACCAAGGAAGGGGGACTGTATTCCTAGGGCCCAACAGAAAGCAGGAAGCTCAAGAATCAGCTACAGAGGGATGTAAAAGAAGGAGGCATAGCAGAGGGTATCGATGGGGAGGGCACCCATGGCTTACCCCCATGGTGCAGCAGGTTTTAGCGGTTCATTGCTGGTCCCTAGGAGGTGCCCTGATCGTCTGCATGGGGCCGAGGACAGCCTCGAAGCCTAGTGACGATAGGCTGCTCCTGAGCTTTCAGTGAGAGGTGGGGGGGCAGCGGCCATAATGTAGCCGAGTTCGATGCGGCCAGGAACAGAAGTAGGCGTGGGCCTCACCCCCAGTATCATCTCAGATGGGGCAGCCTCAGGTGGTACTCCACCATCCTGGAGTGGTGGGTCGGGTATCGGCTACATATGAACATGCAGGAGGGTGTAGCTAGAGCCCTCCGACTGATGCCAGGGTCCTGGGGGCACTCCAAAATGTGTGGGAAACTCTGCTGTGCAGGAGTCCATGAGCCGTGGTCAAGATTATAGTGCTGCCCCCTGAGAGTGGGCTGTCGGCGGCGGTCGGGAAGCAAGCATTAAAATTCAGCTCCACCCCTCTCTGTCTTTGAGGGTGCTTTGGGTGCTGGGAGCTCAGTAAAGGTAACCGCTCGCTCCGTGCACCAGTGGAGCTCTACGATGAGGCGGCCATTGCTGTCAGTGGCTAGACTCTGCCCCACAATTTTGACTTATAATTGTAGTAAGTGTATTTTCGCATGCAATGTTTCAGTGAAATTGTACTGCATGTACTGTTAGCATAAGTACTAATATTGCATGAGTTGTTAGCGTGTGCACTAAAACAGTATGAATTTTTACCAAATGTGCAATCACAGCACATGCTCACTTAGAAATGTCATTTCTCAACTAACAAATTGTGATGAGGCACTGTGACAGCATTGGGTACAGAAGAGCACTCACTGAGGCACCTTAGGCTACCCATGCTCCCTCTTTCTTGCCCCTCAAACCTACCCAGGCAAAGAGGCAGCCATATTGGAAGGGGGACACTGATAAAGTCATCAGATATCATGCACCACTATCCCTAGACACCTACAGAGAATGTTGTGCATTACCAACGCCAGACAATCACAAAGGCATGCACATCTACTGGTAGACAGTGCAAATTGAAGTTTGCTGGATAAACATTTTGAAGTCCTGGCAGAGGAGTTGGTCAAAAATGAGACACGTGACTGTGGCCATCAATCTGTCTCCACATTCTGCCCAAGGAGCAACTGAAGCTGTGTGGCATGATAAAATAAAGGTTATGTCTTCCTACCCTAAGGATCTGAACAAGGTGAAGAAGCAGTAGATTGCATGAAGAAGAGGGTCAGGGATATTGTGAGCAAAGCAACGGGCAGCACCATGACCACCTACATTTTCAGCCCCGCAAAATGACCTCCTAACCATGATAGAGGAGAGCCATGACAATGCTGGACCTCTCAGACTGTTGAAATGAAGAGGCTGTAGACACCTCACAGGTGCCAGTAGGTGTGCATTCAATTTACAACATTGTCTAATCAGTTTGATTTGACATTGCAATGAGCTCATTGTGGGATTGATGGCAGTAGCCGTATTTATCAAAAGCATTATTCGCAAATGCTCACACAAATTCCTGGCTAATAACACTTGCCTCAGAGTTTGCACCCCACACACAACTTACAAGTGTTAATCACTGGTATGTCCATAGTGAAAACATCATCGGAAGTGAGATACTGTATGTAAGACCTAGAACCGCTTGTCTCCAATATTTCAATGACTTATACTCATTAGACAATAATTCAATTTTGGGTAAACTCACAATGGGGGCATGAATGACACATACCCAGGATGTTGACAGTGCAAAATGATAAGCCAAATAATAGGTGAGGGGATTTGCTGCATACCATGTTTCGCAGTCTTCAGCAGGTAATTCCCACAATGGGAATACATATGGAGGATGAGGGCCTTCCACACATCTGCCATCTGCACCCACGTGTGGGCAACAGTAGCAACCACCAGAGTATCCATCAGCACAGCTGCCACAACCACAGTTCCCACTTTCACAGCTGCATCTACTAGAACAGCCATTACCATCACTGCTGCTGCCACCTATGAAATAGCCATTGGTGAAATAAGTAAAATGATGAGCTAAATGTAGTCTGAAATAGATGCTCCCTATTACCCGTTAGGATACACGTATGGAATTCCCTGGGTTTGCATCTTCCAGAGTAGCAGGGTTACTAACAAATGACCTATGAGGACACCTCTCCTGCACCTGATATCATGCAGTAAGTGTAATCTCTAGCTAGGTCCTTCTAGGAAACCAAGTCCAGGGTGACCAACAAGGAGGGAAAGCAGGTATCTGGCACCTAGTAAAGGAGACCATATCTGCCCTATAAACAAAGCAGAGCACAGGTGTAAAGGAAGGGCTCTATGCTGAGCCCTGCATAGAGTTAACACAGACGATCTTATTATGCCAGTTTCTACAAACAAAAATGATACAGAGACAAATTGCCAATGTTACTGTCGGTGTCTGATATACGAAAAAGTGGGTTGCTTTTAGATGATTAAACAATGGATTTAACCCAGATCTGTGATTGGTGGTGAATGTTTGATTTGTTCAGCATTCCGTCCATCATCTGTTCTTTTTGCGTTTGTTGCCCTAAGTGGGAAGTTTATGCCCAGACGTGGGACCTGTGCTCACTAAGCCACCGGATTCAAGCTAGCCTGACTGATGAGGGGTGATACCCCGAAACCGGTCCCAGGATGCTTGTTTCTGGTCCAGGGAGGACCTGGCCTGACCGTTTGGGCTGGACTATTCCCATGGGGTGCAGGGTCAAGACAGATTTGCATATAGCTGGGTCTAAACTGGATTGGCATGGGGAGTGAAAAAAGCAATTGATTTAACCCAGATCTGTGACAGGGGTGAATGTTTGATTTGTCCAGCATTCCAGCCATCATCTGTTCTTTATCATTTTAGTGTTTATTTACCCATGCTAAAATTGGTCAGTCTCAATTTAATTGACTGATTTCCAAATTGAAAATTACCTTTTAAGAAATAAGCCGTCTACCTATTGGCATTACAGTACTGCCTACTCATTAATTGAATATTACTGCTGTTGGTTACACAATAATATACCTCAATAGGGTCCTATGAAGATCTATAGTAAAACAGATTTACATCTAATTCAGCTTTGGAATAATGAGCATCTCTTACATAATTTTTGTAAGATGAACAGGAACTATACCTACAGCCTAACAATAATCTGTCATAGGAGGACAGCACACAGCAGGACTGCTTTAATTTTTAAAGATGTACTAAGCTGCTCGTGAAGCAGGAGTACACTGTGTCAGGGCTCACAGTGAGGGAGACAGCAACCACATTAACCATCTATTCCTACACAGTTCTCTCCCATGCTTCCGAGATGTCTCCACAAAGGTCAATGGGGCGATCGGTCTATACTGCTCATATCACAAGCAAATCTGGGAGCGATGGCAAACAAATAGCTGTTCTGTAGTGTAGCGTTTTCCCCAGCCTGGGTACCCACAAATGACTATGCCACACACAGAGCTAAGTTTTGCAAAGTCTTTATTCTTCTGCGTCTAACTGCGAACTCAACATTCTAAATCAGCTTTTACACCTGCGTCACTGCTCTACAGAGTCCATCAGGAGCCAAAAGGGTTCCATCATTGCTAACTCGCAAGACACTACAGAGCTTATTTACAAGCCCCTTGCGCTGCCGGTATGCCACTTTTTCCCATATTAAAAGTGATGCACTGGCGGCGCAAGGGGCTTGTAAATAAGCCACTACATGTGGTATGCTGTGCCTCTTGGGGGAAGGTGTGTTTAGGTTAGGATATGAGAGGATGGAACTGCGAGGACATGTAGGTGTTGGCCAATTGTAGTTAGAGTGGGTGTTGTGATGGAGCAGAGGTGGCAATGGGGTGATAGGTTAGCGTTGGTGGTAGGATTGGACAGCCATGAGATGGACTATTTGGGGTTAGGGTATGTGGCTTGAAGGTGCTGCTGGGGCACAGAGAGATTGAGGGCAACTTTAATTTTGTTACACTATAGTGGGCTCTGTTTAATTACCAAAAAAATTGTATTATTGTAATACAGCCAGTTCTCAAATATTTTGCAATGATGCGTCTGATGACGGCACTGGCATGGTGTTGATGTGCAACACGTCCCTCTTCTAATTCTTCCTAATCATCACTTGTATTGTGCCTCCTCTTCCTGCTCACACATGGGCAACCATCATCTTAATGCAAATGTGTTCCACCTGCAACAAATTCGGTTTGAGTGACACATCTTATCTGGGTTGTACATAAATGCTCCAGCGATGCATTTTAGACACCAGAAATGCCCCTTCACCAGTTTACATGCACTCTCTATTGTGTTTATATGGCCTGATGTGATAGTTCAAACTTTTTTTCTTAGTGGTCGTGGTTCTTGCAGAGTACGAATCAGTGATAGTGATATCCAGAGTTGCAATATCGGTACATGTAAGTAAGAATCCTAGCAATATTCATTTATATACTCATGTGCATTTGATTACCTTTGTGAGGATATTTGTTAAATCATGATATGTGGGCTCTGCCTTTTCATAGTAAAATCTCAAATTGTTCATGTACTTGAGATGCATACGAAAATGGGTTTGCTAATATGTTGGATCTCATGACATCACATAAAATATTTGTGTACAACAACAGTGGACATTCCATTAGTGAGTGGGTTCTCATTGCATTCACCCAGTAGCCATGTCCTGAGCTGGTGACGTATCTCCATGTTGTTTGGAATGTCACCATTCCTCATGGTCATGGAGTCTTGTGTGCGGATCATGAGCACTCATTCTCTGGCCCTAAGACCAGTGCTTTGTACGAGCAATCCACAGCCCCACAGCACATTGGGTAAACCAGCAATGGCATAATATTTAGCCTTCATTGCATATACTTTGAGAGTCTATATGATATGCAACATATGCTGGTTGAATAATTCAAGGGGGTGTTGATGACTTATGCCAGTAAAAAGCAACTGCATAAAATGTGATGCTGCAAGTAACATGATGAGGGGTATGACACCATATATCCCAGTGTTTGGATAATGTGCATCTGGCAGACAGGATGTGGTGTATATTGTACAAGTCAAGGCAACAGATTGTCAGGAACTGAGACTGATATCTTCAAGGGGGCGAGCTTTATCCTGATTTCCCTGTTCCTTTCCCTCCGTTTAGAGGCTGGAATAGCCACTTGTTGCTGTGCATCCCTGTGATCTTCCTGCAGCAGCATGACATGGTATCTGCCATAGCCGGGTCCATGTTGTTACCAGTGTGTAGGTTGTTTCAACGTGTTCCTTGTTGGGGTCATTGTGGCACTGTAGTTCATCGATACCTTGCATTCTTTCTCTTTAGGACTTGCACAATTGCGCTGCTTTGTTTTTGAGTTGTAATGCAATTAGTGAAGTTACTAACTTGGGAAATTGTATTGTATGTGTTTGTCCAGGAATTCAACCGTTTATCACCTGATTTTAGATTAAGAAGTTCTAATTCCACCTTATCTGTATCAGTCGATGCAGCTTGTAATTGCTGGGTTTTAGTGGATAAGATGTCAGCGCATGCAGTTTGTCCTTGCAATTTTGCCGTATGTACTAACTTGTAAAACTGCGTGTGTTGGCATCGAATAAATAAACAGAAAACATACATACAAAGAAAATAAATATGTACCACTAAAACAGTACAAATAATTGAGAGCGACATATGGTACATAAGCGCTCATACCGAATGGCTTCCGTGCAGAGAAATATGTGTACACATAATTTATAAGAATCTCGTCTGAAGATTCTACATAGAAGCTCATGAATATGTATGAAGAGCCACACTAAGGAAGAATAATAATGCAGTAATAAGGATTCGAATATAAAGCAGATGCCTAACTCTTACAATTATATTGTCTTAAAATTACATTTGACATCTCATCTTCACATGCAGAGAAGAGGTATACGGCATGAATTTATACAAGTTAAATATTAATGAACTGGCTAGAACTAAAACACAATCTGATTCCGTGCATGATGCGAATTAAAAGTAACTGTGTATGGTACACAGTTATATAGTACACCATTTTGTAATCTGTTAGATGTTCAGATGTAACGTGTGTACAAAGGGCATACTTCAGTTTAAAGCTGTCTGTACAAAGGCTATGCAAGATCAAACGTGTCCTAAGACGTTTAGGTACAAAAAAGCAACAAGGAGACCCTAGAAGTCTGAGGGGACCAAGGGTGAATGTATGCTAACAAAAACAGTGGTCCCATACAGGTAAATATTGGAACAGTATCACAATTTAAAAATAAAAATTGGAATTTACAAATGTAAAATGGAGAAATCAATTATTTAATTCACATATAAATTGAACGCAAAATTAATATACGACAAAAATGAGTGAGCAACCGTGACGGGGCAGAGGGAAATCAGCCGATTTCCTTACCACAGGCAAGTGACTTAAAAAGGTGACTTTTCAATATGTGGGAATGTAGGTAAACAGAAATTCACAATCTTAATTACATCTCATACTCCACACAGATGTATGTGTCTGACACATACATCTTCAACTCTATACCAATATTTGTATTTAATTGTGGAATATGAGATGTAATTAAGATTGTGACTTTCTGTTTACCTACATTCCCACATATTGAAAAGTCACCTTTAAGTCACTTGCCTGTGGTAGGAAATTGCCTGATTTCCCTCTGCCCCGTCACGGTTGCTCACTCACTTTTTCGTATATTAATTTTGCGTTCAATTTATATGTGAATTAAATACCCGATTTCTCCATTTTACATTTGTAAATTCCAATTTTATTTTTAAGTTGTGATACTGTTCCAATATTTACCTGTATGGGACCACTGTTAAAATCATGAAAGAGGAGATGTGAAAAAAGGGAGGGGAATAGGGAGGAAGAAGGAGGTACTAAAGAAATTATAACAATCAATAAATAGGAAAATAGCAGTGGAGTAAATACAAGGAAGTGTGAGAGTGAAAGAAGGAAGTGGAGATGTGTGAGGTGAGGTAATGTACATATTACCAGAATAAGAAAATGAGTGAAGAAGAAGGAAAGGGCCACAAGATCAGGGGCTGTGGAACAGGGATAAAGAGTGTAAAGGGGAGAAAGTGAAGGAGGGTGAAAGTAAGGGAGGGATAAGAGCAAGAAGGACTGACCAAGAGTGCGGCAAGTCAAAGAGCCGCGATGAGCAAGGCCAGAGCGAGTTGCTGGCTGAGAAGTCCGCCGGAAGCAAATACGGGACGTTGGGAAAGTTGCGAGATCTGGAGGAAAATAAGGGAAGAGTAAGGCAAGACACGTGCGAGCCGTATGTGTAACCCCGAGAAAAACCAAGGGTGAGAGAAGGAGAGGGCTTACCGTCGGGTGCACGGGTCTCCAACCTGGGAAGGTACCTCCCGGCCGGGAGGCTATGGTAGAGGATCGGCGTGCAGGTAGGCAGGTCAGGGAAGGAAAATTGTGCAATGCGACCCTGGAACCAGGGGTCGGAGCCGTACGCCTGCTCGATGGCTGTGAAAAAGGGGGCACGGGATAGTCAGGCGGGGAGGAAGCAAGGGGATGTATGGGAGAGGGTAGAGCAAAATGGCACGAGACAGAGGGCTAATGAGCCTGGGCTTACCGGCAGTAGGAAGGAGCCAGGACGCGCTGGACGATCCGGAGTACAGCAAGCAGCTGCGGTCAATGCCGGCATAGATGTGAGGCAGAGCGGGATCACGGGGGACTTACATCAAAAGGAAAACGGAAGTGACGTGATGAGTGGGCAAGGGTGGAGAGACACAGCGTGAAGGAAGCGGCCATGTTGGAAGGGGGTGGAAGAGTAAGAGAAGCAATGTGAAAGGACCAAGAGTGTCAAAGATACCAGATAAGGCAGCCATGTAGGTGAAGGATAAAGAGATGAAAACAAGTAATAGGGAGACAGGAAAGGGGAGGTATGGGAGAACAATTACGGTAGAGGGTATACTAAAGGGGGAACCAGGAGGGCCATAGGGGCGGGTGAATGTGGGAAATGACAGCTAGCACCAAGGAACTGAGATGGAATCCAAGGATGGAAGCAGAGAAGGAAAGGAAATTAATGAATACATGGAAAATAAGTTAGAGTAGAGGAAAGGAAGCTGAATGCAGAGCAAAAGATAAAAGAGAATAGAAGGTGAGGGGAATGAGTGTAGGAACCGGCGATACATTTGGGCGAGGGGAGTTGAAGATGACATTACAGAATAAAATAAAGAAGCGCAGGCACAGGTAACTGCGGACGATTACAACAGGTTAGACCAGTCTTCGAGGCGATTAAGTCCTGTATGGAGGCTGTCCGTACGTATAATCCATTTTAACTCCTCCTTGTTCAGGATGCCTGTAATGTTTGTAATTCTCGGAGGTTGGAGGATCACTGCGATGACTTGCCACCTTATTTGGTCCTCCGTGTGATTAAATGCGGCAAAATGTTCGACAAGAGGTGCTTTAGGTGTTGCACAACGTATCCGACTTCTATGTTGGCAGATCCGGATCCTAACTTTTTGTGTCGTTTGTCCTACATATATTAAGTTGCATGGGCAAAAGATGGCATATATAACATTGGCGGTGTTACAATTGGAAAAATGCGATAAAGTGACATCAATATTGGCATGCACAAACTTCTTAGTGTCATTCGTGAGATGGCAAACACTACAGCCTCTGCATTTGAAATGCCCAAGCACCGGTGGCAGACCCCAAATTTGCCTAAGTGTGGTCTTATTGTTACCGCTAGGAAGGGCTGCTCTAACAAGGTGGTCATGTATACTTTTGTTTTTCTTAAATGCAAATAATGGACGTTCCAAATTCAGACTACCTGCGTTGAGTGTGGGCCAATGTTTAAGAATACTCTTTCTAACTGAATTAGAGATAGATGAAAATGTAGTCACGCAGGCGAGTTTGTCGCTATTGTTTCTGTCTTTGGGACTCAAAAGGATTTCTCTGGGGCAGTACCATGCGCGTTTCATGGCAGTTTTAACTAGTTTACGCGGGTAACCTCTGCTAATTAACTTGTTTGTAAGGACTTTAGCTTCCCTAAAGTAGTCTTCCTTGAGGTAGCAATTGCGACGCAAGCGTAGGAATTGAGAATATGGAAGGAGTCACGTAGTGCCCTTGGGTGATGGCTATTGTAGGCCAACAGTGTATTTTTCTCAGTGGGTTTGCGGTATAGGGAGGTGTAGAGTTTCCCTTCTTGTGCAATAATTTTAAGATCAAGGAAGGCAATCTCCTGTTTACTTTTACTAAGGGTAAAGGTTAGGCCATTACAATGGTTGTTCAACCAATCTTTAAAATGTAACAAGTCTGAGTCAGGCCCTTTCCAAATAAGGAAAATATCGTCAATGTAGCGTTTCCATTCAAGAATATTGGCTCTGAAAGGGTTACGAGGTGACAATATTCTTTGTGTCTCAAGAAAATCCATGTAAAGTATGGCAAAATTTGGAGCAAAAACTGCTCCCATACTTGTGCCTTTAACCTGTTGGTAGAAATTCCCATTAAACAGGAAAAAGTTCCTGGTAAGGCATATCTTCAAAAGGTGAAGTAAAAGGAGGTAGGGACTGGGGAGGGTTGGGGTCTGGTGTTAAGGAACATCTCAATAACTTCCATGCCCTCGTCCTGGGGGATGTTGGTGTACAAGGACTCTACGTCCAGAGTACAAAGAAGACAGTCAAGGGGATCAAAGGGGAGGGTTTCAACCAGATTAATCATGGCCATAGTGTCTTTGATGTAGCAGAGGGTACCAGGTATAAAGTCTTTGATAAAATGGTCAATATATCTGCCTAAGGGTTCGAGGATCGAACCACAACCAGATACAATCGGTCTACCTGGAGGTGTGTCAGCATTTTTATGCATTTTAGGCAGGGTATATATTACAGGGGTACGAGGTGATTTGGTATTAAGGTAAAGGAATTCGTTTTTGCTAAGAAAGCCCTGGGTCAGCCCTTCGTTGGTAATGTCAAGAATGAGTTTCTGAATCTCCTGAGTAGGGTCAGAAGGAAGCTTGCGATAGTGGTCTAATCTCGAGAGTTGTCCTAGGATTTCTTGAGTGTAACCATCAATCTCCTGGAGCACTATTCCGCCCCCTTGTCAGCAGGTTTGATAATCAAATTATCAATCTTTTTGAGTTCATAGAGTGCGTTTTTTCAAGCAGTGTCAGATTGTATGGGGTGTATCTATGACATGTCCCGTGGTTGGTAATGTCTTTGAGTACCAGTTTCTCAAAGGTGACAATCTCAGCCGGTATGCTGCATTGTGGTGGAGAAAAAGTAGATGGTGGCCGAAATGCAGTAAAGGCAGTGGGTGTGGTAAAAGTTCTATCTAGAAAAAAGGCATGGAGACGTAGTTTTCTAAAGAACCGTAACAATTCAATCTGAAGTTGTAGGAGATCAGGTTTCACGGTAGGAACAAATGAGAGACCTTTACTAAGTAAATCTATTTGTGTCTCAGAGAGTTGGTAGTTCGAGAGGTTAAAAATAGGCATAGTGTCAGGAGTAGTCATGGTGTCAAGGGTAGTCATGGTATTTTGGTTGATATGAACCAAGGGATTAGAGTTAGGTATTTGATGTCTTACCATTGGTAATACCTCTGGCGTGTCTGTCTGTCTCCGGGTGCGCTCTGCCAACGTGGCTGACGTGGTGTCCCCCGGTTGGTCTGGCGGCCCTGATCTTGTCCTTGCCCTAAAAAATTAGAGTTGTTAGCCCTATTCCTAGATGTGCTAGGGCCTTCGGCAGCATCTGAGCTGTCGGATGATTCAGCAGAGGTTTCAGAGAATCCTACTACAGTCTGTTGTTTATTGAACCTCCCCCAAGGACGTGGTATTCTGGGACCGAGGTATGATCTGTTGGTGTAAAAATCTTCCACTAAATAAGGGTATGTTCTTTCTACTTTATAATTTTTCACGTCCCGTTTTACTTTTATGATTTTCTTGTTTTGCTCAATTCTGTGAAATTCAGATAGGGTTTTTTCCACCTTGTCTAAAAGTATTTTAGCGTCTTGGATATTGCTGTTTTCTTTTATTTGTTTCTCAATATCTTTGATTTCTAACTCAAGTTTTTTGGCCTCCTCATTGGCTATGTCAATGCCCAAGACCATCCAATGTCTTGAGCATGTAGTCCCAATGTGGCTGAAACCTGTGAGATATTTTTTAATTTCTGTAAAAACCCCTGGGATATTGCGAACTTGTAAACAAGCTGGGATTGTGTCTGTTTTTAAGTATTCCGTAAGCATACGGACCATCAGCTGTAACCTGATGAATTTTTTGGTCGATTTTTCAAGTTGGTCAAAAATAGAGCTGGCAACTGGATTAGTAGTGTCTGATGCCTCAGAGAAGAGGGAGGGTCCCTCTAGGATCTTTTTAATATAGTCATCCGAATAAAGAGGAGTGTGTTGTGCCATACCTGGCAGGTGAGGGTAGGCAGGGAGGGGAGGTGAAGGAAAGGAGGGAAGATGCCAAGGCAAGGGAGGCCAAGGCGGGGCGGGAGAGCGGGAGGGGAGAGGGAGGTAAGTGCGAAGCCCACTACAGAACTTAGTAGGGTGGAATAAAATAAATCATTCCTTGCAATCCAGCGATTGCGCTTATGTATAACAAAAAAACAAGGAACCCTGGAAGTCAGCGGGGACCAAGGGTGGCGTTGTGTTTAACAGAACAAAGGTCCCACACAAAAAGAATGTAAACTTAAAATTTCACAATTTCATGATAAAAATTGGAATAAACAAATGTTTAAATTACAAGATAGGTATTTAATGCTAGTGTAGATGAAACAAGACAATATTAACACGTGGGCAACCGTGACAAGGCAGAGGGAAATCGGCCGATTTCCTTGCCCCAGGCAAGTGACTTAAAATTGTGACTTTCCAATATACGTGAATATAAATAAACACAAGTCACAGTAGAGGTTACATCTCATACTCCACAACCAGTATAAATAGTAGTATAGAGTTAGGGATGTCTGTGTCGACGACGTTTCAATCCCGCAGAGAGTATCGGGATCTCATCAGGACTAATAGATAGAGCAGGTGCCTGAGAAGTTGCCTGGAGAAGTAAGAGGGAGGGGAGGGGGAAAGGGGGGAAGGAGCAAACAATTAAAATCATGAAAGAGGAGATGTGAAAAAAACGGAGGGGAATAGGGAGGAAGAAGGAGGTACTAAAGAAATTATAACAATCAATAAATAGGAAAATAGCAGTGGAGTAAATACAAGGAAGTGTGAGAGTGAAAGAAGGAAGTGGAGATGTGTGAGGTGAGGTAATGTACATATTACCAGAATAAGAAAATGAGTGAAGAAGAAGGAAAGGGCCACAAGATCAGGGGCTGTGGAACAGGGATAAAGAGTGTAAAGGGGAGAAAGTGAAGGAGGGTGAAAGTAAGGGAGGGATAAGAGCAAGAAGGACTGACCAAGAGTGCGGCAAGTCAAAGAGCCGCGATGAGCAAGGCCAGAGCGAGTTGCTGGCTGAGAAGTCCGCCCGGAAGCAAATACGGGACGTTGGGAAAGTTGCGAGATCTGGAGGAAAATAAGGGAAGAGTAAGGCAAGACACGTGCGAGCCGTATGTGTAACCCCGAGAAAAACCAAGGGTGAGAGAAGGAGAGGGCTTACCGTCGGGTGCACGGGTCTCCAACCTGGGAAGGTACCTCCCGGCCGGGAGGCTATGGTAGAGGATCGGCGTGCAGGTAGGCAGGTCAGGGAAGGAAAATTGTGCAATGCGACCCTGGAACCAGGGGTCGGAGCCGTACGCCTGCTCGATGGCTGTGAAAAAGGGGGCACGGGATAGTCAGGCGGGGAGGAAGCAAGGGGATGTATGGCAGACTGCAGCACACATGGAAAGAGCAAAATACAAGGAGAAATGAAGCATTTCTCCTCGTATCATAAGACCAGGTATTCCATTTCAATATTTTTGGCACTGCCCCATACCTTGTAAATATGGGGCAGCATCAACAAACAATGGGCGTTGCGGTGGAACGCCCACTGCAAAACCATTGCATGCCCCTTTTACGCTAAGGGGTACATGAATAGGGTCAAATTTACAAGGCAACATTAAGCCTCGTTAAGTGGCTTAACGCCACCTTGTTAATAAGGCAAAGGACTTAACGCCATGAGAACATTAGAAAAAGTGATGTCCTGGTGGGGTTAACTCCTTGTAAATATGCCCCTTAGTTTTGATATGTGTACGAATACATGTTACAGCATCCTATTTCTTCATGTTAACTCCTTGCTGTTGCTTACAGAAAGCCCCAGGCCCTCTGTACTGGTCTTCAGAAGGGATATTGGAGGGTTGTAATCCATGTTGCTTCCTGAAAAGACTCTAGTCCTGAACTCCCTTGAATCTTGCAATCTAGTGTTAGGGCGAGAGAGAATGAAGAGTGGAAGGTCAGGCACACAATTCTCTGGAATGGGCTAGCTATGTTATAAGTACTTAGTATAGCGCACACTACTCACTCCTGAAGAGGTATCTCGGTGCTCCACTGAACCAAGACAGGATGACCGATCAAAAGAGCCAAGTCTTCAGGCGTTTTATAAAGCTACTAAAGTCGGACAAGCACAAATGCGGTGGGGGGAAAGTAGGAGTATGACTGGTCGCCATATCTCGAAGTACAGATACGGTGGGAACTTAACAAATCTTTAACCTTGGATCTGAGATTTCTTTTAGGGCAGTACTTAATAAGCTTCACTCGTGCCTGCCAAAGAGTTGTAAACTAGACAGAGAAGCTTGAACAGGGGGCGCTTTCTGACTGGTAGCCAGTGAAGAGCTTTTACGGGGGGGGCTAAGCGGGAGCCTGAGGAAGCTTACAGACCAGGTGCATCGCAGTGTTTTGGACCACCTGTAGTTTGGAAAGAAGAGTTTCGTTAGCTGCCACCAGAAAGGTGTTGCCGAAGTCAAGACATCTCATAATGAGGGCTT
This sequence comes from Calotriton arnoldi, assembly GCA_963921515.1. Classification (NCBI taxonomy): domain Eukaryota; kingdom Metazoa; phylum Chordata; class Amphibia; order Caudata; family Salamandridae; genus Calotriton; species Calotriton arnoldi. The sequence continues at coordinate 511,563 of CAWUFW010004423.1, forward strand.
GAATCAAAGTTCTCCTAGACCTCCACAGGAGTCACTGGAACACTTTTTAAATCAAGAACATGGTGCTAAAGCAAGTGCCACAGACGGACATAACCTGTTCATTCATGGAGAGAATCTCATCAACCAGCAAACCAAGGTTGACTGCCCTCCTAGAGTGAGGAGCTGGTGAGGAGCTGGTCCCAAATCAGAAGGCCGCCAGTCTTCTGAACAGTATGGCCTGTGCCTTGCCACACAGCAGAATCTCTGTCGTATCTCCATTCAGTTGCAGACAGTTGAGAGTCATCCAAGCGTCTCTCTTCCTCATGCAGTCAAGAAATCTGATTTTAGCATTTTCTGGATCTTGCCCAAATGAGATCATTAATTGGGTACCGACTACATCAAATAGTATGTCAAACCAGCAGGATTTAATAATCTGGACGATGGGGGCTGAAGGAAGTGACCCGTAAAGGGCCACCCGGGTCACTCACGACCATCTTCTCTGCAAATGAAGAGTCGGTCAGACAGTAGAGAATACAAACCAGATATTGATTGAGATTACACTGCAGTGGAGCCCAGTCTGACCAGCCTCTTGGGATGGCTGTCGAGGGACTGAAGCCCGTAAGCATACAATTACATTATGTACGTTTGCAAAGTTCACAAAGGCACGCCTACTATGGAAAAACACTAGCTGGTGTCGTAATACAATGGGGGTACAGAGCATAAGTTTCGATTCTGCAGCTGGGCACAGGCTATCTACTGCCCAAGGTCATCTGGCCTATCCTCCCTACCAGACGGGTGGGAGAAAGACTCCATCTAACAAGAAAGGTATGTACTAACGAGGATACTTGCAATTATAGAAGAAAAAAATCTCAACCTTGGGAAACGAAACTTACCAAGGACCGTTTCTCAAAAATAACTAAGCAGCAGTTTCGATCCCTACTAGTCTGACTTTTCCTTTGGTGCACTGCTCCTTTGTCGAGGATGCAAATTGTACTTAACAACTCCAGGAACAGAGGGATCAAGAAACAAACATTCACTTTCAGCGGTATGGACTGATTTGGATTCAAACACAGAAGGGCCAGCTGACTGGAGCTTCTGGCTGGCTTTAACCTCATGTGGCACTGCTTCATTCAGGACTGCATCACTCTCCTCCTCAGAAGGTGCCCACGTTATTCTGGCATCGGAGATAGGGATGAAGCGAGGAACCTTTTCCGTCTCAGAGTCCCCTATGCCGTTGATCCTGCACTGGTCATACGGCAGGGGAAGGGGCACCTTCTTGGTATGCGTAGAGTGTATCCAATTCTTCTGGCCGTCCACTTTGACTGCAGTGCGGGTGGCGAGTAGTATCTGGAAAGACCCCTTCCATCGGGGCTCCAAGCTGCCTTTTCGCTGAAAATGCTTTATGAGAACATAATCACCAGGCCGAAGGTTGTGGCCGGGTCCCTCTATAGCGGATGGCAAGGCCTCTTGAATCTGCTGATGAATAGAACGCAAATTTTTAGTCAATTCGTATAGATAGTCTATCAACAAGGGGTACTCTATCTCGGAAAAGTGGCGGGGTCTTGGAACTCCCCAGAAATTAGCGGGCCTACCAAAGACAATCTCATAGGGGGACAACCCTGTTCTTGTATGGGCTGTAACTCTCGTTGACAACAAAGCCAATGGTAAAGCATCTGGCCACTTCAATCCTGTACTCTCCTGAATTTTGGCCATCTTTAGTTTGAGAGTACTAACATTGTACTTCACAACTAAACCTGCTGACTGGGGGTGATTCGCAGCATGACATTTTTTCTTAATGTGCAAGCCATCGCACACTAACTGGATGACTTTAGAATTAAAATGACTGCCGTTGTCACTCCAAATCAAACGGGGAAAACCAAAGCGAGGGAAAAACTCCTTCAAAAGAGCTTTCGCCGTCGCTAGAGCTGTATTTTCCTTAGTAGGATAAGCCTCAACCCATTTACTGAATGCACAAACCACCACCAACACATACTTCAAATTGTTCACCCGTTCCATCTCACTGAAGTCCATTTGCAGGACTTCGAAAGGGAAAGAATGGGGTGCATAATTACCCGGAGGTGTAGGGGTCCCTTTCCCTGGGTTGTACAACATGCCCACCATGCAGTATTTTACTAAATGGGCAGCCGTCTTTGGAATATTATCATTCTGCCACACCGGATCGAGCAACTTGCAGATACCCATAGCACTAATGTGAGCTGTTCCATGGGACATAGTAACTACGGGGAGAACATATGCATCTGGCAACATCCATCTCTGTTTCCCTGATTTACCTATCCAACACCCATTATCATCCAATTGTGCTGTACTCTCTTGCCATATTGCTAATTCCTCAACCGTCGCCTCACTCTGGATTTCTTTCACACTATCTAGTGTGTCCTCAAACATCGTGACTTCCGGCAACCATCTAGCAGGACCTGCTACAAACATCTTTTTCATCTTAGATCGGGCCTTCTCTTTAGCCGTTTGATCCGCAAAAGCATTCCCCCTCCCCACATCATCAGTAATTGCTTTGTGAGCGCTACACTTCACTATTGCCAGTTTCTTAGGCAGGGTCAACGCTGACAAAAGTCTATTTATCAAAGGGCCGTGTTGAATCTTTGAACCGTGGGAGGTAAGGAATCCCCTCTCTTTCCAGAGCCGCCCAAAATTATGAGCGACTACAAAAGCATACTGGCTGTCAGTGTAAATATTAACCACCAGTCCCTGACTCAACTCACAAGCCACTGATAGGGGACTTGTGATGTCTCAACTATCGTGCGCAGTGTTGTGATCGCATAAGCAGCAGTTATGGTGCCATCTGGTAATTTAAAACAAGAGCCATCGACATATAGTTCCCCTTGGGGGTCAGATAAGGGAACATCAGTCAAGTCTACCCATCCTTTCGTCTCCTCCTCAGTGCGAAGCACACAATCATGTATGTCTATCTCCTCACTCTCCGAAGGGAGGGGTAGTAACATGGCAAGATTCAGAGTGGCACATCGTTTGATCGTAATATGTGGTGCAAAAAGAGTTAGCTCATAGCCAGTCAGACGTGCACTGGTAAGGTGCTGTGTCTTTGTTCTGTTCAAAAGCGTATCCACAGCATGGGGTACCATAACTGTGAGATCAGTGTCAAGAACAAACCCTGCCGATTGTCAAATAGAGAAGGCCACTGCCACGGTCGCTCTTAAACAGCTCGGAAGGGCTTTCGCGACGGGATCAAGAACAGCAGAAAAGTATGCACACGGCCTCTGCTTACCTCCAAAGGCCTGTGTTAAGACAGAAAGCTCACAACCGGCCGACTCGTGTACATACAACACGAACAGCTTGTTATAATCAGGTGTGCCAAGCACAGGGGCCGAACAAAGCTCAACTTCCAATTGCTCAAAAGCTTGTTGACATTCAGGCGTCCAAGGCAGAGGTTCATGCACATCTTTAGTGGTTAAATATAGCAGGGGCTTCGTTAATAAAGCAAAATTGGGTATCCAATGACGACAATAGGAAGTGATACCAATGAAGGCTCGCACATCCCTTTGGGTCCTTAGAACAGACATGTTAATTACAGCATTAACACGTTCAGGAGTTAGTTTCCGACCCTCCTTCGACAGTAGGTGACCTAAGTAGGTGACCTCCATAGGTGACCTCCTGTCGACAATATTGAAATTTGGAAAGGGACACTTTATGTCCATGCTGAGCCAAATGCAGCAATAATTTGACTGTAGCTGCTTTACATCCTTCTTCAGTATCGGATGCAATCAAAAGATCGTCCACATACTGCAGCAATACATTACTTGGAGGAAGGGTAAGGGAGTCCAATTGACCCTTCAGAGCCTGGCTATATATACTAGGACTCTCAGTATAGCCCTGAGGAACCCGACAAAATCTAAAACTACGACCTGCCAGGGAGAACCCGAACAGGTGCCTGCTATTGGGATGAACAGGGATGCTAAAGAAAGCGTTTTTCAAATCAATGACAGAAAAGAATTTGGCAGAAGAAGGAATCATAGTCAGAAGAGCAGTAATGTCAGGGACCACAGGGAACTGAGGGACTACTATCTTATTAACTTCGCGCAAATCAATCACAAAACGATAGACATCAGTAACATCATCAGGAGAACCCGGAGGCGGCCTCTTGAGAACAGGAAGGATGGGGCTATTGCACACATTTGCCACTGTCTCTTCAACAACTCCTGACTGAATCAAATCCTGTATTATATGTAACAATGCCTGTTCTCCTGCATGCAAAATCTTATACTGAGGAATACGAGGCAACATCGCGTTTTCTTTAACCTGAATAGAAATTGTAGGTATTTGCAAAAGCCCCACATCTGTATCACTTGTAGCCCACACCGTAGATGGAACATCTTTAAACTCAACTGGGAGGGGGGCATCTTTAGACAAGCATTGTACAGTACTAACCACACTCGGACCCATTGTCAAATGGACACCGTCTGGGGAACAGTAAATAGTAGCATGTAGGTTTTTTAACAGATCTAATCCCAACAGATTCTCTCCACAATTTGATGTTAGTAAAAACGGCGAATCAATGGTAAAGGGACCTATAGTCAAGGCAAACCGGGAAAACCAACCAAAACATTGTTGTGGCCAGACAGGGCTGCCCCAGGGACCAGCGACCTCGCAACTGAACTATTCCTTGCTCCTGTATCCACAAAAAATGTCTTCTCCGAGCCCTGCAAATCCACACTAATATAAGGTCCATGCTGATCTACAGGTATCGGAACTGGTCCCTTACCCTGTCCTTGGCTGTCCTAGCTGTAAGACGACCCAGTCACATCCTCCAAATCATAGTCATCATGATAATACTGTCGGCTCCGAACATCATCAAAGTAATTCTGATCAGTACGGGCCGATGACGTTCCAGTAGCCTGGTCCCCATCCTGACTGGCTGCTCCCCGTCCTCGCCCTCTCTCTCCCTGTCCCCTAGGAGCCGCAACCTTTTGCAGCAAAACTGGACACTCGCTACGCCAGTGCCCTTTCTCCTTACAATACGCACATTGATTGGGGCCCACAGGCACAGCATTTTGACTCGTACGAGGAAGCTGCCTGGCCGGTCCAATGCCTCGACCCCGTCCCTGCCCCCAGATGCCTGCTGCATCAGTACCTTATTCTTCAACTCCTTTGTTTTCTTTTCAACCTTCTCCTCATTTTCTCTATGCTCATAATACTGAGCCATACTCAATATCACCGAAGGGGTAGAAGTAGTCCACGTGCTCTCAGCAGCCTGCAACCGGGTTGCAATCTCCGGGAGCAAATTCATCGTGACAAACCTGTTAACAAACAATAGGATACTCCCTTCCAAGGACAAATCCTGGGCACTAAAATCCCAAAACACACCTTCAAATCGAGTAAAAAAATCTGACACAATCTCATCCATCTTCTGACGACATGCGGCTAGCTTATCCCAATCCACCTTCCGGGGTGGAATAAGAGAGTGCAAATAAATAATGATGCGATCTGGCAAAGCCAAGATCTCAGCCTTAGGCTTATCACCAGGCTTCCTCTCCTTATCCCACGCCTTAATCTCATCCCATGTACCACCCAATTCTAGGGCATGGTTCTGAGTGTGCACCTGTCGCCAGACATCCACTGGTACCAATAAGCCAAAAAACATTTCAGTATCTGCCAATGTCATTATCGTCGATGCAGCAGCCTCTGTCAATTCCTTATAGTAAGCAGTAGGATTTTTCATGGGGTCAGGCAACTGAGCCTTAATTGCGAAGACTTCACTCCTCTTCCATGGAGTATAAACCCATTGTTCTTGAAAACGGGCCTCTACTCGTTGTCTAGTCACTTGATCATGTTGATCACGTAACTCTGGTATCTCCGGGTGAAAAACAGGATGAACTTCCCTCATTGGGAACTGAGATATTACTGTCGGTGATTTTTGATGCAATCTACCACGATATCCAATCAGTGTAGTAACACTAGCATAAACCTCATTAGGAGCCATGCCCACAGCATATACTTGGTCCCTAATATCGTAAACAGCCTGGGGTGCAACACCTTTAAAACACTGTTCCCATAGTCCAATCAAAGTGGCCGACATATGTTTAAGGGCTTGCTGCTGAACAAATGGTTCATAATCCTTTAAAACACTCCAAACATCCTCAACACCATAAATAGGACTTCGGGCCCACTGGGCAGCCTGATTGGCCACCATATTCTTCTCCACATCTCCCACATCAGACCGAATCAACACCCGTCCTAATCGCTCCTTTGCAACTGCCCCAGCTCCATCGTCCTGACCACGCACCGGTGTCTCGGCATCTAACAAGGGGGTAGGAGTAAAAACAGGGGCCAACCTACTGGTCAAAGAGGGGGGCATCAAGGTCAACATCGGCTGAGTAATAGGTGTCTGTGAAGGAGAAAGTGACATCGTAACAACAGGGGTGGCAGGAGGACCAGCAGTCGCAGTTGCTGTGGGGGACGGAGCCACAGAAGAAACTGGTGATGCCGGAACCAAAGCACTTCGATCAATACCAGATACAACGGGAACAGGGGGGGCAGAGGCAGATGACGAGGGCTGTGGAACAACAGGGTATATTCTATTCGGGGCATAAAGGGGAGGCGGTCTGTCTTCCAATAGCTCTTCCATAAAAGTGTCTGTTTCCTCCCTAGTAACATAAGTAACCCTGGGCGTTAAAATCCGCTCCGCTCGCGGAGTTTGCGGATTTTTGGCAACTTTGCGTAGAACTCGGAATTACCGAAAACTCCGCGAGCCGCAGCGGGGCAGAGTTTTTTTCTTCTTCGCGCTTTCAAAATGCGTTTTCGCGCGTGCGATAGCGACTTACCGGGATTCCTGCGTTCACCGACGAGATTTCCTATCCGTTCGCGTGCACCACGAGATTTTGGTAGCCGGCCGCACGATCCCGCGAGAGGGTGCGATCGCGAACACGTCATTCGGACACGCCATCGGACATCCGGCGGAAGTTCCGCGAAGATCGCGATGCCGAACACGCAGAATTTGCAATCTGGAGAATAATATCTTGCGAGCAGCATAAAACATTCTCGAAAATGATGATTTGGATGAAAAAAGCTCCTCAGATTGACATTTGGCTGTACTTTTTTGTGCAATGAGTCCTTTTTCTTTTTTTACTTTTTTTTAAGGGGAAGGGAGTGCCCCAGAGTCACCAACTTCCTGTTCCTGTCCAGCAGGCTCCTCCCAGTGCTTTGTCCATGTCCTGTTCACTTTTCATTTGGATTTGGACCTGGAAGGATCACTCTTTGTGCCTGGTGCATCATATATAATTGGATTTGAGGACTTTTGGATTTGAGATTTTACAAGTAAGTTGGAGAATTGGTGTTGTTTGTTTGATTGGGGCATTGAACCTACATTTTTTTGTACTTTTCATCGTTTTTTTAAAATTTATTGTTGTGGGTGGCCTGTAGTTTCAGTAGGGGCCTAGTTGTTTTTCTTAGTATTTTTTCTACTAGTTTTGTTCTATAAAGGAAACATGTTGCAAAGTTCACTACATTTTCTCCAACTTTTGCAATCAATTTGCAATATTTATTTAATTCACTAGCCCAGTAGTCTGGCCCAATAAATAGGCCTTTCAGCCAGCAGGCCCAGAGCTACTCATGGGTGCATGAAACAACTGTTTCTGTGGTGTCTGTTGAATTTAAACATCATTTAGGGCATGGATGGCATTGGATTGAATTGCAAATTGTGTTTTTGGGGGGTATTTCACTTTTTTTGATGTGTGTTAAATAAATGCCTTTGTTGGATGTGTGTGAGGTGTGGTTGTACTTGTGTTGTGTAACTTACCAACCTTTTTTAGCCCTGTGGATTTTCATTTTTGCATTAAAGCTGTGTTGTTTAGCAAGCATGCCTCCTTTGTCTGGCCATATTATAGGCCTGCTTGAGTTCATTGTTTTCCAGGCCTCCTGCTTGTTGTGACTGTGAGTGACCATGTGGCTGGTGGCCATTTTGTGGTGGTAGTTTAGTAGTGTGTTGCTTTTGCCATATAGGCCTGCATGTCTTTCCTTTGTTCCTCTTGGCTTACTACTTCCATCCCCTTTGCCAGCTGCAGCTCCCTGAATGACGTGATGCGCAAATTAATTCCAAACTGGTTCAACTTCCATTACATTTGTATTTTTGTTTTTGTTCTTCTTCTTTCCTGTCCTTCCTGAGTGTACACAGTATACCATGAAAGCCCTTGTTGTCAAAGTCTCACAAATGGCTACACTGTTTTTTTAATAACTGAGTTAATAAAATGTAATAATATAACACTAACAAGTGTGACCACCACACACTAAGTTATATATTATATTTGTTTGTTTGTACTAGTAGTAATTGAACCACAAGAACAAATGCAACATTTCACTGATGTTCTTCCGGCTTCTTTGCTTTTAGGTGCACAAAAGACTGAGGAGGAGGTGTCATCATCACCCATTGTACTGCCAGACAGAAGTCCTGCTGCGCACGACGTCACGTGACGTGTGACCACAGACATCTCTGCAACTTGTGCAACTGCGTCTTGCTGACATCTGAAGACGATGGCCCCAAAGAAAGGTACCAGGTCCTCCAGTACCAATAAAGTTGCCAGTGAGAAGAAGGAACAGAAGAAGGAAGAAGTGGCACTTACCAAGACTGGTGTGCCGCCCAGGATGTTTTTTGGGAAACAAAAAATTAATCCTGCAGCAGCGGTGTGCGGGTCCGCATCAGTGGGCCCACCCCACCAACCTAGGCCCAAGCCCATGAGTGTCACAGAGGCAGCCCGTCTAATCGCGAAAACGCCAACGAGCAGTGATGTTGAAATTCACTTATCGTTATCGCAAAGTAGTACCCAATCAACGCAGGAGGAAACTCAGCAGATAAGTGGGCAACAACAGCCGCGACAACAGCCGCAACAACAGCTGCAACAACAGCCGCAACCACCGCCCACAATAGTAGTTGTTCCTCCCGAAGTAGGGGCAGTTCAGGAAATCGAGCTTCTCGCAGAGGAAGAAGATCCATTGTCTTCCACATCCCCAGCAAGGAAAAGGAGGGTTAGTCCATCAACTTCTTCTTCAAGCCCCCCTTCTGATGATCTAGATGCCACTTGGAGAGAGTGAGACACGCCACGAGATAAGGCTAGGGAAAAGGAAGGTTCCAGAAAGCCTTAGAGTTATGGAGCTAGATGTAGAAGAGGAGGATGATGATGATGAGCCAGTCATCATGAACATCACTCCCGCCCCAGTGGAGATGGAGACCGACATTATTACCCCATCCCAAATTGCTGTGAGGGATGTGGCACGGATACCACCAACACAGGTAACACCAACACCACCTCCAGCTTCCATATTTGCATTTGCAAAGGCCCGGCAGGGACCTACGTCCAGCACAACCACCACCTCAGTAGGTAGTGGTACTGCACAGAGTCAAGTTCCAGGCACCCCCTCCAGTTCATCCGGCATTGCAAGTGGCACCTCCAGCAGCGCAAGAAAGTTCACCTCCCCAGTTTGGGACTTTTTTTCGGTTAGCAGTAAGGAGGAGAACGTTGCTATATGCTCAATTTGTCGACAAGGTGTTAGTCAGGGTAAGCTTGGTACAAACTATGGTACCGGAGGCCAAACAACCCATCTGAAAAAACACCACAAGAGGGCTTAACATTTTGTTGCCACGGACAATGGCAGTGATATAGTTAAGGCCATGCGCACTGGTGGCTATTTCAGGGTCCTGTGTTTGGCGCACTGCATTAACATCATTGTTCAAGACTTTCTGAAGAAAGAAGACTGAGTCGGCAACTTACTGACCACCTGCAGAAGAATATGCACACATTTCAGCCGTTCTTTTAAAGCCCGGAAGCAGCTGAGGATCATTCAACGTGAGCATAGTGTGCCAGTAAAAGCACTCATCCAGGAGGTGCCAACACGTTGGAACTCAACTTATTACATGCTTGATCGTCTGTTTGATCAGTACAGACCAATCAATGACTATGCCATGCAAAGACTAGGGGATGCTACTGTGAAAGGCATGACCGTTGAGATAGACCAATGGGGCCTAGTTAAATGCCTGACAGAGATGCTACTTCCTTTCGAGCTCTTCACACGTGAAGTCAGCAAGGAGGACTGTACTATGGGCCAAGCTATACCATTGTTGCACATGCTAGAGCAACAGCTGAAGGCGGTGTCTGAAACGTACGCAGGTGTGGAGGAAAAAAAAGAAGCATATGAGTTGGTGGAGAGCTTAGCCCTTCGCTTAGCTGAAAATACAAGGGTGCAATCTAAGATTGTGTCAGACAAACATTACATTTCTGCCACAATTCTGGATCCACGGTACAAATCAGCACTGAACACAAAGACATTAATTCCTTTTTCAGAAGTGGATGTTGCCCAGTACAAAACTTGGATAGCTGAGGTAGCCAGTGACTTGGAAAAAGAACGGCTGTTAATTAAAGGCCCGCTACTCCAACCCACAACAAGTACTGCAGGGCATCCAACGTCAAGTTCAACTTCAGAGCCTGAGGGCAGTGCGTTTGGCTCACAGCAGTCACCAACACTATCAACAACAGCAAGAACAGGATCATTAGCCCCAGTAAAATCGGCACAGGATTGGTATCTACAACAAGGGCTTGTTAGGTCCAGTGCTGATGCAAAGGCAAAAGAGCCCCAGCAAAGCGGAGCACCCCTGAGCATTGAGCGGATGGTCCAGGCCTATCTGGATGACCCAACAGAGGTCTACATTGATCAAACCCATTGGTGTATTGGTATGGGAAAAGGCACCAATGGCCAGCCCTCAGCATGCTGGCGATAAACTATCTGGCTTGCCCTATCGCAAGTGTCTCTTCTGAGCGTGTTTTCAGTGCTGCTGGTGCCATTGTAACAGTGAAAAGGACCAGTCTCTCGCCCATAAACGTGGAGAGGTTAACCATGATCAAAATGAATCAGCACTTTATACCACCGGATTACAAAATACGTGAATCACAGCAGGAAGATGAGGACAGCGACTTAGGTGATGGAAGTAGTGTGTTAGATGACCTACTTCTGGTTGAACCACCAGAGTTTGAGGACGAGCTATACTTCCCTGACAACTAGGCTTTCAACTTGTTACTTTCTTTCTTCCTTATTTACTTTTATTATTTGTGTGTGTCTCTGTCTTTCTGGTTCGAATCACAACAAATCCATCACCACCGTCTTCTCTTTTTATTGCCATATTGGAGTTGCAGCTGTGTGCATTTAAGTCCACTCCTCCGAGTCCTGCTCCATCCTCCTGACTCGCCCTAAATCCATTTCCCTCAAGCCAGACATTGGATGGAGAATAGTACAAGAAATGTTGCCTCCTCGAGTCCCTCCAAAAGAAGTGGAACATGTTGACTATAGCTATCCTCCTTTCCGAGCCGAGAGGGACTGCCCCTTAACTTAAGATGAGAAGGAACAGGTAATGATGGCATGCATTGGACGCTGACTCTGAGTGATTGGTGTTTGTGTTATTGTTGTTGTTGTGCACATGAAGTCGAAGTGTACTAGTATTTAATCTACACACTAAAAGTGACTCAAGTCAATGTTTCCCTTCTTGTTGTTTAATAACAAAATTGTACTTCTACTACAGGCCGATCCATTGCATTTTTGAATATGGAATCTGGACTCACTCGGTACACTACAGACTGAGTTGGACAACACCATGATGATTACCACATAGTATCTTCGCAGTCAGTCAGTTGAATCGGAGATGATTGATGGAATAACTCAGGGCGTTTCAAATCACGAAGTGGCATGAAAGGTAAACAAGTCAACAACAACCACAGCAGACCTACATGTCTGTGTAGTGGTGGAGTCGGGCAGTCCTCACGAGTGTAGTAGTGGTATGACTGACAGCTGTGCATTGATTTAGTTACTTACTTTGGAAAATGCTATGTTGCTGTATATGTGTGCTCTGTAAATGTCTGGCTCAGTCAAAATCTAAGCTAAGTGGAGGTTGGGTGGACGCCGTGGGCCTGCTCTGTCCTGTTGCTGTTGTAGGTTAACGCTGGAAACATACAACAGAGTAGACATGATTTAGCCATGCCGCCTATGAAAGTGTTTGCACTCCTCCGTAGTTCATGCTTTTTTTTTCTCCTTGATTTTTCAATATCACTTTTGTTTTTCCATCTACACTTACAGGCCGGCCTTTACCCTGTGCTAAACAGAGAAAAACAACTCACACTCACCTACCAATCCGCATCCGCCAGGCAGGCAGTGGCACCCAAAATTGACGGACGCAGCGTCCATGAAAGGGAGGACCAAGAGGAATGCTGAGATGCAACTCCCTAATTTGACCAGGATAACATACAGTAACTTTAGTATCATTCATCATCTTTTAAATAATTTGATTTATTTTTTCTCTCCAATCACTACAACCGTGTGTGTGTGTTTGTTGTTGTTGTTATTATGTTTGCTCTTTGCTTATAATTGATCCATACAGATATTTTTTTACTTTCTTTGCTAGCTTTAAAAGGAAGCCCAGTACAACAGAACATAAAATGTATGTAATTTGGGTCTCTCTGAGGGCAGACAGGCAAGGCAAATAGCATAATATTAATTAATAATATGCTGCTGCCCTGTACTGTCTACTAGTGCAGTTAGTAAGTACTACTTATCATCATTAACCATCAAGTCATCATCATGCATGCATTTCCTTTTTCTCCCTTAACAGATATATGATGGTCGTCTGCCAAGATTGTGTGTGTTCAGTTGTTGTTGTCCATGTGTAGTGTTTGTCTTTGTCAAACCTTTCCCTCAAATACCCCTTCCCAACCATTCATCAAACCCTAACCCTCTTCCCCCGGGCTGTGTCATTTATATTGAGGTGTGACTAAATTAAATTTACACCAATAATTGATCACACACTTGCTGGGGCGGATGTGGTGAAAGCAACACTAATGCAATTTCAAGGCAGGGCGAGGATCTTCTTCTGCTTGCCAATTCCCACCCATGCTCAGTATATTTCCAAGTCAATTTTTTTCCCAAAGGAACATAATCCATCATAATTAATTACTGGCATCGATTGGATTCATCATCCCCCTCCTTACAGCACTAAAGGTTATGCTTGTGTCAAGTGACTCGAGTCAACTACAGTTTGTAACTTGTACAAGGCTATCCCCGCCACCATTATGTTTTATTTTACTTTAGCATTGCTAATCATCATTATTATGGTTTCTTGTTTGGCAGTCTTCTTGTGTACTGTACTGTACTTCGTTCTACTACTCCTTCCAGAGTCTCTCTCAGGCGACTGACTGTCTCATTTTCTTTTTTTGCAAATGCTACTGCCAGTGTCTACTGTACTACCACCACAACACCCATGGCATCTTGGGAAACCAAACCATCATCACCATGCAGCCATCGCTGTGCCTAAGTTTAAACATCAATCACAGGTAAGAGAAGAAGTTTGGGGGAGGCATAATTAATAATGGAAATTAATTCATTAATTCACACACCCACACCCTTGAGTCCAGTTGCAGACTGCATAGACTGGGAGGAGAGACTGACAGTACTAGGACAAGTCACTCAGTGAGTGTACCGCATCTATCTGTTCGTGTGTTACAAAATCGGCAGATTATTTAAATCAAAAACCGGCTGTGGCCCTGCAGCAGCAAAGGAAGGAAACCGTGTGACGTAAAAGAGTAACCCCCCACAAAACATTTACATCGTATGTAAAGTTTAAGTAGAAATATAATTTAATCCCCTAACAAAATAAACTAATGTAAAAAATCCCACAACACCTGACCCACCCCTCTCCCTAACCCCAACCAATGTCCAAAAAGATAAAGAGTCCAACCAATGTCCGTTAAATTACAAAATAAAATTGTCCATAAATATATAAATCCCAATTTTTCCCCAACGTAGCCCAATGCCCACCCACCAAAAAAAGGAATAAAAAAGGGGCAATCCAACGGGATCTCTATCGGCGAGCTCGCAGTCGCCCGTTAATCGCCAGGACCTCCTTTACCTGCTCCGCTAGGCGCGCCATTCGGAGGAGCATGCAGCGCTTAAAAGCTCAACAATTGCATCCACAGGGGGGGCAGCAGTGCTGGATGAAGTGCGGCGGGCGGCTGCCAGACCGCGACGCCGTACCACTCGTGGGGCCTGGCTGGGGCCCGGGGCATTGGAGGAGGCTGCAGCTGCTGCCGCCTCCTCCTCCTCCGCCAGAGCCACCAGCCGCCGATATTCCATGCAGATGGCCTCAAGCTTCCGGCGCCGGGCCATGGCTGCCAACTCCTTCCTGTCTGGTTTTGCTTTTGGTTGGGAAGGAGTAGCTATATCAAAAAAGAAAAAAGACTATTGTAACCAATACTGTTAGCAAAACAGTAACACTAAATTAATTCTACACATAGTGGCACAGTAGCACTAGTAAGCACAGTACATAACATTTGTGGTATCTATGGACTCGAGTACACCAGTTTTCTTCTTCTCTCTTGTTTAGCTAAATTAAGTAACCTTATTGTAACCGGCATGCCAGTTCAGTCAGCTTGCACCCAAGACAAACATACTTGTGACGCAGACTCACGTTATTTTTATTTACTACTGTCTGCAGGTGGGGAAGCTGACTACACAATCATCTTATTTTTCTATTATGGGTGGCACTGGCCATACTCTGTTACATCAAGGGCAACTGCTCAATTTCACTTTCACCCTGCCCTGACTACTACAACAAGGCAGATGATATCTGATCCAAATGATCATTGCTTATATATGGGACGACATGAGATACTTTGTTTTGATTGATTGTGTAACCAACCATGCAGCCGATAGGCCACCCATGGCAGGCTGACACAGTCGGAAATAAATTAACATAGGTAGTGAGTGGGCCTCGGAGTCGGAGGGAGGCGCTTGATAACAACATACATACACAATATATATGCTGTGCTTGCAAACTACTGTGAGTCAAGGGAGTATTCTGAAAATATAACTTCTATTCTCCTTGGCTTTGCTATTCTGGTGTGGTTTATTTTCTTTTATATTCTCTTCAAACACTCTTCATTCAGTGACAGTCTCCACCTATGCTATGATGAATACCATCCAGGCATCCATCCATTCAAAGTAAACATGTCTATCATTCTTCTTAACCTCTCAACAAACATTAGTTTGTTTCAACAACAACAAACATTTTTTTTTTTTTTAAACCACCACCCATGCGTCCTTGCTTCCTTGCTTGCCTTTGAGTTTGACCCATGAAACACCCCGGAGGATTCTTGCTATCACCCATACAGTTTCAACCACCCAGGCAGGAATCTTTTCTTTCACCTTCCACCCATCCTTCAACCACCCATGCATCTGATTCCTATCAGCCACCTATGCATGCATCCCACGTATCCTTCTCTGCCAGTCATATATATTACATCTCGCCCGTCCTTCCTCCTTCCATCCTTCTTTCCCTTTTCGTTCAACCCATCCATCAAGGTCATCTGACTCTTAGTCTTCTCCATAAAACTTTCCCAGATGAGTTGAAGTCAGAAAGAAGAGGCCATTAGTTACTCAACTACTACTCCCACCGCTAATGCTATTGCTGTAATGCTAATTAAAGGGTGTCTTCTTTAACCGTTGTTCACAACAACTTAGTCTTTCTCAATATACAGTGTACTGTACACCCTTGCAGCGAGTGTGTAACTATTGTCAATAAGTAAGGAATATAAGTATAACTTACCACTGCCCGCCACTGCTGCTGGCTCACCCACCCCTGTGGCAGCTGCTGCATCCACTGCTCCCTCCTGGCTGGCGTCGCCTGCCCCGCCGCTGGCCCCGGCACTGGTGGTCGGTACGCCTAGAAAAAACATTACACATTTTTTAGATGCCATATACACCTCCCCCTATTTATTCTCTTTCACTAGCAAGATTGAAAAAAAAGTTAAAATACCTATATATACCACATACATCACTAGTACAAATCAGGTACTAGAGTAGAGTAGACACTAGTAGGATTATGTCCTATCCTATCAAAAATAGTAAAATATCTGGTTGGGCATTTTGTTGGTGGGAATTGTCGAAAAGCCTCTCAAGATTAAGAAGACTAGAAGAGGACAACCCAAAGGACTGGACTCAGTGGCTAGAGCTATTGGTGAATCTGAGTTTTAAAACATTTTAAATAAAAATAAAGAGTGGCCAACTGGGCAAGCTTAGCTACAGACAGACTAATATAGTAGTAGTACAGAGAGTCAGAGCAGAGGCAGTTAGAGCTAGGGATAACAACTAACAAGAATTTAGAAGCAGATAGTCTAGATCGAAGAAGATTTGGTAAAAAATAGAATTAGGAAACGGAAATAATAGTTCGGAAAAAATAAGGTGCAGTAAAAGTTAGGGAAATATAATTATTAATATTAACAACTGGAGGACTTACTGGGGCCAGCAGCAGAGCCCTCGGTAGAGGAGTGGTCCTGGCCCTGGGATTGGGAGGCATCTTGTTGTCCAGCTGCTCCCGCAGACTCTGACCCCGTCTTCTTGCCCCTGGGTGCTGATCATGTAAGATATAATAAAGAAAGAGACAAACATTGATGATTGGTGTGAAACAAATAAAATATTTTAAAAAACGCTCAAAAAAACATTTTTGGAAACAACAATTGCAATAAAATTGACCTATCTAATCTGATCGACTAGTAGTATCGCGGGATTCGCGGAACGTCTAGTTATTATTTATGAACACTAATCCAGTGTTCCATTTTGATTCCAGAATCCTAAGCCTAAGTACTACCTGATCTAGCCCACCTATTCCAGATGGGCCAATTGTTCACTAAGTCTGCATTTCCATTTATTTTAGTCCTCAAAATGCATAGATCGAGGACGCATGCATACATTTTTGCATACACCAAATTGTTGGTTGGTTGCTGCTGATGTTCTGCTAAGCCTATTACTCACTCCCTAACAAACTACAAAAGGTTCTACTAAGGACTGGCGTAAGCAGCACTCAGCAGCACGTGACGTGACAGAGGATGCGTCACGCAGACCGCTAAAAAATTACCAACTAATACTAAATAACTAAGTAACTAAACTACCTATCAATCCACCACTATCTTAGTGACAGGAGGACAAAGGAAGGACTAGAGTCTCTCTAGCATTACCTAACTTAAGTTCTCTAAAGTAAAAACAAGTAAGATTAGTAGAGCCGAGCACCTGTGTCTAGAAGAATAACAATCACAGAAGATTTTTAAACGTAATTTACCTGCAATGTAAGCAGCAGCATTCTTGCTATTTGGAAAAAAATTATATTCGCAATAACAGTAACACAGTCTAGAGAACACACTCTACTAGTATTAGCTACTCACCAAGCCCCACGACCTCAACACCTAGCAGGCCCAGCAGGTCCTGCTCCCGGTCCAAAATGTCTGACCACTGGTGGGTCAGCTGGTTATGGGTGCACTGGACCCCAGAGCAGCGAAACACTGCCCGGCGCACCCTCGCCCACCGGCAGTGATGCTCCAGGGTAGCGTACCCATAGCCAGGCCTGCCGCCTGCTGCCAAGGTCAAGGGGAGGTGGCGCTGCACAAAAAAACAAGGGCGGCCACCTCCGCCTCGCTAAAAAGGGACCGGGCCTGCATCCCTTCCGGGCGCAGTCTGCCACAAGGAAGGCAGCTCATCTTGGGCGCAGGCGCCTTGCCCTTGGAGCCGGTACCCTTAGCCATGGTTCTGGGGTGGGCGGGGGGCGGACAAGAAAATTTAGCAGTAAAAAATAAAGTCAGGGGGAGAAGTAGGAGAGTAAAAAAGGAAGTAATATAAAACCATAGAAAAAAGTTTAAAAAACGCAGTAAAAGTAAAAATAAAACACAAAATATACAGTTAGGGACAGAGAGGGATAGATAATAAATAAAAAAGATCAGAAAAACAGTGTAAAAAACAAAGGATTGAAAAGATTGGAGAGGGATTGGAAAACAGGCCCCAGAACCATGCAAAGAATAGGAAAACAAGATGGCCGCGCCCATTGGTGACCGTGTGGTGAAGTTCGCGCGATATTTCCCCCGAACACGTCATCCGCATTGCCGAATGTCAAAAACATCTCGCGAGCATACGCGAGCACACGCGAGCATGCGGAAAGTAGCAACTCTGCATGCTCGCGTAGCTCTGTGTAGTGTTGCAGAGTTTTTGTGCCGCTTCGCGTAGCCTCCCCTAGCGCGGCTACGTGAACTTCGCCCAGGGTTAAACATAAGACTTATCATATTGCAATCGAAACCTCCTATCTGCACATTCTATACCCTTCTATACTTTCTCCTTATCATGTGCCACCGCTTTCTGAGTCAATGTCTGCGTTCTCTCCCTTTGTGCCTCCCTTTCCGCCCTTAGCCGTCTCTGTTTAGCTTCCTTCCGCCACACCTGAAGGTAATCAAACATCGAGTGCCTACTACGTTTAGCAAACAATTTTTCCTCTAAATAATTCAATTTCTGTTCATCAAAGGTGCCTGTTAATGGCCACTGCAATTCAGCATTGTCCCAGGTATATTTGTGCCATAATGTACTAAATATAATATGGCCAAGGCCGTGCTTAATATACATATCATAATTCGGTGTGCCCTCTGCGGGCGCAGGCTGCTTCTGTTCCAATCGAGCATCAGCAGAACAACAACGGCATCCCACACAGCACAACTTGCTAAAACAAGGCATTCTTACCTCCACACACACACAGAGCGCTCAACCAAATATCTCACAAACAGCTCTTCCAAAGCAGGTCAACAGACCACTTCCAACAAAGTATTGGTACCAAATACAAATGTTCAAATATTCTAAGCGCTTAGTCCAAAACGATCCTCAGATCATACCAAAGTCCAACTAACGGTGCACCATGTTCACAAAGAACCCAAACAAATTCAAGCGCTTGTTCCAAAAACAGTCCACAGACTGCATCAAAGAGAGACAGGCTCAAGCCCCAGACATTTTCAAAAGTAAGGCAAATTTACTCAGTTGCCTTGCAGGGTATCCGCAGACACCCTGTGTCTCTAAACGGTCCGCAGACCTACCAAGTTCAAACAGCTAAAATTGCGCCATATTTACCAAGAATCAAGACAAACTCACCTGGTGCATACAGGTCAAACAAAGTTATTCTCCACTGCCGACTCTTCGGACCAAACGGTCAAATCAAAGGGTTTCGCCATTCAGGACCCCAGTCGGGATGACCACTGGGCAGGGCACCACCCGATCAGACAGGTGGGGCAGCTACGAGTGGGAAACTCTATCATGCAGGGGTCCCCCGATCCGCCTATCCAACCCAACGCGGCCCCGTCCTCCTCACCCGTCCGCGGGCGAGGATGAGGTCACCCGATGGAGTCCCTGTTCGGGTGCCAACTGAAGGAAGTGACCTGAAAAGGGCCACCCGGGTCACTCACGACCACCTTCTCTGCCTTCCTACAAATGAAGAGTCGGTCAGACAGTAGAGACTACAAACCAGATATTTATTGCGATTACACTGCAGTGGAGCCCAGTCTGACCAGCCTCTTGGGATGGCTGTCGAGGGACTGAAGCCCGTAAGCATACAATTACATTATGTACATTTGCAAAGTCCACAAAGGCACGCCTACTATGGAAAAACACTAGCAGGCGTTGTAATATAATGGGGGTACAGAGCATAAGTTTCGATTCTGCAGCTGGGCACAGGCTATCTACTGCCCAAGTTCATCTGGCCTATCCTCCCTACCAGACGGGTGGGAGAAAGACTCCATCTAACATGAAAGGTATGTATTAACAAGGATACTTGCAATTATAGAAGAAAAAAAGCTCAACCTTGGGAAACGAAACTTACCAAGGACCATTTCTCGAAAATAACTAAGCAGCAGTTTCGATTACCGTACAAAATGGCGTCCAGATTGCAAGACGGTGTCGCGAATGCTAAAATATATGGACAGAAGGGCTTTCCAATACTAACAGGGCCACATAGATGTTAAAGAGAGTGGGGCTCACAGAGGAGCCCTGAAGGACCCCCTTGTCCATGTACATGGTACAAGATTTAAAAGTGAGATCACCTGGGTCCTATTTTCCCAAAAATCTTTGAACCAGTCCAAGGCCTTTCCATAAACATCTATCTCCTAAAGACTGCAAACCAGGATGGAATAGGAAATGGTACTGAAAGCAACTGACAAATCGAGTAAAACCAGCATAACCAGAGTGCCGACATCCAATAAAAGTCTGATGGAATTAACTACTGCCACCAAGGCAGTCTCCATCCTGTGGAAAAGATCTAGAGCCAGATCGAGTGGGGTTCCGTAAGTGATGGTCCTCCAGATAAGAAGAAAGTTGTTGGTCAATAAGACCCTCCAAAAATTTGCACAAAAAGGGAAGGCGTGAGATGGGCCATTAGTTGTCAAGTTCGTTGGGATCAGCATTAGCCTTCTTTAAAATAGGGGTAACCCACGCGACTTTCCAGCCAATGGCAGTTTCGCAGAGTTCACTGATAAGTTAAATAAAGACATGATGGAAGGCGTTAATAAGGCTGACAAAGTGACTACTATGTAAGAAGGGCAGGAGCCAGATTTGACTTTTTCTAGCATATCCTGCACTTGCTTTTGGGAGATGGCTATCCTTCCGGGAAGAGGACTACAGCACTCAGCATGATCAGGGGGCAAATAACTAGTAAAAGTCAGCGAAGTCAGGGGTGTGCTCGCCAGGCAGCATCACCACCCATTTCACCTATATTTGTAGTAGTTGAGCCTTCAGTCAGCCCACCCCTGTCTCTGGTGAGGGGTTCAATGGGTTTGAACAGTAGTGGTTATCGAGTTTAATTCTTCAGCAGTATGCCTCGGTCTTGTTGTGAGTATTAGAACCATCTTCAAGGTGCTTGGTTGGTTCTAAAACCCTTTCCTAGCACAAAACGAAAGGGGGGAAGGTCAGAGATAAAAGAAAAAAGACAGTTATGGCAGAATTGCATTGTGCGTTTGTGTATTTGTATGTGTGTGTGTCTGTGTGCGTGTGTGTGTGTGAGACATTCGTCCTTACAATTGCTGTTTAGTACATTTGCTTAAGTTTTATTTTATCAATTTTCCATCGTGATAAAGTGTCATGCTATGATCACTTTAAATCTGCTGTGGGTTAGTTAAAGTGGAATCAGAAAATTGACTCAGTGGACGTTTACAATCCTCACATATGCTCGAGAACATTAATTTTATCTATATGTATACGGATGTATATGTATACGGATTTCGAAAAAACATTAATTGCACACATTTCTCTTTTAAAAAACGTGTGGTAGACTTACATAAACTGGGATACACGAAGTAGTATGTAAATTTATTTTAAAATACATTTTTTAAACATAAGAAACTCACCCATTGTTAAGAGAAATTGGAACATTATTGCGACAAACTTTACAATCAAGAGTTGAATGGGCATGGAAGCAAAGTGGGGAGAAAGGGAAACTTGTTCTTATCTGCTTCTGTTTCCATAGTCTCACTTTGCTGCTTGCTCCTTTTCTCTCCACTGTGTCCCAAACCCCAGTTTCTATATCTTTGCGCAATAACTGACATTCCCGCTCTCCAAAATTTTTCTAAGGTACTAACCAATTTAAAATAAATTATATAATTTCAGAAACAAATTGACTATTTCAACGTTTTTCAAAATTTTCACTTTTAAATATACATCTACCTTTCCGCTGACTCACTCACTCACTGACTCACTTCTTCTCATTTGTTCATCTCACTCATCTCAACTCCCTAAACCTCTTACTTCACCTACTCTCTCTGCGGGGGCGGTGTAAATTCACTCACTCTTTTACTCAGTCAACCCGAGCGAGTAAGCGACTGGAAGGTGGAAAGTGGGTAAATGTGATTGTGAGTCTTTTTGAATGAATGTATGTGTGAGTGGGCATGTGTATTTGTGTGTGGTATCTGCATGTTACCATGCTTGCAACGGACTGGGGAGAGGAGTCTGATGGGAGAGCTTTACAACTTCCAAAATGAGGAGACAGCAAGCACCAAGGAAGTAATGGGAGAAGGCGGTAGTGATACCCCTGGGGGGCCATTGTCTACCCGTTTGTACGTGTTGAACCACACAGAGGTAATGGGTAAAGAGTGCGTACCTGGAGCCTGATAAAAAGGCAAGACAATTGGAAGGAAGATAATGGTTAACAAGGTGCGACCCTTATAGAGGGAGGTTCCATGTTGATCTGATGAAGACAGGGTGAAATATTAATCATTATGAAAAATGGGACATGTACTTAGATGTTTAGACATCTGACTGTGGCCATTGTGGGGCATTATGAAAACAGTAAAGGGCGCACATTGGAGCATGATAGAACTTTGGAGTAATGGGCCTTAATGGATGATGGGAAGATTGCTGACATTATCGAAGTGGTAATATGGATAACATGGGCATGATGATAGGTGGTAATGCGCACACAATGAGCATGAGTACATTGACTAAGCTGCGACACTGTGAACACTGCCTCACAAACACTAGCCATAGAAATGATAAAGGGGGTACAGTGGAGCACTATGATGAATTGCATTGTGGAGATACTGGTGCATTGTGGAAACTGGGCATTATTCAACAGTAGAACTGTGCTTATTGAGGTATTGTAGAAACTGGGGCTTTATGAAAACAGTGGAAATGAGTAAGGACAAGCTCAGGGCCGTTTCTAGGTGTTTTGCCGCCCTAGGCGAGAATTGAAAAATGCCGCCCCCTCCCTTTTACTACCATCACTCTCCCCCCCTGTCATCCAGGCTAGAAGGACCTCCCCCCAAAAACGTGTTGGAATTATGAAGGTTCAACCAGTGTTCTACCTAAGGGTATTTAACAGATAACCATTACACAAGAGAATATGTTGGGAACCGAAGACGTGTAGCAGACAGGGGACCTACAATAAGAACACACAGGCTGTTGAAGAGGTGTGCAATGGGACTTCGAAAAAGGAACATACAGGAGGACCCCAGAGTGGAAGTACAGAGGGCACCACAGAACATGAGATTCAAAGACCCCGCAGTAGGAGCCAAAGGGACCCAGAAGAAGTGCCCCCGGGGCTCCAAAACAGAAGCCTAGAGGAACTCTAGAAAAAGAGGCCAGGACTCAGCGACCTCAGGAGCCCCACGGACCCGACGAACACAACCCCAGGGAACGCAGATGAAGAGCCCCAGTGATCCTGTATTGTAACAGTTATATATATATATATATTTTTTTTAGAGTTTTATATAGCGCGAACTAGACCCGAGGATATCAGGTATCAGAGCGCTTTACATGAGCACCAGTTTAGTTACAGATGGACACATTCATTTTTGTTTGGCACAGGGAGATTAAGTGATTTGCCCAGAATCACAGGATGCTGAGCGTCCTTGCCGAGACTCGAACCCGGTTCCCCAGCTTCGAGGTCGACCGCTCTAGCCGTAAGGCTACATCCCCTCCCCAATATATAGCACCTACTACCCTTATGTGGGGCACTGAAGTACTCATCTACATGGGCAGAAGCTAAGCCATGTATGGTGTGTGGTTGGAAGGGTTTTGTCTTTGTTTTTTTATCCTATGTGGGAAGTATTTCCCTGTCATGCGTGATGACCACCGAGGTGAGGTGCGGTTATCATGTGATGGGACGCAGCGCCTAATAAGAAAGGTGAAAATGAGTGCTCCAAGCCCAGGTAGGATAGACAGGATGCAGAAATGTGAATAATGTGAGCCCCAGGGAGAGCCCCCCATGACAGAAGACCCCGAATAAGAGCTAAGGAGCCCCGACAGGAGATCCCAGAATAAGAGGAGGGCATGTGAGGAGGTAGAGGGAGGGAGGCATGACAGGCAGCAAGTGGAGGGTGTGAGGGGGCAAGAGAGAGATGGGTGTGACAGGGCTAGAAGGAGGTGGTGTGACTGGGGTATAGTTGGCAGGAGGGCACGGGTAGAAGAAGGTGAGACCGGGATAGTGACATCGTCCGAAGGAGGGGGTGAGCGTGTCACACTGTGACGGGACTCCTACCTGCACACACTGAGGAGATCTCCAGACTGGAAGTCCTGCCGGATCCGGGTAGTGAGATGCGAGAGGGGCCTCTGCAGGGCAGCGCTGCTGAAGAGGTCCCCTGAGAACCCTGTCCGGATGCAAGGGCGTTTTAATACCGCCGTCACGTTTATTCTAGTCAGGACAAATTCTGCAATTCATGTTCTATCCTGAGCACACTCTGTCCTGCGTTACCAGCTATCCCGGACACACACTGACTGCGGGACTTGACACCCTGCCTGGCATGCCCTGTTATCATGGACACATGCTGTACTTACGGGCCTTGCTGTCCTGGACACACTTGCACTGCGGGCCCAGCGGGCCCTACTACCCTGGACTTACACTGCGCACTGGACACACTTGCACTGCAGGCCACATTATCCTGGACACACTGTGCACTGCTTGTCCAGCTATGACACACTCTGCGTGGCGTCGCGTACTATCCTGGACACACTTGCACTGCGGGCCCAGCGGGCCCTACTACCCTGGACTTACACTGCGCACTGGACACACTTGCACTGCAGGCCACATTATACTGGACACACTGTGCACTGCTTGTCCAGCTATGACACACTCTGCGTGGCGTTGCGTGCTATCCTGGACATACAGACCTGCATGCCCCTCTGCCCTGGACTCACACTGCGCACTGGACACACTTGCACTGCAGGCCACACTTATCCTGTACACACTGTGCACTGCTTGTCCAGCTAGAACACTCTGCGTTGCGTCGCCTGCTGTCCTGGACACACTTTTGCACTGCATGCCCCTCTGCCTTGGACTCACCTGCCCGCCGGAGCTCCGCGGCCGCCTCCTCCCAGTTGCGGAAGATGGCCCAGTACAAGGCGAGCGGCTCCAGTTTTCCGGGTACTAAACACCCCGCACGCCCCCGCTCTCTCCGTAGTGGAGGGTGAGGTGCTTCACCAGGGGCAGGAACCTCCATTCGCCGCCCTCGGGGCTCTGCCAGGCCTGAAGAGACAGGGGGTTTGGTTCAGGCAGCATGCTGGCATTTTGGAATAAAAGCGCGCTATGTATGAACACGACGCGCTGCGTGACTGCGTCACGTTGTTTGCAACTATTACGGTCAGTAGTCTCCGGGGCGCAGCCATGCGTTGGGGGGTGGGTCATAGTCCGACAGAGTCTGTCCAAGTGCACCGACCTGACAGGCGCCAGCCGCCCTACTCTGGCGGAGGGCGCCAATTCAAGTTGAAAGAACAGTGTGATCTTCTGCAAATAATGCCGCAGGGCCGTCAAATGGTGTCATGTCAGTGGCACTAACACTAAGCAGGAGTGGGTGCGGTAGAACCAGGCAGTTCATTTATGAAAAATAGTAATACAGGAAAGGCGCCACTCCCGATTCACTTGGCCGGGATTCCCAAACTCATGTTTTATGCCGCCCTCCCCCTTTTGCCGCCCTAGGCGGCCGCCTAGTCTTGCCTAACGGTAGAACGGCCCTGGACAAGCTTTATCATGGCAGGGTATTGGACTCGCGGAGTGGGTTACTTAATCTTGAAGGAGCAGATGTCAGTATTCCCAGAGCCAGGCCAATGGGATTGGATGAAATGGCGGTGAGGATGAGAAGGGCTGTAATGAAATAAAAAAACACGAAAAAAAACATATATACCATCTTTACTTGTTTCTGCATACTTGCCTGATCCATCATCACTTTTACGTATATATGTTTCACCTAAAAATAAGGGCAGGTGTACCTTCTGAAAGATTGATTGACATATTATTCCAAGATGTGTTTAGTTTTGCAAGAACCATTTTTGTGGCCTTTAAAGTGGAAAGGAACAAATTTAAGAAGGGACAATGTGGCAATGTCCATCATGAACTGAGCTAAATGAAACACCAACACAATTCTTCTTTATCACTTTCTCAGCTTTAGAGGTATTTGATCTAAACAAAACGTCTTTTTGGCGCATTTAAAGCCTGCGATGTTTTGTTGTTTTTTTTACTGTTTTTGCAAACACGTAGACACCACTGTAAAACTTTTTAAATTCTCAATGCCCATTGCACATGTTTATAAAATAAAAAATAAAAAAAACATAAATATATTACAGGCTTGCCAGGCGAGACCTATTTTTATATTTGTGTTCTTTCTGCATGATGTTGCTTTCTTTCTTTATTAGGCCTGGGCAGTGAACTCTGTTCAGTTCGCGGAGTTTGCAGATTTTTTGCACTCCGCAGAGCACGCAGAGTTCCCTAAACCTCCATTACGCGAAGCAGAGTTTTTTTCCCCACTCGCGCTCGTCAACGTCAAGTTGGCGAATGCGAGAGAGTAAAATCCACCTCCCGGTGAGATTGTCCCTCGCTCGCGCTCGTCAACGTCAAGTTGGCAAGCATGAGCAAGGAAAATCAACCTCCTGGCGATGTTGCTCAACGCGGGCGGTCGGTTTTTTCAATGCGAGTGGTCGCGGCAGGTCACGACCGCTCGCATTCAGAAACCTTCCATTCGCGATGAAAAAGCTGCCCCTCAAGTACAAAATATACTCAAATGGCAGAAAGGAAGGTGCGCCCTCTTGTGCTGCTTCTGGTGGCGCTTGCAATGATTTAACAGCACAGGACAAACACCCGGCGCTGAAAATCCCCATGAACGGCATGGCCCTAATGCACCCTGCCGGTTGCGGAACTCCGCATAGCGAGGCAGAGTTTTTTTGTCACTTCACGCAGTTCTGAGGCCATGTATATAGTTAAACCAGGAGTGAGACCAGGGCAAACACCAGTTCAGCCCATTTTCCACTTTGTAATGTTCAGAAAAAACATAATGTTCATCTGTATTCTCAACGGGCTGTCCCTGTGGAGCTACATTAACAAAATAATTAAAGTGTTTGATATGCCTATATCATATTGTTGTTTACCCTTTCCCCCAAATCAAAAGCGATTAAAAACATGTATACACCACATAAATAATCTTCTTAATTTTTACATACTTTAGGCCCGATTTATTAAGGTTTTGCATCGCCCTTGCACCACTCAAGGAGGTGCAAGGGCAACGCAAAACCTAAGTGAGATTTATCAAGCCAAGCAAAGCCACCTTGCGTGGTCCTGCATGGCTTGATAAATCTGGAGTAACGCAAGGCAGCACAAATCGCTGCCTTGAGTTACTCTGCCCACGGAGGTGTTCCATGGGTGTAGCGTGGGTGTTCCCACACATTCATCAATGGATTTTGGCGCATTCTCAGATTTACCATTAGGGTAGACCTTGGAATGTGTCAAATGCTACTCATCCCCAGATGAGATGTAATGAGGTGAAATATCTTTATTTCCCTTGTTTTTCCTCTTTCTAAGTGTGCTGCATTCTACAGCACACATAGAAAGAGGAAAATGCCTCTGAGGATTGTTTTTTCCAGGAAGGTGTCCCTACCTGCACAAAAACAATCCTACCATGCCTTGTACCAACGCAGGCACCATGATGCAAGGGTGCCTGCGTTGGTACAAGGCAGCACATTGTGCACCAGTGCTAGGAAAGAACAGCAATGGAGCATATAATGTTATATATAAGGCACATTTTTTTCCTTACACTTTCACACATGTGGCAAGGTGTCTTGCTGCATTGGCAAGCTTGAAAGTTTGAAAAATCTGGGCCTTTGTGTGATAAGCTAAAGACCAAACAGGTCTATGATCAGCACTGATTTCATATTCACAGTATTTAATTTGTAAAAAACGTAAGTGCCAAGGCCCTTGAAGAAAGGGTATTAGTGTTAGTGATTGGTTCTGTGCTTTGTTTCTTATTCCTGTAATTTATAGGGTGAATGAATCCCCCACTCTTGTATTGGATGTCATACGAACAACAAAGGGTTGAATCTTTGTTTGCAGTGATCTTTTTATTTAAAGACAAGTGTAGAAAACAAGGGAACAGCCGACACGTGTTTCGCCCAGAGGCCAGCAGGCCAGGGCTTTTTCAAGGCAGATCAGTCTCTTTAGGTTGATTGTATTCATACATTAGGTAATCCGGAAAACTCAAGGATGCGTCTTCTGTACAGCGTGTAAGATGCGGTCTGCAGCTTGCACCACCCATTGCCCCCACTAGCCCTGCCAATGAAAGTACCATCACAACTAACCATCACACACATACAAGTGGGACAATTAAGACTTTAAATATACATTAAAAATGACAAACACATGCCACCCAAGCTATTCTTATAGCTTTGGGCGGCAGGTATTAGTGACTTTAATGTATATTTGATTATTAAACAACTGTTATTTTGCTCCTCACAAAGCCAGATAAACAGCGCCACCATGTGGCAGGCTGTTATAAGAGCCAGAGATGACAATAAAGTGCGATGCCGAGCATCAAAAACCACCACCTCAAATTAAGCACTGCCTATTCAAAGCCAAGATATTGATAAAACAGAATTTCCAATAATATGCGTGTAAAAAAGAATAGCAAGCAGGAAATCAGAAGTAAAATTTTGAAACCCCCCAAAAATATTTAAATCTGTATTACAATGTCGGTAAAGTACACTTTCTTACCAAAACCTTTCAGATTCAGTACTGCTTCTCACTCAGACCCGTCACGTATATGGAAGACTCTAGGGGTACTACTACACAATGGGCATTTGCACCTGCTTTGCTGGCCCCCGGGGGACTTTGATAATACAAAAGGAGCTGCAAACGCTTGTGCAGCCCCTTCTGTAATACTGATAGCACTGGCGCACATAAAGCTCCAGTGCTATCTTCAGGGGGAGTTCCCTCATTTGCATGGAGGCATGCCCCGTGCAAATGAGGGAATCCCATTGCTTCTGCGCCCGCGCCGTATTACAGACGTGGGCACAGAGACAAAGAAGCTGTCAGGAGGCTGATTGCAGCCCTCTGGTGGGGGAAAATGGGGTCCAAGGACCACCAGACATCCCCTTGCAAGCGGGTCAGTCAGTGACTGCACCTGCCTGCAAAGGGATCTCTATTCCCATCTAAAAGTGCAGGCAGGTTGCCGCCTGCACTGTGAAAACATGGAGCTGCTTCAAAGCAGCCACTCTGTTTTTCACATGAATGTGCTGCCCCCAGGGCAGCGCGAGTCCGCCGATGCGCATTCCTCATAAAGGGGAGCTTTTCTTTCATTGCGCTGGGCGCACCATTTAAAAGGTGCACCCAGTGCAATATAGGAAAATGCGCCGCATGTATAATGCGGCCCTAGAAGTTAGAGCGAGAGATGCAATATCATTTTTGGGATGTGCCATTGGACTAGTACCCACCTTTGTGGTAAGGTTTTCCTATCTTTGCCCGAGTGATATCCAGCCTAAAAACACATTTCTTCAAAAAGTCTATGACAATTGCTGCATGGGACAAATTGGAAGTTTCGCTCACCCTTTGTGTCCTACACAATACGAGTTTCTTCTCTTTTTATATGTGGAAACCTCAGTGATCTGAAATTTACTCAGGTGGGTAAAATGGATTTTCTTAAGGGGGTACAATGCCTGCAACATGTCCTCATTGTAGAGTAGAAAAGCCATACCTCTGCCCTGGAAAGTCTTAAGTGAGCACCTCCAATGATGTGAGACCATAACCAAGAACTCTTCCCTCCACCCCTCTCTCAGCACTGAGGACTGTTCTGTACTCAGAAAGAAATTACAGTTTGGACTCCGGATTTCTTGAAATGGTTCTGCGTAAGACTCCTTTAAATAATACAATACTTGTTATTCCTTGACACAATCTGTCTGC
Organism: Calotriton arnoldi; assembly: GCA_963921515.1. Lineage (NCBI taxonomy): Eukaryota > Metazoa > Chordata > Amphibia > Caudata > Salamandridae > Calotriton > Calotriton arnoldi. Next base: position 541,060 of record CAWUFW010004423.1, read on the forward strand.
AGGCCACTCTAACATAGAGCCATGGACGTCATTTAGGGGTTGCCAGGGGTCGCTGCTGCAACCATTGGCATGCCCCTTGTGACCCCTGGCACTGCCTTTACGACCCCTAGCTTTAGCAGTGGCAAAATCAGTACCAGGAACAGAAGCAGCTCGCCCTTATGGACGTCGGTGGGGGCTTACCTCTCCTTGTTTTTTGTCAATCTTTTAATTACACTAATGGTGAATAATATTACATCATTCGCTATTCGTTTGATAAAAAATAGCTGGAATATGACTTTCCCTGGCAGCTGAGGTAAGTAAAAAAATGCTTTTAAATGTATGTATGTTGTGTGCGTGGTTGCAGTTTTGAGTGTGTTTATGTAAGAAAGAGTGTGTGTCTATGTGAATGTGAGTGTATGTGTATGCAGAGTGTGTGTGTGTGTATGTGTGAATACGTGTGTATGTGTAAGCGTATGTGTAAGCATGCGAATGTGTGAGAAAAAGGCCAAAGCCAAAGGGCATGTGAAGTCACTTCCGCTACCCCTGGTATTTTGGTGAATTGACATCCATGCATAGAGCTCAAGCTCCACCTCTCCCCTTTCTCCGTCACACAGTGTCAGAGCTCGTATTGTGCCCACTCTGGACACTAGTTAGTGTGTGGGCGGACTTGTTGAGCTCACATTACAGCCAGTATCCAAATTCTAAACAGTAAGAAGTCTTGTATCTGTGTAGTATCAGAGCTGTACTTGGAGGCCCAGGCTGCACAGTACATCTGAACTTGTGTTGCTTCGTCAGCCAGTTGAGGTTGCCAAAGGGGCATTGATTTTAGCGCCATTCAGAAAAGATGCCCATATGTCACAATAGAGAGCTTTTTATGTTGTCTTTTAGGTAATTTTAACTTTGTTATTAAGACACATTGCAATGATGCTTAACGCCCTGGAGGTACACTGCCTTCATTTGATTTCTTCCGTTAAATGGGGAAAAACTGTTAGCAATTGCAATCTTCTGTGAGAAGTGTACCTTGCTCTGCAGCTTACATTTTTAATGCGCCTTCGAAACTGAAATTGACTTGCTTCTTTCTTTAAGGAATAGCAACATTAATATTTCAAATGTGAATGAATATCTGATTAAATTGGCGGCCGAAGCAGATAAGAAGGGGATAGGGTTAGCTTGGTACATTTATTAACTGAAAAGAAAAATAAGTCTTTTAGGTATATGATTTCATCACTCTCTCATTCAAATTGTATCACATGCATGCATTCTCAAATCCATCTAAAACATGAGGTTTCTGCCCTTAACCCAATTCCGACAGGTTGGCTGCTGCTCCCTCCTAGACCCTTTTCTGCAGCAGGTAATGCATTCAGAGGATCTCTCTGAACTGTCTACCTCTTGAGGCTTCTAGAGCACCTTTAAATACAAACAAACACTGGCAAATCCAAAAGGTCAGATGTTGGTTGCCATCCTTTTGGCTTTGCCAACACTTGTTTTTTTCATGGTTTTTGTACAGCTTTACTGTTGGGAAGCTGCCGGCCATTGTCAATCCAAAAACATAGCATTGACTAAAAGCAAAAATATTTTTGGTGTCAAAAATCACTCATTGCCATAGCAGTCCAGCGTAAAGGGAACTATTTTGTGTGTGGATTTACTCCTAGTGAAAGGGCCGTATGACATCACTCACAATGATGTTAGCCAATGGCTGAAGTTGGCTGACCCTTTGCCCCATGGCGTATGCTGTAGTGAGCGGAGCAAAATGTCAAAGACACAACAACAGACCAATGGATGGAGAGGGCTGACTGAAAGCCCCTAGAAGTAAGTGTATTATTCATATAAGTTAAAAAAAATCCAAAAGACTTGGCTAACACCAGACCCACAAAAGGTTCACATCAAAGAGACTAAGTGGAAGGAGTCTGTCCTCTCATATGTAGATAAACATGAACTGCCCCTTCCCCTCCCATGTAGGGCCTCACTACGTGTTGCTCAGTGTAAAGTAGTGGGCTCTACGTGCACATACGTGGGAATAAGGCATGCAGACAGAGTGGCATGGTTACTAGAACTGGCCCAGGGTATGTTCACCTGGCCCCTTTTATTAGCAGGGTCACCTGACCGGTGACACCCGTGATGAATAGGGGCGGGTTGTTTTCAGGGCTCGGGGTGGTCGTGGTTGTTTTTAGGCTTTGGGGGGTTTGGGTTGTTTTAGGGCTGGGGGGGTCGGGGTTGTTTTTAGGGCTCGGGGGGCGTAGGGGTTGTTTTGAGGGCTAAGTGCGGGGAGACTGTGGGGTGATCTTTACTACACATATCCCTTTACCAGTCATGCCTTTACCATTAAATTGCATGGCAAAGGCATGCGTGGTAAATGAATGTGTTGTTCAGACGCATTAGTTGTTTGGGCAGGTACGCGTGGTTTAGCCATGTGTGCCTCTGCCATACAACCCTGTTTACCTGCTCCCACAAGCTTCTCTCTTCCCCACTCGCTGTGACAATACACTCTGGCAATGTCTCGCAGAGGGCTCAACAACCCTTCTTCTTCAATGGCCCTGGCAGCACATTTCCTCCAGGTGGCACTGTCTCCACCTTTGCTCTCAGGCTTTCCTTCACTGCGGGCCTGCTAATCCTCCCATGTGCTACTGTCTCAGGTTTTTTACCTCCTTTCAGCCTTGCGGCGGCAGTCCCATGTCACTCACATGCCGCGTGGGAAGGTGCTGGAAGTACTAGTGCGGAGGGGGCACGCACTGTCACAAAGCGGCTTGTCCTCTCACAAGTCCAGTACTAGTCAGGGCTGCCGCACTGATCTGCCATAGTATGCATTGCTGTAACTCCCCCATGCAAGGCTCTGTGCAACGCTAGCGCAGGCTTGTGTTCATTTTTTTTTCTTTTCTTTTCTCTTGCGGTTACACTTAGGCGGGCCGCTTCAGTTATTTTCCCTCATTGACTCTGCCGGTTGCGGTGTCGCAGGGTACCACTAGGTGATGCTGCCACCATCACTCATTGCAGGCTGCAGCCGCCTACATGGTGTCCATTCAGGCGAGGAAGCAGCCTTGTTATCTCCAGCCAACAGCTTTCAACCGGCCGTGCTGCTGATAGTCTTCTCTCATTTCTGCGGCAGCCTCCCTTCAATCACAGGCCACACGGGGTTCGGAGCTGCGGGCGGAACTGACCATGGAGTTACGGGAAGGGTAATTACTTTCAGGTGTGGCCTCCTCCTTCACCCCAACGCCACGCTCCGGGCACTCACAGTTCCACTGCTCCGGGCAGATGGGGGCGTCTCTATTCCAAGAACGCTGTTGGGAGGTGACGTGCACTATGAGACACAGCAGAGACGATCTCTGTTTCTCACCCCCACGGGCACTTGGGCTGCCTGACAGTGGGTGCAGTCTTCTCTCGCTGCAAGTGTGCCGGGAGTCACAGTGTCAGTGCCATCACTTCTGCCCACGCAGGCATTTCATGTGTGGGAGTGGGGCATGACCGGTTACTTACTGGTAATATTCATTACTCCGAGTCGTAGACCTCCCCGTCACAGTCATTACCATATGAGCCTTTCCATAAGCCAAACTGAAAGGAAACCAAGCAGTGAAAAACCGGGAGTCGAACACACAACAAATGGGGAACGAGTCTGTGACCTCAACACAAGGTAACCGTGACTTCACAGAAACCACAAACCATAGAAAACCCAGTAAGCGTCCGAGACCTCCACCACTGGGCCACAGGGACACTGTCCAAGTGAAGGCACACCCGCTGCCTAGGACAGAGGGAACGCCGAATGCCCAAGCATGTACTCCCAGCGAGTACCACCGTCTCCCGCGGACCGGCTCAATACCGGATGCGGCAATGGTGCCGTAGGCAGCACGCCGGCGCCGTGCTCTGCAGGCGCCGGCAGTAAGCCGGCTTCAAAAGCACAGGGCCAACGCAAACCCGCTTCTGCCGGGACCCACGCCCCGAGACCAAAGCCTGTCCTCCCCAGAGAAGGGGCTGTCCTGCCACACCCCAGGCATGCCGTGAAAGCACCGCAACACGCACATTAAAACCCCCACATCCCCCAGGAGGTCCCCGCAACAGCTGGGGATCGAACCCAGAAGAGGGGAACCACAACTACCTGAAACCCCAGGAATCCAAAAAAGAACTACGAGGGCAAGAGGCAGCAAGCCGCAAAAAACGACAGCACAGTCCCGCTACAGCAGGGACTTGACCCCCAATACCCACACAACAGTCGCTAGAGCAGACCGCCGCACACTCACCTGTACAGTATGAAGTCTTGCAAGGAGGAGTTTGCAGAAAAAAACAACAGGATGTGCTTACTTGGGTCAAGGGTTATATACCACAGGATGTGGGACTGGCCTGGAGGGTAGGGATGGGCTAAGTAGTTTTGCTTGGAAGTTCTGGGGAGGAGCTATTGCTCATATGGTAATGACTGTGACAGGGAGGTCTGACAAGGAGGTAATGCAATACTGGCCCGGCAGGTCAGCTGATCCCTTTCAGCTTTCGTTGGGGCCTGCCACATGCAAGCTGCTCGGCGCCGCTTGTTGCTGGAGGGGGCCACAGCAGACTTTCTTGCGCTGCGGGCTGTCCACTTGCCGGCCTCGTTCTCCATGCTGCAGGGGGTATCCCTCATGCTGGAGGCAGCAGAGACAGTCCGTTACCCTCTCACCTGCAGACAGTGCTCTCTCACGCCATGCCAGTCAGCAGCGTGCAGGCACCTCAGACACGGTGCAGGCCGCACCACATATACAGCTTCTCCGCTTTGACTGCTGAGTGCCGATCTACCCGCGGGCCCACCTTTTGCCCGGGGGGATGTTGGGCACTGCGCCAGGTCCACTTGCTGTCTTATAGGGGTCGCAGCAGGCAGGCAATTGCAGGGTGTGTAAGCAGGATGCCGTTCTCTATTCTCACATGGTGGCCGTCATGCTGGCAGCAGGTTTGGGGGTGCCTTCGGCACAGGCTACACTTCCTCCCATGACTAACTGGAAGACTGCTGCCATCGTACATGCAGGAATAGACCCCCTCATTGCCATTGTAAAGTAGCGGGATCTATGCCCACATACCTGGGAATAAGGCACGCAGACACAGTGGTGTGGTTACTAGAAGTGGCCCATGGCACATGCCCCTTTTATTAGCAGGGTCACCTGACCAGTGACACCTGTGTTGGATGGGTGTGGGGTGAGTGTCGAGGTCAGCCCTCGGGGAGTGTCTGGTTACATAGGGTAGATGCCGCAACACTAGATCGTGTCCAGCAGATCACTACACTCAGTAAGTGGAGTGATAATACTGCAACTCCAGTTACCAACACTGAGGAGTATAGTAATTACTGGGTGTGGCATTATTGGACCGTTACATGTATTGAGCTTAGGAAACGGTGTTTTTGCGAACTGATTTCCACACACTGTTTCCTCTTTCTGAAGACTTTTCCTCCCATGTATTTCGCCTGTTTTCTGGTGGCAAAGTGTGTCTGAGTAAGACACGGAGTGTGAGTATTTTCCCACAAAACTAATAATCCTGATTTGCCTGGTAAGTTTTGTTAGTGGCCAAATAAGACTTTTTAAGGTTCCCTTACACTAAAAACATTCAGAACCTCAGGGGCTTAAATCCTTTTTAGATTTTTTTATTTGAGTTCGAGCACTTGCTCCTTGCTTACCACAGATACAAATATATTTGAAAAGAATTCAAAAGAAAAAATTAAAAGATTTAAAACATAAACTATCAACAACACAACATTGTAGAAAATGCTATTAAATATTGTTTCCTGGAGTTCAAGTAATCAAGTCTTGAAACTTTTATGCGCATTACACAGTTTTCTTTTACTGAAATGATTAATATTGTTTAATCAGCTAATTTGGCTCTTGGACTATTTCTACCTCCGAGTCAACTCAATTCAATTGAATTCTTATTTTTTGGGCATTTCTGCTTTTTATGGAATTAGTTTTTTTCTTTATGATGAAAACATATTTGTTTGGCTTTTTGTCACTGAAAGGGAAAGTGTTTGGTAGGCGACAATAGTATGCATGTTGTGCTCCCAGCTCTCCTAGAAAGAAAATTCATCACAGTAGGTACTGTTGTTAATGCTGTCACCCAGTGCAATCCCATCTGAGATAATGCCTAGCCCCAATGAAAAGAACTTTCAGTTGTTGATGGGACACTGTATTGTAAATTTGGTGCCTAAAACAGTGAATTAAATAGGATGGTTAGATATAGTAGTATTTTACAAAAAGGCAAATATTCCATATGCCTCAAAATTAAAAGAGGAAGTCTTTTTACATTTAGAAAGTGATATATATTTAGTATGTTTGAAGTAGTAATGCAAATGTGTTAGTTGTAATAGGATAGCAAGCAAAACTGCATTATAATAGAGTTTGTGAATATGAATTAAAAAAAAAAGTTCACATTTAAAAAAAAGGTTAGTGTTAGTAAAACGTGTTTGGTGTATGTGTGTGTATGGAGAGCAAATTGATTAAGGCAGTGAGGTTGGTAATATTTAGTGTTTAGTAATATTTAAAATGAAGAGAATTGTGTGGGGTGTTTGTATCAATGTGACACTACCAATGAAACATAGACACACAAAAGGTCTTTTGGGGATTTAATTGATACTATTTGCATGGAAGTCTTTTGTCAAATTGTTATCTCAGTGTAACATACACAAAAGGGCAGTTTTTCTCTTGCATCTTTAAAAAGCCAGTATGCACGCACATTCTTAATTTATGAACATAAATAAATACCTTCAACATGTTATCATGACTGCAAATCAACAAAAAATGAATGTGTAAGAGTAATTAGTGAAAAGCCACTGTGTCGTTAAGGGAGGCAAAAGGTACACACTTCCTAAACAAAATTATAATGTGTTATTAATTTTATAGAGCGCCCCATTTAACAGGAAGGGTGCCCTGGCACTAAAACAAAAGATTTCCAACAAAGACATGGCTACAAACAAAGCCTGGAAAGCTTAAAATATGTTGTCATAATGAAGATATTAGTTCTCAGAATAGGCTAATGCAAACTACTCGACGCCAAAGAGCCAAGTTGTTGGAACGTTCATGAACTGAAGTAGAGAAGGGATTTTATGCATATGAACAAGAAGCTCATTCCACAGTTTTGCTGTTCAACTGCAGAAAGCCTTGCCTCCTGTATGGCATCAAGTGACCTGCGCTAGAACCAGCAGATGTGCATAATAGGCGCGCAGCAGATGAGAGTGGGTGTACCGCTTGAATTTATTAGCCAGCTAGACAAGGCCTATTCCATGAGCTTCATTGTATAGGAGGTAGAGTGATTTAAACTTCACTCGCTTTTCAACTGGAAACTAGAGTAGATTTTAGGGCTTCTGAAGAGGATGACAAATGAGGAAGACCCAATTTTATCTTGGCTGCCACATTCTGAATGCCTTGCAATTTCCTTAGCAGTTCCCTTGCCTGCCCCCAAATGGAGGGAATTACAGTAATTCAGGCAGCTAAGAATAACTACCTGGCTCACCATCTCAGGGACCTACTTGGGAAGGAAGAGAAGGGCCTCCTTCAAGACCTCAAGCAAAGAATAACAAGTTGAAACCACATGATTTCAACGTGAGATTGGTACAAGATAATGCCTAGCTTTTTACAGCCTTTACAGAAGCAGGGTGTACCATCCAAGATAGGGGCCAGAAATCAAGAGGTAACATACATGGGGTCTGCCGATGTTGTAGCCTCAAAATCTATTTTTTTAGAGTTACATTTTAAGGCATCCTGCTACAATCAACAGGACACCGCTGACATCCATCTGTGAAAAGGACCAAAAGGATCATTTCTAGCTCTATCTGCAGTGATAAAAAGTTAAGGGACTATTTATGAGTTTGTTTGCATTGTACGTGCACCAACCAACATGGTGCAAGTGTGACGCAAATCTTAAGATAGATTTATGAAGCCAAGCAAAAACACTTTACGTAGCTCTGAGTGGCACCAAAAATCTGGAGTAATGCAAATCACTGCGTTGCATTACTCTGTCCTGGGAAGCCATACCATGGGCGTTGTGTGGGTATTCCCACACACCGCCAATGGATTTTGATGCATTCCCAAATTTACAAGAACTTGTAATCCTAGGGATGTGCCAAAATCTTACTCCTTCCTAGGGGAGGCGTGACAAGGAGAAATATCTCCTGGGAAAAAAATCCTGCATGCAACGCAGGCATCCTTGCACACTGGTGCAAGGGTGCCTGCGTTAGAGCTAGACTGCCAAAAGGACACCAGAGCAGAGGAAAAGGCAGGAATGTGCTGTATTGCCTTAAATACAGTGCATTCCTGCCCTTTCCCTGTCACACAGTGCATCCCAACAAGGTGACTTGCTGTGCTGCACTGCATGACTTTCCTGTAAATGTGCCCTTGAGTGTCATCGGTGTAATTCATGACTCGTACTCTGAAAGATTTAATAAGTTCCAGGAGAGGGTAGATGTACACACTAAATGGAGTAGGACTAAGCACAGAGCCTTGTGGCATCCATTGATGCAAGGTCTTAAAGTCAGAGAGGAAAGGAGGCAAATAGACATCCGATGTCCTACCCATGAGGTAGGATCTACACCAGTCAAAGGCAGTGTCTTTAATCACAGCTTTCTGTAACCTGTACAGCCTATCCAGCAGAATGTTATGGGAGACAGTATTGAATATTGCTGACAGAGCTAAAAGAACTAGTGCAGATGGTTCAGCCTGTAGCAATAAATGTGCAATTAAAATGCCATTTATGTCATTGTGCAGGCAAAGTAAACATATCAAGTAACACACACTGGCAATCAATTGTTATGTCTCACCTGCATGCTAACAAAAATGCTGCTTGATCCCCATCACCAAAACCTAATGGTAACACACAGGGGAAATGTGACCATTCATGAATGCCATGGCCTTGATGGAAAGCCCATCGAAGCAGGGCATATCATGAAAAATACATAGAAAACAATGGCGAAAAGGGACTGACCGAAAACTCATTCTTTCTGTTGTACGTTTTTGAAAAGTTATTGATATGAAGTCAGCAGAATTCCCAAAGGTGTCTGTAGCCAGACCTGAAACGAGAATGTGATAAAGATCCTCCAAAAACTTTCTTTTGTAGTCACATCTTGGGCATTGGGGTAATTTCCAATTTTTGGTGCTCGCAACTGTGCCCAGGATGCTCATTAGTTGGAGCTCCACTGTTGTTCTTTCCAAGAACAAAGCATCAGATGCAAAATGTACATTATAGGTTGGCTGTAGGGAACAAGCCCACATGTGTTTGATCCTATCTGTACCTCGGATATGGGACAGTGGAGTTTTCATGAATACGTTTTCACAGCCAAAGATCTCATGTGGCCATTTGAGCCACAGTTAGAGCAGTAGCTCGTAAATTGTATTTTGCCTCAAAATTTTTATCTAAGGCATGAGTACAGCTACAAAATAGGGCCTAGATTTATCAAAGGATTGTGTTGCCCTTTCATCACGCAAGCTGACTCAAGGGCAACATAATCCTGAAGTCAGATTTGCAAAGCCACGCAAGGCCACCTTTCATGGCCCTGCTTTACTTGGTATATCTGGAGTAACGCAGGGCAGCGCAAGTCACTGCCTCTTGTTACTCTGGGACGGGAAGCCGTTAGATGGGTGGAGCTGTGTTGTTCTCACACATCCACCTATGCTTTTTGTACATTCCCAGATTTACCAAGACTAGTAACCCTGGGAATGCACCAAAGTTGTACGCCTTCCAGATAGAGGCACAACAAGGAGAAATATATTTTTCTCTTCGTTGTTTCCTCTTTCGAAGTAAGCTGCATTCTGCAGCACACTTAGAAAGAGAACAATGCCTCTGAGGATTGTTTTTGTGCAGGTTGGTGTCCCTTACTGGACAAAAACAATCCTGCATGCAATGCAGGCACCTTTGCACCACTGCACAAGGGTTCCTGCTTTGGTGCTAGGCAGCACTTCGTGCACCAGCGCAGGGAGAGAGCAGGAATGTGCCATATCTTGGTAAATGTGATGCATTCAGTGCTTAATTTGTAAAATATTAAGTGCCAGAGCTCTGGCCAAGAGGCCACTGCAGCTTGCACCACCCATCGCCCTTGTCATCGCTGCCAAAACAATTACTAACCATCTCTCTCGCATGTAAATGTGACAGTTCAGATTATTCCAGGTCCCCAAAGCTGAAGGAATGGCTGGGTAGGCAGGTATTAGCAATTTAAATGTATATTACGGTCCTAAACTACCGTTGTTCTGCTCATCTCTAAATTAGATGAGCAGCGCCACCATGTGGTGGACTGTTCTAAGTATGGTGTTGAGAATTAGGTGCCGGTGCCGAGCACCGGAAACCAATTAAGTGCCGGTGCTGAGAACCGGAAAGCACCGGCTCAAATTAAGCACTGGATGCATTCTTGCCCTCTCCCTTTGAGTCAGTGCAGTGAAGCATGTCATCTTGCTGCATTGTGCTGTATAAAATAGTGATAAATCTGCCCCTTTGAATTTAGAACGTTTATCGGATTCGATTTGGTTAGAAGTTTAGCTTATGCATATTTCACTGAGCCATAAGCAATTAAGGGATTAATCACCCCTTTGGATTCGGCAGAGAGAATTCAATTAAGATTTTAAAATGGGTCTATTAGTCACATTTAAGTTTTCCCAACTTCAAAGGTTTCCCGTAAAATAGAGGAAGGTGGAGAGGAGAATAATTCCTGAGCTTGTCCAAGCCAGGCCAAAGGTGTAGCTTAAAGTGTAAACTTCTTCCTTGTACTCTGTAGACTATTCTGCATTTTCTGTAACTGTAGGTAAATGGTTTGGAAAGTTCTTTATTATGCAGAATTTACAAAAAGGACAAGTCTCCCATGGTACAAGTGACATCACACTGTTGAGAAGAAGAGTGGGAGATGATCGAGGCTTTGAATCTACATAGGTGTGAGATGCTATTCTGTTTTCTTGAAAAATCGGTACAGGATAACATGACTCATATTTCAACCCTGGGAAGAAAGAAGAAAGAAGAAAGAAGAAAGAAGAAGGAAGAATAATCTCTCCTTCAACTGCTGGAACTGAACTTAATTGGAGAATTGTTCTAGCCTCTACCTGAATTTCTGCCTGAAAAGATGTTTTCAAAGGTGGGCGAGGACAGTCTCTTCAGCAGATAAGCAGAGCAAGTGGTCTTTTTGTGTGTGGAGATTGCCTGTAGCCTGATGTAGAGCCTGCAACTGAAAGGTCTTAAACAGTATGAGCCAATGTTCACTGGCTAAGAACTGGATTGCCTTTGGATCCTGCTGTGTAGTTTGTAAAATTGTGTGTCTCTCTCTCTCTCCCTCTCTCTCTCACTGCTGCTTTCTATGGACATCATTTAGGGGTCACCAATGATCTCCATAGCGACCTCAGGCTTGCACCTTGTGACCCTTGGCACTGCTTTTGCGACTCCTGGCCTCAAAGGTGGCGAATTCAGTGCTAGGAACATTGGGTGGCTCGCCCTTGAAGAAGTCCTGTTCCGCCCTCCATTTCAGCCATTTTTAGGTCAAGCCTGGCAGCGGGCATGCACTGTCTGCAAGACATGTTGTATTTAACTGATCTTGCCTCCTGCTTCCCATAGGTTGACTCCAGCATCGCTCTTCTTTGCTGACTCCTGATTGGTTCATGCACCCGATACATTACTCCCATTTCTAGCTGAGGAGCTCCGCTCAACTACAGATTAATTCCCCTTAATTAGTGGCCATCTGCTTTCATCAGGTACAATTTCATCTGCCTCCCCTCCCATTCCCCCTGCCCTAGGGCTTTACTCACACTCTCGCTCTTGGCCACTTCATGGCCGCTGTGCTTTACCAGACAGCATGGCGGCTGCATGTTCTAAACTGGGACGAGCACTTTTCATTAGTATCACAAAAATCCTATGCACACACTCTTAGTGTTCTATGAGAGTTCATCATGTGATTGGAGCACAGACGCTAGTAAAGTCTCATAAAGTCTTTTCTTTGTCTTTTTATTCAAACAAAAAACGTCCAGCCAACACGTGTTTCGTCGCTTGGGGATTACCCCCCCAACTTCTTCAGGGCTGTTCAGGTTTTCTTATTTTATGTCGAGTAATCACTCCGCCGGTTGTAATTCCGACCCGGCTGGTCAAATAAGTCAGAATCCTTTATATCCAATTAAAAATTCCAACGGTTGTGTATGAAACCTTTGTGTTATGAGTCGATAGTCAGTCCGTGCCGATATGTAGATTTAACGCATTAAGTCAGCCAAAAGAAATTGCACGATCTACAGCGAGTACTCTGAGGTCCGAGATCGGCGCTGGGTGTGCGTTCTGTGCCAGATAACTTTTCATTTGTGCTCAAGGTCTGTTTTCATATTTAGTGCGCTTTATTATGCAGCTACCTACAACACGTGCCCTGCTTAAATGTTTGCTAATCCGAATCGTGCATATCCAGACACACAGGTCCTGTGATCCACATATACACGTGCATGTGCAGCACAGTCATTTTCTCTGTGTCTTGGTCTTGCATATGCGCAATATGATCCTCCTTTCAGTTACTCTACTTGAGTACAATGAGACCAGCTTTTTTGTTTTTCGCCATATTATCCTGAGCTGAGGTCACATGGTGCCTCTCACTTTAGCGCTTCCTTTTGGCCTATTTAAGTCAGTCCTGCATGGAGGCAGCCCTTCCTACATTGACCCTCAGCCCAGACGCTGACGAGATGCGTGCCACCATAGAGGAAGTAAGGGGACTCCATATTAGCAGCCATATTAGCAGACCATAAGGTTAACTCTGAATTCCCTGTTTCCACATATGACTCTCTGAAGTCAACTCTTCATACAATTGCACATGCAATATGACTACTCCTCTGATGTGGTACTGCCATTCCTACCCAGTTCGACTTTCAGACCTGTCTGCAACAATATAATGAAGCACTAAGAAGTTTCGACTCTAAATATCATTACCTCCTCGTAAGTCTTCCTCTCCACATGAGACATAAAGTGAGCTTCAGCTTCACACCAGAACCCTCCAAAGAAAAGTCAGCATCCCATGCCTCCCATCCCTTCACAACATGGCTGACCCTCGTCACCCCTGACCTCAATAAGCCGAGAGTCGGCCCATCCCACTACCTGTTTTTTTCGTTCTGCACTGGACTCTCCAAGTGCGCTGTGAGGTAAGTTCAGGGTCCTGCTCTAGCAGGGTCAACGTCCTCCGAGTGGAGGCCCTGCCCAAGCGGGCCTGAGTACGCGGGGTCTTCTATAGTGAGCCAGGGGTTAATAGGGGGCGAGCCGCTCGTGCAGTCGGGCAGGAATGTAATCTTATAATAGGCACAGGTTCTACTATCATGCGTCTGGGACCCAGTGGCGCTTCGGAGCAGGGACCCGGACAGGGGGTTCGCATTCGGGTCTCGGCTTCGGCCTGCAGTGGTAATTTAGTCTTTCTGACACAGGTGGCCGTTCCAGCCATTAGCAGGGATTCACAGGGCAGCAATGAGTCCCATCGCCCTGCGGTTCTTCGGCTCCCCTCCTATCCCGGCCCGATCCAGTTAACTCCGTCAGCAGGAGAGGGGGGGTGAACACAGCCTCTCTTGAAGGCAGCGTCTGGGGGGCTTTTACGACGCCACGTCGCCCAGGCCTATCCGGCCTCCGGGGGCGGCGGTCCGAGCTTAGCCGGCTTCCCGCGTCCCAGGGTTGCCTAGAGACGAGGTGACCTTGAGGTTTTTGTCAATTCACCTCACGGTTACGACAGTAGGCACTATTTAAAGTGGTGTTTTCTGTCCCTCGGCATACTGGTGAAATTGCTGCCTGCTGTGGTTGATCTCCAGGCATCTCGTTATTTCTTCTGCTAATACCAATTCATCATGGATCAGGGGGCTGATCCTCCGGTAGTGGCAGGTTCCAGCTCTCAGCCACCCTCTGAGGCCCTATCTATGCAGGCCATCCAGGCTATGATGCAGGCTGCGGTGGCAGCAGCCTTTCAGGAGCACGAGGGGGGGCAGGGTCCCTCTTCCCCCAAAAGACAAAGACTGGACCCACCTCCAGACAATGAAGGGGATGGTAAGGAGGAGGACCTCAGGGGTCATTATGTGCAAGGCCAGGAATTGCGTGATGTCCTGCAGCACATCAAGGATAACATGGCGTTCCCGGTTCCCAAGATCGATAACCTGTCTGATGATTTCTTCATGCAGTATCAGCGCTAGGATCCCGAGTCCCTACCATTGCATTTTCCGGTGAAGAAGGTTGTTGATAATGAATGGCAAGAGGTAGATAAACAGGTTTTTCTGCGTTATCTATCCAAACGCTATGCCATCCAGGACTTCGGAAAGGATTTCCCGTCCTCCGTGAAGGTCGACTCTCTCATGGCTGGTCTGGCCATCATTTCTGAAGATGCGTCTCCTTCGGACCCGGTCGACAAAAGAGTGGAAGCTGCTGCCAAAAGTTCCTATGTGACTGACAACTATTCCATCCGAGCTTCCGCCTATTTGTCATACAAAGTTCAGTCTTTATTGAAGGACTTCCAATCTTTGGCTGAGCTGCTGGAACAGGGGGCTGATGTTCTTCCTACCTTGGCAGTTATGGAACAACAGATGAGACTTTTGTCAGATATATCTTTCGACACCTTGGGGACCACCGCCGTGGCTGGTGGCGCTGCAATCCAAGCCCATCGCCAGGTATGTCTCCGCCACTGGAAGGCTGATGATGCCCAAAAGGCTATCCTGATGAAAATTCCTTTTTCAGGTATAAAACAGTTTGGCGCTTCACTGGAGGAAATGGTTAAGAAGTCAGCAAAGGACAGGGGCTCCCGTCCATTCCTCACGGGCCGGTTTTTTGGTCCTAAACCTGCCTTTACTCCCAACTCTATGTCCAGGGGCAGTCTGCCCTTTCGAGGTCGGGGTCGCGGCTGGGGCACCCCCTTCTTCAACAAATCCCGGTCTCAGCCTGCAGCCTCATCCCCAGCATCTAAATCCTGACTATCCTCAGCTCCCTACTGTCGGGGTTCCGGTGGGTGGACGTCTGTGGAATTTCGTCACTGCGCGGGAATCATCTGTCTCGGACCAGTGGGCCCTCCGGATTGTCTGGGAGGGCTTCTCAAATGTGTTCAGCTCCTTTCCTCCGGACACTTTCCGTTCCACCCCGTTGCCTTCGACGTCAGGAAAGCGGGAGGCCCTGCTAGCCGGTGTTCAGGACCTCCTCAAAAAAGGGGCTATTTGGCCTGTTCCTGCTTCTCAGAGGGGAAGGGTCGTCTATTACATCCTGTTTCTGGTGAGGAAGGTGTCTGGGGATTTATGTCCAGTTCCGGATTTGAAGCGGGTTAATTCTTTCATTCCCCATGTAAAATTTAAAATGCTCTCATTACAGGAGATCCTCCCGCTGCTGGTTCAGGGGGAGGTAATTGCTTCTCTGAATCATCTGGATGCCTACCACCATGTGCCCATCCACCCGTCCTCCCAGTGATTCCTTCGGTTTTGCGTGGGGCGGGGGCACTTTCAGTACCAGGTACTTCCCTTTGGTTTGTCTGTTACCCCAAGGGTCTTCACAAAGGTTTTGGCCCCCTTGGTTGGGATCCTCCATAGGGAGGGTGTGAGAGGCTAGCCTGGTATATGATGTCCACTAATGTAAGTGGGCACCTTGCACCAGTCCAGACAACCCTTATGGTGATCTAAGAGGTCTCAGACAACCTTAGAAAGCTATCCAAGTGGTAGCTGTGGAGAGCAGCCTTCAGACTTAGTCTTGAAGGATTGTAAAGCAGCTTGTTTTACCAGAATGCAATCTTATAGTATAGATTAAATGAAAAGGAACCACAAAAAGTATGTATAAAAATATGTGTCTTTATTATATAACACTCTCTAGTATGTTACAGTATCTCCTACATGGAGATCGACACAAAGCACACAATAATTTAGCAAAGAAATCACAGTAAATAGCACTAATACACAGTGGGCTCCAGGAGGGGACCAAGCCATTGACTAAGAAAGTGGTATAAGAACCACAACTCGAGTCAGGACAATGTCGCGAGAATGTAGAATTGCTGGGGACCCACAGAACCACCCAAGGTAAGTATATAGGGACCCCACGAACAGCGTGTGCAGTGTGAGAACACGACTGCGTGCTTCGTACAAGTCTATGTGCAAGTTGCGGTTGGAATTTTAAAGATTAGGGACCCTTTCCAGTGGACCCTGAAGAAACCCTGAGGAAGACAGAAAGTTGGAGAGCCACCCCACCCGTGGATACCATGGTACCCAAGTTACCTATCCCAGGGAAGCCGGGTGCATAGGTGTGAAGTGGCGTTGGAAACCTCCGTCGAACCCAATGGAGGACTTTAGGAAAGTGCCGCTGCTGGAAGAGGAGAAAGTGTCCAGAGGAATCCAAACATGGATTCTTGAAGAGGAGTACCTGAAAGCTGAGGGGACAGTGTCTATGTCACTCGGGAGTGACCAGGAGACTTGGAAGATGGATGCCCTCCGATGTCGGGTGCTTCAGGAAAGATGATGGTGACCTTGACTCTGCAGCTGCGAGGACCAGGCGATGCGGAGGACAACCAGGACCCGGATACGAGCTGTCCCACAAAGGATGTTGAGTGATGAGGGGTCGGTGCCTGCGGGAGCACCAACAAGCCTTGGCAAATGTAACCCACGCAGGAAGTTAAAAAGGTGCACAGTTGGGACCAGCAAGGTCCAGGAGACTCACCACAAGCAGGGGAGTCAGGGCAGGCCCCGAGCAATCTGGGGAGCCCAAGGTAAACAAAGGTGACCCTCGAATGGACCCACAGGCCGGAGGCACAGGAGTTGCGAGAGGACCTCAAGCAGCTCACCAACAGGAGCAGGCCACAGTGCCCACAAGGCAGTGTGGCTGAAGATCTTGGTGGAAGGAGTTGCCAGAGGTTGGGGCTACTTGGAGCCCAATGCACTTGGCGCAAAGTTGCCAACAAGCATATGCACTTGCAAAAGTATGCGGTGCACAGGGTTTCGGTTAATGCAGCCCCACGAGGGATTCTGACCTCAAGCTCAGTGAGAGGACAGCTCGGGCCTCGAGAGACGTAGATAACCACCATCTGTGTTGTTGAACCCTCCGGAGTCCGCAGGAGCTCGGGATCAGCAGACCGGTCAGCAGTGTTGAGGTGCCTGAGAATGTAGGAAAGTGACTCATTCACTTCAAGGGAGATTATCTTCAAGATTCTTGGATGCTCCACAGGTCCTGCACAGATCCTGTATGGTGCACAGGCACAGATGATGCAGCAGACTGAAAGGGAGATGAAGTCATGCCCAACCGAAGTCCAGCGAAGTCCAGAGTGCCCAGACAGTAGAAGTGCAGTGGTTTCAATTCTGAATCTTGTCCATGACGAATCTAGGGACATACACCCAGGAAAGTCTTTAAGTACCCTAAGGAAAGTGGTTGGGAAGATTCAGGGGACTCTCCCAGGGGAGGGTCTGGACAGGGTGGAGGTTAATCCCATGTCCTTTGTCGAGTTTCGCGCCAGAGCGGGAGCCAATGGCTCCCAGGACTGGTTTGAACTGGACTATGCACAGGTACACCAAATGTGCCCCTCACGTAGACTTTCAGGCGCTGGCAAGCGCACCCACCCAGCCCTAATACACTAAATCCTGTCTGGGAGGTGGTCACACCTCCCTGTGACAGGATCCCTATTGTTCTGCCTTCCCCTGCTCGAGCTTGGCTCAGCAGCAGGAGGGCAGAAATGTGTCTCTGGTCGGCAGCAACCATTTTGTGCTGTCCGGGACTAGAAGGCTGGTACCGGTAACACTGAGAGCCTAACGGAGGGCTCTCCCAGTGCTTGGAATCATACATCCCACACCGTTTACAGTGTGGGGGTATGATTCCAACATGTTTGATACTAAACATGATAGGATTCGTTGCAGTCATTTTCGAGATGGTCATCGTGCGGTCATGCGATGCCCCTCTATATAGTAAATGGCTGCTTCACTGACAACCCAGGAGAATGAACTCCGTAGGCTGCAGGGGTGTCCTGCTCATGCAGGGGCACCCTCTTACTTAGAACCAAGTACCCTGCATTACGGATTGTAAAGGCCTGCTAGAGGGGTGACTTATAGGTTTTAAGTGTAGTGACCCTTAGATATAGTAAACCTATATCTTTAGTAAGTGGTGCATGCACCAACCTACACAGGCTGCAATGGCAGGCCTGTAGTTCCATTTTGAATGGTCTCTCATGGGTGGCATAATGCATGCTTCAGCCCATGGGAGACCTTTGGGGTACCTATGCCCTGGGTACATGGGTACCATATACTAGGCAAAGAAACTGGTCCCAGGATGCTTGTTTCCGGTTCAGGGAAGACCTGACTTGGCAGTTTGGGCTGGACTGTTCCCATGAGGCACAGGGTCAAGACTGATTTGCACATGGCTGGGTCTGAACTGAGGTGGCGAAGTGAGCTAAAGAATGATGGTGGATTCAACCCAGATCTGTGACTGGGGGTGAGTGTCTGAAAAGTTTCAGCGCTCCGTCCATCGTCTCCTTGTGTTTGCTACCATATACTAGGGACTGACAAGGGTACCCCAGTATCCAATCTGGGATGTACCTAGGTACTGAACACAACAGTTTAGGGAGAAAGCAGATAGACTGGGGTCCTGATTAGCAGGATCCCAGTCAGACTAGTCAAAAACAGCATCACATCAAGCAAAAAGTGGGGGTAACCATAAGAAACAGATCCTACTTTCCTACACAGGGGATCAGGGTTTTTCCTTATCTGGATGACTGGCTGATCTCTGCCTCTTCTTTTTCTAAGGGGACTCTTCACATCAAGAGAGTCTGCAAAGTCCTATCCACCCATGGGTTCATGATCAACGTCCAGAAGTCTCACCTGTTACCGACCCAAGACTTGGTGTTCATCAGTGGTCACCTGGAGATGGTCCGGAGGATGGCCTTTTTGCCTGTGGAACGGAGGAACACCTTATGGAGGGATCTGGGTTGTCTTCTGGGTCAGGACTCTGCCCCTGTTCATCAATGGTTGAGGGTTCAGGGGTTGATGTCTGCTACAATCAATGTCTTACCATGGGCTCGCCTCCATTTATACCCTTTGGTGAATCATCTCCTGTCCTGATGGGCTCCCTGTTCGGGGAATTTGGACCTTCCGGTGGTGGTGTCGCACCATCCGCACCGAGCTGGGCTGGCGGTTAGTGGAGTCTCATTTCTCCAGGGGTCTTCCCTTCCTGGTCTCCCCGTCCCGGATGGTCACGACCGATGCCAGTCTTCTGGGCTGGGGGGGCGACCCTGGGTTCCTCGTCTGTTCAGGGTCGGTGGGATTATCTTCAGGCGAGTTGCTCCTCCAACTTTCGGGAGTTCAAGGCCATTCACCTGACTTGTCTGGAGTTTGCCCTTGCTCTTCGAGGTCATCATGTTTTGGTCAAGACGGACAATCAGGTGGTGATCGGATACATCAATCATCAGGGGGGTTGCAGGGTTCGCTCCCTTTGGCTCCTAACCCGGGAACTCCTGTCTTGGGCGGAGTCTTCGGTCTTGTCTCTCAGAGTGGTGTTTCTCCCGGGTAGGGAGAATGTCGTGGCGGATCACCTGAGCCGGGTGTTTCCGCCGATGTCTGCCATCTCTCTGAGGGTCTCTGTGTTCCGGCAGCTGCTGTTCCGGTTTGGTCACCCGACAATAGACTTGTTCGCGGATGAGTTCAATGCTCTCCTACCTCGCTTCTGCGCTCTTCCCCCATGCCCAGGGGCATGGTGGTTGGATTCATTGTCGTTCCGTTGGCCGACCTCCCTTCTGTACGCATTTCCCCCGTTTCTCTTGATTCCGTGCATCCTGTGCAAGATTCGCCAGGAGAAGGCGTTTGTCCTGTTGGTGGCTCCCGGATGGGTCTGCCATCCTTGGTTTCCTCTTCTGAGTGAGTTGGCTGTCCAGGAGTGCTGCATCTTCAGGCCTGGCTCTTGAGAGGGTGAACTTGCTGGTGCAGGGGTGTTCTGTGGAGGTGGTGGATTTGCTGCAAGGTTCCCGCCAGTCTTCTACTCTGCTTTCTTACTCCCGCCATTGGCCCTCCTTCTCTCGTTGGTGTGGGGTAAAGGGGGTTGACCCTGTGTCTGTGGATCCCTTGAAGGTCCTCGATTTTCTTGCTGAGGGGTTTTCCCTGGGGCTGGCTCCTTCCACCCTGCGGGCTCAATGGGCGGCCTTGCGGGCGTTTCACAGTCCGGTGTTGGACGGGCTCTATCCTCTTGTGGCTTGCTTGCTTCGGAGTTGTTTTTTGCAGCGGCTTCAGGCTGTTTGCCTTGCTCCTTCCTGGGATCTTCCATTGGTTTTTCGGGGCCTTCAGGGTGCTCCCTTTGAACCCTTGGTTCGGTGGATTTGAAGTTTCTCACCTTCAAGGTGGTGTTCTTGGTGGCGATCGTCTCGGCTGGTAAGGTTGGGGAGCTGGGACCCTTTCTGCGGTCTCCTCCATTCTTGCGGGTTCTCCTGGATCATCTTGTTTTGCACCCTGACCCAAGGTTTCTCCCCAAGATCCCTTTGGTGGTCAACCACTCCTGCGAGGTGGTTTTGCTGTCTTTTCCTCCGGTTTCAGTGTTTGGGTCGGATTTGTCTCTCTCGGTTTTGGATGTTCAGCGGGCTGTCTTGTTGTATTTGGATCGGACAGCCCCTTTCTGTTGTTGTGACAATTTGTTTGTGACTTTTGATCCGGTTCGGTCTGGTCACAAGCCTTCTATTTCCACTTTAAGTCGTTGGATTAAATAGGCTATCTTGCTTGCCTACGATTCTCAGGGGTCTGAGCTGTCAACCAGGGTTCTGGGTCGTTCCACCAGGAGTCTCTCTGTTTCTTGGGCCTCTTTCAAGGGTGTCTCTACCGAGGATATCTGTCGGGCAGCAACCTGGTCCTCCCCGCACATGTTCATGGAGCATTACCAGGTGGTTTTGGGTGGTCCTCCTACTGGGGGTTTTGCTGAGGCTGTTCTCGGGGCTGGTTCCTCCAGCTCGTGATTGTTTTTTTGTTTTTGTCATGTATCCTATGTGGTTTAGTCCATTTGATATTTCTATTTTGGATTAAACCTGGTTCTGTTGCATCTACTCCTTGTCGTTGGTTTCTTGTTTGCTATGAAGTGGCTTGGCGTGGGTATATGTTCACTTTGTGTCTCATGTGGCGAGGAAGACTTACAAGGAGGTAATGCCCCAGTTACTTACCAGTAATCTTCATTACTCCGAGTATTGTCTTCCTCTCCACATGAGTTCCCATCCCTCCCTCCCTCCATGGTGTGCTATCCGCTTCATTTGTTCTTGGGGCTTGGTAGTTCGTCTGGTAGTGCGATGGGCCAACTCTCCTCTTTTTGAGGTCAGGGGTGACAAGGGTCGGCCATGTTCGGAAGGGATGGGAGGCAAGGGATGCTGACTTTTGCTTTGGAGGGTTCTGGTGTGGAGCTGAAGCTCACTTTGTTCTCATGTGACGAGGAAGACAATACTTGGAGTAATGAAGATTACTGGTAAGTACTGGGGCATTATTGTTTAATAACATACATATGAAATAGCATAATATAATTACTCTTGTGGCTTTGGTTATGCTGCTGAAGTTTAAATTATAATCCTATCTCAGATTTAGAACATGAAGAAGTCAAGCTCAATGACAAACACATAATCTTGGCTGACATCCCTCTAACGTTTAGTGATGGAACCATGACTTTCCAAAAAATAGGGATGCGTGCCAAAGCATGACTGAAACTTGGCACCTCAAAATGCGCACACATATAAACAATAGCGCCTTCAAAATATCCGCACGGACAATGTCCGTCATTCACCTTAGTTTGTGACAACATCAAAATTTGTTTATACATGCCTATCTGCGTACAGTTGTGAGAGCTTTTGAAACAACACGCAGACCACGACTGCAGCTCTGTGCACCCATGGCTTCCAGGCGCTGTATATTGAATTTTTTTATCAGAGTATTATGGAGTTAAGGTGTTTATATTTTCCTCTGGATTAATGTGAAGCAGGCATAGACGTTTTAAGCAGTGGAGCTGATGGTTGTGGCAGCAATAGTAAGGAAAGCGGCTTCAGGAAGTGCTTCTTTGATGTTGGCTAATAATTGGTTATTGGCACACGGTTATCTCTTCCACATTTCATATGCAGGGCCACAGAACTAGGCTGGCTGAAAGCCATTTAAACGACCTAACAATACAAGTGTCTAACATTTTATTATTGGCACAATTATCATAGGTTTTTTAAAACTACTCCTGATTGCAATTTGCAAGACTGGTTTACTGTAAAGGCATGGGTTGGTCACTCTAGTGGTATAGATCTATTAACATCCTTAAAATCAAATGGGCTTTGGACAATTTTATAACAAGCCTTCACAATGGTTTCAGATTGTCTGTGGAATGCATCTAACTTCACACAAGCCTTCCCAGTGTTTATCATAATGCCCTCAGGAATAAAAAACACACAGCAGAGGCGAAGTCGCAGCTGGGGTCATGTCCGGGGCACAGGGCAAGTGTAACAGACTCTCAAATTCACTAATTCACTCTCTCACTTCCTCTATCTTGCTACACAATACATAAATCCATGCCGCATACATCCCCTACACCCTACACATTTTCACATCCCATAATAACATGCCTCACAATTCAACTACACACACTTCCGCTCCACATCATTCCACTACATGCCACATAATTACAAACCAGTAAAATAATATCCACATAATTCAACTCCCCTCCATGCCACAAAATTCCATTTCTCATAATAACATTCTTCTACATATTTCCACTCCACTTCAAACCATATAGTTACACTCCACACAACACGATTCAACTTCAGATAATTCCACTACACATAATTACACTCCAAGCTACATATCACACCACATATGTACACTCCACATGGATCCATTCAAATCACAAACACATAATCACACTGCACAAAATAAATTCTACTTTGTAAAATGCCATATCATTTCCCACCACATAATACTACTCCACACCATGACACATAAATCCACTCTAAACCATGCCACATAACTCCACACAATTCTGCACCACACAACATAAATACACTCCATATAATACCACTCAATGACACATAATGACACACCACATAATTACACTCTACTCAATGCAACATAAAAACACCCCATATAAATGTACTATATGCCAAATACAAGCAATCCACATAAATACACTCCACACCATAACGCATAATTCCAATAAGCATAATTTCATGCAATGCCACAGTGTTCCACGCCACTCAATTCAGCTCCACACATTTCCAATATATACCACATAATTTGACACCGAACCACTTATCTCAACTACACAACACAATTCCACAACTCACCACATATTTCCAATCCACAACACAATTTTCCACATAATGCCACACAATTTAACAGCACACCACATAATTCAACTCCACAACATCCCAATACATGACACACAGTACAATTCCACAAAATTAACTCCTTAACTCACACCCTCACTCTACATTATTCCAATACACTTAATACAATTCCACAACAAAGAATTGCAATGCAACCCATCTCTCCCTTGTACTTCCACCAACCCTGTCATCTCTCTACAACACACCCACTGCCCCTCTCATCTCTCCCTCACTCTCCCACTATCCCCTATCATCCCGCAATCTTACTGCCCCATCTCTTCCCTCCCTCACACTTCCTATCTCCTCTCTATAATACCTGCTCACACATGCTACCTTCCTGTACATCCTCATGCTGTGGATCTGTCCACCTCTTGCATCTCCCCCCGGGTGCCCCTCACACTTGTCCCTCTCTCTCTCTCATACCATCTCTCACCCCTCTCTCTCGCTCTCTTACTCACTCTTCCCGCCTCTCTCATGTGGTTCACTTCAGGTGTTCGAGCACAATATCTTTCTCATGCCTTTACAAGGCTTCCGTCCCTCAAACCCACACTCTCCTTCTCTTTTTTGGGTGTCTACCACGTATACAGATGCTCCCTCTTTATATATCTGTGACCTGCTGGCCACTTATTTCTCTCTTTCTCACACACTCTTTCTACTCCTCTGTCTGGAGTTCATTCACCACTTTGTGCACCTGCTACCTATCCCTCTCTATCTGCCATTCGATCTACTCTATGCAGCTCTCACTCCATCTATTCACCATGCCACATAATTTCACTGCACAAATATACTACACACCACACAATACCACCCCACACAATTCCACAACTAGCAATTCCAATCCAACCCATATAATTCCACTCCACACCACATACATCCAAAACACTCCAAACAAAAACACTTGGGTAAAATACATCATCCTTTACAATGCCAATAGCTCTAACTCTCACAAATGTGAAATCTATTGCACTGCAAATACTTGTTTTATTATGGTATCAGTTAATTATAATAGTGCTGAGGTTGCAAATGGCCCCTTTCACAGAACTGGGCCTTTTGTGACATCAAAAAAGCATCTTTAAATGTGCAAAAGCCAAATTGCAACACAGTAACTTGTTGTTAAATCGTAATTTGGCTTTTGCGAATCGGTATTTGGAAGGGGCTTGTTCAGGGTGTGCCTTTTAAATGCTGATCCACAGTGGTATTTGTTCCAGTCACATAACAGTAATATGTTACCACCTCCTTGAAGGATGGGGTAACCCATTCGCAAATGGGAATGGATACCCAGGGGACTCCTTCTCCTTTGAGAATGTAAAAAAATATATTTTTAAGAGCAGGCAGTGGTCCCTCAGACCATTGCCTACTCTTAAAAAATAAACTGAAAAGATTCATTTTCTGTTTTTTTTAAACACATCCAGTTTTCCTTTAAGGAAAACAGGTACATTTACAAAAAAATCTTTACTTAAAAGCAGTCATAGACATGGTGGTCTGATGACTCCAGCAGGCCATCATCCCTGTGATGGCAGCGATTCCTAGTTTGTCACAAATTGCAAACCTACCTCATTAATATTCATGAGGTAGGTTGATTTTAGAATCCACTAGGAATTGCTATTTTACGAATTGAAGAATTGGGTGGCAATTTTGTTTTCGGCAGATGGCCCGTTCTTCCGCCAGGGAGACAGAGTATATTAGTCTGTCCCCTTTGTGGAGAGACTGCCCGCTGAATTTTGAAGGACCCCCAAGCTGGCGGTCATTTATAGAGCATTGTTGGAACCGCCATCATGGCGGTTCCTGTCAATGAATATCGCTGTTTGGTGCAGAGTTGCATTAGTGTGACGCAACCCTGCACCAAACAGGTTTTTTTTAAAGAAGTTTCAGAATGGCATTTTGTTTTTCAAAATAAAAAACATAATTCTCCCCTGGCCATAGGAGTCATCTTCCATGGCAGGGGCGCATTATTTACATTTTACTGTTTGGGGTTGCCTGGCGGTGACGGACAGTATAAAAATGGCTACTTGTCACCCATCTAAATTGGGCGGGCAGACATGTAGCCATTTCTGAGATGGACCTTACTCTGTTGGGCCATAGGGGAGGTTTGGCTATGGTGGTGATGGAGTAGTCACCGCCACAATCAAACCTATGGTCTGACCACAATTAAACCCTTACAATGGATTGTACGCACTGCCAACATATAAATTGGCCCCTAAGTCTTTAGTACATGAGGAATTGTGATTTCCTATTCAGCAAGAATCGCAACTTTGAAGTTGCAATTCCTAATTTTTTGTACATCTGGCCTGATATCCTCTTCAGATGAACACATCATTTTTCATGTAGTACTAAGAGGAACAGGTAATGATTTTCTTGCTTTCATGGCAGCACCCTAAAACAGTTGGCATGTAAATAAGACATTTCTCTATGTTGTGTTATTATTTTCACCATGCATTTACAATGGAACTTTAGCGATATTGATTATTGTAATGTCATATCGGTTAAGGCCATGTGACATTGCATTCTAGGAATATTAAGGGTCAAAGGTCATATCCATGGGTGTGTGTTGAAGGCGCGACCGGCACAGGTAACAGCGGTGGGGCTCACGTGGGGGAAGTCGACAGACGACGGGATAGGGAAAGTAAAATAAATAAAACCACTTACCTTGCGCTCGCCACATTGCCGAGTCGGCAATGCGGCGAGCGCAAGGTAAGTGGTTTTATTTATTTTTTCATTTTACTTTCCCTATCCCGTCTTTTGTCAACTTCCCAGCGCCCCGTCCCCGTCCTACCCCACTGCTGTTACCTGTGCAGGCCGTGCCTAGGGGCATATTCACAAGGACCTACCGCCGATTTATCTCCACCTTAACCCATCAAAAGTGGAGATCGAATTAACACCCCATTCACAAGCGGGTGCAAACTGCAGACATCTCCAGTATTCCCGCGATAACTGCCCCAAAATTTATCTCCACGGTGGACACCACCAACTAACCCTAATGAGATGCAGAGTAGGCGTTCCCGTGCAAAAACACACGAAAACACCACAACACCACTTTTACAACGAACTGCCAGATCTGCAATGCGAGTCAAAACCACGCGATAAGCCGCGGTAGCAGCAGGGATTTAACACCTGCCTTTTGCTGGTGTAAAGCAGGACGACTACCTGCAGCATGAAAGGGAGCCCAGCCAAGAGCCACATCTGAAGACCCACAGATGCCATGGAGACAATGATCATGCAGCTCCGAGACCCATGAGGCACACAACACCCACCGCCACCACCCCCAGGATCCGTCCCACCTCCCACCGGGAACACCACAGAGGCAGCGTACACAAAGACAGCGGACCCACCTGAAACGCACCTGCCGCCCAGACCCAACGCCAGAGGAGGACATTGCCCACTACTGGCCCAAAAGAACAACCAACCCCCGCATCCTGACCGACATCCCCCACCTGCTGACGGTACCAACCCAGCGGACAACCAACATCCCTCCGCAGACAAAGCTGCCGGCTGCGCAGCACATGTCGGCCTCTGGTACCATCCAACCCACAACTGCCAGAGTCGGAGGAGTCACACAGCCAGCCCCATCCAAGGTCATCACACCTGTCCTGGATGCCAACATCAGCCTGGTACCCCAGCCCCTCCACTTCACCCACAGTGCGCAGGAGCAGCTGGAGACCAAGCAAGGCCCCTACACCATAGCTGGATTCCCGCATGTGTCAGGGCCAATCAACTGCACACATGTACCCCTCGTGCCCCCTGCCGACATTGCACACAACTACCACAACAGAAAACACACGCATCCCATGAATGTGCACGCAATAGTGGACTGCCCGGGACCCCTCAACAATGCCGTGGCCAACTCCCCAGGCAGAGTGCATCATTCTCACACCTCCTGACAGTCCATCATCACCCAGCGCTCCCAGGATGTCACCCATGGCAATGCAGTGCTCGTTGGTAAGTCCAAAATGAACACACCACACACCTCCAGCCCACAGTCATGCAACTCACGACACTGGCAATGGGCACGCAGCACAACTACATTCAACATGCCACACAACATGCCAACCGACCAGACACGACAACACAACTCCATTGGGAACTTGGCCTTGCCATGCCCACAACCCAGCCACGCCATGGCACCACAGACACACAATAGCAGGATGTGAGGAGAGGCATGGAGCAGGCATGTGCGAGAGCGGCAAGTGACTAAGGAATGTGAACCTACCCAATGCCAGGTGTGACGTGGAGGTGCCGGACAGACCACAGCGTGCAAATCACAGAAATGGCCATGTGGAGATCAACTGCTGGTGCATGGAGTGTAGTGGCCAGTGGACGATACCATGTCCCCACAGGCTGTGGGGCAGAACGCAGAAATGTCGCACGTTACGTCCCCCCCTGCATGCGCGGGCGGAGTGGGTTGGACCTGCTTACGCCAGGCCTGCGTAGGGGTGTGAACAAAAAGCCCGTTGCACTGGGCGTGGTCCTCATTCGGAATGGACAACGCGTCTGCTAGAGCGGCGCCTCTCAGCCCGCCACGAGTCCTGCGCCGAGCGCGGCGGGGCCTGCGTCCCTGTGTGCCTGCTGCACCCCGGGCCGCTGGTCCCCAGACCTGTCATGCTTGCCCCAGCGCACCAATGAGCTCCGCTCACCTGCCGACACCGGCGTGTGTCAAAGAGGGCCCACCACGTGCCGGTGCAAGCTCCAAGCCCGAGGCCCGCTACCTTTGCAGCCTCCGCAGACCATCGCTGGTCTCCACGGCACAGGCCCACAGTACTCCTTTTTCATTTACATACCCCACCGGCGTCCTCTTCAGCCCAGTCAGTCCCACATGTGGAACTGTGTCCTGAGTCTTGAATGGCAGTGAGCCCAAGTCCGTGGCAGCGGCCACAGCACCAGACTCCCTTCGATCAGTGAAGCATAATTCCGTATCGCAGGCCGGCGACACGTGGTGCCACTAACCCTGTTCTACGCAAGCCGGCGACACGTGGTGCCACTAACCCTGTTCAATGCAAGCCGGTGACACGTGGTGCCACTAACCCTGTTCAACACAAGCCGGTGACACGTGGTGCCACTAACCCTGTTCAACGCAAGCCGGCGACACGTGGTGCCACTAACCCTGTTCAACGCAAGCCGGCGACACGTGGTGCCACTAACCCTGTTCAATGCCAGCCGGTGACACGTGGTGCCACTAACCCTGTTCACCGCCAGCCGGCACCACATGGATGAGCGCACAGGCCTACACAGCGGTCTAGTGGGTCCCACATGTGGAACTGTGTCCTGAGTCATGAATGGCAGTGACCAGATGTTTATTGCAGAGTTTATATCACTAAACTCCCTTCTATCGGTGAAGCAAAGGAATGCATCACAAGCACACAACACGTGTCTGTGGGCCCGTGCTGACCGCTGCCCCCGGCCTACACCGCGGTCCAGTAGGCCTCACATTCAGCACCCAGTTGTGATTCATGAATGACAGAGTCCATACCAGTGAACGCACAGAGAGGAGTAAGAGGAAGATGTGGTTCAGTCCGGATGAAAGCCGGATCCTCGTTACGGAGGTGACCGAACACTAGCAACAACTGACCTGGTGCCACTAACCCTGTTCACCGCAAGTCCGCGTCCCGTGGTGCCACTGAACCTGAACTACGCAGGCCGGTGGGACCATCCAACCTAAGCCGGCGACACTCGGTGAATGACCCCTGCTGACCGCTGCCTCAGGCCTACACTGCGGTCCAGTAGGCCACACATGTGGAACTGTGTCCTGGGTAAGATATGGAGTAGTCCACACCATTGGACATGCCTCATCGCAGGCGGCATCCCCTATCAGCACTGGTGCCACTAACTCTGCGCGCAATGACTCATGGGCACTCTCTGGTTGAACTTTGGTGGCTTCTGAGTCCATGGCCTGGGGGTTGTCTGCATCATCATCTGGCTGGGCCGGACTTGGTGTCCGACATGTGTCTGTTCCATTCATCTCCACCATAGTGACTGTTTCTGCGTGGTTCTGCCCTCTGCATCATGCCCTGGGGGTACACTTCCACTGTCCACCGAGACACTCCGCGACAACCCCCTTTGACATCTACGAGAACCTGCTCTGCTCTCGTGACCCTGCCCCAGTGCACCGCAAGTCAGCGGCCCGTGGCGGTAGGCCCGTGCAGGACGCTGTGCATCCGTGGCCACTAACTCTGTGCAGCTCAGGTCATGGATCCTTTACGGTTGAATGGTTGTGTCCTTTACGATGTACACGGTTGTCGTTTTTTTGACTGCACCAGGCACAGCATGACGGCTGGTGTACACACACCCCACACACATCCAACACAGGTGTCACTCGACATGTGAGCCTGCTAATAAAAGTGGCCCGGCACACATGCCCGTAGCCATTCCCAACATCTAAGCAAGTGTGTCCGTGTGGTCATTATGTCAGCATGATGGGCCGGAGCCCTGCAACATCACAGTGTGCTGTCTTCAGCGGAGGATACCATGTCACCTCAGCAGTGGCTGAGACTTTGGACATGTAGCTTCGTCCGCCCCCCCCTGCATGCACAAGCGGCGTGTGCTGGTCCGGCATACGTCAGGTCAGCGCAGGAGTGTGCTGATTCGGCAGGGGGATCAGGGCGTGGCTCTGGTCTGTCCTTGAACAGGAAGTGAGGTAAGTGTGTCCTTGTGTTGGGGTGTTGTCGCCACCAGGCCACAGTAGACGATGTTGCAATGTAGCATGCACCCAGAGGGCGGGCCCGCACGTACGGGGAAATGTAGGAGCGCAAGCTCGCTCGGGGTCTTGGCACATGCATGCCAAGTGTTATGTGTATCAGTCCTGCGGCTGCATGAGTCAGGTGTCTGGCCACAATCGCGGCGCGGTCACAGCCAGCCATGGACTGTACACCTGTGTCCGCCCTGTCCAGACCATTGGCCTACACTCACGTGGCCGCACACCCTCAAAGGCCAGCTTACAGGTGTTGTTGGCATGCCGCTGGACATGCGCGGACAGGCATGACAATGGTGTGCCGTAGGAGTGCACGTGATACAACCGCGCAGCGCACACATGTGTGGAGGCTCGTGGGAGGGAGGAGGAGCTGTGAGGCAACGTGACACACAGTGATGCTGCTCATGTGCCACGTGCTAGGCATGTCATCCATGATTCCCTGGGTTGCAGACTTCCCACCCCACCCACGATAGGCCTCTGTACATCTCCTGTATGCATGCAGATGATGAAGTTACTGTAGGGATGAAAGGTCCTTTGTCTGCACTATCCGGCGGTAGCATATCTGCAGCTCCTAGATGGGACTTGCATGTGCCCAGCACCCCCTGACAGATACGATAGCATTTCCAGGCGACTCCCACACTACGCACTGCCAGACGTGAGGCCAACGTGTACACATCCCACACGCAGAAGTCCTTGGTCGTAGTTAGCGTGTGTGAAATGGCCTTCACTCGTACTCCCACCACACCCCAGGCCTGCACCCATTGCACACAGACACTGCTCATTGCTCCGAGCTGTGGCGTTTCATCCACGGGACTGGCGCAGGTCATCACAGTGCCGCTTCAAGCAGTGCCACTGACACAATGGCAGACCATCCCGGACACATGCTCAACTCCAGTCACGTGGACCTGTATCGTGCACGTCTGCTGCATGTACTGGGGGCACTGCCATTGGCAGTGCTGCGGATCAGTTACAGGCTGAGCTTCCGCATTGCCAACGTCACCTGCGTTCAGCCCGTGTTGCACTGTCGCTCATGCATATTCGAGTGGTCCATGGATGTCTGCCTCTCCAACGTTATGGTAGCTGACCTTGATTTCGACCTGTGTGTGCGACCCCTGTTGGACCACGACCAAGAGTGTCACTGTGATGCCCGTTTATGGCATGCCTGGATGTTTGGCATGCATGCTGGAAACTGGACCTGGGAGATTGCACGAGTCGTCGTGTGCAGTGACCACATTGAGCCGCTCCCCGATTGGGCTTTCGTGCATATTGGGGCCAGGGGTTGGAGTCAGCACACCTGTCCGGGACAGCTGATGGGTTACGTCGCCAACATGTCAGATGTGGTGGACAACGATCTTGCATTGGAAATGTTGGCCTACGCTGCTGCACTCGCGTTCATGGACGAGTGACAAGGTACCTGCAGCCAGGACTGCATGTGACCCATTGCACGTGTCCCGACACCTGGTTGCATGTTGGGGATCTGGTCACATGTCCCTAGACGACAGTGGACATGGATGCATTGGCCTGGACTCCTGATCCATGCCCGGACAACATACGCGGGTTGGCAATGACTTGTGTTGGTGATGGACTCCCCCGGGGTGGACATGGGCGCTTTCCAACGTTCCTCATGCAGACATGCTGCTGCATTGGTCTGCATGTCGTGGCACTTCCCTTGGCCGTACTGACACGCAATTGTTGATAAAGTTTCCGCACGTTCACTTGTCTCCAACTGTGTTGAGTGTTTATTTGTATGCCAATGTGTGTGTCACGGCCTATCTGGGTCCCTGCCTTACATGCATTGCTACCCCATCAGGGCTGTGGGTTGGTACTTGTGCATTATCATGTCCCTGTTTCATGCTTTGCTAGATGCGTATGGCCATTTACAGGCCACAAGCGGGTGCACTTGTGTCCTGTGTTGGGTTGTGCATATGTTGGTGTTTGTACCACATTGTGTTCGATGTGGGGGTGCTCTGCTTCCTATGTGTGTGTGCTGCATTGTGTGTGAGATGGCCCTTCAGCTCTGATTTGGCTCACCCTTCTCCCTTTCAGGCGGTGTGGTTTTCACTTCTGTGCTTGTTAAGTGGTGTGATATTGCCGACTTGTGTGACTTGTGCTCTTGGTTGGTGTTGTTCCTCTTGGGCATGGTTTGTCTGCAGTTGTGCTGTGCTTAATTGTGCATGTGTGCCATTGTGCCCATCTCCCCCCGTCCCCCCAGTCCCTGGTCGTCCCTCTTCCTGTTGCTGTTGTGTCTGTTGATTTTTAGCAGTTTCCGGTCCCCGTCTCCTGCCACCATCTCCAGACTGATGTGGTGGACACCATTTCCTCCATGTCATCCAGCTCCTAGTGTGGCGCTGGACCCCCACCTCCGATGTGCATTGCTGCCTTCTGGTTTTTGGCGTGTTTCTGCTTGTTTGTGCGTTTCGCATCATTCCAGCTGTACTGGTTTTCTGCCATTGTCCTCCTCCGCTCTCCGGCTGCATTCACCTTGTCCACGATGGCCTGCCATGTAGAATGTTTTGTTGCCAATGGTGCTTGTGGGGTTGTGTGCTAGCTCCGACTGCCTCCATTGTGCTTCGCTGTTTTCTGTTTGGTTTGTCTTTCTTTTTCCTGCTTTTGTTGTGCTTATTCCTGCATGCCGTATATGTGTCGCGGGCCTGGCGCTGCTTATCACTGCTTTCCTCCTCGCAAATGGGCTCATCGCATGTTTTTTGGTGTTGGGGTTTGTGTTTTTATCTCCGTTGCGGTGGTTGTATCGCGGACATTGGCCGTGTTTTCGTGAGACTATCACATGGTACCGCCGTGTTGTGAATTCCACGTTAACACAGGGTTATTTTCCCGCGATAGGCTGCGATGTGTAATGTTGCGTTAACATTTTTTGGAGATGTTTAGCACACGTTCTTGTGAATATCCCCCCTAGAGTGTTGTCACATCCGTTACCCCTGGCATTCTGGTTAATTGACTTCCACGCTACTTTCATTTTGTTTTTCAATACAGGGGTAAGGAACTCTTATTGTAGACAATTTTTCAGTAAGTAGTCAGTAATTCTCAAGAAGAAGCAAAAGAAAATAAGAGACTAGGGAGCATATTTACTAGGAAGTGGTAGAGCGCGGCGTTAGCCACCTTGGCTTAACGCCTCACTCCGCCACTTCCAAAGCACAGAGCTTCACCGTATTTACAAGGATACAGTGCAGCCCTGCGTTTCCCCCTGCGCTGGGACTCATTTTAGCTGCTTAGCGCCAACGCAGTCACTCTTGCACCATAGTGCGAGGGTGCCTGCGTTGTAGGGGTAGATTGTTTATTTGCAGGAAGGTGTCCCTTCCTGCACGACATAAACAATCTGAAATGGCATTTTAAAACTTCTATGTGTGCTGCTTAATGCAGCACACATGGAAGTTACAAAACGTCATTTTTTTAATTGATTGTTTATGTCTAGGAAGGGCCACGTTCCTGCACATAAACAATCAATGGCCTTTTGCTGTTTCTATGTCTGCTGTACAACGCAGCACACATAAAAAAAGCAAAAATGAGGAGAAATGAAACATTTCTCATTGTTGTGCCTGATTAAGACCAGGTTTTCCCTGGTCTTAATTTTGGCGCTGCCCCATATTTACGCTGCCCTTGTAAATATGGGGCAGCGTCAACATCAATGGGGGTTGCGGTGGAACGCCCCCACAACACCCATTGTCCGTCCCTTTCACGCTTAATATATTGTGAAAGGGGGCCTTATTTACAAGGCAGCATTAAGCCACGTTATGTAAATAAGGCGAAGCCCATATCGCCACAGGAACGTCACTAAAATTGACGTTCCTGTGGCGATAGGGGCTTGTAAATATGCCCCAAGGACTGTCAAATGTAGTAATATTTGGGCATGTTATTGAAAAATGGAGCTGTCATGGTTAAGGAGGATAATCCATCGAGAGGAAACCTCAAAGCTTAAACAAGTTCACATTCATAAGAATTTTCCTCCTAAAGTACAGTTATTTTCCACAATAACAATAGCTTCCATTTGAAATAACTTATGATATCTACCTCCATTTCACATAATCCTCATCCTTGATTCATGTCTCCGCAGAGCGTTCTCAAGCACAGCAGCTCAGCCTGAGAGCGCCACACTATTCTCATCCCCAAGTGTAAATATGTATCCCCACAAACAGATTGCAACTTGCTCAAGCAAATTATTACAGTTCTCTTTTTTCCATCAAAAATATACTCATTGCAGCCACCAGCAACAACTATTGCAAGCCCCCCTAACCTACAATCGTCACAAGATTCAAGCAAAAAAGAAGTCGGACAGTCAACCAAATGAACCATATCGCCTTCTTCCAGCAATCCAAAATAATCAAGTGATCTGTATGAATCGCCTGTGACTCACAGGGCAATCGTGCTATTCGGTCGCCAAAAGCGACGTGTTAAGTGTAATACAAAAATCATAAATAATTCAATTCATTTTTTGTCATGTATAAAGCTACATTTTCTCCCACTGGGTACACAACTCTGGGGCCTATTAGCAATAACCGGCGATAATTATCGCTAAGCGCAGTTAGCGCTAGGATAATTATCGCCAGCTATCGCAGGTTTCTATCGCGGAGATAGCGTGCTATCAGCAACGCTTATCTCCAAAGCGATAGAAACCCTGGAGAACAGTGTGAATATCGCTTGAAAACAAGCGATATTCACACTGTGACCAGTGTTAGCTTGGCGATAGGGCGAGGGGATTTAGCCATGTAATCCACCTCCCATTGGATTACATGGCTAAGTCAGGTTTAGATCAGGCGTTAACAAACCAGCGCTAAACGTGTTTAGCGCTGGTTCGTTAATCACCTCCCCTGCCTCGCTAATAGGCGATAGCGACCTTAGCGACTGTTTCCAGTCGCTTTTAGGTTGGGAACGCCTACTTTGCATGCCATTAGCGATAAATATCGCTGGCATGCAAATCGGCAACCAACCCGGTCGCTATTGCCTAGAAGCTGTCGCTAACAGCAGTTAGCGACAGCTTGCTAATAGGGCGTTTGAATTATCGCTGCTTTAGCGGGAAAAAGTCCCACTAAAGCGGCGATAGAGCCCTTGATAATATGCCCCTCTATTTGTTGGGGTCATAAAAATGCACAAGCGGCAAGGATTCTACAGTGACAGTCAGATGCTACCGAAAACAGTTTTGTTATTAACAGTTTGCAACTTGATCAGAACAGTTTTTGTTTAAGAGTCTGCAGAGTGGTTATAGTTCTATTTATATCGGCCTCCTCTGAGTTTCACACATTCTAATTAAAGCCTCGGATCTTCCTCCTCTGAGCGAGGCAGCAGCCGCAGACTTTTTTAGGCAGATCAATGAGAGAGCTTTTCTCATCCAGGAAGAATGAACAGCGCCTTTAAAGCTTAGTCCGTTTAAGCCTTTGGTGTGATGGATTTTCTCTGTTTTCTCGCAGGAGTTTGTATCCCGTTACTTAAGAATTCAATAGTTCACATGCCTTGAGCTTTGCAAGAAATACCTATGTGACACGATCACGCATTACAAGACTAAGCAGGCAGAAACGAAAAACCCATCACCTTACAGCAAGATGATTTGGCATCATTTTTTCAATATTTTCTACAGCCCCAAGCTCACCTTTTCACTATTAGTGATTACAACAGTCCATGTGTCCCGTAGCAAATATAGCAATCCAGCAGTCCCTGCTTTAGTAGTAATCTACTTTAGCGGTCTCTCCGGCAATTCTTTCTGCAGCAAATATGAAAGGAAATATTTCATATCTTGCCCTATCTTATATTTGCTGGTTCTTAAAGGAGGAGACTGCTCTCTCCACCTTCTGTATATGTATAAAAGCTGACGTACTAGTCAGACACACAGGGCTGAAAAGGTGGTCTGAGGGACTATGATGAAGGAAGGAGGTTTCAAGTAACAAATATTTTCCCATAAGCAGTCTGCTCATTACCTTTTCATTCTCTTCCGCATTACCATCCTCACTTTAAATTATATAAGTAATCAATATGGTCCATCTAGATTGTATCCACAGTCCAATGTATGCTGCAAGCAGATCTATTTTAAATGTGTTACAAACAGATCACAAGTTGGAGGAGGATCGTTGTGTGTTTAGGACACAGAAAAGGGCACTTTACACATATCCACCTTCCCTTGCCACATAAAATGCAGCTCTAGTGAGGTACAGAGATCAATCTGGCCGCCTGGGTAAGTGTGCTGAATGGAGGGAGAGTGTGCCCCATTTGCAAAGGAAGTAGATTGTGAACAGTAATTCAACATCTCCCGAGCAATGTCACAATGGCAGACTGTTGGACCTGGCATCCTTGGCGTGGTTTTCCCCTCAACATTTTGTCTTCCAGCCTCCTGTTCTGCTGCTTTTTTCTTTGCTGGCTTCAGTACTCTGCACACTTTACCACTGCCAACCACTGCTAAAGTGTTTGTGCTCTCTCCTTTAAACATGCTGAAATTGGTTTACACCCAATTGGCACATTTAATTTACTTGTTAGTCCCTAGTACAATGGTATTACATGTGCCTAAAACCTGTAAATTAAATGCTACTAGTGGGACTGCGGCACTGATTGTGACACCCACTTACGTAGCTCTTTAAACATGTCTCAGGCCTGCCATTTCAGCCAGTGTATCCAGCTTTTGAACTGCCATTTTAATCTGTCAAAATAAAACTTTTTCAAGGCCTAAACCTCCTTTTTTAATACATATAAGTCACCCCTCAGGGCATGGTGCTCTGTATTTAAAAGTTGGGCAGGTACTTTTAAGTTTTACTTGTCCTCGCAGTGAAAAACTCCTAAATTCATTTTTCACTACTGCAAGGCCTACCTCTACCATAGGATGACATTGGGTTTCCTTATAACATTTAATAAGTGAAAACTTTGAATTGGGAGCAGGCAGACTGGTCAAGTTTGATGTTTGAAGAATTGTAATAAAAGCCCTCTTTAACCGCTTCGACGCAGCCGGAATTCTCCCGCTGTGTGGGAGAATTCCACGCGTGCGCGATTCGGACGGCCCCCGGCCGTCCTCCGCACACACACACCGTGACGTCGGACGGCCGGGGGCCGTCCGACGCATGGAAGAGGTTAAAGGTAAAGTCGGATTTATAATCTCAATTCTGAAAATGCCACTTTTTAGAAAGTTGGCATTTTCTTGTCCTAACCATTTGGTGCCTGCAGCCCGAAGCTGGGTTACATGATAAGGTGTAGCTGGCAGTTGGTCTTTGTGTATTGCTCCCAGACAGTGAGACAAAGAGAAGATAGGTGTTGATAGGATTGGCCCCTCCGAGTTGATGAGGGGGAAGGAGCTTTCACCTACCACACTTGCACATCACAGATGCTCTGCCTAAGTACTCTCACAAGGGGTTTGACACTGATATTTTGTGACTCCAGACAAGCTGGGGCCAGGGCAGGGACAAAGGGGAGGCCTGAAAACTCAGGGGGTGAAAAGTTCTAGAAGTTTTCAGTACTTCAAAGTGAGCACCAGGTATAAATATTGGACCCTTAGGCCCAGCTCTTCAGTACACATATGGACCTGTGGGTAAACTCAGAAGAAGGACTACAGTGCTGCTTTACAAGAAGGACTGCTACTCTGCTGTCCTGCTTCCCTGCTGCCTGCTGCCTGAGTGAAGGACTGGACCACCAGAGTGACTCCAAGGGCTAGTTGGCTGGCCTCCTGACCACAGCCTCAGGGACAGAAGGCTCTAACACCCTTAAATGCAGCTCAGAGACTCTGCCTGCTATGACTCCTATCTTCCCAAGTGGTGCCAACCCAGTCCTTGACCCTTGGAAGTGGGCATGAAGGTTCTCTGCCTGTCCAACTGTGGTCCCAGCAGAACCAATGCATCAGACTGCAGTGCGATGCATCGCCTCAAGAAACTTGGCATCGGAGCTGCTGCACAATGCATCGCCTCACCATACACCACATCGGGACCTCAGCGTGGTTAGTCTCTGGTGCAGGACGTCACATTGCCACTCACAGCCTTTCAGCAACTGCTGCTGCATGATGCATCCTTCACACAGACCTTCGCATTGCAAGCCCCTCGTCATTGGCATCCTGGAGGACGACGTAGGATTTATTAAATTTCACTCTATTTCTCTAAATTGGTATAGGAGTTATCTTGTGTTGTGTTTCACTTTATTACTGTTTAAATTACTGCATAAATACTATAAAAATTGCCTCTAAGTTAAGCCTGACTGCTTTTGTGCAAAGCTACCAGATGATTAAGCACAGGTTAATTTGGAGTTGCTTGCGACTTCACACTAACAGAGAATTATGGTTTGAGAAGGGTTTCAACCCCCTCTCCTCCCTCAACCAGTAACTCAATTTCGTACACAGACTGAATCTCAGTCCAAGAAGACAGGAAGAAAAAAGGGAAAACAATTTCTTATTCATGATGAAAGCAGGATCTTGACTTTGACTGGACTCCAGTGAATAACCAGAGACCCAGTTTGTCTGAAAAGAAATCCGAAATAGGATGGTTTATAGGAAATAGCTTGCAGAACCCACAGACTTCTGGCCAATGCAATGCCCAGTAACAAGGAAGCTATAAACAAGGAAACATTCGAGGCCTCTCCTCTAGCGGCTCAACCAGACGATTGAGAACTAAAGGTAGTTCCTGAACTGGAGCCAGAGACAAAATTATGAAAAGCCCATTAAGACTTTGCATTTCAAAGATACAGATGCCTGCAGATGATGGCAATGTTTAAAAAATGCTTTAAGTGCTGTCCACTGAACTATCAAGTGTCAAAGAAATTGGACCATACAGGATCCTAGATAGTGATTGGGAGAGAGACCTTTACCTTAGAAACAAGCTTGGAAAGAGCCTCAGAGGTGACTGTAAGATATGCTTCTTTTGCAGTTTTGTACAGCTCAAACTCGGCCTAAGGGTACTAGTTTGCTTTACATTAGCACCAGATTA
Organism: Calotriton arnoldi; assembly: GCA_963921515.1. Taxonomy (NCBI): domain Eukaryota; kingdom Metazoa; phylum Chordata; class Amphibia; order Caudata; family Salamandridae; genus Calotriton; species Calotriton arnoldi. The sequence continues at coordinate 579,851 of CAWUFW010004423.1, forward strand.
CATTACACAAGGGGGCAGATTTACAAGAAGTGATGCATCGCTGCGGCAACGCAACAATGCATCAAAAACAATGTGCTGCCACTGCGGCAACGCAAATCGCCATAGTTGTGCAATATCTACATCTTGGCAGACCGTGGCATAACGCTGCATCCTGTGTCAGAAGAACTGACGTAGGTGCCGCAAAACTGCCGCAAGTCAGCCTGACGCAACTGCTGAAAAAGTGACGTAAGGCAGATTTGCATCACGCAACGCCAGCCCGAGCACTCTGCGAAACTTACCACTGCGTGAAGCGGCAAAAAAGCACCCTAAAAATAACGCAACTCCCAAAAAAACTCTTTGGGGACCATAGAGGAGTCTGCAATGGACCAGGAAGGACACTGCAGTAGTCAGAACCCTCAAGCAACCAACCGCAGCAAACGTCCTGATGCACATGCAGAGACCCTGGCAAAGAGGAAGCGCAAATCGAACATCAGTCAAGAGGAGAATGAAATACTGGTCATAGAGGTGACCAATTATCAGCACCAGCTCTTCGTGAGTTCAAAGTTGCCACTTGCCAAAAAGGAGGCGATATGGCAGACTATTGTCCAGAAAATAAACAGCGTAGGAAAAGCAAAGAGGGCTGTAGTTGACTGTAAAAAGCGCTGGCACGACTGCAAGCGCAGAACAAAAGAAAAGCTAGCGGCAAACCATAAGGCAGCATTGCAGACAGGAGGAGGAAGCCCAGCAGAACAGGAGGTTCTGGATGCCCTGGAAGAGCGGGTGGCAGCTGTTATCCCAGAGGAGTTGGTCACTGGAATATCGGGACAGGACAGTGCAGCCTTAGAAAATCAAGAGCAGTCAACGGGTATGTCACAAGAATTGCAAATATGTGAGTAATGGGTCATGATGGTGATGTCAGCTAGATATGACCCCGTGCCACAGTCTGCTGTGTGCATCTTGATGTACTGGTAACTGTCCCCAGTCCCACCTATCCGTAATGGAAGTAAATCACATATGACAATCACACTTTGCACATGCCAAAACAGCCCTGCCACGTCTCTCTCTGCTGGGGCAGATTTACAATCCTGTTGTCCCACCTGAGCGATACGTTGCGTGAGGCACCAGTGGCGTAACCTGGTGCGTGATCTTTACAAGGACAGGTAAAGCCATCTTGCGTGTCTTTACCTGTGCTTGTAAATATCACCCTTTAAATGCTACACTTGGCGTGTCAGTGGTGTGACATGTGTGTTGCTGTGGGTATTTCCATGCAACACCTATGTCCACTGATGCATGTTCAGATTAATGAGCAATCGTTAATCTGCAAATGCATCTGAGTGCTATGCCACCCTACGGCTGGCCTAGCGAGGTGGAACAAGGAGGAATGTTCATATGTTCTCCTTGTGTTTGCTTTGTTTGCCCTAAGTTGGCAGGGTATGCCCAGACGTGGGTCCCTTGCTCACTTTGCCACTGGATTCAAGCTAGCCTGGCTGATGAAGGGTGTTACCCAGAAACCGGTCCCAGGATGCTTGTTTCCGATTCAGGGAAGACCTGGCTTGGCAGTTCGGGCTGGACTGTTCCCATGAGGCACAGGGTCAAGACTGATTTGCATATAGATGGGTCTGAACTGAGGTGGCGAAGTGAGCTAAAGAATGATGATGGATTCAACCCAGATCTGTGACTGGGGGTGAGTGTCTGAAAAGTTTCAGCGCTCCGTCCATCGTCTCCTTGTGTTTGCTTTGTTCGCCCAGCGTATTTCTCCTACTCAAATGCCTAATGCATTCCACAGCATGCATCGAAAATGAATTCACCTCAATAGATTGTTTATGTGCATGAAGGTGCCCCTTCCAGCACAAAAACAATCTCCCCACAAAGCTGGCATCCCTGCACCATGTTGCAATGGTGCCTGTGTTGTGTGAGTGAATCATGTAGTGCAGGCATGTGACCCTTCCTGCACACACAAACTCACAATAGCTGTCACCCTCACTCCATGTGTGTTGCTGAAAATCTGCATCCATTGAAAGTTGAAATGTCACAGCAGATCCATTAAAAACCTTCTAGTGTGCATTCATATGCTTTTCTAATGTCGCCTTAGGGTGATGATGCATACCCAGATTGAGATTTTCCCAAAATGTTGTCAAATTAAGTGTCAGCTGTTGCATGTGAATACACAAATAAAGACCCATTGCTTGGACCATATACACACACAAAGGGGCAATCTCACAAGCCAAATCCCAAAGCCCAGTCACCTAATAGGAAATAAGCCTGGGAATGTGGTCCTTGGCTCATTCACAAAGTAGTGTTAAGCCACTTCACGATGCTTTACGCAGTTTAGTAGATATGTCAGCTATTCACGCCTTACTCATTGTGTAAGGTGCAGGCAATGTGTGTCCATGTGAGTGTACAATTGATACACCAAGTGATTGTTGATGCTGACACATATATGAAAAGCCTGCTGCAAAAGCTTGGCAAATAAATTAAATTACTATTGAGTACCTGGTCTGACATTTGACAAATGTTTGAAATGTGCAAATTCCTTTTTGTCATGCTGTTGCCATGTGTGTTGTGTTGTGCAGCTCACAGATAAATCTACAAATGCTATTGATTGTGTTTTTGCAAGGTGTCCCTCCCTGCATATAAACAATATTGCGCTCAATGCAGACAGTCATTCACTATGGTGCAAGGGTGCCTGCTTTGGCAACGTTCCTACAAATTTAGGGGGCTATTAACAAGCCACTTGTGCGCCTGTGTGTCACTTTTAACATGATTAAAATTGATGCACTGGCGGTGCAAGGTGCTTCTAATAAAAACCTCAGTGCCTGTGCCGGGTGAAAATTGATCATGCACCATAATGTTGTAAAGATGTTGCAGGCCAAAATATCAGAAGGGTTGCAGTATGGTGTGCTGCAAAGGAGGCAAACACACTGCAATCACACTCAAAAGTAAATGTGCCTTCACAGTGTTGGCTGAAAAGTATACATACCATCAAGATAAACATTAGCAAGGCAGTGCGTCTTCACGTGTCTGGGAAAATAAGTACCACCACACTGCACCACTGGTGATATAAAAAGTGGTGCAATGATGATGCACGGGGGTATACGTCTTGATCCTTGGTCCGCATCACAATATAGATTACTTGACTGCCACACAGTGATCATCTTTGCAAAAACACATGTGAAGCTTTGGGAAAAGCAATTCAAAGATTAAACATGCAAGCAGTAGTAACACATTTCCATCTTTTTGCAGCAGATGCACCTACTACATCAGAACAGGTGGATGACACACCTGATTTCCAAGAGATGGACGACAATCTGCCCACAATAGATCATGATACTCTTGATGAAATCCTGTATACCATACGGTCACCTTCTCCATCTCCTGAGAGTGACTGTAGGAAGGTGGAATCTGACTATATGGTTGCCCCCACTTTTTTTCTGGTGTTTTGCTGGTTTATGACTTAGTTGGACTGGGATCCTGCTATTCAGGGCCCCAGTCTATCTGCTTTCTCTGTAAAATGGTTTCCATGTGCCTTAGGCACATCTCTGATTGGAATCTGGAGTGCCCTTATAAGTCCCTAGTATATGGTATACTATGTACACAGGGCATAGGTACCTCAGAGGCCTACCAGGGGCTGCAGCATGTATTGTGCCACCCCTGGAAGGCCATCCAAACTGACACCACAGGTCTGCTACTGCAGCCTGGGTAAGGTGGTGCATGCACCCCTTACAGTGATATAGGCTACCTATATCACTATATACATACACACATATAAACCTATAAGTCACTCCAATGGCAGGCCTTATCAATCCTGAAGGCAGAGTGCGTGGTTCCTATGTGAGAGGATGCCCCTGCATGAGCAGGGCCCCTCTGCAGCGTTCGGAGACCCTTCTCTGATGCTGTTTGTAGTGCAGCCTGACCATATACTCTTAAGCGCATTATAACCTCGCGTTAAAAGCTAACTTTGGAATGGCTACACCGAAACATGTCGTGTTTGGTGTCAAACATCTTGGAATACTACCCCCGCCAATTCTGGCAGCGGGGTAGCATTCCACCCTTCTAGAGGGAGAGACATGTTAACCCTGGCCTGGCCGGTAACTTCTTTCTAAAGCCCTGGCATCACAAAATGGATGCTGCTGCCACAGACACAAGTCTGGCCTCCTGCTGCTGGACGAAACTCCGGCAGGGGAGGCCTGGACAATAGGTTTCCTGTCCCAGGGAGGTGTGACCACCTCCCCAGACAGGATAGTGTGTATTGGGGCTGGGCGGGAGCACTTTCGGGTGCTTTGAAGTCCTGCACTGGGGGCACACTTGGTGTCCCTGTGCATACCCCAGTTCAAACCGGATCAGGGGCTTGCAGCCCCTGCTTTGGCGTGAACTGGACAAAGGGAAAGGGTGTAGCCACCCCTCTGCCCTGACCCACCCATAGGTGGGGCCACAGAGTAAGTCCAACCCCTAAAGTTAGTATAAGTATAGGAACCCAGTCCTTAGGACTTTAGATTATCCCTGGACGAAACTCTGACACTGAATCCTGGACCTTCGACGCTCTACTCAAGACTAGAGGACAGAAGAATCTCCCTTGGGGTCAAGGAGTGACTCCCCTGCTTGGCAGGCACCAAAGAAGCAATTGTCCAGTCTGCATCGCCTAAGCTCCTGTCGGACGCCGAAGTCTTTGCATCACCAGAGGTGGATTTCCAGACTTCCCCGAGGCTGCCCTGAGTTCCCAGCAAAGCTGAGGCCCGTAGCTGTCGTGGGTAATGTGGAACCGTGACCCCTGGACACCGCACGCATTTGCTAGTACATCCTCTTCTGGGTCTCCCACGAAGTCGTGCTTTGGGCTCCGAGTAGCCCTAGCCTCCAGCACCAACTGCACCGAAGATCACTGGCCTCCACTCCACGAGTGTCCTGTGAGCCAGCTCCACGTGCACCGTCTTGAGGCTCCTTCGCGGTCGCTAGCCCGTTGGCTAATAGCCCTTCACGAAGGCCAATCCTTTTCTTCTTGGGCTCCCTGGTTGCACCAGGCTTGCCCTCACTTACCTTCACTGGGTGAGTTCCTCAGACCTTGCTGGTCTGCATCATCGTCATTCTTCATCTACATCGAGACTTGCCGTTGCCAAGGCTTGTTGGGTCCAATCCGGTCGTCGACACCTCAGCACTCGACAGACATCGTGTACCAGCCCGAATCCTGCTCCTGGTCGCCGACAACGCCTCCTGGACCTCGTGGCTGAAGAGTCAAGACGACCGTCAACCTACCTGAAGCACTCGACATCGGTGGGCATCTGCTCATCGCCTTCCTGGTCACTGGCTAGTGACCCAGACTCTGTCCCCTCTGCTTTCAGGTTCTTCAGATCTCCGATCCACTCTTGTATCCACCCGGACCCTTTCCACTTGGTCGCCAGCAGCACTTTGCAGCAGATCGCCATTCAAATCGACGACGAAACCCGACCCCGAAAGGCACCTATGCACCCGGCTTCCCTGGGTGAGGTAACAAGAGTACTCCGGTGCTCCCGTGGGTAGAGACTCTAGAACGACCTAGTTCTCAAAGGGTTTGCTCCAAGTCCTCCTTTAAGTGTCCCTTTTCTTTAATTTCCTGATCGCGACTTTCTCCATAGAAGTTAACGGCGTCTCGCGGCTGTGTATTTACACTGCACGCGTCCCCCGTGGGTCCCCTGTGTCACTACCTTGGGTGGTTCCTTGTGGTCCAAGCACTTCTAGAGGCTCTAGGCCTAGTGTCTAGCTCAGTCGTGGTTCTTATACCACTTTATTGGTATATGGTTTGGTACGCCCCTAGGGCCCAAACGTGTATTTGTGCTATTACTGTGTTTAAATAACTTATAACTTGTGTATTTCGAACTCTAGCCTCATAAAGAGACTAGAGGGGTGTGTTTAGCAATAAATACATATATTTTGAATATATACCTGGTGTGGTGCTCTTTCATTTGGTCACTCAAGAGATTATAGACTGGTAAAACAAGCTGCTTTACATTCCTTCAAGACTTAGCCTGAAGGCTGCTCTCCATAGCTACCACTAGGATAGCTTTCAATAAGGTTGTCTTTAACCTATCTCCAATAAGGGGTTGTTTGGACTGGTGCAAGGTGCCCACTATAATTAGTGGACAGCATATGCCAGGCCAACTGGTCACATTGGTGTGCAGCGTGTGGGATTCCAGCTTGCATTGTTTTACCAGATAATCTCAATTGAATTGATCAACTGAAAACCACTAAAGGTACCTAAGGTACATATAAATTAAGCTTAGCATACAGTAAGTTCTACTGAACTTAGAGTTGTGTGTCAAGGGATAGCACACCCTTTCTACAACTCAAGAGAGTTTAGTAGGCCACACTAGAGTAGGTAGTGCATACACCACACCTCACTAGTGATGTCTTCAAAGTCAGGACCCAGTGAGTCCTTGCCAGAAGCCCCTGGGCTTCTTCCCTCCAAGTATGATACACTCCCATTCTTGGAATTGAGAGCATTATGCAATTTGAGGAAACTGAAGACGGGCCAAAGCCCCACCACCCAACATCTGAGAGAGATGTTAGAGGCTTATGATCTCAGCAGGCCCTTCGGGACTGAAGGGGTAGGTGCAGAGGGTGGGGCAGAAGATGAGGATGGGGCCAGGGGTAGCAACACCCCCAACCCCCCCTCTGGAACTGACCAGGAGGGTGACAATGCCCCTGACCTGGAAAACCCAATTCCTACTGTGGATGAGGAGGAGGATCAGAATGACCTCCACTTTGTCCCCCCAGGAAGGATTGTGAGTGTGCCTAGAAGGTCTAGATCTCCTTCTCAGGAGTCTAACCACTCTAGCACCTCAGTAGGGACCTCTGTCTCCTCTCATAGGAGGGAATCCTCTCATGAGAGGAGAAAAAGACTGATTCAGTATGAGAAAGCCCAGCTTGAACTCAGAAAACAGCAGTTGGCTATAGACAGGGAGTCCCTAGATCTCTACAAAGAGAGAAAGAAGTTGGGACTAGAGTCCCATGGTGGCAGCAATATCCCTAAAGATAGGGAAAGGTCTTATGACCATAGAAACCTAAACAAGATTGTCCCTCCCTACCAGAGTGGGGATGACATCCACAAATGGATAACTGCACTGGAGAGGGCCTGTAAAGTTCAGAGGGTCCCCCAGAAGCAGTGGGCAGCAATCTTGTGGTTCTCCTTTGCAGACAAAGGTAGAGACAAGCTCCTCACTGTAAGAGAAGAGGATGCTGACAATTACACAGTCTTGAAGAGTGCTCTGATAGATGGGTTTGGCCTAACCACTGAACAGTATAGGTTGAAGTTCAGAGACACCCAAAAAGCTCAGACTCAAGACTGGGTTGATTTTGTAGATTGTGCTACTAAGGCTCTGGAAGGTTGGATACATGGCAACAAAGTGCAGGACTTTTTAGGATTGTACAATTTGATTATGAGGGAGCAGATCCTTAATAATTGTCAAAACCAGCTTTTGCACCAGTATCTGGTGGACTCTGATCTGACCTCTCCCCAAGAATTGGGAAAGAAGGCAGACAAATGGGTCAGAACCAGAGTAAAAACTAAAAATCAGGTTGGTGACCAGAAGAAAGATTCTACTAAGTCCCAAGAGAAAGGTGGGGATAAATCTAAGGATAAGTCCCCTACAGGGCCCCAAAATTCCTCTTCTGGGGGTGGGTCCCAAACTCCTTCTTCTCCTGAAAAGAAACCATATTGCCATGTCTGTAAAAAGCCTGGGCACTGGAAAACTGATCCCAGTTGCCCCAGGATTGGCAATAAAGAAAATGTTCCTCCCACAACTACTACCACCCCTCCTGGTACTACCAGTAGTAATCCTCCAGTTGGGAGTAGTGCACCCAAAAAGTTAGGTGCTTTTGCAAGAGGAACAGAGGTGGGCCCTAGTTTAGACAGGGACCCCTCAACAGACTCCTCTGACGGTGGTATAGGATTTGCCACCTTTACCATGGGTCCCACAGCATTGGGCAGGTACAGATTGGAGCCAATAATTAATGGTCAGAAAGCTGTGGCATTTAGGGACACAGGGGCTAGTGTCACCATGGTGGCAGGGAAACTAGTCCCCCTCACCAGCTTTTACCTGAGTTTAAATACCAGGTGACCAACATTGATGGTGTCAGAACAGATCACCCCATGGCCATAGTCAATCTCAGCTGGGAGGGGGTCACAGGCCCAAAAAGAGTGGCAGTGTCCCCAACCTTACCTGTAGATTGCCTGATGGGCATTGATCTGGAAATTTCAGCCTGGGCTGAAGTTGAACACCAAACCCATCTCAGGATGTTGGGTGTCCCTGTAAAGGTTAGTGGGGCTGTGATGGCCACAGCCCCAGCCCAAGAATTTGGAGAGATGGAGCCTGAAAGAATGGCCCCCTCTCCCCCAACAGAGAGCACGAGGGTTGAAGAAAAGTCTTCTTCCCCCAGACAGTAGGTAAGAGTCATCCTCCTCAGGGAACTGACCCTACCCCTAGTGAAGGAACTGCCACAGAGGTAGTCAGGCCTGGCCTGGCCACCCCCTGATGGCAGAGGACCCTTCCAAGGTGGTACCCAGTCTGGAGCAGGTAACCTGCCCCTCTCTACCCTGCCTCAGTCAGCCCAGGGCTGCAGAGGTCAGGGAGGTCAGTGGACCCCCAGTGCCCCCTGTCCAGAGGAACCCCCATCAGCAGATTAGGGGCACCCAGGCTAGTAGCCCTAGCCAGGTGAAACCTCCTCTACACACTGAGGGATCCCCCATACCTTTATGTAGGGACCTCCCCAGAAAGACTCTGGTAGGCAAGGGCAAACCTGGGACCAGAAGGTTCCAAACCTGCCATGTCCCTCCAGTGTTCCATCCAAAGGGACCCAACCCCCAGCTGTAGGCAGCCAAAGGTTGACCCTTAGAGCAAAGTGCAACTCAGTCATGGAAAGACAGGCATACATGGTGACCAGTGATCTGAGGAAGCTGAGACCAACATTCCTAGGGCCTCACTTCCCTACTCAGACACCTCACCAGCCTTGTACTTTACCTAAGCACACCACAGGTAGTGATTCCCCATGGTGGAGACCCTCTCATACCCTTAGGGTGAGGGATTGCTTAGTGGACCATAAGACAGGGGGCAACCATGCTAGTGCAGGTGCTTCCTTATATGGCCACTTAGTCAATAAAGGCTCAACTGGCCAAGGTTAGCCTTATCTCCTTTCGTTTGGGGGGGTTATGTAGGAAGGTGGAATCTGACTATATGGTTGCCCCCACTTTTTTTCTGGTGTTTTGCTGGTTTATGACTTAGTTGGACTGGGATCCTGCTATTCAGGGCCCCAGTCTATCTGCTTTCTCTGTAAAATGGTTTCCATGTGCCTTAGGCACATCTCTGATTGGAATCTGGAGTGCCCTTATAAGTCCCTAGTATATGGTATACTATGTACCCAGGGCATAGGTACCTCAGAGGCCTACCAGGGGCTGCAGCATGTATTGTGCCACCCCTGGAAGGCCATCCAAACTGACACCACAGGTCTGCTACTGCAGCCTAGGTAAGGTGGTGCATGCACTCCTTACTGTGATATAGGCTACCTATATCACTATATACATACACACATATAAACCTATAAGTCACTCCTATGGCAGGCCTTATCAATCCTGAAGGCAGAGTGCGTGGTTCCTATGTGAGAGGGTGCCCCTGCATGAGCAGGGCCCCTCTGCAGCGTTCGGAGACCCTTCTCTGATGCTGTTTGTAGTGCAGCCTGACCATATACTCTTAAGCGCATTATAACCTCGCGTTAAAAGCTAACTTTGGAATGGCTGCACCGAAACATGTCGTGTTTGGTGTCAAACATCTTGGAATACTACCCCCCGCCAATTCTGGCGGCGGGGTTAGCATTCCACCCTTCTAGAGGGAGAGACATGTTAACCCTGGCCTGGCCGGTAACTTCTTTCTAAAGCCCGGGCATCACAAAATGGATGCTGCTGCCACAGACACAAGTCTGGCCTCCTGCTGCTGGACGAAACTCCGGCAGGGGAGGCCTGGACAATAGGTTTCCTGTCCCAGGGAGGTGTGACCACCTCCCCAGACAGGATAGTGTGTATTGGGGCTGGGCGGGAGCACTTTCGGGTGCTTTGAAGTCCTGCACTGGGGGCACACTTGGTGTCCCTGTGCATACCCCAGTTCAAACCGGATCAGGGGCTTGCAGCCCCTGCTTTGGCGCGAACTGGACAAAGGGAAAGGGGTGTATCCACCCCTCTGCCCTGACCCACCCATAGGTGGGGCCACAGAGTAAGTCCAACCCCTAAAGTTAGTATAAGTATAGGAACCCAGTCCTTAGGACTTTAGATTATCCCTGGACGAAACTCTGACACTGAATCCTGGACCTTCGATGCTCTACTCAAGACTAGAGGACAGAAGAATCTCCCTTGGGGTCAAGGAGTGACTCCCCTGCTTGGCAGGCACCAAAGAAGGAATTGTCCGGTCTGCATCGCCTAAGCTCCCGTCGGACGCCGAAGTCTTTGCATCACCAGAGGTGGATTTCCAGACTTCCCCGAGGCTGCCCTGAGTCCCCAGTAAAGCTGAGGCCCGTAGCTGTCGTGGGTAATGTGGAACCATGACCCCTGGACACTGCACGCATTTGCTAGTGCATCCTCTTCTGGGTCTCCCACGAAGTCGTGCTTTGGGCTCCGAGTAGCCCTAGCCTCCAGCACCAACTGCACCGAAGATCACTGGCCTCCACTCCACGAGTGTCCCGTGAGCCAGCTCCACGTGCACCGTCTCGAGGCTCCTTTGCGGTCGCTAGCCCGTTGGCTAGTAGCCCTTCACGAAGGCCAATCCTTTTCTTCTTGGGTTCCCTGGTTGCTCCAGGCTTGCCCTCACTTACCCTCGCTGGGTGAGTTCCTCAGACCTTGCTGATCTGCATCATCGTCATTCTTCATCTACATCAAGACTTGCCGTTGCCAAGGCTTGTTGGGTCCAATCCGGTCGCCGACACCTCAGCACTCGACAGACATCGTGTACCAGCCCGAATCCTGCTAATGGTCACCGACAATGCCTCCTGGACCTCGTGGCTGAAGAGTCAAGACGACCGTCAACCTACCTGAAGCACTTGACATCGGTGGGCATCTGCTCATCGCCTTCCTGGTCACTGGCTAGTGACCCAGACTCTGTCCCCTCTGCTTTCAGGTTCTTCAGATCTCCGATCCACTCTTGGATCCACCCGGACCCTTTCCACTTGGTCGCCAGCAGCACTTTGCAGCAGATCGCCATTCAAATCGACGACGAAACCCGACCCCGAAAGGCACCTATGCACCCGGCTTCCCTGGGTGAGGTAACAAGAGTACTCCGGTGCTCCCGTGGGTAGAGACTCTAGAACGACCTAGTTCTCAAAGGGTTTGCTCCAAGTCCTCCTTTAAGTGTCCCTTTTCTTTAATTTCCTGATCGCGACTTTCTCCATAGAAGTTAACGGCGTCTCGCGGCTGTGTATTTACACTGCACGCGTCCCCCGTGGGTCCCCTGTGTCACTACCTTGGGTGGTTCCTTGTGGTCCAAGCACTTCTAGAGGCTCTAGGCCTAGTGTCTAGCTCAGTCGTGGTTCTTATACCACTTTATTGGTATATGGTTTGGTACGACCCTAGGGCCCAAACGTGTATTTGTTCTATTACTGTGTTTAAATAACTTATAACTTGTGTACTTCGAACTCTAGCCTCATAAAGAGACTAGAGGGGTGTGTTTAGCAATAAATACATATATTTTGAATATATACCTGGTGTGGTGCTCTTTCATTTGGTCACTCAAGAGATTATAGACTGGTAAAACAAGCTGCTTTACATTCCTTCAAGACTTAGCCTGAAGGCTGCTCTCCATAGCTACCACTAGGATAGCTTTCAATAAGGTTGTCTTTAACCTATCTCCAATAAGGGGTTGTTTGGACTGGTGCAAGGTGCCCACTATAATTAGTGGACAGCATATGCCAGGCCAACTTCTCACAGTGACTACAATGTTGTCGCTGCTCCAGACGAAGCACAAACAAATTCTAACACAGCATCGGTCAGTACACATCCACCCTCTGACTCGGAGGATACGCAGCGACAGTTTCAAAGAACAGCTGTTGGACTACAGCGTGACCTTATGAGAGAGGTGAATGTGGCTGTGGAAAGTGTGGGTGGTACACTACAGGCCATCCTCAGAAGCCTGAACTCAGAACCTGTCAACCTGGAGGAGGAACAACCCAACAACAATCAAACCCCTGGCCTTGTACAATCATTGGCTAACATCTCAGGTGTAATGAGGCTAAGGCATGAACAAATGCCAACACAAAGTGGCAGCAGGGAGGTGCCAAAACATCTGGAACAAATTTTTGAAATCCTACGTGACATGCAGCAAAAGCAGGATACTTACCTTGCCACAATGTCTGCTATCATAGGGATTTTTTATCTGTCCTCAGCAACCAGGAAATATTGATCAATGCACTAATGCCGAACATCTTGTCACAGGGAAATGCTGTACCTCAAACCTCCTCTGGCCCTGCTGTTGGTCTCACTCCTCACGCACAATCTGCAAATACCGAGCCACGGAGCAACAAGCAGAATCATCTGACGAAGATGACTCAACTGCAACACAATTCAATCGCAAGACAGCACACTGACATTACACTGTGTCACAGGTTTTGTTTCCAAAGATAACTTTCTCTCCAGTTTTGCAAAATTTCAACAAGAGACAATGTCCTCTTCATACATGTTACACCTGTGCCCCTCTATCATGAAGAAATCCACTGGAAGGACTGGGTTAAGCTTTTTGAGTCCTATCTTATTGCCATTGGGGGGGGGGAGCGTTTTTCAGCTGTGCGGAAACAACACATACTGTTGCACAACCTAGGTGTACATGCAAGGAAAATTTACGAGACTTTACCGGAACCTGAGGGAGATGAGGATGATGATGATACAGATGTATTCAATGTCACCTTGTTAAAACTTCAATTACATTTCGGGGACAAAGTGAATGTAGTACTAGAGAGACACAAATTTTTCAACCGAACACAAGGGAAGCAAGAGTCAGTTACGAACTATGTGGCAGCTCTGAGAGGTCTTACTATGTTGTGTGAGTTTGGTGAACTAAATGATTCCTTGATCAGAGACCAATTGGTAAGGTGCACAAATAATAATCGCATACAAGAGAAACTGTTGGCTAAAAATCCTACCCTCAAGGAAGCAATTGATATAGCCAAATCAATTGAGCACAAGCCAAGTGCGTAAGAGAGATGAGAACCCAAAGTGAAGTTGTTGCTAGTATCCAGGAACAAAGCAATCCACAAAGCAATGATAAGGAGAGCGAAGTAATGAAAGTCAAAACAAAGGAACAGACTATAACCAGACAAAGCAAGGTGACTGATGAGCTGAAATGCTTCAGATGTGGTAGTAAGAACCATCTGGCTAACAACCCCTTCGTTCTGCACGTAATGTCACTTGTAAAAATGTAATAAAAGAGGCCACTTCGCGAGAGTTTGCAAGGACAGGGACAGTAATCAAGTGAAGGCTATCTACAGCGAGGGTGACCAAGTACCGAAATAAGTTTTTCAGGTGAAAGATAAAGAGGGAGAGGATACTCCCATTTATCCTAATGTACGGTGTGCCTAAATAGTAAACCCATAGTTATGTTTGCGGACTCATGCTCACCGTTCACGCTGATCAACCAGGTGGATGTCAACAAGTCCTTTGACTTACGCAATCTAGACATCTCAGAACCAGACATATCACCAGAAGGGTACGCTAAGGAACCCATACCCCTGGTAGGTATGGCAAAAATGCTGATAACTTTCAAAGGCAGGTCCACCTACGGAAAAGTGTATGTGGCGAAGGTAGGATCCAACCTACTAGGATGGCGCCATCAGAAATATCTAGGGATCATTCTGGATCCCAAAAACAAGGAACAAGTCCTCCTTATTGAAAGAGAAGAAGGGGCAAATGAGATCTGCAAGGATTATCCAAGTTTATTCTCTGACAAACTCGGGTTACTGAAGGACTTCCAGCACAGGATTAAGGTGAAACAGGGTGCCAGACCAGTGGTGTTATGTTATGTTATGTTATGTTATTGTAGTTTATAAAGCGCGCAGCTACCCCCAACGGGGGTGTCCCGGCGCTGGTAGCAGAGAAGAAGGGCAAAGTGCGGACGACCTCAGGATGCTATGGGAGACCAAAGAGCCAGGTCTTCAAAGATTTACGGAATGTGAGTTCTGAGTTGGCTTTCCTAATATGTTCTGGCATGGAGTTCCATAAGGTTGCTGCTCTAAGGGCGAAGGACCGTCCTCCTATTCTGGCCCTAACAAAGCGGGGTATAGCAAGAAGTTCATGGTGATTGGACCTCAAGTTCCTGGACTGGTGATATTTACGAAGTCTCTTCCTTAGATACTGAGGGCCAGTGTTTCTAACTGCTCTGTAGGCCAATGTTAATGCCTTGAATTCTGTCCTTCTTTTCACTGGAAGCCAGTGAAGGCTCCGTAAATGAGGAGATATGTGATGACGCAACGGGAAATTTCTGATAAGCCTGGCTGCTGCATTTTGTATCATCTGCAGTTTTCTTATTAAATAAGCTGGCAGACTTAAGTACAGGCTATTTGCATAGTCCAATTGTGACGTAATCAGTGCATGGACTATTGTTTTCCTACAGTCCAAAGGTAGAAAATTGAGGAATTTCCGCAAGGCCTTCATTTTCCAGAAGCAGGACGATGATACATGGTTTATTTGGGTCTTCCATGAGAGGGTATCATCGAATTTAAACCAAAGATTCCTGGCCGATTGTACAGGAATAGGCGGAGGGTTGAGCTCAGCAGGCCACCATAGGGCAGATGGTGGGGCTGATGGTTGATTGAAAAATAAAACTTCAGTTTTATCCGTATTTAATCGCAAGCAATTCTCGGTCATCCAAGTTGATATTTCCCTCATGCAATGTTTGAATCTTGTGAAAGCCTCCTCTGAGTGGTCTTTAAAGGAGAACACAAGCTGAGTATCATCAGCGTATGAGATGACACTTACCCCAAGTTGCTCTATAAGTGGGGCAAGAGAGGCCAGATAGACATTGAAAAGAGTCGGGCTAAGAGCCGAACCCTGAGGGACTCCACAGATCAAGGGACAGGGGGATGAGGTATAGGGATGAAGCCGTGTTTTCTGGGTTCTACCTTCTAAAAGGAGCTGAACCAAGCTAAGGTGGTCCCTATCACTCCCAGTTGCCTAAGCCTGTCTAAGAGGATCTTGTGGGACACCGTGTCGAATGCCGCGGACAAGTCGAGCAGCACCAGCATAGCACATCCACCATTATCCAGAGTTTCACGGACCGTTTCTGCTACTTCAAGCAGTGCGGTCTCGGTGCTATATCCTGATCTGAAAGTCATGGAGTAATTTATTGGACTCTAAGAAGTTGGATAGTTGTTTCTGTACTTCTTTTTCCAGGATCTTGGCTGGTGCCGGCAAGAGAGAAATGGGTCTAAAATTCTTCAGTTCCGCGGGGTCAGCATCCTCTTTCTTCAAGATAGGCTGGACTAGTGCCGTTTTCCAAATTGAGGGGTATACGCCTAATTTCAGTGAGGTGTTCCAGAGTAGATTTAAGGAGGGGTTTAGTAATGGAGCAAGTAAACTGAAGAACCTGGCTGGGCATGGATCCATAGGAGAGCCAGATTTTATTTTTTCTAATTGTGAGAGGGAAATTTCTGGCCTAAAAGGGTTGAATTCTGACCAAGTGTTAACAGGTGAAGGGGAAGGTGACATCATATTGGGAGAGTCACATCCGGGAAATGAGGAGTAAATGATTTGAATCTTTTCCTGAAAGAAGACCGAGAGGTCTTCACAGAGCGAGGCCGAAGGAGTTATCCTACTTTTCAATGCCTCTGGTTTGATAAATCCTTGAATGATTTTAAAAATCTCTTTGGAGGAGTTATCTGAAGAATTAATTTGGTTAGTAATATGGTCCTTTATGCACCTTCGTTTAAACCTGTGAAATTGTTTCAAAGCAGTTCTGTAGGCAATTTTGGCTTCAGGATTATAGGTTTTCCGCCAAGTCCGCTCCAGCTTCTTACAGAGGCTTTTTCCTGGCGGAGTTCTGGCGTAAACCAAGGGGCAGAGGGTTTGTTTCTGGCTGGTTTCTGGGCTTTCATAGGGGCAATTTTGTCTAGAGCGGACGTAACCCAGTGGTTGAAAGTTTCTGCATCCCTGTTGGGACCGCCAGTAAATACCAAAGGGGTGTTTAGTAAAGCAGGGCCCATTACTTCAGGAGTAACTTTTCTCCAAATTTTTCTCTTCTCAGGCTCAGATTTGCTGGGGACATGACTAATGATGGTGCTGAGATTGAATGGTATGAGGCTATGGTCTGACCATATAAGGGGAATGGGGTCTTCTGTTATTAAGGAAGGAATGTTAGTAAAAATAAAATCTAATATGTGCCCGGCTGCATGTGTAGGCAGAGATACTTTTTGAATTAAATTTAAACCTTTCATTGTATTGGCCAATTGGGCGGCCAAGGGGGAATGGTCATTGTCCATATGGACATTGAAGTCGCCCAGGACCATGAAGTTTGTATATCTTAATGAGAGATCGGCAATTTGATCGCATATCTCCCATAATTCAGAGGGTGTGGAGTCAGGAGGTCTGTAAATCAGCATTCCCGCCACCGAAGAGTACGGGGAAGTTTTTACATTAAAGGACATTGCTTCCAAAAGGTGAGTGTTGTTGATTTTTTTGTGAGATATCTCCCACTCATTTCTTATGATAATGGCAAGTCCACCTCCTACTCTGTTTCCACCTCGATTTACCGTGACAATTTTGTAGCCCTCAGGAACGGCCAGCATTATGTCAGGGTTAGAGCTCTCTTTCAACCAGGTTTCAGTAAGGAAGATGAGATCCCAAGATCTATCTTCTAGCAATAGCCACACATCATCTGCATGCTTAGCAAGGGATCTGCAATTAATTAGGCATGCTTTGATAGTTGGCCTAGTATCAGCAGTGTGTTGTCTGGAAGGTGTGTCCCTATCTAAAGCTTTACACCTTTTACCCAGAAGCTCTTTATCAAAGTTAAAGGAACAGGAAGTACAATGCGGCGCCTGGCTGGATATAGCCTGGTCCAGAGTATCAAAGTCCAGGCAGGTAGGCCTCGCACAACCATTTACTCTTAGCTCAAGGATTTGTTCCCTGGACAGTAATGATCTAGTAATTGATGGCATGCGGGCAGCGTGGCTGGCACTGGACGCGGGCCGGACGCGGACGGGCGCAGACGGGCTTGCCTTAGGCGCGCCTTCGGCGCGTCCGCTGGCACATCAGCTGATATGGGCGAGCGTGAGGTTAGCTCCGCCCTGTTCAGCTTGATTGGCGCAATGCGCCCCGCCCTCCACACAAACGGCACCAACCGCGGTGGACCGGGGCAGGAGAGCAAGTATAGTGCAAATGAACAAAGCAGCAAACAGTGCAAAAGAGCAAAGCAGCAAATCGGTAAGAGCAAGTTTTTTTAAAAAGATTAAAAAAACGTTCACACACTCGTACACTTTAAAAAACGCTCTGAGAGCACAAGCGGTAACCGGGCACTCGCCGTCCCTTCCTTTCGCTGCGCGTCCGCTGGCACATCAGCTGATATGGGCGAGCGTGAGGTTAGCTCCGCCCTGTTCAGCTTGATTGGCGCAATGCGCCCGCCCTCCACACAAACGGCACCAGCCGCGGTGGACCGGGGCAGGGGAGCAAGTATAGTGCAAATGAACAAAGCAGCAAACAGTGCAAAAGAGCAAAGCAGCAAATCGGTAAGAGCAAGTTTTTTTAAAAAGATTAAAAAAACGTTCACACACTCGTGCACTTTAAAAAACGCTCTGAGAGCTCTGGTGCACAAACCCCGCCCTGTTCCCCTCATGTTGAGAGAGCCACTGAAGAATGAGTTGGACAAACTGTGTGAGTTGGGAGTTATACAAACCATAGAAGCGTCAGAATGGTTGGCTCCCATTGTTTTGGCGACCAAGGCCAATGGTGAGGGGATCCGTTTGTGTGTGGACCTGCGCAGCCTTAATGACAACATATGGCTTGAGAGGTTTCCCCTTCCGCACATTAACGAGATGCTAAGCACCATGGGTGATGCAAAAATATTTTCAGTGATTGACTTATCCATGGCATACTACCCAAGTGGAGTTGCACCCACAATCTAGACCCCTCACTGCATTCACCACTCCTTTTGGGGCTTACATGTTTAAGAGGATGCCGTTTGGCCTAGCATCAGCCGCGGCAGTTTTTCAGAAAATAATGCAAACAGTGTTGAGCGGCATAGAAAAAACGTTCTGCTTTCAAGATGATATCTTAGTATACGGTACCACTGTAGAAGAGCATGATTCTACATTACGAAAAGTGTTCAGTAAATTGATGGAAGCTGGCTTGACAGTGAAACAGAACAAATGTAAAATCAAAGTCAGTTCCGTAGAGGGGGCGTGGTTTGCCGAGCTGCGGTATGGCTGCTCTGTGAGCGAGCTCCGCCGGCCGGGGATTTATCCTGCATTAATCCGCATAAATAAGGGAGCTGAAGCAGTGCTCTTGTCGCTTCGTTGGAAGCGGAACACTTAAGGAGACCAGCGGTGCAAGATCCGACCTCCGCCGCCGTTCCCAAGTGAAGTTACGGACCCCGGTGTCCGTGGGCGGGGGAAGAGACGCGCCGTGTGGAAAGACGAGACGGCGGTCGACTCTACGCGAGGCCGAGGCTTCAGGAGGGGCCTGCGGGGCGCAGACCTGGACTCGCTGACAGGCTGAGCAGTTTCAAAAAGCGGAGGTGCGAATCCGTCGAGCGCGCTGCCGTCAGGTTCTTTAATGGTGGCGGTGTGATATAAGAAATATCCGATGAGCAGCGGCCTACTGTGGGGCCCGAGGGCGCCATTTTGAGACCTAAGATATTGCCTGCGCTGAGGACGCCGACTGCAGAGGTGGGTACCGCGCCGCGGAGGAGCTCTATGAGTGGGCGAGTATCAGTGACTGGAGACCGAAGTCACACCGGGGACATAGCTGCTGCTGAAGGTTGCGGTGTGAATGGGGTGCTCATTGCCTGGTGATGAGGTCCCATACACGGGCGCAGCGGCGCAGGCCACGTCAAAGATACACCCCTGTACTGACGCAAGTGCAAGTATGACCGAGAACTGATTCCTCTACGCTGCGGCGCTGGAAGTTGTTGAAGTGGGAGCAGTTATCTGGAGAACCGTGCAAGCCTGGGGTGTTGTGATGCTGCGGCTGCGGTGCGGGGCGAATACATGCACGGTGCTGTGAAGGGCCTGGCATTCACCCTGCACGGGGTCACTATTGGAGATTGTGACTCGATGTGTAAGGAGTAAGTCGCGCTGTGCACACCTTCAAGTTGCTTGGATTGCACGGGAAGTGAGTGGTGAGGGGCCAGAACTGGTACATCTGCCACGTGTGCGGAAAGTCTACCGAGCGATCCAACACACGTGCTGCAAAGCGAGAAAACCCGGTCCGGGGTCCGACGGGCACCCCCCTGCTCCTAGTAGGATTTGTACTCTGGTACAGCCCACAACATGGGAAAACAAGACGCTAAGCAGCCCAAAATCAGCTTTGATCAGCGGAGGACGACCCACCTGACAGAGTCCGATCCGGAGTCCGCTGCGGGAGGCCCCACGGAGGGACAACTGGGTGACCAAGGTGAGGACATTCGCACGCTGATGCTAGAGATGCGATCAAGTCTTCGCACCATAGATGCAAAGCTGGATACGTTGACGTCGCAAATGGAATCCGTGAAATCGCAAGTTGGGGTTCACGAGCAACGGCTGGAAGTGCTGGAGAATAAACAGTCCGACTAACATGAGTTCCAAGTGGAGACCAAGGATCAGCTGCTGCAAATGGATAAACTTTTGAATGTTATCCGCACCAAAAATGAAGATTTGGAGGCGAGGTCTCGCCGTAACAACCTGCGGATAACGGGAATCGCTGAAACTACAGCCATTGGCAAAATGGAGGTGTATGTGTCGGAGCTGTTGCATGCCCAATTTGCGGAACACCTGTCACCAGTCTTTGCGGTGGAAAGAGCACACCGTACATTGGGCCCCAGACCTCTGGTGGGAGCTACCCCTAGACCCATCTTGGCGAGACTTTTAAATTACCAGGATCGTGCGCCAAGCAAGAGGTATGGGAACTATAAGTCATCAAGGGAATCAGATCGCCTTTTATCCGGACTTCACGCCGGCAGTGCAAGCGGCACGTCGCAAGTTCTTGCCTGCGAAGCGACTCCTGCTGCAGGCGCAGGTCCCTTACTCGCTACTTTACCCCGCAAAACTTAAGGTGTCACACAATGGGTCATCACATTTTTTCATGGATGCAAAGTCCGCGCTCAAATTTGCTAAACATGTGGGGGGCAAACGCACCAAGAACAAGCCCGGCTCGGAGGAGTCGGCTGAAACTCAGCTAAGTGACAATGACTAACTGCAATACCAATAGTGTCGTAGCATCACAGGAAGCATGCTGTTGTACACTTATCTGTTGATTTTTGTATTATATTGATGTGAGGATTTGTGCATAGTTCAGATGCTATGATATAGGCTCTCTGAGCCGGTACCCTAATGGACACCGGGGACTGCAGCCCATAAACATTCACTCGAAATGATGTTTTGTAGGCGACCTTATACTGGGATTGTGGCGGTTGGTAGCACAACATGTGGGAGCATGGGCCATCTCCTATAGCAAGAGTGCCCGGCTTTCCATAGTGAAATTATATAACTCGTGCCTGGAGGGATGTCACGGGACGGTGAGGGTCAGTAACCGTTGGGTTGATGTACTTCCATTGGTATACTACACTGCAGTTTTTGCTCCGTTGCAGTTTCTCGGCCACCCTGCCATGGTAGGGAAGTGTGCTGGCACTCACACAACCCCATGGGAGCTTTCCCGTCAACTCTTACTTTGGTGTTGTATTTGGGGGGGTCCTTTTCAACCTGATTGGGGGGTTGGTATGGGTGGGGGGTGGTGGGGGGGGATTGTTGTTAGTTGTTTTACTGGTGTACTGGAACCTTGCTGGTTGTTATATGAACTTGGACCCAAGTTACCTTCATATGCATTTGGCGGTTGTAGAGATTCGTATGTTGATTTATAATGCATCATGAACCCAAGATAAACTGCCTATCGTGGAACGTCAGAGGTATCAACGACAATAGGAAATCTAGATTGGTGCATGCTTATCTAGCCAGGCACAACATAGATCTATGCATGTTACAGGAGACACACTTACACGTCACGCCCTCCCCGAGGCTGAAGCATACTAGATGGGGTCCGGTCTACTCATCAGTGTATTCTAATTATGCACGTGGGGTAACGGTCTTGATTAGACGTGGTGTTGACTGGAAGAAGAGGGAAATGCACGCGGACCCAGACGGTAGATATGTTATATTGGTAGGTACGTTGGGAGGGGTGTACATGGTCCTGGTTGCGATATATGGCCCCAATGTGGACTCCCCCGGGTTCTTTCAGGAGCTCTGGGCCAAAGTTAAGGCGACAGGTTGCAATACGATCTTATGGGGGGGAGATTTTAATGCTGTGCTGCGGGATGACATGGATAGACAGGGTACGGTGCAAGCGCACCATACTGCCGCTGGAAAAGTGCTGAATGCCATAGTGGATGATGGAGACTTGATTGATATTTGGCGCTCACACAACCCACACACTAGAGAAGGTACTTGCTTCTCCGAACACCATAGGGCCTGGTCTCGGTTGGATTACTGGCTTGTGACCCGGGATTTAGCGAGCTGGGTGGTGGAGGTGAGGCACTTGCCGAGAACATTATCGGACCATTCCCCTTGTCTTCTGGGCCTGGCACTCCCGGATGCCACGCGGAGAGCGTTTGAGTGGAGGTTACCCCCGCACGCGCTGCTTGATGAGGCATTCAAGGAAGAGATACGCACGGATATTATTGATTATTTTACTCTTAATTCAGGGTCGGTTGGCACGGAGGCTTCATTGTGGGAGGCGTTTAAAGTAGTGATAAGGGGGCAGTGCATATCACGGCAGGCAGGGGTACTCAAAGCTATTCGTGGTACGCTCTCCGCTATAGAGGCACAAATCAAAGAGCTCGAAACAAGCTTCTATTTGGAGGGCACACCAGCCGGTTTGGCTCAACTGAAGGCTAAATTACTAGAATATGACGAGGAAGCGCAGAGGGAGGTGAAATTTCTTGCGAAATATGCTGAAGCGCGTAGATATGGGGAGGGAGTTAGGCTGGGTCGGACACTAGCTGGCATGCTCCGCCCCTCGCAATCTGCTGCCCACATACCTGAATTGATCACAAAAGACGGTAGCACAGCTCGGGGCTCCGAAGCTGTGCTTGGGGAATTCTCATCCTTTTATGCCCAGTTATACACTGCTACGCAGTCGAGTTGCATGGAAGGTATGAAACCGTTTCTGGATTCCCTGGAACTAGTTTGGTTTAACAACAGACACAGGGATTTTATGGATCTACCCTGTACGGTGTCTGACGTCGCAGACGTGATTAAAAGCCTACCCTTGAATAAGGCCCCTGGTTCAGACGGGTTGACGACTGCTTTCTACAAAGCATATGTGGAGGAGTTAGCACCCAGACTCCTTGCGGTCTATGCCGAGGCTCAAGAGACGGGGATACTTCCCCCATCCATGCGAGAAGCGGTTATTATTACTCTGCTAAAACCAGGGAAACCGGATACAGACCCTGATTCCTATCGACCCTTGTCACTCCTCAATGTAGACGTTAAAATTCTGGCAAAATTGATAGCGAACAGATTGCAACCTATGCTCCCGATCATTGCCCGATCCGACCAATCGAGCTTTATACCGGGAAGATCTACCTCCCATAATCTTAGGACAGTTTTCTCGGTCCTACACTATTTGCACCCAGATGTCCAGGCGGCAGCGGTATGTTTAGACGCGACAAAGGCTTTTGACTCTCTGGAGTGGCCTTACCTTTTTGGGATATTGCAACGCATAGGCTTTAGCCCCCTCTTTATAGGATTGATTAAGTTGTTATATACTGAGCCCACAGCTCGAGTTAGAGCAAATGGTCTTGTGTCGGCGCCATTCTCGATCACGTGAGGCACACAGCAGGGGTGCCCTCTGTCCCCTCTGCTATTTGCCGTAGCAATGGAGCCTCTAGCGGCACGTATCCGTCAGTACCACACGGACAAGGGAATAGGATTTGGATCTAGAAGTCTCCTAATATCCCTGTATGCAGACGATGTTACCTTATACATCTTGAACCCAGCACGGAATCTCGACATTGTATTGAGGGAATTCATTAAATTTGGTGGGCTGGCTGGGGTGTCAATAAACTGGGGCAAATCATTAATATTTCCATTGACGGATAATACTGAAAAGGTGACCTCTGAATTCCCGCTGCAATGGGAGCAAGAGAAGGTGAAGTATTTGGGGATTTGGATAAGTCGCGATTTACAAGAATTGTGGTACTTGAACTACGGTAGAGCCATTAGCTGGCTTGAAGAGAAAGTGGCTATATGGGCTCGTCTCCCTTTTTCGCTGGCAGGAAAGATTGCGCTGACGAAGATGGTTATCTTACCTAAATTTTTGTATTTATTTGTGAACCTGCCGCTCATGCTGACGCAATCATTTTTTGCAACATTGCAATCATTGCTCATATCTTTGGTATTGGCAGGTGGACAGGCCCGTGTTTCATGGGAATTACTGACCCTGCCGCTGAAGCAAGGAGGTCTAGGGGCCCCGGACATGAAATTATATGCACTTTGTGCGCAGGCGCAATTTTTGCACCATTGGGTCTACCCAACGCCCTATCAACCGCATGTGGCAGTGGAAAGGAATGCGATGGCGCCGGTCCCATTGTCGGTCGCATTATATCAACCATATCGTCGCTCCACAACCGACGTCGATCCTACCGAGACCCTGAGGTGGGCTTGGGATGGCCTGAGACGACGGGCGAGAGCCCGAATATTGTATGCCCCATCTATCCCTTTAGCCCAAAATCCAATGTTACCAAATATCAAAGATGAACTAAGCAAAGCGATTGCACACAAAATGAAGCTCCATACCTTCGCAGACCTCTACCCGGGGGATACTTTTCGGGACCCCCCAAGAGCAGAGGAAGGTCATAGAGTGCCGTTTGGGGAAGCATTTTTGTACCACAAAGTGCGAGCTGCATGCCGTGCATTACACAGTGACTTTCCAGCTCCCCCACCTACTTTATTAGCTTTGGAAACTTTGCTCTGCTCGCCTTCCCTGCGTCGGCTTATAACCAGACTTTACACGACTATGCAAACGGATGCTCCTGTAACATGTACGAATGCACTCCTGAGATGGAATGCCGAACTAATGCCCCCAGTCTCTGAGGACCAATGGGAGTACTGTTTCCACCAGCTAACTGAGTTGTCACCTAACTATAAACTTCGGCTCATCCACTTCAAATTCCTGCATCGGTTCTATAGGACACCCATTGGCTTAAAACGAATGGGATTGAGAGAGGATGACAATTGCTGGCGTTGTGGGGCGGCCTCGGCCTCTTTCCTTCACATGGCGTGGGATTGTCCCAGATTGACTGACTATTGGTCCCAGATTTTTCGGTCCATCAATCAAATATTAGGCTTCTCCCAATCCCCATCTCCACTTTTGGGCCTATTGGGATATGTCAAGGAAACGCACACTCAAAAGCGGAAATTACATGCCTTATTGTTATTGTTTGCCAAACGGCAGATCGCAGTTCATTGGGGGAGGCAGCGAAGGCCCACACTTATGGAATGGGTCAGGGATATCACCTATGGGCGGGTCCAACTAACTACTTTCTGGGAGTTGATGCCGCCTGCCTCTAGGCCCCGTGAGGTATGGGAACCATTTATTGCCTGGGTCCGGGAGCGCTTGAGCGCTAATGACGCAGACCAGATAGATGCAAACCCCCCCCGGGAGTGTGTAAAACTGTGTCAAATTTAGGGGTATGTACAAGACGGGGGGTCGAGGTGCAGGATGGGCACTGCTGTTTGCTTTAACTGATGTCACCTCTGTAAAACCACTGATGCATGTTGCTTGAATATGATGTTGCAAAATCAAAGAGTTACCATGGATATAGGATATTGGATGATTACCATAGGGTATATTTTGGGATATTCTCTCAACTGGTACACCAGCTTTGTTTGTTGTTGTATAAACAATTGTCGTGTTTTATTAAGAAATGCCAATAAACAAATTTACAAAACAAAAAAAAAAAGTCAGTTCCGTAGACTACTTGGGGCACACAATATCACAAGAGGGCTTCAAACCCAAGCACCGTCTAGTCCAATCAGTTAAGGATGCCCCCTATCCAGAAAACAAGGAAGAACTCAAATCCTTTCTAGGGTTAATCGAATACATGGCCAAGTATGCCAAAGGGTTCTCAGAGAAATGCGAATGTCTACGTGATCTCTTAAGGAAAGGCAATGATTTTGTTTGGGAAACAAAACACAGTACCACGGTTGACAACCTGAAAGATGAGATAACAAGGTCACCTGCGTTGGGGTCATTCGACCCCAAAAAGAAGACATTCTTGACCACTTATGCATCAAACAAGGGATTGGGAGCCACCCTATCGCAAATAAGAGAACATGGCGAGACCATCATTGCGTATGCTTCCCGATGCCTAACCTCTGCAGAATGTAATTATTCCTTAGTGGAAAGGGAAGCACTTGCCGTCTTCTGGGCGGTGTTACATTTCAAATTTTATCTTTGGGGCATAAAATTCACTATCCTAACGGACCACAAACCGCTCACATTCATGTTTTCAACAAAGAAAACCAACTGCAGATCTCCCCGCATATCCAAATGGAGGTTAGGCCTTGAAGGTTATTGTTTCAGGATTGAGTACTTACCAGGAGGTGACAACGTCATAGCAGACTACCTCTCCAGGGCACCGCTAGAAGGGGAAGTGCAAGATGAACCCCTGGACATGCCTGTCCTTGCCATACAATTACAAGCCATAACAGAACGTGAATGGAATGATGAGACTGTTTCTGACAAAACGTTAAGCTCGCTCAAAGAACTTCTTGTCAAAGGATGGCCTGAGAAGCGCAAGGACCTGAACGAAGATCTGCAGAGCTACTGGGAGGTCAGACACAAACTATCCATGATTGGTGGGAAGGTATACAGGAATGACAAAGCCATACCACCTACCAAATTGAGAGGAAAATTATAGACTTAGCTCACGAAGGGCATTTGGGCAGGAGCATAACAAAAAACAGAGTGAGGAACAGTTTCTGGTTCCCCAATATGGACTCTTGGGTGGAACAAAGAGTAAAAGAGTGCACTAGCTGTGCGAAAAGTGACAAGACAAAGACTGTGCATAAAGTACCATTGTCCCCAGTTGTGGTACCCGACGTGCCATGGAGCAAATTGGCAATGGATATAATAGGTCCTATGGAGAACCTAGGACAGCAGAAAAGATTCATGATGGTACTCATCGACTACACCTCCCACTGGATAAGATATAAATTTGTGACGCACACTACTACGAAAATCCTAGTTGAATTTTTGAGTGACTTGTTCAGCTGCGAAGGGATTCCTCAAACTCTAGTCACAGACAATGGGGTACAATTTGTATCAGAGGAGATGAATGGATTTTTAAGCAAGATGGGGATCACACATGAAAAAACTGCATTATATTGCCCCAAGGCCAATGGCCTCGTAGAAAGAGCGAACCGCATGATTAAAGAAAACATCCAACTAGCCATGGTTAATGGACATGATGTAGACAAGTCATTACGCTAGTGCTTGTGGTCTTACCACACCTCCCCCAACTTAATAACAGGAGTCTCCCCTTTTGTGTCCCTTAGGGGTAGAGAGCCCTGCACAAAAATGAACCCCATATGGTTGGATGGTGGGAGGCCTGTGCACACTAACGCACCCCTCATTAATGAGAGAAGGAATAAACACCAGCTCAAGTACAAAAGTTGGTACGACTCAAAACAGGGAGTCAAGAAACAGGATTGGGAAGTTGGCGATTCTGTAAGAGTTAAGATACCTACCAGAGAAAAGATAAACCACAGCAAGTTCTACCCCACACACCGACTGACTGAAGTTAAAAGAAATGTGGTCCAGCTTGATAATGGTCAAGTCTGGAGCGGGGACAGAATTGTGAAGGCCGGTATCATTTAACGTGTGTACCTAAGCCCCTTTAATTCCCAGTTCCCCTCCTTTCCTCCTGAGCCCTTGCCTTCCTCCTTCCCTGCATAGGGAGATGTGTTGTAGTTTCTCCCTCTCCTCCCCTGCCCTTGGTACCTTCCCTCCTCCCCTCTCCGTTTGGAACGTTCCTGGATTTCGCCTTGGAATGTTGCCTCTCTGTGACCTGTCATACGGAGAGTGGATGACTGCCATTAAAGACTCATAATTCTTACCTGCTGCCTCTTGAGAGTTATTTACAATATTTGTCCTTATGTGTTAAGTTCAAAACAAAATGGCAAATTTTCAATGCTTGTTCTCCATTTATAATAAGAATCTAGACAACATACTGGTTACAGATGACAAATGACTTGCCTCTGATTTCACAAGTGGCATTTTTGTAAGGGCTGGTGGGGCATGAATATTTCAAAGTACATGTTTTAAAATTATCACTTTAATAAATGCTTCGCAATGCAGTGATATAATCTGAACTCACTGCTTTATGTTAAAGAAATACACATTTTTAAAATTTGAAGCAACTCTTATGCATTATGTTTGTTGCATAATTGACTTGCCAACTATTTTCTTGGCTTAACCGACTGTTATTGTCAGGCCAAGACCTGACTAGATAATTATTTGGGGGTGTTCCTCCGCATACACCGCCCCCAAAGCTATGTCACTGTCTATGCATCACCCTCTATGCCACTCCACTCTGCTGTTCTCCACTCCACGACACTCTGTCACTCAACTCTACGACACCATACTCCACTATAACTCTCTACTCTACACAACTCCACTCTGACACTCTACTCTGCGCCTTCTACTCTACAACACTCTACTCTGTCCACGACACTCCACAACACTTACACTACTCCATGACACTCCACTTCACTCCATTCCACTCCACTCTATGACACTCTATTCTACGCCCTTCCACTGTACAACACTCTACTTCCTCCACAACACTCTACGCCACTCTTTGACACTCCACTTCACTCCATTCCATGCCACTCAACTCTACTCTACTCCACTTTGTCTCTCTATTCCACTCCATAACACTCGACTCTACTCCACTGCACTCCACTTTACTACACCCCACCCCACGCCACTCTCCTTTACCCCAATAACTTTTAGCAATGCTAAACAGCAGTCACACTGGTGTAAAACATGGCTAAAACATACTGACAAAGCCAATAGCTCTTGTATAGGCAAGACCTATTGGCTTTGCCAATGCTTGTTTACATTACTGCTGGCAAACCTGCCTGATGAACTGAGGTGTCACTGCTACTAATCTTGCATGGGGTCACCGCTAATATAATCTTGTCTGATGTGGTCACCATTACAACACTAATAATTATTAGTAGTTCAGCATGATTTTCATTGAACATAAGTAGCTCTTATCACAAAAAAGTTTGGAGACCCATGGGTTAAAGGGACTGGCAGGCCTCGGAAGACCTTGGACAGGGATCACAGAGAATCATTTTTACCACGGGAAGTGCAGTCTATGGGGTGGTGACTTGTGGCATGTGTTCCCAGGGCCTTTTTGGATTAACCCCTTCATCTCACCAGACAGAGCTTATTTTATATGGTACTTGCTAGGGCCTTCTTGCTACATCATTGCAGCAGCATTGCAAGGTGTTACCATGGTCCTACTCTGTGACATTCACTTTATCACCCTGTGAAGATGAGAGTCTGAGTTGGCTCTGGTAGGATTTGAACTGGTGACCTGCAAGGTGCCCACAGGTTTCTCCAAGCGATGCGTGAGATTCTCAGTGGCATAGCCAGTGTGCCATGGGCCCTAGTGCAAGGAAGGAACTTGACTTCCTAGCTGCTGTTTGAATTGTAAAGTACAGCAATACTCGGGATTTGGTTAGCCACTCAAGCCCCTGGGCCCCGGTGCCACTGCACCAACAGTACAGATGGAAGCTACACCCTTGGAAACCCTCTCAGCTATCCTGTCAGATACAACGATCATGTACTCTATGCCTAGAAAGGTGGTACTCAAAGGAACTGGCTCTGTACTGGGACTGTGTGAAAGGATTGGCGCAGGAGTATACGCTGTGTTCCCTGTTGGCCTGGGTGGTTTAAGGAATAGATCAAGGATACCTGCTCGCCAGCATCAGCAGCTGACTCAGAGTCCTTCCTGCAGCCAACGGATGGTGCTAATGGCTTATGAGTTATTCATTAGACTGTTCTGCTTATTTTATTTTGTTTTTTGCTGCAGTTAAGCATCATCATTAAGCTTTACTTTAAAACACAACAAAACTGAATGAGTTTGTCCTGAAAAACAAAATAGATGCAGTAAGCATTATTTTCTCCGGGAGAGAGGATGTGGCCTAACGGCAAGAGCTGTCGACCTCGAAGCTGGAGAATCGGGTTCGAGTCTCGGCAAGGACGGCACCATC
The DNA here is from genome assembly GCA_963921515.1 of Calotriton arnoldi. Lineage (NCBI taxonomy): Eukaryota > Metazoa > Chordata > Amphibia > Caudata > Salamandridae > Calotriton > Calotriton arnoldi. The sequence continues at coordinate 609,296 of CAWUFW010004423.1, forward strand.
CAGTGATTCTGGGCAAATCACTTAATCTCCCCGTGCCTAACAAAAATGAATGTGTCCTCATGTAACGCAACTGGTGCTCATGAAAAGAGCTCTGATACCTTCGGGTCTAGTACCTGCTATATAAAACTCCCAGAATTAAAAACGTCAACCCTGTAATGCGCAACAAAGTATAACATAAATTTAGCATAATTGTGCACACAAACTATTTGGTATAATGGGGGTAACGAGACAAAAATAGTTGTATTTACACAACACGCTGCTTTCCAAATGGTTGACTTAGTACCTGGTGCAGCTACACTGTTAAAGTGAACAGAAGGTTATGTTTGTTTGGCAAACACCGGGACTGCAGAATTAGACCATATTAAGGTCAGTTGATGGACATATTTTTGTGAAGCCGGCCTGTGGCGTCCTCTCCCTGTGCACCCTTCACGCCATGCTGCCTTGTGGTGTGAAGCTGTCACACTTCTGTGCATCTACGCAACAGACATGACAGCCTCCCCAGCCTTCTTGAGCGTGAACACTCCAAGCGCAGCACAGCAGTTGAAGACTGATTCCATGCCATTACATTGAACAGGACGAGTTAATTTTAGAAATGTAACTCATTACGTGAACGTAACTGCCTTGGTACACCTGTGATAAAGTGTCACTCATAGTGTCACGCATAAACCATTGAAATGTCGCACAGGGTGAAAACATGGCCTTGACACACTTAAACAAACTGAAAGCTGGGCAACTATGTAGAGCAGCAACAGGGAATCATGAGCGCTCCTGCTAGAGAGATGGAAACAGTTACGGGCTCCGACTCGGAGAAGAAATCTGAATTTAATTGTGTCACAAAGAGCGCCGACTGGGGTCCTATGAAGGAGAAACACCTGATAAACAGAACATTGCAGTCCTTTTATTCTGTGAGTGGAGACAATGGGACAGTAACTTTAAAAACAAGCAGCGCAATCAATCAATCAATCACGGCATTTATAGAGCGCGCTACTCACCCGGGAGGGTCTCAAGGCGCTGGGGGAGGGGGTAAGTTACTGCTCGAACAGCCAGGTCTTGAGCTGCTTCCTGAAGGCGAGATGGTCCTGGGTTCGCCGAAGGTGAGTGGGGAGGGAGTTCCAGGTCTTGGCCGCCAGGTAGGAGAAGGATCTTCCTCCGGCGGTGGTTCTGCGGATGCGTGGTACGGTGGCGAGGGCGTGGCTGGTTGATCGTAGCTGGCGTGTGGGCGTGTAGAAGGACATGCGGTCGTTGAGGTACTTTGGGCCCAGGTCGTGGAGGGCCTTGTGTGCGTGGGTGAGGAGTCTGAACGTGATTCTCTTGCTGACGGGGAGCCAGTGCAGGTCTTTCAGGTGTACGGTGATGTGGCTGTGTCGGGGGATGTCCAGGATGAGTCGTGCGGAGGCGTTCTGGATGCGCTGGAGTCTCTTTTGAAGTTTGGCTGTGGTTCCGGCGTAGAGGGTGTTCCCATAGTCCAGTCGGCTGGTGACGAGTGCCTGGGTGACGGTCTTCCTGGTTTCAGTGGGGATCCATCTGAAGATCTTGCGGAGCATGCGCAGGGTGTTGAAGCATGAAGATGAGACGGCGTTGACTTGTTTGGTCATTGATAGGGAGGAGTCCAGGATGAAGCCCAGGTTGCGTGCGTGGTCCGTTGGCTTGGGTGCGGTGCCCAGGGCCGGGGGCCACCAGGAGTCGTCCCAGGCGGAGGGTGATGAGCCCAGGATGAGGACTTCCGTCTTGTCTGAGTTCAGTTTAAGGCGGCTGTTCCTCATCCAGTCGGCGACGTCTCTCATCCCGTCGTGCAGGTTGGCTCTGGCGGTAGTGGGGTCGTTGGTGAGGGAGAGGATCAGCTGGGTGTCGTCGGCGTAGGAGATGATGTTGAGGTTGTGTCGGCGTGCGATGGCTGCGAGGGGGCTCATGTAGACGTTGAAGAGGGTCGGGCTGAGTGAGGATCCTTGTGGAACGCCGCAGATGACTTCGGTGGCTTCGGATCTGAACGGGAGAGGCGGACTCTCTGGGTTCTTCCGGCGAGGAACGAGATGATCCATTCCAGTGCTTTCTCTCGGATTCCGATGTTGCTGAGGCGCTTCACTAGGGTGCGGTGGCAGACGGTGTCGAACGCCGCGGAGAGGTCCAGGAGGATGAGGGCAGCTGTTTCCCGTTGTCGGTTAGGGTTCTGATGTCGTCGGTGGCTGCGATAAGGGCGGTCTCGGTGCTGTGGTTGGCCCGAAACCCGGACTGCGAGGGGTCGAGGATCCATTCGTCTCGAGGAAGGCGGCAAGCTGTCTGTTGACGGTCTTCTCGATGACTTTGGCCGGAAACGGAAGGAGCGAGATGGGGCGGTAGTTCTTGAGGTCGGTGGGGTCCGCCGTTGGTTTCTTCAGGAGGGCGGTAAGCTCGGCGTGCTTCCAGCTCTCCGGGAAGGTGGCGGTGCGGAAGGAGGAGTTGATGATGTCCCGGAGATGGGGTGCGATGGTGGCGTCGGCTTTGTTGAAGACGTGGTGTGGGCAGGGGTCGGTTGGTGATCCGGAGTGGATGGAGTTCATCGTGCGGGTGGTGTCTTCGGTGTTGATCGGGGTCCAGTTGCAGAGGGTGGTGGTGGCGGGCATTGGTTCGGCGGTAGGGTGCGTTGTTTGTGCGTTGAAGCTGTTGTGTATGTCGGTGATCTTGCGGTGGAAGAACGCGGAGAGTGAGTTGCAGAGGTCTTGCGAGGGGGTGATGTCGTTGTTTCCGGCGCTGGGGTTGGAGAACTCTTTGACGATGCTGAAAAGTTCCTTGCTGTCATGGGCGTTGTTGTCCAGTCGTTCTTTGAGTGCCGACTTCTTGGTGGCACGGATCAGCTGGTGGTGTTTGCGGGTGGCGTGCTTGAGGGCGGTCCTGTTGTCTGTGGTCTGGTCGAGTCGCCAGGTTTTCTCGAGAGTGCGGCAGTTCTTCTTGGATTCCTTGAGTTCGTTGGTGAACCAAGGGGTTTCTTGCTTCCGGGTCTGCTGGGAGGGTTTTTTAGTGGTGCGAGGTCGTCGGCGCAGGCGGTCAGCCACTTGGCGAGGTTGCTGGCTGCTTCGTTTGGGTCCGTTGTGTCGGTGGGTGTGTTCTGGCTGAGGGAGGCGGTGAGCTGCTCGGGCGGTGATCTTGCTCCAGCTCCGGCGGGGAGCCTGTTGCGGGTGGTGGTGGGTCGCAGTCTTTCTGAAGCTGAAGTGGACGCAGCTGTGGTCGGTCCAGTGGAGTCCGGTGGCGTGGCTGAAGGAGATGTGCTTGCTGGACGAGAAGACGGGGTCAAGCGTGTGGCCGGCGTAGTGGGTGGGCGTGTTCACCAGTTGCTTGAGTCCGAGGTTGGCGAGGTTGTCCAGCAGGGCGGTGGTGTTTCTGTCGTTGTTGTTCTCCAGGTGGAAGTTGAGGTCCCCTAGGAGGATGTAGTCGGCGGAGGGCATGGCGTGCGGGCTGATGAAGTCTGCGATGTCTTCGCTGAATAGTGTGCGTGGTCCCGGGGGTCTGTAGATGAGGGTGCCTCGGAGGGTGGTCTTGGGGTCCGTGTGTATCTGGAAGTGTAGGTGTTCGGCGGCGGTGAAGGTCTCGTCGGAGTTAGTCGAGATGCGGATGGTGTTCTTGTGTACGATGGCGATGCCTCCTCCCGTCTGGTTGACGCGGTCCTTCCGGGTGATCTTGTATCCATCCGGGATGGCTATGGCGATGTCAGGCGCTGAGGAGGCGTTCATCCAGGTTTCGGTGAGGAAGGCGATGTCCGGTGCTGTTGCGTCGAGCAGGTCCCAGAGTTCCACGGCGTGCCTGTGGACGGAGCGGGTGTTCAGCAGGATGCATTTCAGGTGGTTGCTGCTGTTGCTCGACTTGGCGGAGGTGGTGCACGTCAGGGGGCAGGTGAATCGGCAGGTTTGGCAGGTGAAGGGTCCGTGGGTGCGTCTCGGTGAGGCTCGGTAGCAGGCAGGGTTCCGGCCGGCATTGAGTGCGGTGAGTGTGGCGGCGTCGTAGGTCCGTCGAGTGGTGTTGCATCGGTGGGATCCAGGGGTTCTGGCGCTGGGCGCGGTCCAGTCGCGGACGGGCGCAGACGGGCTTGCCTTAGGCGCGCCCTCGGCGCGCCAGCGGCGCGCCCGCTGCGCACGTCCGCTGCGCGGCCGTGCAGCGGCCGCCATTTATGGGGAGGTGGGAGGGAGGAGCAGCTGGGAGGCGGGAGGCAGGGGCAGCGAATGGGCAGTCAGGGGGCGGGGCCGCAGGGGACGCAGCGGCGGGAATGGCGATAGGCAGCGAGGGGCACAGAAGGAAAACGGGGGGAGAGCAGGTAAATCACGGGCACAACAACAGTGGGGCAGCGAGGGGCACAGAAGGAAAAACGGGGGAGAGCAGGTAAATCACGGGCACAACAACAGTGGGGCAGCGAGGGGCACAGAAGGAAAACGGGGGAAAGCAGGCAAATCACGGGCACAACAACAGTGGGGCAGCGAGGGGCACAGAAGGAAAAACGGGGGGAAAGCAGGCAAATCACGGGCACAACAACAGTGGGGCAGCGGGGGCACAGAAGGAAAAACGGGGGGAAAGCAGGCAAATCACGGGCACAACAACAGTGGGGCAGCGAGGGGCACAGAAGGAAAAACGGGGGGAAAGCAGGCAAATCACGGGCACAACAACAGTGGGGCAGCGAGGGGCACAGAAGGAAAAACGGGGGGAAAGCAGGCAAATCACGGGCACAACAACAGTGGGGCAGCGAGGGGCACAGAAGGAAAAACGGGGGGAAAGCAGGCAAATCACGGGCACAACAACAGTGGGGCAGCGGGGGCACAGAAGGAAAAACGGGGGGAAAGCAGGCAAATCACGGGCACAACAACAGTGGGGCAGCGAGGGGCACAGAAGGAAAAACGGGGGGAAAGCAGGCAAATCACGGGCACAACAACAGTGGGGCAGCGAGGGGCACAGAAGGAAAAACGGGGGGAAAGCAGGCAAATCACGGGCACAACAACAGTGGGGCAGCGAGGGGCACAGAAGGAAAAACGGGGGGAAAGCAGGCAAATCACGGGCACAACAACAGTGGGGCAGCGAGGGGCACAGAAAGGAAAGGGGAGACAAGCAGACAAAACTGGCACCGGGGCCACAAGCGGAGGGCGATCTTACCTACAGGAGCAGCGGGCAGACAGCACAGGCGGAGCTGTGTGGTGGGGGAGCGACCTACCTGGCAAGGTCAAGGGTCGCTCTCCTCACCGTGCAGCGGCCGCCATTTATGGGGAGGTGGGAGGGAGGAGCAGCTGGGAGGCGGGAGGCAGGGGCAGCGAATGGGCAGTCAGGGGGCGGGGCCGCAGGGACGCAGCGGCGGGAATGGCGATAGGCAGCGAGGGGCACAGAAGGAAAAACGGGGGGAGAGCAGGTAAATCACGGGCACAACAACAGTGGGGCAGCGAGGGGCACAGAAGGAAAAACGGGGGGAGAGCAGGTAAATCACGGGCACAACAACAGTGGGGCAGCGAGGGGCACAGAAGGAAAAACGGGGGGAGAGCAGGTAAATCACGGGCACAACAACAGTGGGGCAGCGAGGGGCACAGAAGGAAAAACGGGGGAGAGCAGGTAAATCACGGGCACAACAACAGTGGGGCAGCGAGGGGCACAGAAGGAAAAACGGGGGGAAAGCAGGCAAATCACGGGCACAACAACAGTGGGGCAGCGAGGGGCACAGAAGGAAAAACGGGGGGAAAGCAGGCAAATCACGGGCACAACAACAGTGGGGCAGCGAGGGGCACAGAAGGAAAAACGGGGGGAAAGCAGGCAAATCACGGGCACAACAACAGTGGGGCAGCGGGGGCACAGAAGGAAAAACGGGGGGAAAGCAGGCAAATCACGGGCACAACAACAGTGGGGCAGCGAGGGGCACAGAAGGAAAAACGGGGGGAAAGCAGGCAAATCACGGGCACAACAACAGTGGGGCAGCGAGGGGCACAGAAGGAAAAACGGGGGGAAAGCAGGCAAATCACGGGCACAACAACAGTGGGGCAGCGAGGGGCACAGAAGGAAAACGGGGGGAAAGCAGGCAAATCACGGGCACAACAACAGTGGGGCAGCGGGGGCACAGAAGGAAAAACGGGGGGAAAGCAGGCAAATCACGGGCACAACAACAGTGGGGCAGCGGGGGCACAGAAGGAAAAACGGGGGAAAGCAGGCAAATCACGGGCACAACAACAGTGGGGCAGCGAGGGGCACAGAAGGAAAAACGGGGGAAAGCAGGCAAATCACGGGCACAACAACAGTGGGGCAGCGAGGGGCACAGAAGGAAAAACGGGGGGAAAGCAGGCAAATCACGGGCACAACAACAGTGGGGCAGCGAGGGGCACAGAAGGAAAAACGGGGGGAAAGCAGGCAAATCACGGGCACAACAACAGTGGGGCAGCGGGGGCACAGAAGGAAAAACGGGGGGAAAGCAGGCAAATCACGGGCACAACAACAGTGGGGCAGCGAGGGGCACAGAAGGAAAAACGGGGGAAAGCAGGCAAATCACGGGCACAACAACAGTGGGGCAGCGAGGGGCACAGAAGGAAAACGGGGGGAAAGCAGGCAAATCACGGGCACAACAACAGTGGGGCAGCGAGGGGCACAGAAGGAAAAACGGGGGGAAAGCAGGCAAATCACGGGCACAACAACAGTGGGGCAGCGAGGGGCACAGAAAGGAAAGGGGAGACAAGCAGACAAAACTGGCACCGGGGCCACAAGCGGAGGGCGATCTTACCTACAGGAGCAGCGGGCAGACAGCACAGGCGGAGCTGTGTGGTGGGGGAGCGACCTACCTGGCAAGGTCAAGGGTCGCTCTCCTCACCGTGCAGCGGCCGCCATTTATGGGGAGGTGGGAGGGAGGAGCAGCTGGGAGGCGGGAGGCAGGGGCAGCGAATGGGCAGTCAGGGGGCGGGGCCGCAGGGACGCAGCGGCGGGAATGGCGATAGGCAGCGAGGGGCACAGAAGGAAAAACGGGGGGAGAGCAGGTAAATCACGGGCACAACAACAGTGGGGCAGCGAGGGGCACAGAAGGAAAAACGGGGGGAGAGCAGGTAAATCACGGGCACAACAACAGTGGGGCAGCGAGGGGCACAGAAGGAAAAACGGGGGGGAGAGCAGGTAAATCACGGGCACAACAACAGTGGGGCAGCGAGGGGCACAGAAGGAAAAACGGGGGAGAGCAGGTAAATCACGGGCACAACAACAGTGGGGCAGCGAGGGGCACAGAAGGAAAAACGGGGGGAAAGCAGGCAAATCACGGGCACAACAACAGTGGGGCAGCGAGGGGCACAGAAGGAAAAACGGGGGGAAAGCAGGCAAATCACGGGCACAACAACAGTGGGGCAGCGAGGGGCACAGAAGGAAAAACGGGGGGAAAGCAGGCAAATCACGGGCACAACAACAGTGGGGCAGCGGGGGCACAGAAGGAAAACGGGGGGAAAGCAGGCAAATCACGGGCACAACAACAGTGGGGCAGCGAGGGGCACAGAAGGAAAAACGGGGGGAAAGCAGGCAAATCACGGGCACAACAACAGTGGGGCAGCGAGGGGCACAGAAGGAAAAACGGGGGGAAAGCAGGCAAATCACGGGCACAACAACAGTGGGGCAGCGAGGGGCACAGAAGGAAAAACGGGGGGAAAGCAGGCAAATCACGGGCACAACAACAGTGGGGCAGCGGGGGCACAGAAGGAAAAACGGGGGAAAGCAGGCAAATCACGGGCACAACAACAGTGGGGCAGCGAGGGGCACAGAAGGAAAAACGGGGGGAAAGCAGGCAAATCACGGGCACAACAACAGTGGGGCAGCGAGGGGCACAGAAGGAAAACGGGGGGAAAGCAGGCAAATCACGGGCACAACAACAGTGGGGCAGCGAGGGGCACAGAAGGAAAAACGGGGGGAAAGCAGGCAAATCACGGGCACAACAACAGTGGGGCAGCGAGGGGCACAGAAAGGAAAGGGGAGACAAGCAGACAAAACTGGCACCGGGGCCACAAGCGGAGGGCGATCTTACCTACAGGAGCAGCGGGCAGACAGCACAGGCGGAGCTGTGTGGTGGGGGAGCGACCTACCTGGCAAGGTCAAGGGTCGCTCCCCCACCCTGCAAGGAAAAAAAGAGTGCTAATCCACCCACCAATCCCACATCAAACAAGCATTTAAAATGCAATAGGACTCGTATTTACACGAGACCTATTGCATTTTAAACGGAAGTGGGAGCGTTAAAAAGGCACAAACGGGAGGGGGTGGGGGGTGCTGCTGGCATGAGAAGTCACGGACTGCGAGAGGGAACGGGGGGAGACAGGTAAACAAAACGATTTGAAAAGTAAAGGGGCCGATAGCTGTGGAAGGACAATAATGACGACATGGCCGTCAGGAGGCGGGATTCACTTTCCAAAAACCAATCAGAATGCAGCATTTACGATTGCAGCCAATCACAAAGATAGGCGGAAAGTGGGCGGAGCTTCCCCCGCTATACTGTATACACCATCTCTCGACGAGACAGCGCATGCGCTGCCTAGCCGAGACCTAATAAAAACGGATCTAATAAACATATATACAAAATGGCCACTACAGTTGTGCCAGTATTGTGTCCACACACTGCTGCAGGTGGTCCATCTTCTGTAACAACGTCGCCATTTGTAGTTCCAGACCACGTATCTTAAGTTTTAAAAAATCCACAACTTGTGTGGACATCCCCTGACCGCAAGATTGTCTAGCACTTGAGGGCGCAGCCTGTCTGGGGGCTGGGGCTGTTGTTGGTGCAGATGACGGTCAAGCCTGCAAAGCATTTCCACCTCCATCGCCTATGTCCTTGGAGGCCGCCTTTCCATTTCCATTTTGTTTCTTCTTTGCGGGTACATTTGTGATCTATGTTTTGGCGACCTTTTGTTTCTCATATAGCTGTGACATCCAACGGAACCCCTTTGCCACCTCACAGATGTGTCACAGTACTGTGTCTTCCTCATTCGGAAATTCCGTTCCTCCCCAGCAGTCATGTTATCTGTTGGAAAAGAAGTACACATGTGTCAGTCAATGTGTACATAACTGACATATATAGATAGACAATGCATGCGTACATTTGAGATGCTGACTCTGAAACATGTGCCATTCATCTGATCACTGTGTGGGCCACACACAGCAACAGCACACTGCTAAGGTTGTGCATCACATACTGTGCTATCAGATGAACCTCATAATTTAATGGAAATCACAAGAAAAACAATTGATAACAACACTCAGAGCCATAACAAACTAGTAAACATATATCATGGTCTCAGAACAGTTTCCATAAAATGTACGTTCTATGGCTCCCATGATACATTCATGTAGTCATGTGATCCATGACCTGAAATTAGTGCTGTGATCAGACAGTGCCACAGCGTGGTGATGACAAAGTTATTATTTGCAAGCCACTTGCGCCGTATGTACGTTCATTTTTCACTTTTACAAAGTTATGCACAGCGGCGCAAGTGGCTTTGTAAGAAGCAGAGATGTGCTCTGTGGTGCAACAATGATGCCACATCTCATGAATGCCACTACTCATGTTGACTGACATGCAGCATGCCATGTAGTACTAGCAGGGAGAACTACCCATGGGTTGATGATGTAGGGATACATGCCCCTACCTGGAAAACAATATCCTTGGGTATTGGGTACATTGTTCACTCAACAACACATCACATTTGTGCAACAATCCTGACTAGTGCATCGTGTACACACACTGATCCTCTGTGTAAACACTTTTTGTTGACAGCTAATTAGGCCTCATGCTGATGCCCCAAGGAAACATTTGTGATAAACAAACTCAGTCTCATGCAGTCAGGACTCAGAAGGCTTTTCCTGACTAGAAGAAGTACATCGATGACATCAACACACAATTAAATATTGTCCTTAACACTGCACAATGATCACATCATGGCATGCCACAAGGCAGACTGACAATCCTAGACATCTGTTGTATACTAATTGGACCAGTCTATTTTCGGACATTGAAAGTGCTTGATTGATCCAATGTTTCATTACCAAAACATCTGAGATTTGATGGATGTACCACATCTTACCGTTAGAATTGTAAAGTTGCTCACATGTTATGTTGCAAAATTATTTTAACATAGATGTCAATGATGCACACTGAGCCTGAGTGGAATTTGACTCTTTGTACTCCTGGTAATTACATGTACTTACTGCAAAACTCTGTTAAATTCCCTGGACTTACCTGGCCCGGCTGGCTCAGACATTGCACCCCCACTGCAACCCCCACCCACCCTCCCGTTAAACAACTGGATACCCCCACCCCTCCCGCATAGTGAGGCCTGTTGTTAGACTACCTTCCTCTCAAAATGTTATTGTGCTAATGCTGCTGTCTCCACTTGGCTTCCGCTACTCCAGCCAAATTGACAATAGGCACTGCATTCTGCATTGCAGACTGCGTGAAGGCATGTCTGACACTATCATGGAATTTTATAGGGTCAGGCATGTCTTCACGCAGTACACCATGCACAATGCCGTGTCTCATGTTAATTGAACTTGAGTAGCGTAAGCCAAGTGGAGACAGCAGCTGGATTTGAGAACTATTTTTAGGTAGGTACAGACATCTACAATTTTTCCACCTCAGCCATCATCATCATCACAATCATTGAGAAATTATACTCACTGGTAGCATTGGGGTCCTCAAACGAATCCACCTCCCCTTGCGTATATGGCTGTGGTCCACCTAGGCAACATGAACAGATGTACAATAAGCTGTGAATGCCGGACATATATACAATGTATGCATTGGGCACAAAACATTATCATAACACACACAGGTAATTCACAGAACATGCAACTAATTTTCAATAAAGTCCTGCAACGTGGCACCACTGGCCCTTTGACTGTGTCAATGCTGTGACACTTCCACAGCACCGTCTTTTGAGAGTTAAACAATGATGTGTTGCATCCCTGGGATCTTGCCTGTGCTGGGCAAGAATCATCAGACATGCCCTGATGCAGGCACACTTGCCCAATGGTGCAAGGATGTCTGCATCATGGAGATTATTGTGTAAGTGCACAAATGGACACCTTCCTACACATGATAAGTCACCATAGTAGTTTGACTAGCAACATGTTTGCAGCAGGATGCATCACTCTTCATAAGTTTTTCCGACAAATGACAAATGAGTACTGTTAGAAATGGGGGTCTCTAGTTGGCAGAGGTAGGTACCTTTGTCCAAATAGGGGCCCTTGCTTCTAGTCAGGGTAAGGGCGATACACTCCTAAAATAACCCCTGCTCACCCCCTTGGTAGCTTGGCACAAGCAGATAGGCTTATCTCAGAGGCAGTGTGTAAAGCATTTGTGAACACATACAGTAATACAGTGAAACCACTACAAATGGACGGTATTCTACCCTTACTCCGCGGCTGGAACTGCGCATTACCGTTTCTGCGCATTTTTTACTTAGCATGCTTTTAGTACGCATGCTACTGTTACTTCGCAAATAGGTTTATTCGCAGGCTATCTACTTCGTTGTGTTTATTTAAGGCGCTTCCGTATAACGCGAATCTGACGACAGGAAGCATAAGAAGAGAGGAAGCACGCTTGAAGGTGAAGAGAGGGACCATGAGGGGAGACAGGTAAGTGGGGCTGTGTGGTTTTTAGGGTGGTGAAGGGGGTAGACTTTTAGGTTTTAGGGTTGTGTTGGGTAGTGTAGAGTAGTGTATTTGTGTTTAGGGTAGTGTCGGGGTCGTGAAGGGTAGTGTAAGAATGTAGGGACAGGACTGGGGGAAGGGGGAGGGTTGTGCAGGGGGGTAGTAATTTAGGGTTTAGGGTAGTGCTGTGGTGTAGTGCTGTGGTGTTTGTGTTGTGTTTGTGTGTGTGTAGTGTAGGGTAGTGTCAGTTTGGGACGAGGAGGGTAAAAAGTGCTGTAAATGTGACGTTTTGTGCACACCAGTGAGGAGGACTCTGGGGAGAGGACTCTCTGTTCGTACAAAGAGCGCCTCATTGAACGAATGCTCGGCAAGCGCTGTGAGACTGGAGTTGAATACAAATTAATCTGTTTCAAATCACCCTAGACTTGGGAAAGGTCCAGGAGAGCTTGTGGAACCCTCCTCTGTGAATAAATAATATCTCCATCCTTTGCGATCCTAGTCCTCTCAGAATGTAACGATGGTATGAAGCGCTTCACGCCACACTCTTCCCGTTTCTAAGCGCTGTAATCGACGGGTGTCTCTAGTTTACCTAATCTTATTGTCCTCTTAGCTTCTTTCTGGAGCCCCCCAAACCCCGAAGTGTTGATGGTGGAAGTGCTGTAGATCTGGAGGAGCTGCACCCACAGATCACGGAGACCGGCCCCGGAGTGTGGGGAATGGTGACGTGTGCTCTGTTGGCGCTGCAGGACGGTGTCCTCTGTGCACGTGCTCAAAGCTCTCACCACTGGCTTTTATCATAGATCTATACTGATTCCCTCCTTATTGGGAAATATTGAAATTGGTATGCATATTAAAATAAAGCGGAGAAAGAGCATAGTTTTTTTATTGTCAATGTATTTGCATAGTAAAAGCATGCGAACTATAAAATTGCAATGTAAAAACATCGCACTAAAGTCATGCGTAGTTATGGTCTGCTAAGTAACGTCATACATTCCAAATGGACACCACACCAGTTTTTGAAAAATAGCAAATCTTTATCTAAACCAACAAGACCAACTACGATAAAAATTCAACATACAATACGAAATATGAAAAATAGTACTTGTGCAAAATAACCTTTAAATTGCAGGAAAATCAATAAAACACAGTTCCTCTAACTCGGTAGCTCCTCCTGGGGCTACCGCGATACTGAATACAACAGAGTCTAACAATTCCAGCCGACCGCGTCGATACGGGCCAGCTAAAGCGTCGACAGACTCAGACAGAGTACCTTTCTTGTTGCGACCAACACGTCGGTGTGAGTCGGTCGGGGCAAACATCGTGCTCGCGTTGTGAAACGGAGCGATGCGGCGGACGATGTCCTCACGATTCGGTGCAGGCAGCGGCTCGTCGACGGAGTCGGTGAGACCAGGGCTTGCGTTGAAGGGTGAGACTGTGCTTGCTGCGGTGCTGGCAGGTCACGGTGTGGCGACGGAGCCGGTCGATGTTCGGGTCGGGCAGCGATGGAGCCGGTGACGTCCTTGCAGCATGTAGCGAAGCGTTGCGGAGTGCGGTGCCCTCAGGACGCGGTGCAAGCAGCGGCTCGTTGACGGAGTCGGTGAGACCAGGGTTGCGTTGTGAAGCGAGGCGTTGCTCTCGGCGGTGCTTTCAGGACACAGAATCCTACGACGGACTCGATGACAGAGTCGATTACCCTTTTCTTCTGCGGAGACGATCAGAGACAGTGCCCACAGACACAGTGAGGTCTTTGCTGTTCCTGAGACCTCTAGAACAGGGGGCAAGCTCAGTTCAAGCCCTTGGAGATCTTTTCTTCAAGCAGGGGGACAAAGCAAGCAGCAAAGTCCTTTTCTCCTTTCCTTGGCAGCAAGTAGCCACTGCAGGCCAACCCCAGACAGCAAACAGCACAGGGGCAGTATTCCTCCTCAGCTTCTCCGGCTCTTCTCCTTGGCAAAGGTTCCTCTTGATTTCCCAGAAGTGATCTAAAAGTCTGGGGTCTGGGCCCCTCTTTTTATACACAAAAATCCTTTGTTCTCTGAAGGCAGAGAGTGTCTGTAGCCAGCCAAAACCAGTTCTGTCCTCACTGCTGCAGCTTCCTGGCAGGAGGTAGAGACAGCATTGTTGAAGGCAGACCAGGCCCATCAGGTGAAAGGAAATCTCCTCCCCCTACTCTAAATGCAGCCCAGGTCTATTCATCCCAGCCCTGACTCATCAGACTTCTGGAGCCACTGCCCCTCTCCAGCCCCTGTCATCCAAAAGCCAGACATACAATACACAAACCTAGCGGAGGCACCCTGGATGGTTAGGCAACAAAATACCTACTTTCTAAAAGTGGTATTTTCAAACACAGAATGTAAAAATCCCCCTCACTGAAAGATGCACTTTAACATTCTGAGTTCAGGCATACTAAACTTTATTTTCCTACCTCGTTCCCAGGGCCAGTTATGCTTATAAGATGTTATAAACAAACTCCCCATTCTGTCCTATGGGAACAGGTAGCCTTGCAATAGTGAAAAACAGAATTGGCAATAATTCACTATCAGGGCATGCTACACACATCAGGGCATGTCCTACCTTTCACATACACTGCACCCTGCCCACAGGGGTACCTTGGGCCTACCTTAGGGGTGCCTGACATGTAAGAAAAGGGAAGGTTAGGGCCTGGCAAGTAGGTGCACTTGCCAAGTCGACATGGAAGTACCAGACTGCACACAGGCTCTGCAATGGCAGGCCAGAGTTACATTTACAGGCTGCTTTTGTGGGTGGCACAATCAGTGCTGCAATCCCACCAGCAACATTTGATTTACAGGCCCCGGGCACACACGGTGCACTGTACTAGGGACTGACTAGTTCATCAAATAGCCAATCATGGAATCACCAATCCATAACAGTCAATTTACAAAGGGAGCATTTGCACTTTGGCACTGAACCGCAGTGGCAAAGTGCCCAAAGCATCTAGACCAACAAAATGAAGTCCAACACACAGCAAAAATACAGGAGGCAAAGGCAAAAAATGCAGGGGAGACCCACGCCAGTGGTGCCAGGTCTAACAAGTACATTTGTCCCCATAGTGCCTACATATGTCACCCAAGGGGAGGCATGCAGTGTGATGCCTTTCCATTATGTTGCATTTTAAAAACTTTAGGAAATGTTTGATGGTCCATGGGTGTTGAGTGGGAACACACACAGCTACACCTATGGAACAGGTCTGTGATGTAAAAGTGCCTGACAAATATGTGCCATATTTACATGGGCAGTGAATGCCTCACATGTTATCTTCACATATCACTGGTGATATGGTGACGCTAGATGTTCTTTTGGTGCTTCACATGAAGTGATCCACCCTCGGCACTAGGTGCTTGTGAATGAGCAACTATACCATTTACATTTTATTTACTGTTGTGTTTCAGACATATGGAACAATGAGCTCCCAACATGTAAAAATACCATTGAACTCATGTTGTATTTCCCGGAGACCTTTGCACGACCAGTGCTTCTCATTTAATTATGGAGGGAGCAATGTATGGCATTGCTGTAGACCTGTAAATAAGCCACATATGTGTTCTTAGCTATTGACTTACCAATTGGGCCACCAACTTCCAGTCCACGATGGTCCATCAAGTCTCCCTCTCTGCTGACGACATCCTGCCAGCAGTGTTTCAATTGGTGGACTGTTCGATCCATATCATATATCCGGGCCATGTGGTGCTGGACCTTGGACCACCTCTGCCACCGTTCAGTTGGGGAGTAACCCTTGCTCACTCTGCCACCTGTGCTGATCATTCGGGGCAGGAAATGAAAAATGAGCCACACTAGGCCCCCAAACTGTCTGTGAGACAGGTTTTTAGACCTTCCGGACATGTTAAATGAACTTAATGTTAAATAAATGAAACTTACCCCCCCCCCCCCAAAACAAATACCACCCTTATAACTAACCTACACCTATCTACCCCAAATGAGCACTCACACCCCACAAAACAACAATTTAGACAACACAAAGACTTTAATTTGACAATTCACAGACAAACAAATGTTTAAAGTTCACAAAAAGCAGCCAAACACAGTACTAGGTCACAAAACTAGCACAGCAATCCACAACAGCCTCCTCCACCAAGCACACTCCTAGGACTAGTAAGTGAAAGAGAAAGTAACTGTGTACTTCCTAATTTTCAGCATGGCTGAGTCTCCTGTATGGGCAATCATACATGCATATCTGCATTCAACTGGTACACAACACCAGCGTTTATGTCACAAGCCACAATGAGGTGACATTTGTTTTTTGGACACATACATTTTCACTCTTTAAATGTGTGCTGCATCAGACATCACACATTTTAAGAGGTGATCTGCCTAAATGTATTTATTTCCGGCATGAAGGTGCCCCTTTCTGCAGCAATGCATGTCATCCACACCACCCAGCCATCCTTGCACCATGGTGCAAGTGTGCTTCTGCCGACAAATGCCAGCAGTTTGTGCGCATGCACACCACATAGAACAACATGTGTTAGTAAATGTGTTGCATGTCTGTGCCTCATTGATGACCCAGCTTAACTCTGCAAATGTCCTGGCAGAAACATGTGGTGTTGCTTTATCATTCACAGGGACAGTTGTGCACAGTCTTGACACTTCACATGGGAGATGTTCATGTTTGTGATGTGACACATCACATTGTTGCATACAATGCACTGTTGCGGATGTTATGACATTGCCTATTGGCATAATGTGTGACTACATGTGTAAGTTTAATGAGAGTGCCTCTCATGATCAATTTTGACAGTCACTGCTTGAGGCAGGTGGACATGCTAGTGAAGACTGATGTATGTAGCCAGTTACATGTGGCGGTGCACATATGCCAATCTGTGTGCCACATCTGTAGATGTTGATAGCCTGATGAATGCACATATCCTATCTGTAGCAATGTGATGCACACACAAGAGGATGCAGCACCTTCTTTTCATGTTGTTCTATGTGTGAGTCAAATCCATATGTACACATGTTACATACACAGATAATTTGGATGATTCATGACATGAGATGTTACATGTCATAAGAGCAATTCACATTTGATGCAGTTGTATCATATGACCTGTATACAAAATGGACACAAAGGCAAATCTTTAATGTGTATTTTGGAGCTTGTGACATTAGTGCATATTGGTTCAAATGTTGAATAGCGACATCATGTGATAAATTGAGTGACAATGTGAGTGCGACGTCTTATCCCTGCAGCAGTGTTGAGTATGGCTCGTCCTTCTGCTTCTGATTCATCATCATCATTGTCCATTTGTTCATGGGGGCTGTTCCTCTTCATCCCAGGGCACATTTGTTTTGACACATATATTATGTAGTATTGCACATACAATGATCATCTTGCAGACCATTTCTGGTGAATACAGTAGCCGTCCACCTGATAAATCCAGGCACCGAAACCTAGGCTTGAGCATGCCGAAGCTTCTTTCCATGATGTTTCTTGTTCGGCAATGTGCATGGTTGTATGCCTTTTGAGGATCAGTCTGGGGATTGCCAAATGGTGTCATCAACCACTTCTGTAGGCCATATCCTTGATCAGCTGTAAGTGGAAAGTAAGATAAATGTGTTAACTTTTGTGACAATTGAGTATACATGGCATGTGGTGTACGTCATGTTTGCTAACATTTTAAGTGGGATTACTATTTGGGAAAATTAGATGTTGTGTTTAACATTGAGTTTCCTATTGTTTGTGACACGTGTCACTTCACTTGTTGTCTGTCAATTGATGGGCATGACAGGGGATGGTGCTTTGCAGTGCATGATTTGTTGACTGAAAGGTGTGAGGTCTTGCAATGTGTAAGTGATACCTGTGTACTTATTATGTTTGATGCACACTTTCCCAGATTGTGCATGGCACATCTAGGCCCATTTCACTATGGAAGTGCTGCAAATGATGTGTCTGTGCAGAAGTGAGTCAGTATCAAAGCACAGTGATGCATCATATTTTGATTGATTGTTTTATTCAATGTGTTTGCCCCTGCGTTGTCACACATTCGGATGACATGGCCCTGCACAGGCACTCTTGTACTATGGTGTACTAATGCCTGCATCATGTGTATATTGTTTTTGAACATAAAGGGACACCTTAATGCACGGACACATTCCATTTAGCTGAATTCCTATTTCCATACATGCTTTACAATGCATTACACATTGAAATATGTAAATTGCATTAGATGAGATGTGTGCATATATCAACAGTGTGACTTATTATACACAACATGGTTTTGCAGGGTATTCAGTTGCATTTCCAGCTTGTATCTTTTTGCTCTTTCTGATGTGCGGTGGGATGCATGGTTGCTTTGTAAAAGGACCCACAGCAACAACCATGTAACACACCTTACACACATAGTCTTGCATGAAAGTGACAGTATTAGCTGGCACACGGAAAGGCACACATGTTGAATTCATGTGTCCATGTAATAGTGGACCAGCAGGTTACGCCCAACATGCATCGCACAATGTGTTGTACCAGCTGCACACGGAGCTCATACAGAATCCGACTAGACTTGTGACCACTAGTCCCCAGGAAGAGAAGCTATGACATGTCACATAGACTGTTTGGCACACATGGCTGACACTGACTCATGCTGCCATGAGGGCAGAACATTAAATTAATGTGCATATCAGCTTTCATAAATTAGGTCCATATGTCAGTATGCATGTGGTTTACTAAATACATTTTTGATATTTGTTTCATGTTCCATTGTAGACAGGTCCTGTGACTAGGTGCACACGCATGCAAGTTGATGTCTGTGTTAGCTAAGGGACACCCTTTCAAGCATCTTTATGGGTCATCTTTGCAGGCACACTAACAGTGCCACATCTCTGAGATGCTGCAATGTTTTTGCACATGATGTGAACTTCTGATACTCAGCTCTTGGACCTGTGGTACTGTGCAGGCATTGGGCCAAGGGGAGTTCATCATTAGCATGTGTTCATACACTCCATGCAATGTTGAATAATTTGCATTCAGACAGCACATTTGCCTTGTGGGCACTTGTGCATTCATCATTTCATGAGGTGAGTTACATGCATCTTTGCCCACATCTGTAATCACAATGTGCCCTGTGGACATACTTAGGGGTAGATGGTGGTGCCATGGCACCGACAGGACACTTTCTGTTATGCTGCCATGGGTGTATGCACCTTTTGACTGTATGTTATGTGATTATAGTGTATATGTGGGTTCGCCTTTTCACAATCACTTATTGTGTCATTCTTACACGAGGGCACGCAATGTGCCAGAGGGACAAATATTCTCACAGAGTATTGGTATATGTTAATTGATTGCTGCTTACCTACAAGCAGCCCATTGCCATATTGTCCATTTTGGAAACGATCATTGATGATGCTGTTTCTGTAGATATATGAATCATGCACACAAATGTATGACGTTACTACGACATACAATCCCATGCAGAAGGTTACAACGCGGATGTTACATCGTCCGCGTTGTTACCACGCATGGTTTTACATCGCAAGTCGTTTCTACGACTTGCACTAGATGGCGCGCTGGACTTAGGAATAGTATAAATTACTATTCCTATCTCCAGTTAGCGCAACAGTAGGGAATGTGTTGGATTTAAAATCCAACACATTCCTTGGTGTTGCGCGCCATCTAGCGCAAGTCGTAGAAACGACTTGCGATGTAATGCCATGCGTGTAACAACGCGGACGATGTAACGTCCGCGTTGTTACCTACCCGCGTGGTGTTGACAGCGTTATAAACGCTGTTTCCCATGCACACTCCCAGGATATTTGGCCAGTACATTGGTGAATAGTCCTGATGGTCCACAATGGCCTGGACATTGATGGAGTGTGTGTGCTTCATGTTGCAGTATAGATGTGAAGTTGCTGCAGGTGGTACCAGTTGGACATGTGTGCAATTCATTGCACCAAGTACATGTGGGCAGCCAGCGATGGCATAGAAGCCTTGTTTAATGTCCATCTGCTGCTGTTGTGTGTTGGGGAAATAGATGTGCTGTGGTGTGAGCTGAATAATGGCATCCAAGACAGAAGGGAGGAAGGCGGAGAAAGATGCCTGGGCGACACCTGCCTCTCGTGCTGCTGTTGCTTGGAAAGATCCTGAGGCCAACATGTGTAACACCGCCAGGAGCTTTGTCTGCGGTGGAATGTTGCAGACCCTGTCATTTGGTGGCTGTAGCCGTGGAGAGATCTAACACAGCAGGGTCGCAATGGACGCCTTCTTGAGGCAATACATTTTGATGACTTGTTCATCCTGGAGCCCAATGAGGGTGGTCCTTTGTCGGTAGATGCGCTCCCTTCTCCTGCACTGCCTTTGTGGTGATGGTGGAGGGTGCGGTTGTGGTATTTGGTCTGGTGTTGGTTGTCTTCTTCTTGGTACGACTCCCAGCTGCAAGATTAGGAGGTCCATGCTGTCTGATCTGCTGCAAGACTGCTCTGCTGGTCTTGTCTTCTATTTATATGGTACTTGCATCATTTCCTACGCATGGGTTTATGAGGCGTAGGCTTGCAAGCGCAATTTCAAAGATGCACGACGCAGCCAAAAGATGCGTCACCGCGAGGAATGTTTGTAAATATCCCTGCGTCCATAATGCGTTTAATTTAACGTCAGAACACCTACCTTGCATATTTTAATACTTACGCAATACAGCAGATTCTCGCGCAGTTTCATTCCGTTGCATGTCTGTCTTCCGAGACACATCTCCATAGATGCGTCACTTTGTAAATTTGGCGTAAAAAATAAACACCGATGCGTCACAAAAAGTGACGCACCGGTGGTGCAAGGGGCTTGTAAATCTGCCCCAAGGTCTTTTAAGGCAGAGAGAGAGTTAAGTGATTTGCACAGAATCACAGGATTCTAAGCGTATAAAGCTTGTTCCACAGTTCCAAAGCCTGCAGCTCTGTTTGTTAGGCCACGTCTCCTACAAGATGCGTATAGAGTGTCTCAGTCATGATGGGAATTATAACACCACTACACTCAACAAACCTGGTTGCTGGAAGCCAGCCAGATCAGTCTCCAAATGTAACGATGAAAGTGCTAAGCTGAAGACAGTGACAGAAACAGACTCCAAGAAGGGCAGGCAGAAATAGGCCTTATTAGTTCATGACAGGGGAGGAGGAACCTGCCTATAGCCAATGGGATTCCAAATCGGAGTAACTAAAATGAGTCATGACTCCTCTATTTTAAGGTGAGAGACCAAACTGTGAATTCTAAAAATGGTGGTAGGACGTAAGGGGGACAGAGAGCTACCAAGACACCTTTGCCTCCTTGCTATTTCTTCTGAAATACGAATATGAAGTTGTGCAGAATGGCGTCGTTGTAAGTCGCAGAGTAGTCTACCTCTGGATTGATGAGACAGAAGATGCAGCGGTGAATCAAACATGCTGTTAACACAGACATACCGTGGAGTGATGATCTACCATCGAATTATCAACTACTACACAGACTGAACTGCTTGACTGGCCAAGGAAACTGTTCTTGCTCCTGACAGGCAGTAGATGAAGGCATTTGTGACAGTGTTGTCCATCCAAACCTATATTTCAAGACCTTGTATACTGAGAAGAAGCATTCAAGAGCTGTTACAAATGGGAGCTCCTTGAGGTAAGAAGAATGTGCTATGGCTGAACCTGATACCAGCCTCTGAACAGAATTTTGACACAATGTGGTACTACAACCAATTCCACTGGTACTGAGTCACTGGTGAACACAGAGGGACTCCCCTGGTGGGAGTTTCATTAAAAAACACCAATACATAGCCTCAGTGATAAAATAAGAGATTGAACTCAAAATCTTAAAGTGATTTTTTCGTGGAGTCTGATAACTCAAAAGACAGCGCACCCGTGGTCCCATTAGCAGTAACACCAAAGGCATGATCAAGACAGGAGGTTTGAAAGGGACAAACCTCCTGTTAGAACCCAATATGACGGACTTGTAGACCCCCCCCCCTTAAGCAGCCAAACACCCTCTAACTTAAAGCCAAGGTCTGGCCGAGATGAAGTCTTGTTCTGGAGTTTGAACCAGCAAGGATTTATTTTGACAACCCACGGACAAAAAATAAACTTTGTCAACATGTAGGATAATGAACCAACATTTTCCAATTCTTGTATCAATTGAATGTGAGACCTTTTTTATGTTCAGGAAAGAACGATGGCAAAAAACCATGTCTGATCCCCCCTACAATTGCTCTCTGGTTAACCAATGGAAGAGAAAATCATGAAAGTATAAGTGGACTGACACTTACCTGGCGTAGAAAACCTCTCTCCAGTAAGTGCATCTTGTAGGATGCTGACTGCCGTTAAAACCCCTAGACTTGTGCTGCACAGGACTTTTGTACATATGAAAGTCTACATTCTGTAAGTATATAGACAGGTCAGATAGTCCACAGGTCTGAATATCAACAACATATTCTGGAGTGCCTTCGTTTTGAAACCACATATCGACTTATCCCTTTCAGGTCTACAGTAATTCTGGGGTGCTGGAGGTTTTCTTAATCAGGAATTCCATTGAGCAAATTTCATACCATGATAACGGGCTTTGAATGCAGCATGGCTTCATTCATCAGCCATTGAAGGTCTTGGAATAGGTCCAGTTGCTTGGCTTCCAAATGGGTTTAGTAGTTCTGGACAAGACTGAAAATGACATGGGATAGTGTGAACTAATCAAATCCTGGACTCAGGACAGCAGACTGAGACTGAGATCGAGTATTCTAGATGACGGAGACCCCACCAGCAGGAGGGTCAATGATATATGATATACTCAGGAAAGGTGCAGCATCCAGGTCCTGGATTCAAGTGGATTCCTAAAATTTGAATATAAGAGATTAGGGGGCAATGATGGCTGGTGTGGTGCTTTAGGAGGGATTATCCTCATCATGTCTGATCCCCTAGACCTGGGTTTGAAAAAAATGCATATGTCTGTCTCTTAAAGGATTTGTGCAAGATGTCTTCAATGTTATTTTGCTATGAAAGAGCATTTACAAATGACACACCAATTGTGAGGTTTTAATTGTCCTTTCACAAAGGTGTATGTGAAGTTGTGCAACCACAATTGCTGCGGAGGCGAATGCTGAGTCCATGAACTCATCAGACATTTAAAAAGGGGTCTGCATCCCTATATCGCAGAAAACCCTTAGAGCTGTCTCCAATCCATGGATGAGTGGATTGTGTCTACATTTTTTTTTTCTTGGTGCGCAGTGGCAGCAACTCAATCAGAAACATCAATGTATTTTGTTAAGCACTTCAGCTCAGCTTAGATAGAATAGCTTTCATTTTATTTGTTTTTAATTTTCCTAAAGAAGCAGAAGCACAATAGGCAAGACGTATCTTACCATACCATTGATCTTTTCAGACTCGATTACCTACATGCTGTAAAATTGCTGTAATAGCAACAGAATACCAAATTAAAATTGTAATACAAATGTAAAGTATTTTGTTCACTGGATTTATGCTCTTTGGCCTAGTTTCAGGAGACATAATACTTTGGAAAGCACAAGCTGCATTTTAACATGCAGCAGGAAAATTATTCCATTGGCTCCTAAACTTCATATCTGCACTCTTTACAACTAGGTTGCTCCAAAACAGTTGATTTGCCTGCTAGCTAGTTATTCCTATGTATAGTAAAATCAGTTGTCCATTTAAAGAGAGGCCTGGCCGGTAGGCATTCAATTGCCAAGGAACTCAAAAACACAAAAGGCCAAAAGCTAACAAACGGAGGGAAAGCAGCAAACATAAGTTTGGCAATACTTTCATGATAGAAGAAAAACTAAAATAACAATAGGAAGCTAGGGTGGAAACGCATACCTTCAGGTCGTCAGTCTAGTGCTTTCCTATGTCAGCAGTACAGCTACATTGAGAAAGACAACATGTGGCAGACAACGGATGGTGATTGCATAGAAGATGTACTCTCCAACCTCTGTCATATCAGATACACAGCTACTAAGCCTTTCTTTCGAAGAGAAATGTAATAAGAACGTCGGTACTAGCAATATGACAATATCCAGTCAAAATGTTTCCAATATTAAGTACCCAGGAAATGAAGTACAAAAAATAAGGATGTGCCTGTGAAAAATTACAAATATTATTATGCCTCAACAAGAAAGACTGGCTCTCAATGGAAGCGACACTCTAGAGTGAGAAAGAGCATGTTACACTCCCTTATTTAGGATGATATAGTAAAAATGTAATTTGTTTTTTTTAGTCAAAATTAAAATTGATGTGTAACATAAAGATATGTGTCCCATCAAGCTTACGCACTTCATCTAGTTTTGTTTCTTGCATTCTGGGACTTTTCTTATGTATACATGTGGTAGTCGTGTAATCATGCACTTATAATGTATGAAACAAAGCTGTATGTACTATAACTTAAAGAACTAACCTATCACATGCTGTTTTATTAGCAGCAATTTCTACCTAATCGCACCCCCTTTGTCAGCGTGTTTAACATACTTCACATAATTGACATACCACACTTCAGGAGCAGTGTGGCCAAGCTGTACCTGACTCATGGGCATGCACCAGCCAATTCTGTAGTGCTCCTCCGTAGTTTTTGCTCCTAAAACAAACTCAGTTAATTTATTTAGTGTATTCCAGATTTTTACTGTGTATTTTTTAATATTTTATTTTTACTAACTCAGATGTTCATATAGTAACTGCAGCATATTTAGCAAAGTCCACCATACCAAACCATCTCTGCATGTTTAGCTGGTCTGATACAGGGGGTAGCATCCATCACCAAAAGCATAAAAATGGCTGATATAATCAGTCTTCCAAACAGGTCATGTGAGAGTCTACCACACTGGGTTAGGGAAAGAAGCAAGGGATGCTCAACCAGGCAGTAAGAGGCTGATTATGAGTCTGGCGGCCAACGGACCATCAGAATCGTGGGGTTGCAGATGTGGCGGTCTCCCAACTGCCCTATTACGATTAGGGCGGTCGGACCGGCACAGCCCGCTGCAGCGGCCAGGGAACTCCTGTTCCCTAGCTGTATTGCGGCAATCAGGAGACATCAATATGCTTGATGGGACCGCTGTGGTCCCGCCAAGCATATTACAAGTTTTTTCTCTGCCGGCTGTGTCATGGAGGGTCCTCGTCGATGAACACCAAGGTGGAGAGGAAACAAAAGGGGCCCTGCAAAACCCCCAGGGTCCTCTTTGCCTCCTCCGCATGTGGATGTATACAGGGGGGCACAACATGCGCCTGCCTGTAAGCATGCACACCAGTTTCTGCACGGCATAGACTTTTCAGCCCATGCCGTGCAGGAACTGTTTTTGCCATTCCCATTGTGGTGCCCATTTTCAGGTAAAAAAAAAGCCTGCCAGACAGGAGAAAACTCCTAATCTGGCGGGCGGTCTGACCACAACTTTGGCTGTGCGGTGGCGGGGCAGACCCGGCGCCACACCGCCAAATTCGTAATCAGGCCATAAGTGTTCCAGAGGATTTGGAGTGCCATCTGGGAAGGAAAAGAGAAAGTGAGGACATTGAGCAGGTGTAAATCCTGGAGTGGCAACAACTCACCAATGAGATCCATTAAAAAAGTGTCAGGACGTTGCATATGGGATTATAGCAAGGGACAAGGAAGATATACAGATATGATTCCTGAGCTTATGGCCATGTTATCATGTCACCCCATCTTCCCTTGAGAGGCCCCAAATGTTTCCCAATGTGCAAGGCTCTCCACTCTTTGACTAGCTTGAGGCATGCTGCACCCACCGTTAGGGTAGTTGTACTTTCCGAGGCATGGAATTCCAACATTTCCTATCCTAGTCAGCCTACCATTCAAAGCGGTGCAAGTACGAATCCAGAAGCACCCACTACCCTAGCTGGAGCCCCCTACCCTCTGCATTTAATGGACAACTACTGGCTGTTGAAAGCCATGCATTTATGGCCTCCCTGCAACATTCCAAGCTATTTGATTTCCCAAGTAAAAAGCATACAATACCTTGAGCCCAATAAAAGTATTTGACAGCCCAGAAAAAAAGACACAACATCAAAAGAAGGAGACAGGCAGTGCCCGAAGGTGCTTACCAGGTGATGTCAGGATAACGGGCAGGCTGGGAAATCACAACATTCTAGAGGAATTTATCCTGGCCTAGAGCCTTGGTAAAGAGGAATGCAAAGCATGCAAAGGGGAGACTCAAGAAAATTCACTGGTAAGCACAGTACATAGAACATAGTATGATTGGTAAATCATTTGCCTTCGATGGATAAATATGTGGTTCTGCAATGTTGGCGCTATCTTGTGAAGAAGTCTTTCCCCACTAAAAGCAAGAAAAGGTGTCTGATAAACAAATGTTTACTTTAACAAAGTGTACGTGGGAACTGCTTCAGATGGTCACAGGGCAAATCAGGGATTCCTGAGCTCCAATTGTTTGATTTGGGATCTTAAGCTTCTGAGGCTCCTTTACTATTGTCTCCAAAATAGAGCACCAAGTTTCTGTTTAGCACTTGACTCTCAAGGTAATGAGACAGAGAGATCCAAGGCTTACTCAGAAAAGTGGTGTGGGCTAGAAATTCAGCAGTTAGGAGAGACAATAATAAACCTCAATGTTAGTCCCGTCAGTGCTTTTACTTCAAAAAGAAAATGTACTTTACACTATCTACAGCTAAATAGAATATAAAGTAAATATGATTTTTACAATATACAGTTCCTGCCTATAGCCTTCGACTCAGAGTGTTCATCATCAATCTCCCACTGCATAAGAGCTTTGATAAAAATGTTTTCTCAATAAACTACCACATGCCTACTGACTATGACAAAGGTTTATTTACAAGCAATAAGACACTACCTATTGACTTTGTCAAATGACTCTTGTATTGTATTGTAGCATTTGTATAGTGCTTACTACTCCTATGTGGAGCGCAAAAGCGCTTAGACACATGGGTAGCTTATGTGATTGGAAGGGTACTGTTTTTATTTTGAGCCTAAGTGGGAAGTGTATATATGTTGTCTGTGATGACCACTGAGGTGCGGTTATTGGTTTATGGAATGCAGTACTTGGCAGTGTTACTTGTGAAGATATGTGCCAGAGAGATGTACAAATTATAATTTTAATAAGGACTAGAACATATAGGCAGCCACACAACCCCAGCCTAGCATGGGGCAGCACACTGCTCTGTGCATACACACCAAAGAAAAAAGGAATAATCAGATAAGGCCCAGTAATCCATATAGCAACTTGAGTCAGGCAGCAATGGTGTTGAATAAGTAAAAGGCCAAGATTGAGAATTGGTGATATGAGCAGTTGCCATGGACCTTTTTAAGGCAAATGTATTGTCTGCTGATGAACAAGTACACCCCATGAATGATCAAGGAAGTGGAAGTGCAATCAATGCTGACAACCTGAGCAGAAATTACACAATCTTTAAAAGCCCCAGACTCCACTTACTCCTGCTTGGCTGAAAGAAACCAAACAGGGGTTCACGTCCCACACTCCCCTCAAGCTCCCAAAGGCAGGCAAGCACCCATCTGGAAAACCCTAGTCTGGTCATGGCTCAGACCCTAGCCAGACAGCACCCTAAACATGGGAGGGCGAGAGACTAAGTGCTTGGTAGGCTGCTGCCTATGACAGCACATGATTGAATTGGCTTGCCATGTTTTACCCTTCTGTCTTCACCCCTCTATGTGAGCCAATACTTTTTCTTAAATCCCAGAGTCCCTTGCACTTTCTAGTTTTACATTAGGCGGTATCCTGCCCTTTTAGAGTTTCCTTCCACCTTCTTTTTTGTTTTTTAGTAGGAAATTACATTTAAAGGTAAAAGTAGACAATGTGGTGAAAGAAGACTTACCCTGCTCTCATTGTTTCAGTTAGTACTGCACGATGGCAGAGCTTTGGTAGTTCTCATTTTGTTCAGTCTTAAATCAGCTTTCCTCTGAAAACCCCTTTTATATTTGTCCCCACAAGTTAACTTCCTTTCCGTTGTCCTCTCTCTGATCCCTTCCCACCCATCCATCCCACGATTAACTCTGCTCTCATCCCTAGCAAGAGGCCTTTGATCTGAAACATTAATAGCCAATAGGTATCATTTCCTAGCCTAGATAACGCCTAATTCAACCTCTCTGAATGACAGCGCCATTCAGTAGAGTGTGTTGAAATCATACTACTCCTTACAAAGTTGAGGTTGGTCGCATTAGCTCACTCTGGCCTTGCTTATTCCTGAGTACTTGGTCCCATCCTGCTCACCCTTCCCATTTGAATGCTATGACTCACAATTGGTCTTTATTAGCATTAGAAGAAGAAATTCATGAAGCCCTGCCAGTCAGTAAAAATCAGGCTACTCCCTACCACTTCACGGCTGATTGCAATGTCTTGGACTAGCCTTGCTGTTTCTGAGTGCTTAGTTCCCTCTTGCATGCCCCTGGCATTGCAGATATGTCTTCCACAACCTGTGAGAATCAGCATTTGAAGATGAATTATATTGAGGTCTACCGACTAGTAACTTTACACATGCCTTAGACCAGAAATGCCTTGGTGGCAGCATTATCAGTTGATGTAGTTGTCAGGGCTTTGCAGCTCAGGTCTGCCCTTAAGGAGATTAGCCTTTTGCTCACTTCTAGCTCAAAGTGTTTTAATGTTTTGCTTGATGACCAGCAAGGAGTGGTTATCGGGTTATGGGATTTAGAACCTGGTGCTGTCCTAGGTGAGAGTATGTGAGAGACAAGACACACAAATTCTAATCAGTTCGACACACGATGACTCCCGAGCGGAGATACCCCCTCAAGTCTTACAGCCCTCCCATGTAACAGACATTGTCCCTCTCACCAACCCTATAACTCTGCCTCATACTAGATCTGAGTCTGGGCATCGATCCCCCTCACAAGCCCCAATGGCCTCATTTTCCTCACCTTCTGTCAGCTTGACACTTGACGACTATAGAGCGGAGTTGCTCCCTCGAGCCCCAATGGCCTCAATCTCATCTCCTACTGTCAATTCGACACAGGAAGACTCTAGAGCAGAGTTGCTCCCTCTAGTCTTACAGTCCTCTCTTATTTCAGATGATGTCCCCCTCCCCTACCCTATAACTCTGCCATACACTAGACTTGAGTCTGGGCCTCGATCCCCCCCACAAGCCCCTACAGGCTTTCGCCAAGGTTCCCCGTCGCCGATCGCTTTTCCCCCACTCCTTCCTCCCCTCGCCCAACACTCTGACTTGACTGCGCGCCTTGATGATATATCTCTACAGCTACACCTTCTCTCCTCCGAACTACATGAGCTGAAAGCCCTCTCAAATGATCTCTTCCCTATGATCATTTCTCTCCTCACTTCTGCTAACTGGCCTAGAGAGGCCTCTAGGACTACTGATCACATGGTCCAGTCTTTAGCTCCCTCCACCCCGAAATCTATCCCACTACTCAACGCCAACACCTGTCACAGAGGGTCTGAGTCCCACCCTTCGACCACTGATCCACTTGACTCTCACAACTCTAGCATGACCTTGTCCGAACCTATCCCACTACTCAACGCCAATGCCTGTCACAGAGGATCTGAGTCCCACCCTTCGACCACTGATCCACATGATTCCCACAACTCTAGCACGACCTTGTCCGAACCTAACCTCGACCCTCCGAGACAAATTCTTTCCATCCTTTCTAACCCTAACAGGGAACCCCGTCGCAATCTTCGAAGCAGCAATACTGACAACCTCACTTGTGTGAACGTCACCCAGACGTCCCCCCCCCCCCAAATCCAATCCGTCTTAAATGTGTACTACTTAATTGAAGGTCAGCCAGTAAACACGCCACCGTCATCTTCGACCTCATCCAACACAATGATTTAGACATTATCATCCTCACTGAAACTTGGCTAAATCCGGCTTCCACTCCTATCTTAGACCTCCTAGTACCCCCCACTCATGACATAATTAGGCTTGACAGAGTTTTGAAACTGGGTGGAGGACTAGCATGTATTCACAGAAACACATTCTCGGTTTATCACTCAGATTCCTCGACGCATGCCTCCTGTGAATATCTCTGTCTCACTATATCAAGTATGAACCTACCGGTTTGCAAACTTCACACCTTTTACCACCCCCCGAGTGACAATCTCCCTTTCACTGAGCAGCTAATGGAAATCATCTCTAGTAATGTCGACTCAGCGGTGTCTCAAATCTTCCTTGGTGATTTCAACCTTCATTGGTCTAGCCCCAACGACCCCGCTGTATCTTGCATTAAATCTTTCTTAATTGATCATGATTTGACTCAGCACTGTGTCCAACCAACTCATAACAAAGGAGAAACGTTAGACCTCATTATTTCTAAAGAGCAGACTATCTCCATAGATTCCATTACCCCTTGTGACTGGTCCGACCACCACTGCATCCTCTTTTATATCAACAGGGAGGTATTGATGAGGAAGGCTCAACCACTAAAATCTAAGATTTGGAAAAGGGACATAAGAGCAATAAACTCTGACGAACTAGCTGCCCATTGTAAATCTGCCCTCTCCTTCCAAGCTGACATAGTTGAGGTACAATCACTCACCGACGCCTACAATTCAACCATCTCCAACATCATGGAGAATATTGCTCCACTCCAACAAAAAAATGCTTCAACAAAAATATCCAAACCTTGGTATAACGAAAACTTAAACTCAGAACGCCGCAACCTTAGGTCATTTGAGCGGTCCTGGCGAGTCAATCCCTCCTCGGACCAACTAAAACTCCTTAGAGATGCCAGGAGCCGCTACAACAAACAAATCAAGAGTGCTAAGGCGACTTACTTCAGACACCAACTGGATCAAGCAGCAAACCGCCCCAAGAAACTCTTCGAATTGGTCAAACAACAATCAGTCGTTGGGTCTAACCAATCTGATCCTGGTGGCAACCCACCCTCTTGCGATGATCTTGCCGCCTTCTTCATGGAGAAATCAAGAATCATCTCCATTGACCTCGCCGCTAAGAAGGCTCTACTACCTTCATCCATTGCTGCCTCACCCATTGACTCCTCTGTAAGGCATAAATCAACCTCCACGAATTCCAAGAACAATGCATCATGGGGCACCTTTACCACATTTAGTGAATATGATATCTTCAAGATTCTTCAAAATATCAACCCTTCCAACCACTTCAGCGACCCGCTGCCCCCTTCTATCTTCAAAGAAATCAAGAATGCACTGATCCCCACATGGACTAGGATTGTAAATGCTTCCCTATCACAAGGCATGATCCCAGAATGCCTAAAAGCAGCTCAGGTATCACCCATACTAAAAAAACCTAACGCTGACAAATCTGATCTCAATAACTTCCGCCCCATTTCCAACATCCCAACCTTAGCGAAACTACTAGAAAAATGTGTGCCATCCCAACTCTGTGCTCACATAGAGAATTACCAACTCTTAGACCAGCATCAATCGGGCTTTAGGAAGGGGCACAGCACCGAATCGGCTCTCACACACGTTTTTGATGACATTTTAATAATGCTCGACCAAAATGAATCCTGCCTCCTGATCCTCCTCGACCTTTCCTCCGCATTTGATACGGTTAATCATGACAATCTCCTATCCATCCTGCAAAATAGAATGGGTTTCTCTGATCAGGTGTTTCAATGGTTCTCATCCTTCCTTCATCACAGAACTCAAAGAGTCAAGGCAAACCACTCTCTCTCCCAGCCCTCTCCCGTACTCATGGGGGTCCCCCAAGGATCCGCTCTATCTCCTATTCTCTTCAACCTTTTCTTGGAACCTCTTGCACATTCTCTAAATTCCATGGACATTCTCTTCCACATGTATGCGGACGACACGCAACTATACCTGAAAATCTCATCCTCGGAAAACATCATCTCACTCAACACTAGCCTAATGTTTACTCAAAACTGGTTAACGGAGAATCATCTCCTGCTCAACACTTCTAAAACGGAATTCCTGCTCATCTCCCCTCCGAACCTCATCCCCAAGCTAAACCTCTGGCTGAGTCACCTCACTGCTTTCAACTGTACTCCTCTCATTGTAGACGCAGCCAAGTCTCTCGGTATCACCATGGACAAGCACCTGAACATGAAAGGTCATATCAGCAATGTATGCAAAGGAGCTAACCACTTGATGAGATCACTCAGAAATATCAAACCTTTCCTTCCTCTAAATGATTTCAAGCAAGTGGGCCAAGCGATTGTCTTGCCGAGGTTAGATTATGGCAGTGCTACCCTCTGTGGCCTTCCCAAATACGCCCTGCTCCACTAAGGGCTTCACTTAACTCGGCTGCTAGACTGGTTACAGATACCAAGCTAAAAGATCATATATCCCCAGTCCTAAAATCCCTCAATTGGTTGCCCTTCGAAGCACGAATTCAACTAAAGATTGCTGTTCTTACACACAAAGCCCTTCACCTTAACACTCCTATGTACCTTGCGCAAAAACATAAACTATCCTGTGGCGTAAGAGCTTCAAGAAGCGCCTCTACCCTCCTCCTGAAACCACTCATCCTTAATAAAAAGAGAAGTTGTTACCGAGCCTTCTCCGGAGCTGCCCCTAAGATTTGAAACTCTCTTCCACCGGAAGTTCGCAGAATCTCCTCATTGACGGCATTCAAAGTGGAAGCCAAAAGATTCCTAATGAACAAATTTGTACCCTAATAGGGTTAGACTCATGTGCCCGTTGTCATTGCTCCTGCTGCCTCTGTTCTTACATTTAATACAGCTCCCCCTTATTGTACACTGTGTCTCACCCTTGCTGCCCGCTTACACCTGTTATTGTATTACCCTCCTAGTTGTATTTTGTACTGTATTTTCTTTACCTCCCTTCCTCTTATGGATATTGTTCTAGATATTGCTTTTGTCCTTCCTCCAATCATATTGTAAAGCGCTCTGTTATCCCTTGGGATCTTGTTCGCGCTATATAAAACTTTATAAATAAATAAATAAATTGTAATAATGACTACAACATATAGGTAGCTCACAGCATCAGCCTTGCCAAATAAGAAGTGGAATGCTCTGTGATGTAAACAAAAAGATGGGGCAATCAGAGAAGGCCCAGTAATTCACATAGCAGTGTGTGCCAGGCAGAGATTGCTTAAATGCGTACAAAGATGCCTAAAGGGCAACCCAGACCAATTGTACAATAGCATACACAAGATAAACATTTTAAGAGATAAAGGAATGAGAAGAGGATCACCAAGGTGCGATTTAGTGGAAGCAGACCCTAGACATAAGAGCCTTATTAAACAGAAGAACACAGGTGTCTAGACTCCGCAAAGACAACATCTCTGTTCTGGCTCATATCCGGTGTTGATGTGGTCTAAGCAGGTGGATATTCTAGTCTTGTGCTAGTCATTGTCTATGGGTGTTGTCGGATCCATATGGCAATTGACTGGTACTGATCTAGGAATCTTGAGGAGCACCGGAGATTCATATACAGCAACTCAATAGAAAGGGAAAATGAGAATCCTGGTTGGGGGCACTACATTTGGTGGGTATGATCAGTGCAGAAATGTCTAATACAGATTAGGATACTCAAGGGCCTCTCAAAAGCATGCTTTCATTCTGGCTTTCATTCTGGACTGCAATGTATTTGGTCTATAGTGTCAAAGGATGCAATGAGAATGAGAAGAATAAGAGCAGTTTATTTATCTTCAAGCATGCTGTGGAGCTTCTCTGTCCATTAATGAATAGCCGTAGGACCTGGCTTTGGGATCAGGAGGGGTGCCAAAAGTGTTCTCTTTAGCAGACACAAACTTGTGTAATTTAGAACATGTACTGTGAGCAGTGCTGGCAGCATAACATTTTTGAATTCATAGTATTGGATAGGCCTTGTACTTGTTGAGAGTGAGAGCATGATGCCTACAGGCATCATCCTCTCAGCTTGTAGGCATCACGCTCTACTTACATGTCATACTCAGACCCTGAGCTGACATCCCTGCATGTATGTCGAGTATGTGTGTAGGTATTGTGAATGGTAGCATGACTCCATGTTGATTGTAAGTGAGTGACTGTTGAAGTGGAATTTATTTTGGATTTACCCTGGTTTGATATGGCACAAGATGGAAATTATGACACAGCCGCCCAAGAGAGTGGAAGTGTATTGCCTGTATTCCATAGTCATAGGGTTTAGCCCTATATATTGAAGTGTTTAGGGATGGGGGATGGGGACAAGTCCGCTTTAGAAATTCATGGTAACCTTTTATGCAGGGAATTGCTGATTAACGTTTCCTGAGCTCTGCCATTTGATTGATGGTAAGGGAAGGAGGGTGAGTCAGAAACTTCAGTTGTAAGTGGAAGAGAATTTTCTGGGAAGGGCTTAGTCCTTTCGTCTTTCCCTTGAGTAGTCCATCAGAAAGGCTGATTACAACCAGGTGCAGAGCTTCACACTTATTGTGCTTGTGTTATGGGTACTGTCACTAGGAGCCAGTCACGTCACTCTTTGCTGGAGGAACCATCATCTTATATAAAGACTATGTGTGTGCTACAACCAGAAAATGAGATGTGAAAAGAAACAATACATAACCGACTGCTGTGCTTTAGACAGTAGATTTACATCTCTTGTCTGGAAGATTGTGGTAGGTAATATCGAGAACTCCCTATCGAATGGTCACAATGTCATGACCAGAATATAGACGGAAAAATATTGAAGAGGTAAGTGCACAGATGGAGGTATGGATTTACTATTCCTAACTCCATGTCTACGTACCTCAACGATATGTGTATCATCATGGTACATATATGTGGAGTTCGGTATAGAAAATCTATATAAACTTACCTTTTGGGATGAAAAGAGTCCTCTTCATGGTAATGGACTTGCACCCCTGCCCTGAGTGCCAAACTGTACTGATGTCCGGATCCCTAATGCTGATTTATGTTGTCATAGGCAAACACAGATCATACCTGTGCATCGTGACATAAGCCTGTTCTGTGATTCTGTGCTAATTGTGCCCTCATTAAAGATATTATCTATAGTGGAAGATAACCACATAGGGGATTCCCCATCTCCGGAGAGGGCTGTACCAACTAGAAAAAGGAAGAAAAGGGCCTCTAAAGATACATCTTACATATGGGGACCTGCTCCAGTTATTAACACAGAATATATTTGCCAAACAGACTTAGCAAAAGGAATACACTTAATTAAGGACAAATTAGCAGACTTACCTTCACCAACCGTCTGGGGTAGTCACATTCATGCACTATTAGAACCTATGTTCCTGGCTTTATATGAGAACATTGTGAATGTCTTACATAGTACACTAGTGGGGCTCACAGGGAAGATGTGTAAGATAGAATCATTAATTGCTGACTTAACTGTTTTGTTTTCAGATAATAGGACCCAGACCCAGATCAACCTCCCAATGATTCCCAACCTGTCCACATGTTCACTCTGTTGGCCCTGGGTATCAACAAGGCATGACCAGGGGTCATTCTTCTGGTGAGGTTAGAAAAGCCGTCCACACTGTCAAGGGGGATACTGCCTCAATGGCACCATCCATTAATCAAAGTGTGACCTTATCTTCTATGGTTGAGGCGCATAAAAAGTCCACTCCTTCTCCTCTCTCCGGTAGGGCAACACAAAGGTCTGACTTGCCTACTTCTGCCAAGCCAGTGACTATGGGGGGTAGTCTGTGTAGAATTCAGCTCCCCACTGAGGAAACACTTTTGGTAGCCGTCCTGGTGGGGGTGCCCTCACTGAGGGGTGGTTTATCAGAATCCACCCCTGTGCTTATATGTAAAATGAAACATTGGTGTAACAATCTGTTAGGCCCGGATTCCCAGATCTCTTCACGTATTATTATGGCTAGATGGGTGAGGTGGATCGGATTAGGGAAGAAAACTGAGGAGGGATACTGTTTTGTTATTAATGTTGACCAACCGGATATTGCAGGTGAGTTGTTTTTTTCTGGTTTTAATTCTCATTTGTAGGGAATCAGAGCTCTACCACTTGTTATTTTTTTTATCTCCCTAAGGACGTGGGTCAGGCTGGATCAATTCATACCTTCCTGAGAATGCTGACAGTAAGGGAAAGGGGGCTACATGAGGCTATAATAAAGACAACAAATAGATTTCAACCGTTGAGCTATTTAGACATGAATGACTGACTGCTGTCAGCTTCCATCTCTCCACCCCAGGTAAAGGACAATGATGCCCCGCAGGATCCCCTACTAAGAATAGGAGTATTGAAGTCCTGAATCCATTCAGTCAATTGAATGCTCTCAGTGGAATATTGCTAGAATTAACAATAAGAGAGAAGATGCTAGATGGCTTAGTAACTTATTGGACCAGCATATAGTGGGTTATACATCCTATTTTGAACCAGCCCAACCGTCATTGGCGGGTAGGGCTAAGGGGGGTTTACTTACCGTTACTTTCATTAAAATAGTGGGTACTCATCAAAAGCTTGATGCTGGCTCGAGGAACTTTTTGGTGGTTCAAATAACTACTAAAAATCCCCCAAATCTAATTATTGTTAACTTTCATAACTCTTTTGAGAAGGGACCTCTTAATCAGCACCTGATCAACTTAAAGTATTTTTTAGAGGCGTACAGGGAAAAGCAGACAATTGCCTACTCGATTATGATCCTTGGTGATTTTATTATGCATTTATGCCAGATGAGATGCCATGTAACTGATGAGCTTGGCCCAGGGAATTGTTCAAATGCGCATTTTGAGCATACACAGCACGGGGGGCAGGAGGAGGACTTTATTGATGATTTTAACTCACAAATTATGATGGAGGTTAAGGAAGGTGATAGCATTCCCTCATTTACTGGTAGAGGAGCGAATACTAATATTGACTATATTTTTATGTGTATGTATTTGGCTCAGTTGGTTCCATCCTGCATGGTTACATGATCTCATTTTAGTGACCATAACCCGCTATTTTTTTTTTTTAATTGGGGTGATGGGGAGATCAATGATCCAGGGGGTTCCTAATAGTGTTGATATCAGCCCTCCATGATCAGGCTCACAGACTGAAATATAACAGGGTTGTCCCCGACCAATTCATCAATGATTTAACAAACATTTGTAGCAAAGACCTTAAACTTTGTTTAGATAGTGTTACATAAGGGGAAACATTATTAAATGCCTATTACAGGATATGACATCAGGTAGCTATCAACCTCTCTAGACCTATAAGTAAGGTCATTAAATGCAGGGAAAGATCGTTTGACCTTAAGTGCTCAGAGGCTCATCAAAAGTTATTAAAAGCTCTGAGATAAGTACCCTAGGACAAAGTAGAGATAATCAGGTGCAGGAAATCCTACATGCAAACCCTTGACATCCTTAAAAAATAAAATAAAACAGAAGCATGGAATGACTTATTGCGTACAGATGTCCTAAAAAATGGTGCCCTGTTTTGGGAGATTGTAAATTGCCCATTTTTTTCGGGCTCTACGAATAGCCCAATTGAGTCTTCTATACCTGCAGATATATGGGTTACACACTTTCAGAACATATATGGCATCCCCATAGAATTAGCAACCCCTTCTGTTCCAGAATTTGCTGGAGGTAACTACATCTTGACTTTTTCTGAAGAAAAAGCAACTGAGGCCATTTTATTAGCATCAAATAATAAAGCTCCCGGTCCAGACGGTGTCCCTGCTGATCTATTTAAGTCCAATAATCCAATGTGGTCCAACATTTTGACACTTGTATTTAATGCAGAGTTTACGACCAGTTTACCAACATCCTGTTCAGTGTTTACTATTATCCCAGTTTTCAAGAAAGGTGTAAGATCTGCCCCCCGATGCTACAGGTCATTATCTTTTTTTGATTCAGCAGTCAAGGTGTTAGGGAGAATTGTACTTGTTAAGCTGTCTGATAGGTTAGAACAGCATAATGTACTTTCCAACTTACAATATGGTTTTAGAACAAGAAAGGGCACCAAAGACCCATGCCTTAATTTACAACTGATACTTGGTAAATTCACTGTAGCCAAAAGAGGGTAAATGTTTTTGGCCTTTATGGAATCTCATCAGCATTCGACCGAGTGAACAGATCTAAACTGTGGTTATTATTGATAAACGACATGGGCATGGATCCAAATATTGTGAATTTTTTGCATGAGCTCCATAGGTACCTTTCTGCTACTGTAAGATAGAACCAGACAGGTAGCAGCTCTTCTACTATAAAGGTACATAGGGGTGTTAGACAAGGGTGCATATTAGCTCCCCTGTTGTTTACTTTATACATTAACAACTTAGGCCCGGTTCTATGTACAGCTATTAAAGACATCCCCCAGGCAGGCACCCAGTTAATACTAAGGGTGGGCGTAGTTCGCGAAGTAATGCTTCGCGAAGCTACGCAAAGTGCAGTTCGCGCTACGCAAGCTTCGCGTAGCACTACGCGAACTGCGTAGCGCACTGTTCGCAATGATTGCACAGTGCCGGATGCTTGTCCGCACTGTGCAATCATTGAAAACGGCAACTTGCACAGTGCGAGCTGTCTTTTACTGCTGCTCGAGTAGATTTTTACTCGAGCGGCAGCTTTCTCAACGCGGACTGGTAGTTTCTCATCGCGAGCGGTCGCGAGCATACGCGACCACTCGCAATGAGAAACCTGACCTCCCGCGTTGAGAATCTCGCCGGAGGTTTATTTTCCACGCTCGCGATCGGCAACTTGATGTTGCTGATCGCGAACGAGGAAAAAGACTCGCCGGATAGTCATTTTGCTTGCTCGCGGTCGCCAACTTGACGTTGAGGACCGCGAGCAAGCAAAAAATGACCGCGGCACTACGCTACGCTACGCGTGTTCACACTGTGCTACGTGCAATTCGCGTTGTGCGAAGTAGCGCAAGCTTCGCAAACTACGCGAGCGTAGCGTAGCACTTCGCCCAGGGTTAGTTAATACCTGCGCTCCGTTATGCGGATGACGCATAAAGGACGACCACTGGGCTACAACGTCTGCTTAATTCTTTTGAATACTTCATGGCGTCATTAGATTTATATACCAACTTGGCTAAGTTGCATACAATGATTATGGGCCAAAAACCAAGATACAGAGAGCTCATTATGGGGAGGGTAAATTAATCATTAGGGTTGCCACCTTCTCCTATTTGAGGGTCCTATTTTACAATAAGGGTACTTGGGCCCCACAAAAAAGCAAAGAGAAATGCTATGTCAAGAGCTACAGTTGCAGTTCTTGACTTTGCTAAAAGCCTGGGGGCCAGACCAGTTCAAGCCATGTTAAATGTTTACAATTCAAAATGTATCGCCATCGCCTGTTATGGGTTGGATATTTGGGGATGCAAGGGGTTGGGAGATCTCCAAATAGTGGAGAACAAGTTTTTGAGAAACCTGCTTTCTGTCCATCAAGCTGTATCATCTTACATTGTCCATCAGGAATTAGGGGTAGGGTATGTATCAGATTTGGTCATATTGGCTCCACTATTGCGCTGGAGAAAGATATGGACCCATCCGGATGTAGAACTGACTCAAATAACTTGTTAAATATTGCTTGTTTTTGGCGAGGGCGAATAGTATCCCTTGGCTCTGCTACATTAGGACATTAGCAGAGAAACTTGGGAGCCTGGATCTGTTAGAATCCCCAAACATGCTAGTTAAAAAAGATCTGATATTTGTCCAGCTTGAATGTGGAAAGAGAAGCAAGGGAGATTCTTAAACCTACTGTATGGGCCCATATTCAATTAAAAACATCCCCGTTACTAGAGCCTTACCTAACCGTAATTACAATTCCCTACCATTGCTTCCTTTTAACAAGGTTTCGATTAAATCTTTTACATCTTTTGCTTGCAGAACCTCAAGGAGGCACAAGGTTGATGAATTGGGCCCTTGTAACTGTGATAATATTTCTATTCAGGATACACTGCATTTTATGATGTTTTGTGACCATTATTGCTCTCTTCGCGAACGTTTTATATTGTCATTACTAAAAGATAAAGGGTTTTTGCAAGTAAGATCGGCATTAGTTTATCTACATATGTTAACAAATCCCTTGGATTGCTTTAGTGTTGCAAATGTTTTAGTTGCGGCCATCAGAAAGAAGAGACGGGCTGTTTAACATGTTGAAAACTAGGTTTTGGGGGGCCTGATTCACAGAACTAACTTACGTCAAAAACGTAACCGTAAAGTTAGTACTTTTAGGTATTCACAGAATGAACTTACTCATTTCGGTATTCACAGAAGTTAGTAGTCCTAATCAGGCCCATTGTGTCTTTTTTATTATTATCGGTATGTTGCGATATTTTTATCAGTGGGGTCTTAAGAATGAGTTTATGTAGGATGATTTTATGTTTACTTTCGATTTTATTGCATGTACTTTATGTTTTTAATTAACTGATTAAAGTATTTTGACTGACTGACTGACATAAGCCTGTCTCACGGATTGCAGTCTTGTTGGACTGGGAAGGGCACCCAAAGTGCTACCCTCATAGTGGCGAAAGGCTACTGTCTTTATCAAGATTTAAGCAGCACAAGTTTGGTAATGTCAGCATACCATGCAGTGATCAGAAGGAGTCAACACATCCTTTTTACCTGCATCACTGGAGTGAGGCCTACAGACTCACTCATTTAAAGTTCTGCTGCTGTGTGCTTAACTCATCCTTGGCCTACATTGGTTTGGTGTGGAGTGCTGTGCAGTGCATGAGTGGTGTTCCTGCAGTGGGTGTATGTGTGCCAGGAAATGGTACAATCCAGGGATAATGCAGTACTGTCCAGCTTGTCTAGGTTATATGCATGTGCTGGGTGTTTGTGTGCCTGTGAGGAAAACAAAACATGAAGGATGTAGTGCTGTGCAGTACATGCATGTTAAATGCATGTGCTGGGTGTATGTGTGTCTGTGAGTGGTACAATACATGAAGGGTGTAGTGCTGCACAGTATGTGTATATTGAGTACATGTGCTGGCTTTATGTGTGTCTGTGAGTGGGATAATGCATGAAGGTTTCAGTGTGTGTAGGATGAATACATGTACTGGGTGTATGTGTGCTTGTAAAGGTTGAATACTTTGTGCTGGATATATGTATGCTTGAAAAGGGTACAATACATGGCTGACTCTGGGTTCTATTTTGGGAGTCCCAGGGCATCATGGAGAAAAGGTAGGCTGCCCGATACACTTCAAAGGATGCTCTTTGATTCAGAGGTCCCAAGGAAGGGTTCTGGGCACATCTTAGGAAGGAGATGGGGCTGATAAGAGATGAGCACTCGTCCCACCATAACTGACCTATTGTGGTGGATTACCCAGGGTATTTTTTGATCTGGAACTTTGTCTATTTCCAGTAGCACTTTAGTAAGAACTCCTGGGATACGGATACGTTCACTGTGGTGGTATTATTCCTACTACTGTGTAGTTAGGTCACCAATGATGAACCATTCCACAACATAAGTGGGTGAGGTGACCTACCCAAATGTTTTTGATACCTGCAGTGTGCTGGATAGGACAACAGAAGAGTTGCTTATTCCATTCCCCCGCATTTGTGGTGTTAGTTCCTTTATCGTCTGACCCCTAAATCCTTTCAAAATGTTTCACCCATCTATCCGAGGTATGTAACATTTGACTGATCCTCTATCGTTAGGGGCAAATTTAGGGAGTTCCCGCTAAATTTCGCCATCTGGCGCATGGCGGAATTATTTTTCTGTTGGCGTGCACAAGCCTTGTTTTGGCATCCGCTGGTGAGCACTAACAGTTTTGCAGGCTGCTAGCAAGCGAGATTTGCTGCCCTCTAGCATGGCTTTCGGTTGCCACGGCGCCTTCTGGCGCCATTTCCGTGATGCTGGCAAAAGGCCGCAGCTGCATCTTGAGCAGATTCTCTACTTTAGAAGCAGCAAAATCTACTCGAAAAGACAATTTGGAACTAATATTCTACTCCAACGGACCATTCAGATTGTTTTTTAAAGCGAGTAGTATCTTTTTTATTTTACTTTTCTTTTTCAACAAGAAGGAAGTGCCCCAGAGACTCCAACTGCCTGTTTCTGTCTAGCAGGCTCCTGCCAGTGCTTTGTCCATCTTCTAGCCACATTTCATTTGGATTTCGAAGTGGAATGCTTACTCTCTTTGTCTGCTGCATATATACCAGTGGAAGTAAGTTCAAAAACATTTGTATACGTGTGTTGTTTGTTTGATAGAGAGCATGTGCCAGTATTTATTTGTACTTTTATTTGATTTTTAAATTTTATTGTCGTGGGTGGCCTGCAGTTTCAGTAGCGGCCTAGTAATTTTTTTGCATTTAATTTTGTATCTTTTGTGCGGGAGAAAGGCTGCACAGTTCAGTACATGTTCTCCAAATTTGAGACATTTTCAATATTCATTTATTTTGCTATGTGGCCTAGGCTGCCCAGGGGTCCATCTAGTGAGTAGGCACAGTACTACTCATAGGTACATGAAACAACTGTTTAAAACACCATTTAGGGCAGAGGTGGCATTATTAAATTAAAAATGTTTTTTTTTTTGTACTTTATGTTTTCTTTTCTGCAAAAAAGTGTATTGATGGGGTATTGCCTTGGGAGTGTGTTGTTGTACAAATTTTATAGCTCACTTAATTTTCATTTTGGGCTTTGCTGAATTAATGCTAGTGTTTTCTTCAGTGTTACCATGCCTCCTTTGTCTAGCCAGAGTGTGTGTGTGTGTTTGCATTATGCCACTATTTATCTTTGTTCTCCATGCCATGTAGCTGGGGGGCATTTTGTGTTCTCAGTGACCATAGGCCTGCATGCGTTAATTGCTGTCCATGCCTCCTTACTTATTTTTAACCATGTGAGCGGCGACCATTTTGTGTAGCCAGCTAGTGTGCTTTTGCCAAGTGGCTTGCACGTGTTCTTTGTTGCGGCCATGCCTCCTTGGTTGCTGTTACTGTTTGACTGTGTGGCCATTTTCTATAGCCAGCCAGTGTGCTTTGCCATAGGCCTGCATGTGTTCTTTGTTGGGGCCATGCCTCCTTGCTTGCTGTTGTTGTTTGACCATGTGGCCAGCAGCCCTTTTGTGTAGCCAGCCAGTGTGCTTTGGCCATAGGCCTACATCTTTAATTTGTTGTGGCCATGCCTCCTTGCTTGCTGTTGTTATTTGATAATGTGGGCATTTTGTATAGCCAGCCAGTGTGCTTTTGCCATAGGCCTGTATGTGTTCTTTGTTGGGGCCATGACTCCTTGTTTGCTTTTGTTGTTTGACCATGTGGCCGGCGACCATTTTGTGTAGACAGTCATTGTGCTTTTTAGGTCTTGCCTAGGCAGCGCGCATGCGCTGCTCTAGGAGGGCCTTTAGCCATCGGTCTTCACTTTTCAAGCACTGCACTTGTGCTTGTGGCGGCATCCACCTTGTGGGAGCGAGTAGCGGCGCGCCACAAGCATGAGTGCAGTGCTTGAAAAGTGAAGATTGCTCTCCCAAGTGCACGCACCACTCGCGGGCTCCATTTGCATTAATGCGAGCGCGCACCACTCGCGGGCTCCATTTACATTAACGCGCGCGTACCACTCGCGAGCTCCATTTACATTAACGCGCGCGCACGTGCACCACTCGCGGGCTCCATTTACATTAACGCGCGCGCACCACTCGCAGGCTCCATTTCCATTAAATACTCCGATTGTTTTAGCTTATTCTTCAGTGTTGCTAGTTTTAGTATCGTTGTTATCCAACACATTTTTTAAAATGGCTTCTTCACAAAATTACTTTGGGCCTGATTCACAGAACTAACTTACGTCAAAAACGTAAACGTAAAGTTAGTACTTTTTAGGTATTCACAGAATACACTTACTCATTTTGGTATTCACAGAATAGTACTAACTTTACGTTTACGTTTACGTTTACATTTTTGACGTAAGTTAGTTCTGTGAATCAGGCCCAGTGGGCCTGATTCACAGAACTAACTTATGTCAAAAACGTGGGCCTGATTCACAGAACTAACTTACGTCAAAAACATAAACGTAAACGTAAACGTAAAGTTAGTACTATTCTGTGAATACCAAAATGAGTAAGTTCATTCTGTGAATACCAAAATGAGTAAGTGTATTCTGTGAATACCTAAAAAGTACAAACTTTACGTTTACGTTTACGTTTACGTTTTTGACGTAAGTTAGTTCTGTGAATCAGGCCCTTTTTGTTTACTTTCAACATTGGCTATTATTTGCCTTCAATCAGACTTGCACTTACTTACAGCGGTGTATATGTACAAATGGCTGCATACGTTTCATGCACAGGGGAACTACACAAAGCGGGGGTTCAACGCTGTAATCACCCCCTGCAGATGACCATGTACCTCAGCAAGAATCTGACCACCACCCAAAGGTGAACATGAAGCGAAAGTGAGTGTCTGCCTATGCAGAGGGTTCAAGGATCCTCTGGGATGCACGAAGGGTGTTTATGCA
Organism: Calotriton arnoldi; assembly: GCA_963921515.1. Classification (NCBI taxonomy): domain Eukaryota; kingdom Metazoa; phylum Chordata; class Amphibia; order Caudata; family Salamandridae; genus Calotriton; species Calotriton arnoldi. The sequence continues at coordinate 653,130 of CAWUFW010004423.1, forward strand.
GAACCTGTGCACGAGGGGCTCAGCGGCACTGAATACCTGCAATCTGCGCTCACTTTCAGCCTCTTCTTTCACCCTCACTCAATCAACCACTTCCTCCGATCTCTCTCCTCTCCTGGATACCCATAGAGGATCATGTAGATCAGCATTACCGGGACCACAGCGACCTCTAGTGCACGGGAGGTCTGTTACTTTCGCTGCCGAAGCATTGTTGACAGATTCGTAACTGATGCAGCCACACCATGGTGTTTAATTTAAACTAGTCGATATTTATTTTTATAAAAATTTATCTACGTAATATATTTATGTATGCATATATATGCACGTGTCTATTCAATGATCGTTTTTTCATGTAGTCCTTAAATGTTTATTTATCCATTTATTTGCTGCTTTAAATGTTTCTGTATAATTGTTTTGCATGTCTTTAGAGAGTTATTAGGAAAAGCGATTTTAGATCACTTTTTTACTTGGTTCCATTTAACAAATTTGCATTGTGGGTTCTATGAGGTGTGCAAGTGCCTAGAAGGCTCCTTGGAAGGAGGGTGCTGACGTTGTACTGGCATACAGCAACATAGTGGACTGGGGTGCGCATCGTTTATTTATTTATGCATTTTTATATAGCGCGGACATTACCCAAAGGTGCTAGAGCGCTTTACTAAAGAAAATGATCGACACGCGCAGGGGCCATCTATTTTGCACTGTTTTCTTTAATTGCTTTTGTCCTGCCTGACACGCTCATTTGCGGCTGAATGGGCCCATGCTGGCTTAACCCTGCGGGTTGGTGAACCTGGTCTCTACAGCAGGCGCTTAGATCACTGAGTTGCATTGTCACAATACAATAGTGCGGGGGGAAAGATCGGTGGGACAGTCGGCTGTGTAGGAATAGGGTGTCGTCCTTCCGTGGGAGTGGACACGGTCGGCTGCGATGGCACATGTTGTGTGTTTGCTGTAACCTGCATAAGCTTAAGAAACTGGGCACATTCTGGCGATTAGACTAAAACTGAACCCAAACAGAACATGCAGCGTCTTTCATCGGCTGCACCAGTCGTGTAATCTGCGAAATAAACAAGCTGTAAATTAAAACTGCCTGTTTCTTGGCTCGGATCCTCTCGTTTGATCAGTGTCTTGAGTGCTGTTTTCACGACTTGCGAATGTTGGGCTTGATTCACAGAACTAACTTACGTCAAAAACGTAAAGTTAGTACTTTTTGGTATTCACAGAATACACTTACTCATTTTGGTATTCACAGAATGAACTTACTCATTTCGGTATTCACAGAAGTTAGTAGTCCTAACTTTAGGACTCCTAAATGCCTTCTGTGAATACCGAAAGTCTTAAAGTTAGGATTTTTCTCACTTTACTACTCCTAAACTGAGAAAAATCCTAACTTTAAGACTTTCGGTATTCACAGAAGGCATTTAGGAGTCCTAAAGTTAGGAGTCCTAACTTTACTACTCCTAAACTGAGAAAAATCCTAACTTTAAGACTTTCGGTATTCACAGAAGGCATTTAGGAGTCCTAAAGTTAGGAGTCCTAACTTTACTACTCCTAAACTGAGAAAATCCTAACTTTAAGACTTTCGGTATTCACAGAAGGCATTTAGGAGTCCTAAAGTTAGGACTACTAACTTCTGTGAATACCGAAATGAGTAAGTTCATTCTGTGAATACCAAAATGAGTAAGTGTATTCTGTGAATACCAAAAAGTACTAACTTTACGTTTTTGACGTAAGTTAGTTCTGTGAATCAGGCCCGTTGTGTTCCTTCCAAACTGGAGCTAAGTTTTTAGTAACGGCTCAAACGTCACAGAGCCAGGATATACTAACAATCACCAGACAATGTGTTTTCTAATTGGCTTTCGTGCTCGTGCTTTTCCGAGCAACACTGATTTCTTTAATGTTAAAAAATTTACATTTTTTCAGGTTTAAGTGTTGCATGCATTCCTACATCACTGTGTGTGAAGATATATATTTGTAATTAACTGTTGTAGCTTTGCATGCTCACTGCGTACGCAAATCATTCATTAAGAGGGAGAATTTGTGTAGCGTGACTCATTGATTTCCTATTCGGCTTCCGCTCACAGTAACCTGATATGCAATTATTTCTTAAGTTTCCTTTTCGTGTGCACACACTCCCCTGCATATTTCTGCTCCACGCTGTTTGGCATTTAAAAAACAATTGGGCATGTGCTTTTATTGCCCAGTGCATGGCTCGGAACTGAGACTGTGTCTGACACTGGGCCCAAATTGTGAGACAAAAAGCTGACTACAGTTCACGAATATTTCTAGAACTGGATATAAAAATCCAGCATAGATTTGGAGAACCAAGTCGCTGGAGACAGATGTTTCTGGGTTTGCGTTTTGGGGGACAGATGTTTCTGGGCCTGGGGTTTGCGTTTTGGGGAGACAGATGTTTCTGGGGTTTGCGTTTTGGAGGGTACCACGGATTTGAAATGTTTTTGAGCCTTTCATTGGTACAGCGTCATTTAATTAATGTTGGGGATTATAAATCAGCGGTCACATCTGTTGATGGGTTTACAGCCCCCCCTCTTTCATCCACGTACTATGTTCTTTCAGTCGGCGGTGTTTTGCTTGTATTACGTCCGCTCTGCTGCTCAGGTAGGATGTCATTCCTTTTGCAGTTTCAAATATGATTTGACGTGGTTGCTGTCTGCAAAGTTGCCGTGACAACCACGAACTCGTCTGGGTTTGTCTAAACAAGCAGTATATTTTTGACCTGGCTGCTTTTACTCAGTGTTTACCAACATGGCTCGTAAATACAACTGTGGCTGGCATTTGGTGTGGTTTGTGAGCTGAAGTGGAGGCAGTGATCAGTGCTGAAGGCTCGGTGCTGTCGGCGGTGTTTCATGTGTGTGTAGGTGTGCAGCCTTGGCGCTGCAGCAGACACTCATCACACCTAAGGCTTCAACCTGTGATGCCCACTTGCTGCTCCAAATCACGTGCGTGTGAACCCATCTCACTTATTAACACTATTATTCACAGCCGCCTGTGACTGCTGAATACCTTTGAGCCATATCTGACGTGGGCTGCAAATGGCACGGCTAAGGTCATGTGTGTGTTTGACGCGGGGGGTCACCATTCTAAACTTTTGCCTAGTGTTCTGATGTTCATAGATGTTGTAGCACCCAGGATAATGTGTTGCATGGCTAAAAACTTATAAGGTCCCAAAGGCGAGACCTATTGGCTATGCCAATGCTTGTTCCATAGGCCTTCATGTGTTCTTTGTTTTGGCAATGCCTACTTGCTTGTTGTTGTTGGTTGACCATGTTGCCAGTGGCCTTTTTGTGCAGCCTGCCACTGTGTAAATCCTTTTTTTCAAGTTTTCAAAGCCATTTTCTAGGGAGATTGACAGGAGAGGGCTGTGCCTTTTTTTTTTGTTCATTTTCTTTATTTTCCCTAATACCAGTTTAATATGTTTTTTAAAAAAAAGTAATTTCTTTTTTTTATTTATGTTTAAAAAAAAAAAAATTATTTATTGAATTTTTCATTTTAAGTTTTGTTGTATTACTTTTTTAGCTCCGTCCACCCCCTACCTGTCATAGGTGCCTGCCGCACACCAGCAGTCACTTTTTAAGGATTGTTATTACTCATTTTTCTTTTTCCCCTGGACCGGTAGACCCCCTGTCCAGTGCCTGCCAAATGCACATAGCCGCACACCAGTGTTAATGTTTTAAGGATTATTCCATTTTCCCCTGGATTCTTTGCCTGCCATAGGTGCACCCACACCAGAATTCCTTTTTATTCCATTTCCCCCTGGACTTCCTTGCCTGCCACTGGTATACTGCACATCAGCATTCATTTTTTAAGGGTCATTCCATATCCCACGGACCACTTGCCTGCCATAGGCGCACACCAGCATTCATTTTTTAAGGATTATTCAATTTCCCCCTGGACACCCTGGCCTACCATGGGCTCATGCCTGCAGTCCTTTTGTAAGGATTGTAATTACTCATTTTCCTTTTTCCCCTGGACAGGTAAACCCCCTGCTCAGTGCCTGCCATATGCACACAGCCACTAACCAGCGTTAATTTTTTAAGAATTATTCCATTTTTCCCTGGTCCCTGCCTGCCATAGGTGCACACACACCAGCATTCATTTATCTTCCATTTCCCCCTGGACCCCCTTTGCCTGCCACAGGTGCATTGCACACCTGCATTAATTTTTTAAGGATTATTCTATTTCTCCCTGGACCCCCTGGACCCCCTTGCATGCCATAGGTGCACACCAGCTTTAATTTTTTAAGGATTATTCCATTTCCCCCTGGACCCTCTGGTCTGCCATAGGTGCACACCAGCAGTAATTTTTTAAGGATTATTCCATTTCGCTCTGGACCCCCTGCCTGTCATAGGGGCACAGTGCACACCAGCATTAATTTTTTAAGGATTATTCCATTTTCCCCTGCACCCCCTGACTGCCACAGATGCCTCCCCTAGATGCACATAAAGCAAACAGTTACATCTGTATGTTGTTATCCTGATTGAAAATTAAATGTTGTGGTGGGGTGATTTGACTTTGAAATGGATACACTATTGTTGTTAGCTATTTAGGATGATAAGTAACCACACTACATTATACTGCCTGTACTTTGAACAATTCAAACTGCAAAGATGCAATGTTTCACTAAATGTTTTTCTTGCTTGTTTGGTTTTAGGTGCACAAGAGACATTCACCCACAGTACTGCCAGACAGAAGGCCTGTACAAAGTGACGTGACTACAACAGTCTTCCCGTCTCTTCCCCTTGTGCAACTAAGTGCCACTTCCAACTGACAGCTTCAAGATGGCCCCAAAGGTAGGTGCTGCCAAGAATGTGGCCAGCGAGGCAGAAGAAGAGTAAGCAGATTGCCACCACTGACTTGCCGCCCTTCTTCTTTTTCACGAAACTTCATGTGCCTGCTGCACGGTCCTTTGGGCAGCACGCTGGGAACAGCACTCCCACAACAATGACGGTACCATCCCAACCTAAGCCCAAGCCCTTGTCTCTCAGCAAGGCAGCCGACGCAATCATGGTGACAAGCAGTGAGTCTGAATTAGATTTTTTTCTGCTGCAAACTAGTACCCAATAGTCGCAGGAAACTGAGCAAACAGGACCCGCAACCAGCAAAGGTAGATCTTCCTAAAGTAGGAGCAGAACAGGAGATTGGGCTTCTTGCTGAGCAAGATGTACCTGTTGTTGAACCATTGGCTTCCAGATTTCCAGCAAGAAAAAGGAAGGTACTCCCTCCTTATGATGATCTGGACATGGATTGGACCCCGCTGAGTCTGAGACACACCAAGAGAGACAAAGGAAAAGGAAAGTTTCTGAAAGCCGTACAATTATGGAAGGGGATGAGAATGGCAAGCCAGTCTTTTTCATGGAAGCTAGCTCAAAAGACACCAACATTACCCCTCTTATTCAACATGCTCTGAGGGATGTGGCAATGGTACCACCACCATCAACCCCAGCTTCCATAATTGTAAGGCCCCCTCTGAGACTTGCATGCACCACTACCTCCGTTCAAGTAGGCACTGCAGAGAGGCAATCAATGAGGCACCCATCTACCTCCAGTTCTCCAGGCATCGGCAGTGGCACACTAAGAAAATTCTCCTCCCTAGTTTGGCACTTCTTTAAGATTAGCAAGCAGGAGGATAACATTACAATATGCTCCATTTGCCACATAAGTGTTCGATGGGGTAAGCCTGGTTCACACTATGATACTGGATGTGAAACGACCCATATGAAAAAACATAATGCAATCCAGTGGGAGGCGCACCGTAAATGAATTGTTGCAGGTGATAGGGGTGATGAGTGAGGGGTATTAGCTCTGATCATGGTGGGAGGTGAAGGTGATGAGGAAGAAGAGGATGACCGTTTTACACAAAGCAGTGCACCAGTATCACCCACCTCAGCAGCCTCAAAATGGCACAAGAGTCAGATGGCGATACCATCACATATAGGGACTATCCCAAGACGCACATTGAGTCTACCACCTTCTGGTTCTCTCTGGAAGTCACCTGTGTCACTGGCACCGCAAAAGAAAAAAATCCAAGCTACTATTACGGGCACGTTTAGGCAGGAGGGGTCCTACGAACGCAACCACCCAACAGCACATTTGTACAACAGGAAGCTGGCTAAAATTTTAGCGCTGGGCCTCCTGTATTTTTCTTTTGTGGAAGGAGTGGGATTTTTAGAATTTGTGGTGGCCCTCTGCCCGGAATGTAAGATTCCCAGCAGGACTTATTTTGCCAGCGTTTCTGTTCCAGTGCTCCATCACGATGTGCTGCAATTGGTTGGATAAGTTTTGCAGCAGAGTGCTGTTCACAACACTCCACCTGATGAAAGCCATTTGGACCAGTTGTCAAGCCACTGATTACATGTGTATCACAGCACACTGGATCTCTTTTGTGAGGGTTAGGCAACAGCTATCTACAGGTCTCAAAGCTGAGGAAACTTATAATGGCATTTGGCGGCATGCAACAGTAGCCATGTTCACCATGGAGAAATCCCATACAGCTGCAACAATGGTCTATTGGTATGGGACCAGAGCTCAGCAGGATGACAGTAAAGCATCTGGCTTGTCTGATCCCCAGTGTGTCTGCTGAGCGTGTGTTCAGTGCAGCTGGTGCAGTTGTCACAGTGAGAAGGACCAGTCTCTCCCCTCAAAACATTGAGAGATTGACCATGAATAAAGACTTCATGCCACACAATTACACTTCTCCTGAAATACCAAAGGAGGAGGAGGTGGATAAGGGTGATTAGTTAGACTCAAGTATGTTAGCTGGCCAACTTCTGGGCGAACCACATGAGTTTGAGTTTGAGTTTGAGTACAAACTCTACTTCCCTTACTGAGTAGACCACCATAGAACATTTTAATTATTTATTGTCAGAATGCTTAGTGCTTTGCCCCCCCAAAAAATGGATATAGCTAGAGGAACATTATATATTTTGTTTGTGTCTGACTTATGCAGCCCCACCATTTTTAGGCACATGTATGGTCGGATTGGAGCTGGACCAGTGTGCATTGAAGAAGCCTCCCCATTCCCTTCAAGGACATTGGAGGCAATGCCTGCCTTCATCCCATGCCTATCCTTGTTTCCCTCCCCCAGCAGGGTCCCAGTAAAGATCATTTGATTTACAAAACTGCCAATGTGTTGCTTGCATCAAAGAGGAGATACAATTATGTACCATCGTAAGTGGATTAGAACCAGTAACTATTGCACCAATGAGTAATATATTATTGAGTGATTGTGAATGATGATTGATGATTCATGCGGTGGCAGACAGTGAGGGAGGGTCTTCAACTAATGAGTAAACTTATTTTCGATGATTTACAATGTTTGGGACCTGATGGAAGATCATTTTCTGAAGGTGATTGGCCCTTTCATACTTAGCGAGATTTGCAGGGGCCACTCCTGTTTTCTGGTTCGTTAGAGACCAGAACAGTCAGTTTAGAAACAAATACAACTCTACACAAAATACTCAAATTCTACTTCTCTTCTTGTTCATCTACAGCAGTGCGCTACAGGTCTATCTCTCTCATTTGGGTTGGGGCGGAGTTGGACTAATTCATTACTCGGAGTCAGGAGGAGAATGGAGGAATTCAGGGCGGGACTACCTCAACAGCCAGAAGAAGGAAGTTATTGACTTCAAAGGGAAAGCAACATGATCATGATTTTAAGAAGCCTACTCAGCTCTGTTGACCGGAGAGAGCTGTGTTGATTTGGGAACTGCTGCTGAGTGTGTGTGCTGGCTCAAATGTGAAACTTCTCTATTATGTGGCTATGGTCGGGGGCAGACATGTGATGTCACATCATCATCATCACATGATGCACGCACTCGTCTAAATGTTATGATGACAGTTGTGAGATTGATCAGCCAATAATATGCAGCTACTTGTCCGTAATCTGTTGTAAATTGCTCTCACTTCTCAGTTAATCAAACATGAGTCATAAAATGAATGATTGCAGAAGCCTATGTTCTTGCTCTGTCTCTGAGTCTTGGTAGATTCCTCATGAAGTGTACCTTTTCCCCTTCTCCTTGACTCTACAATATCGTTTCTGCTTTACAATCCGCAGACCTTCTCTTTTCCTGCACGGAAGGTGAAAGCTCCCTAACACTCCTGCTTACCTTACCGGACCAGTTAAGCCAGGCCCCCAAGACAGACATTGCGAGAAGAATGCAGATACACTGCCCAATTTGCCATTTACAGTATCATTTTTCTTTTAACAATCATTAATTTTCAGTACTGTGTAGGTTCACACCTTCTGCATTTTTCAAACCTAGATAACAGAACATTTAGATATATAATAACTTGGGTCTTTGGGCTGAAGGACTATTTGCAATGCATTTAATTGAACTGTCATTCCTTCATTTCCTTCCACAACATATTCAAGAATGATGATGTGCTGCTCATCTCCCTGATTATTATTGTTGTTGTGTAGTGTTTGTCTTTGTTACACCTTTCCCCATTTCCCCTTTTCCATCCATTCATCAAACCCCTAACCCTCTTCCCCCAGGCTGCAGATGTGGTGAAAGCAACACCAACTCTCTATGGGATCTTCTATTACCTAAGCAATATCCCACACCAGCCCCGCATACCCACCCATGTATAAAAGGGATCCATAATTTAGATATAACATCATTCATCAACATCTTCATTCAGGCCTTGTGTAGTGTAAACACTTAACCTTGTCCACTCCTAATTCTGTGTCCACTTCTCCTGACTCGAGGATTTATTTAGTAAGTTTAGTCTTGCTCTCCATTGCTCAGAAGAAGTTACTATTGCTAGTTTCTGTTATATTAATGTCAACTCTTTGTGTCATGGTGGTAGTCTGGCCTCAGTCTTTGTAAAGTTATGATATAAATATAACCCACTAACTCTGTGCTTTTTTTTATCTAGTTTCCTGTGATGGATACTCCTTTTGATTAACCCTACTGTTGGAGTTCACCTAGGTGGGACTGGAGTGGGACTTTGCTTGTGATGCCTTCCCTGCTAGCATGCTAGCCTGCTACTAACACCACCACCATTAAGAAGGCACCTTGGGAAACCCTGCAGTAAGGTTTTGGATGATTGAGAGAGGTAGCAGCCATTGCTTTATCTATTCAGGTAAGAGCACTATGGAGTGAACTGAACTAGTTTAGTTAATAATTAACTTCTACTGAAGATTAAGATGGTGTTTATCTAGGTTATTGTAGGCAATAAAGGCATAGGCAATGTCATACCCCCTAATGGTAAATATAGTTACAGAGGGTAGTAGGACAAGGATATAACTAACTAACTGGTATACACTTTGATAAGCGGTTTAAAAAAACAGGCTGTGCTAAAAGGCAGCAGTGCAAAGTAAAAAACAAAAAAAAAGATTTGAGGAATAAAGTAGCATAATAATTTCCCTTTAAATTTTTATAAAAATAATAAAAACACACCCTCTCTACCAACAACAGGCCCACCCCTCTCCCCAAACAAATATCAGCCTGTCCCTAACCAATGTCCAAAAGAAAGAATGTCTAAAAGTAAAGTCTAACTATCCCTTCCCAATTCCCACCCGCTCCACCCACAACAATGTCCCTTCCACCAAAGCAAAAAAAAAGGCATCAGAGAGCATCAATTTGGGCATGAAGGCTTGTCACCTCCTGGCAAAGGCTTGCCACTTCTTGGCGAATCAGTGCCAGCTTGCAAACCATGCGATGTTGGATGCGGTCTGGGTAGGAGGGGGGGCAGCAGTGGTGGTTCAGGCGAATCTGAGCTACATGAGGCCCTGGAGATGCTGAGACTGGGATGGAGGCCCTGGCGGCTGGCTGGAGGAACTGGGGCCCGGGACAGTGTCAGATGACTCTGCCTCCTCCTCCTCCAGAGCCACCAGCCAACGATATTCGGTCTGGATGGCCTCCATTCGGTACCACTGCACCCGGGCTGCCATCTCCTGCTGAGATGATGGTGATGGTGGACCAGCAAAATGTAAACAATGCTCCATGCAACACTTGCTTATATAGTGGCACTGTTGCAGTACATTGCTGGTCCCCTAGGGCCATTAGAAATTTTTATGTGATTAGTCACAGGGCCACGTTTCACCCACACATGCCTCACATAAAAGCGCTGACTGGGTGCAAGGAATTAAGCCAGATTACCACCAGAGTAAAACTAAGTGATTTTTTCTTCTAAAGGATCTCCTAGTAAAAAAATAAATAAACACTCTTAGGGCCAGATGTACGACCCGTTTGCGCGTGCAAAAACCTACAGGGCCATGTACAAACCCTATTTAGCGAGTCGCAATTTATTTGCGACTCACTCAATATGATTTGCAACTCGCAATTAGGAAGGGGCATTCCAAGGGCGTCCGTTCCTAATTGCGACTTGCTACCCTATGTAAGAATGTTTTGCGACGGACACTCGCAATTTACCGCCCTCTTCAAGAGGGTGGCAATGCATTCAACAAATGGGAAGAGGTCCCCAGGGGACCCCTTCAACTCTGCAAATGCAGGGGAAAATATTTTTTAGGGGCAGGCAGTGGTCCCAGGGACCACTACCTGCCCTTAAAAAATGAAACGAAAACGCTTCATTTCTTTTTTTTCAAATGCATCCCATTTTCCTTTAAGGAAAACGGGTTGCATTTTTAAAAAAAACTGTTTTATTTAAAAGCAGTCCTAGACATGGAGGCCTGCTGAGCCCAGCTGGCCACCATACCTGGGAGGGCCAGCCATTCTCAATGGGGTCGCAAATTGCGAGTGCCTCATGAACATTGATGAGGCATGCAATTTGCGACTCCATTGAGAAACTCTAACAGTGTCTCTGACACTGTTGTACATGTCATTTTGCGAGTCGAAAATTGTGACTCGCAATTGAGCGCAATTGGCGACTCGCAAAATGACATGGTCGTACATCTGGCCCTTTGTGTTTAAAATGAAAAATAAATTACCTCTCATTAATGAGTAAGGCATTATGCACTATGTAGCATAAGTATTCTTGTTGTGGTAAATTAATGGAGGCATGCCTGCGCGTTGGGTACCTTGTTACTCTCTGCAGTCTGCAGATGGGGTAGCTGTAATGGACAATTTATTATCCTACTTTAATTCTAATGGCTCTGCTCTTCCACGACTGCCTTTCAAATCTACCCTGACTCCAAAGAGGCAGATGAATAATAATAATAATATGTCACACACGTCATCTATGAAATGCAGATATTCTGTCTACCGTAAGTAGACAGTGAGAAAAATGATGCACTACAGTACAGGGAAAGGAAATGGATATCGATTTTATTTGGCACATTCGTCACAGAGTATCCCATTTGCCAAACTCTAAATCAGGCACTTAGTCCCACTTTACTCCCTGACCTCTCCCTCAATCACAAATTATTTTCAACAAAATACCTTTGCTTGACAGTAAGGAAACTTACTCTACTGCAGGGTAAGATAGAGGGATTAGGGTAGGTAGAGGTTTTGTTATAGAATAGCGGGGTGTCACTGATCGTCAGTCACGAATGCCGAAAGCGAAACATTTGAACAGTCATAAATCCGTTATGGAAGCCATGAAATATAATATAATATAATATATATATAATATATAATATATAATATAATATATATATATATATCGGTCGGTTGGCAAAGGGACATGTGGCTACTGGCCCTAGATGTAACATCGCTGTATACCAGCATTAGACATGAGGATGGTGTCCGTGCCATCACACATTTTTTATCAAAAAGACCATCAGAGTACAATGACCATAATGACATGCTAATAGAAATGCTACAATTTTGTTTGAAAAATAACAATTTTATGTTTTACAATATGATCTATCAGCAAGTCAGAGGGGTGGCCATGGGGGCCAGTTTTTCTCCCAGTTATGCCTGCTTACATATGGGCTACTGGGAGGAACTGGTCCTCGGCCAAGAATTCAAACAAGAATTCACAGACAATGTCCTAATATGGCTGCGTTTTATTGATGATTTGTTTATAATTTGGAGAGGCCCAGAGGATAAAGCGTTACATTTTGTGGAGAAACTGAATGAAAATGTCTTGAATTTACATTTTACTGTTACCATAAGTCAAACATCAATTAGTTTCCTTGACACAGAGATATATATAAGAGATAATAAGATGGAAACTAGATTGTTCAGGAAGGCGACATCAGGAAACTTGAGCCTACATGCGAGCAGCGCCCACCCACGACACCTCATAAACAGCATCCCCTATGGTGAGATGTTGCGCCTTAGGCGCATTTGTAGCAATGAACCAGACCTTAAAGAGGCACAAGAACATAGCAAGATAAGGTTTCTGGATAGGGGGGTACAAGGAAGAGGTGATAGACAAGGCAATGTGCAGAGCTAATCAGAGCAGTAGAGCAGATCTTATTGACAGCAAACCATCTGAAACAATTAGCCCCAAGCCACAACACTCGAAGCCAGAGCCAGAACAAGCTAGATTCATCATGAGATATAGCAAGCAACAACACAAACTTGAGAAGATAATTACCAAAAATTGGCCTTTAGTCCTAAGTGATCCGACACTGGGGCCAACACTACCACGCAGGGCAACCATCACTTATAGTAGGGCCCCTTCAATGCGAGACGCTTTGGTCAACACATGCCCTGATATCATAAAAACACAAGTTGGGTATTGAATAACAAAGGGTTTTTTAAATGTAAAATCTGTAAGGCTTGTCAACATGGAATTAATACCAAAATGTACAAAACACCTTTTGGCGATAGAGACTGTAAAATCACTAAGCTGCTTACCTGCAAAACAGAATACGCAATATACGTGCTGGGGTGCCCATGTGGCCTCCAATACGTGGGCAGCATAAAATTGGCAGTACACAAACGTATATTACAACACCTTAGGGCTATAACCAACCAGGACAATACCTACCCTGTAGCACGGCATTTTAAAGAGGCACATCAGAGTAATAATGCTGGCCTTAAATATTTTGTCATTGATGCTATACCACCGAATACGGGAGGAGGGGATAGAGAGTCTAGACTTAGAAGATTGGAAACCAGATACATTATCCAGCTTGACACAAAAAAACCAGCAGGATTAAATGCCACGGAAGATCTGCACACCTGTTTGGGGTGATGACAGTGATTCAAATCTAGACTAATGGCATCTGTAAAAATGAAGCACTTGCTATTTTATCCACACTCCATCTATACATTATTCTCTGGTGAAGCGATATCTATATAAATGTTATGCTCTATGATATACTGACTTTTAGAACCAGATTAAGATTTTAATTCAATATTATAAAATAAATTTTTTTATTGGATTTACTGCATTATGCATTATATTACTAATATTAGTGTTTATATGTATTTAAATATATTTATATAGCTATTTATTTATTTATATACAATGATGGTTCTGGATTATGGGTCAGTAATGAGTTGGGCATATTGAATAAGCAGATGGAGAGCTAAGCTCAGGGGCGTAGCTAGGCCTTAGGCTGCCCGTGGCGGCACCTGCGTTTGCCGCCCTCGGCAAAATGATAGAAGAGCGTGGGGGGGAGGGGGGGCCAGCTGCCGCCCCAAAACTCGTGCCGCCTGGGGCGGTCCGCCCCCATCGCCCCCCCTAGCTATGCCACTGGCTAAGCTAGGAAGCAGTATTTAAACACAAACAGAAAATAAAGCCAGTGGGAGCATTTCTTAGGCCGGATAAAGGTAGCAACATGTTGACAAAAATGATATAGCCTGAGACCATATAATCCATTTACCTAATCACTGTGAGGAGGAGGGGAAAAAAAAGGAAAGGGAGAAAAAAAAGGAGAAAATAAAGCTACAGTAGGTAGTGATTACAGTTTAACCATATAGATACTGCATTGGAAGTCTCATGATTTTAGCAGTTTTTAATGTACATTGTAATTTGCACAATTATATTATTTCTTGCACTTTGCACTTTTTTATTTACGTAGACTTAGAAAGAGAGAAAAAAATTCTAATTGATTTTTTTACTAATAACTATGAATCAGTGGATTTATCCATGCAATCTATATCTAAAGGCGTTACCTATTGCATACAAGGAAAAAGTGTACTTGATATGAATTAATGGTATTATTCATAGGAATATTTATTAAGTAATTTGCACAACAGCATTGAAACGGGATGGAATTAGACAAAAGTGCAAACTCAGTATGACAATTTATGTTACATGTGATATGCACAATGAACTATTGTATTTTAAACATTAAGAGCAGTAATTCAAATGTGTATGCTTTCTATGTCTATGACAGCACTTTACACGTGATCTGAAACTATCAGCACCTGTCACTTTAAATACTTTTGCACACTCTAAGTAAGTTGTCATGTGAGCAAGGCTCGGATGAGCCGAAACGTTATGGCGGCACTGAATTAATAAAAATACCTGAAGCACTGAAAAATTGGTCCGTGTCCGTATGGTGAACTGGATGGATTTTGGCGAATACGGGATCTGGAGATATATATATATATATTATTTCCTGCATGGCCCCATTCTCTGACCCTGTGGGCGCATCTTTGGTGGTGCGTTTTGAGTACGGCACGACCAAGCCGTTTCAAATCAACAAAGTTCTCCCAAGGGAATTCCTCTCCGCACTCACAGCTCCGTCCTCTTTGCCAAATAATTTTGCCAGTACTCCAGTGTGGTACAAATCCAGGGTGTTTTTATTATTAACAGCAAGTCAGCACACCCCCCCTACGCGTTTCAGTCTCAGCCGAGACCTTGCTCATGGGGATACAAAACACACAAAGCAATCCTCCATTTCTGCCTTATTTAACCATATGACATCACATCCTGTATTAGGCACTAGTGCAGTCTGGTATTCGTAGTCATACCATCTATATGCTTTGTAAATTTTAAACACAACCTTGGACAAATTAAAAAAAAACACGCAATGCATTTACATGTTGTAACCATAATTTTGATAATGGTGACACAGTTATAGTTCATTCCAAATAGCCCAACCCAGTACGGCTAGCATTCTCTCATTCTTCCTAGTTTATCCTCGTTTCATAATTAATCCTGTGCATAACTTTAAACGTTGTAATTATATGCTAGGAGTTCTAACTACCTATGTCACAATTGTTAGGAAACAAGTAATGTCCAACCCAAATTATATTTCAAAATAAAAAAATGAAATATAAAGAATAAATAAAAAACAGTGTGACCACATGGGGATCGAACCCTGAGTTCCCAGTTTTATGAGGGGCGTCCCAATGCTTTGTGCTATTAAGACCCTTCCATTTGGGTTGTTTTATTTCACCCGCAATATTATGTATAGATGTTGCACGATTATAATTAAACTCCTATGAGCCACAGATTTTTCATCATTATCCTGCCCTCCAGTGGGCCCACTTATCAGACGTGTCCCCCGATCTTAGTTAACTATGCTTTCCCATAACAATCCTGACTGAAATTTTTTGGACATGTCTCCAACTAATATTAATTTGCTTATATGTGGTTGATATATAACCAGCCACTTACACTCCTTTGCCATTAATCATCTATGCCACTGCGGTTTTCTAAAAACAAAAGGAAGAATTTGAACTCCAAACTTAATAAGGAATGCTATTGCGACCATGTAACATTTTAAAAACACACAAAGGGAGGAACCATGTTAGAACCTCATTTGATACACAGCAAGATAACAGTTGAGCCATCTATCTCTCCTCTATATTGTCTCACCCAATATAGAAACCAATCAGTTTATCATAGATGGGAATGTAACTCCTCATCCTGATTCAGCCCCCATGGGGTCAGAGTTCGAAAATGTAATATGTGCCGAGACTCTTTTTGGCGTAAGATTTTTCTCTATCCCCGCCTCGTGCCTGATGTTCCACTTGTTCCAATGCAAAGAAAGTCAATAATTTCCAATTTCCACCATGTTCTTTCTCCATATGCTTAGCTATGGCATTGCTCCTGTCAGTGTTAGTTGTTGCTCTAACGTGTTCTAGTATTCTTTTCTTTAAATCGCATATAGTGCTACCTATGTATCTCAAGTGACACGGGCACTCCACCATATAGATCACAAATTGGCTTTTACAATTTATGAGTTGTTTGATTTCCCAGACTTTTTTATTTGCCATTTCAATTTCTTTCGTATTTTTGGCTATTGCACACACTTTGCATTTTGTGCATTTAAAAAATCCTGTCGACCTCAGCCAAGATGTTTGCTTGGGCTTGTTAGTGAAATGACTGTGTACGAGTTGATCTTTTAGATTTGTAGCTCTGCGAAATGTCACGTCAGGAGTATCACCCACAATTTTGGCAACTGTTGAATCTGATTTCAGTATATTCCAGTTTTTTCAAAGAATGTTTTTGATCTGTTTATTCTCTGTTGAGTAGGTGGTTATCAATCTGATTTTTGGGAGTCCAACTCGTTGTTCAGTGGTAGTTGTTTTTCTGCAATCAATTCTGTACGTGCCAGCATTGACGTTTTTTGTTTACATGCCAAGACCAATTTGTTATTATACTTTCTCCTCTTGAATCTTTCCGCAATTAGCTTGCTATTCTTTTGCCATTCTGATTCTTCTGAGCAGATCCTTCGTGCCCTTAAAAATTCACCATAGGGTATATTGTTGATCCAGCTCGGTTGATGATAGCTCTCTGCATGTAATACAGAGTTAGTGGCAGTTGCCTTCCGGTGTAATGTTGTGTGGACTTCATTGTTACTTATATAGACTTCAGTATCCAAAAACACCACCCGACTGTTACTGATGGTGTATGTGAATTTTAGATCAGTCACTGTATTGTTAAGGATGTCGAAGTATTCAGCAAATTCTGGTTTTTACCCATCCCAAATTATAATCAAGTCATCGATGTAACGCAGCCATTTGACTATTTTGTTCACATGATGATCATTATTGGTGGTTCTAACATGGTTCCTCCCTTTGTGTGTTTTTAAAATGTTACATGGTCGCAATAGCATTTCTTATTAAGTTTGGAGTTCAAATTCTTCCTTTTGTTTTTAGTCCTAGACAGGGATAAAACCGCAGTGGCATAGATGATGAGTGTAAGTGGCTGGATATATATCAACCACATATAAGCAAATTAAAATTAGTTGGAGACATGTCCCAAAAATTTCAGTCAGGATTGTTATGGGAAAGCATAGTTAACTAAGATCGGGGGACACGTCAGATAAGTGGGCCCACTGGAGGGCAGGATAATGATGAAAAATCTGTGGCTCCTGGGAGTTTAATTATAATCGTGCAACATCTATGCATAATATTGCGGGTGAAATAAAACGACCCAACTGGAAGGGCCTTAATAGCACGAAGCATTGGGGCGACCCTGATAAAACTGGGAACTCAGGATTCGATCCCCATGTGGTCACACTGTTTTTTATTTATTCTTTATATTTCATTTTTTTATTTTGAAATATAATTTGGGTTGGACATTACTTGTTTCCTAACAATTGTGACATAGGTAGTAAGAACTCCTAGCATATAATCACAACGTTTAAAGTTATGCACAGGATTAATTATGAAACGAGGATAAACTAGGAAGAATGAGAGAATGCTAGCCGTACTGGGTCGGGCTATTTGGAATGAACTATAACTGTGTCACCATTATCAAAATTATGGTTACAACATGTAAATGCATTGCGTGGTTTCTGTTAATTTGTCCAAGGTTGTGTTTAAAATTCACAAAGCATATAGACGGTATGACTACGAATACCAGACTGCACTAGTGCCTAATACAGGATGTGATGTCATATGGTTAAATAAGGCAGAAACGGAGGATTGCATTGTGTGTTTTGTATCCCCGTGAGCAAGGTCTCGGCTGAGACTGAAATGCGTAGGGGGGTGTGCTGACTTGCTGTTAATAATAAAAAAAACCTGGATTTGTACCACACTGGAGTACTGGCAAAATTATTTGGCAAAGAGGACGGAGCTGTGAGTGCGGAGAGGAATTCCCTTGGGAGAACTTTGTTGATATATATATATATATATATATATATATATATATATATATATATATATATACACACACATACATAAATCACTTGGCCAGGAAAATATGGAACATGCCAAGAATGGATTTTTCAATTTTTTTAGTAGGCTGGGACAAAACTTAGCAAGTACTAGGAGAAAGTGACTGAGTGGGCACTGGGAAACACAGCACACCCTGTTTGCGGTTTGTAATGCATTGAAAACTTTGTTGATGCCGCATTAACTGAAGCAGGTGCACATTGCACAGCAAACATTGCAGTGCCGAATTGAAACATGCTGAAGTAAGGTAGCAGGTGGCGAAATGCCATGGGCAGGGAGGTGATGAATGATGATGGGTGGGATATCTGCCTCGCTTAACAAATACAATGAGTATACTTAATTTGTCAATAAACAAGCAATGTGACATACCACCAACCGTTCTTGCTGCCGCTGGGACTCCCCCTCCAACAGCCCTTTTCACCTCCGGCACACTGGCACTGCTGCTGGCCCCGTCACTGGTGTTCTGTGCAGCTAGAAAACAATTACATAATCTAGACGCCAGATCTGCCTCTCATTATTAATTGTTTTAACAAAATACAACTGCAATATCTCACTACAGTTCGGTAAGCAGTATCTTCTATCAAAACTATCACTTTGGGGGGTTTGTTGCCATTGGTTGACAATGTTAGAAAAGCCAGGTAGTCAAGCCAACCAAAATG
This sequence comes from Calotriton arnoldi, assembly GCA_963921515.1. NCBI lineage: Eukaryota > Metazoa > Chordata > Amphibia > Caudata > Salamandridae > Calotriton > Calotriton arnoldi. Next base: position 671,740 of record CAWUFW010004423.1, read on the forward strand.
GAGGGGCAGAGCTATGATGATTCTGAGTCATTGAAGTGCAATGATCAATAAAGGACATATTATCTTGGTTGGCAAATGCAATGAGACCTCATACTTTCCTGCCATGCTGCTCTGTCATGGAAACTGCTAGTATACTGTATAAATTAATTATAGCACAACACTAGGGGGCCATGGCTACACTCTTGTTTTAACTGTTTGAGCATGAGCAAGAAAAAGAGAGCGTCCTCAACAAACATGCGTGGTAAATAATACTAGCTTGCTTGGGCCTGCAATCTTCACAGTAGAGTACCAAAAATCTGTTCTCTTAGTCTTACAGTACTACAAGATATATAAGGGGAAGAGGGAAAGCTTACTAAGAAAGCAGAAGAAGCCTACAGACTAGTATAGACAGGAGGAAGTCAGCTACAGAAACATGAAATATAGAAAAGGATAACAAGAATTTAGCAAACATTAAATAGAAGAGTTGAAAAAAAAGGAGACAGTATAAAAAACTAAACAAGGAAAAATTTAAATTATTCTAATAGTGGGGAGAGGTAAAAGTTAGGGAAATAATAATAATAATAACAGGACTTACTGGAGCTAACAGAACCATCGGCCGCGGCGCTGGTGGTGGTTCTACCCTCCATGTCACTGGTGGTGGATGCCCCTCCTTCGCCTGCCTTAGATGCCCTCTTGCCCTAGGATGCTGATGTAAGAAATAAAGAAGATAAAAAAAAGATTAGTGGTACAGTTAATCACCCCAAAAATATTTTGACAGGCAGACGCAGTATCATTGTACTTTTCTAAATTAGATCGCCTATTACTAGTAGTATTGACTTGATCTATTTCTAATTTTCTAAACCTAAGCCCTATTCCTAATTACCTAAACTACATTTGGAACAACTAATGCATTGCAAAAATGATGTTTGTTTCCCAACCTCATTGATGGGCCAACTCAGTCTCCCTTTTCAATGCATAGATGCATAGTACACATCACTAGGAGATTGATACTGTATGAGTTACACAAAGAAAGGCACAGAGAACGCTAACTCACTATTATTACTACCACTTAGTGACAGGACAGAGGAGACTGCGTGACTTCTTAAATAATCAGCCCAAGCGAGCAGCAATGAGTACGATTAGGTAGCACTAAGCACCTGGCTAGCTCAAGCTGGATCGCATAATATTCGTAAAGGTACACAAACTTAACTTACCTCTTAGTGTGAGCAGCATGCTATTTGAAAAAAAATATTAGCATTTTAGAAAACAAACAATAAATAATTACTCACTGAGTCCCGCAACCTCGATTCTCAGCAAGTCCTGTTCAGGGTCGAAAATGTCCACCCAGCCGTGTATCAGCTGCTGCACCATGCGCTGCACCCCAGTGTTCGAGCACACACACCACCGTTATATCCCCCACAGCAACCGACACTCCCGCAGGGCGTATCACCTCCCAGGCCTGCTGCCAGCATGGAGGAGAGGTGGCGCTGCACATAAAAAACAAGTGCTGCCACCTCTGCTTCATAAAAAATAGGGCAGGGCTGCACCCCTTGGTGGCACCGGCGAACGCCAGGTGTGCAGCTTGTACCAGCCGCGCTGGCACTGCCGCTTGCTCCCTGGTGCTCTTCAGACATGGCGCTGCGGTGGAAAAATAGCAAATAAGGAAAAGAAGCAGAAGGAAGAATGAAAGGACATAAAACGTGAAAACAAAAAAAGTATAAAGTCACAGAAATGTAAAAAAAAAGCCAAAAATTTAAAATACACAAACACAAAGACACACACTGATAAAAAAAGGTAAGTAAGGGGTGGATGAGTGGGATAGGGGGAGGACTGAAATGGATCCAAAAATCAGACCCAGCAGCAAGCAGAGAACAGGAAGCAGGTAAACCAAAATGGCCATGCCCATGTGGACCGCATGGTGCCATTCATGTTGATTTTTCAGTATGGATCACACTACTTGCCTGCAAAAAACAGCCTGAATGGGTGGACGTGCACTTTCGCCAGCTCATGGAGTCAGTAGCGGCCCGTGGTGGGCGTCCTGCCGGGCGGTGACGCGGGGCGGGGGAGGGGCAGGGTGGGCGGTAGTAAACTACAGAATACAGCGCACAGAGGTAAGTACACAAACAAAGAAATAAAACGAATTTTGTTTTGCGCTTGCTGCATTGCAAATGTACTTACCTCTGTGCGCCGTATTCTGTAGTTTACTACCCCCCACCCTGCCCCTCACCCGCCCCGCGTCACCGCCCGGCAGGACGCCCACCACGGGCCGCTACTGCATGGAGTTCCGCGGAATCTTGGAGACTTTTTTATGGGTACTCTGCAGAGCAAATCTCCGCAAGTTCTGCCCAGGCCTAGTTTTTACCTCTTACGGCATAACATTATCTCTGTATTGGATCTGGATTTTTTATAGCCTTAATGAAATTGCCACGTGGCCTTGAACAATTGCTATTAAGCCAGCTACTTCCGATTTTGCACTTATTGGAGCTTGGCCAAGTTAGCTATTGTGCAGTTTGAATGCAAACCCTATTGTATGAAGCCAGTATCTGTGCTGGTTCTGAAGTGGCCTCCGGACAGGTATCCAAATCCCTGACACCAGTTCGATACAAATTAAAAGAAAGGTCTCCACCTTTTTCCAGTTAAGCCTACGATCTTGGACAGTTTCTGACAAGTTTTCAAAAACAGCCTTTTGTGAGTTTTTTTCACTTTGCCACAGAGCTACGGACAGATGCAATGGATTAGGGTTACTCTGATGACTCCATATGATCTCAAAATCCCTCATCAAGTTTGATAAATAGGTTGATACAAAAGTAAGGTCTATGTTACTTGAATATCCTCTGTCTATGAAGGTTGGAATTGAACTCACCAGGTCTGCCATGCTGTCACCTACAGTGGTGAAAGCCAAAATAAAATCCCTAGTCTAGAGTTAGGTATCTCCCCTTGTACGGTATGATCCATATAATGCAGTGTATTAGTGACTGTATTCTCCTGTATCTCTCTAGTATGACAGGGGCTGGTACATGAGTGTATATTAAAATCACTTAATAGCACTAAGGGTACAAACAAAATTTGGCTTTCCCTGTAGCATTCCTAAAACGCATTCAAGGCATGAAAATGTTCAGCATTTCTTTGGGAGAAGTTGGCATTATAAAAGTTAAGTATCAAAAGATTAGGGGGCCGATTCCGACCTCGGCCGGTAGTGCTCCGAATCGGATTCGGATTTACCGGATCCGATTCGGAGCCCTGTTTCCCGACCGAATCGTACGCGGGTCCGGCCGAGCGAGTACGATGCAGGCACCCGCGAAATCTCCGACCGACTCGAACGCGGCTTCAACACGCTCCGACCGACTCGCATGGACACGACTCGCACCGCGCTATGGAGACGTATCCCGGCCGGGTAAGTACAATGCGTGCCGCGAGCAGTCCGACCGACTCGCGCCGTCCGGCTCGAAAAAGCTCTCGGAGCCGGACTTTGGGGTCCGCGTCGGACCCCCTGTACGCGTAGGCGCGCGAGTCGCACACAGGGGGACCCATGGGTCCCCCTACCTGTGCATGTACGCCGTGATGCGCATCGACGCGTACCTGCTGTAGGGGGCGCCCTTGTCCGCCTCGCACCCATTGAGTCAATGGGAGCCCGCGTACGCGTTGTACGACCGGCTCCCATTGACTTCGATGGGAGTCCGACCGACTCGAGTCCGATGGCATGCGTGCGCATCGTACTCGTTCGGTCGGACTGCCAAAGTCCGATTCGGTCGGAAATCTCCCCGGGTCCGGCTCGGTCGGAGAGATTTCCGGCCCGAATCGGAATCGGCCCCTAGGTGTCTTACGGAAGATTAATTTGACCACTAGCCGATAGGTGAACCGGTGTCTTCCTGGGCTGGTGTACAATTTAAATCTAACGAAACAAGTGTGATCTGACCCCCTCTGGCTCTCACTGAGGCACTGGGAAAGGCAGGAGAGGTAAGGGTAATAAAGCCATCCAGCAAGAGGGAGTTATTTGATTGCCAGGTTTCCTGTAGTCCAACAATATTAAAACCTTTAATAAAACTAATCCAAGTCCTATAATGCATATTTGTCCCCAGACCAGAAATATTCAAACTGAGGAACTCCAATGAATTACCTTTATTGGTAACAGGTACTGGGGCAGTGGCTCCTGCCCCTGGACAGTCTAAAATTTGATCCCCAGCATCAACACTCAGGCAGTCATATCTGTCTAAACTGCTTTGGGGTTCAAACCCATGGAATATCTGAAGGGGAGAATTTATTATCCCATTGATTGATTGCCCACGCTCTTACTCAGGCAGCTGCTGAAATCCAGGGCTGGTATCGCTGATAGCCAGTTTCTTTGAGATGAGGGAACATTACCTAAAGTCTTTGCATCATCCTGGAGTTCCCATCGCCATCCATCCCTCTCTGAACTCCTCCACATCAGCATCCCCCACAAAACCCACTAGGATTAGGGGAAGGTTTATAGACATGACACAAGCATTGAGCAGCATGAGCAGCAGCATCCTAAACAAAATCAAATCTTTGAACCTTGACATATTTTTGCCACCAGTGTTCAAGACCTCATGAGGAGGGAGATAGTAAGTCTTGCCTGTAACAACACAAACCTATATTTCATTAGTGCCTCATCGGAAGTCTGGATATTTAGTCCATTTATGTGAAAATTGTGCTGCAAATTTCACTATTCATTTTTTCCCCCAAAATTTTCTTGACACCCAAAACTCTCAAAATATGCAGACTTGGCACTTAGTTCTCTCACACGGTACTTTGTATTTATGCCTACCCCTTTCAAAGTTCACTAGCTGCTGCTTCTTGAAGGCAGGTCAGGTGCCAGCACCGCAAACACTGAGCGGAGCCCACGTTACACTGGGTGGCACTAGTGGTGGAAGTGGCCCACTTCAAAATTGGTTATGAGTGGCACCTGTAGTGGATATGGGCCACTGCAGCAGTGGAAGTGGGTACACTCCTTAAAAAATTGGGCTTTACATATATTTATGTATTTAATTTTACGAATAAAGCATTGGATTAGGTGTTCCATGGTCTACAGGTTTATACCAAGGAACTTCTGTCTATCTTGAATGGGAGTATGATTACCAGCTGTGGCCTTGATCTAACCCTTCCCTTTTGTGTTTGGAGTGAAGAAAAACAGGTTCTGTAATGCACTGTTCCATTGGCAATGTAGCATTGTGGATCTGTTGAAGGTTGCAGATTTGGCACTTTGCAAGAAGTGGCATAGTGTAGGTGGGACAGCACCAGGGCTGTTGAAGCCTAAACCCTATGTGGGCTCACAATCAAACACCTAGTACCTTTGGGATTGGGGTTTATGTGCCACAGCAGGCAATTAAAGAGTTAGGGGCATATTAGCAAGACCGGCGATAAAATTATCGCCGTTTTAGCGGCAGGAAACTGCCGCTAAAACGGAGATAATGGGCTTGCTAATATGCGTTATAGAATTCCAATAGAGGCCCAGGTTAGATGTCCTGCACATCTAACCTGGGCTTCTATTGGAATTCTATAACGCATATTAGCAAGCCCATTATCACCGTTTTAGCGGCAGTTTCCTGCCGCTAAAACGGCGATAATTTTATCGCCGGTCTTGCTAATATGCCCCTTAGTTTTTCTTTCCTGAAACACTGCTCACAAGCAAACACACAGACTCCCGCAAAGATGGGCTTTAAATCCAAATGTCTCCGTAACCACTGGATATTTTTGCATGCAGTTTGCGGGGTTTGAAAGCTTAGAATCCCTCTGACAATCTTCTAAACACACTCAGGCAAGGAAGGAGGGACAAACAAGACCTTGATCTTGATCAGACGCTGAGAGTTTTAGGGACTGTAGGAGTTCACCTCAATTTATGCAGAGCTGCTGTTCATCCTTCCTCGCAGTGCTGAATGTTAGTACTTTGACATACCTGTATGCTTGTGGCCTGCTCTTCTAGCTAGAAATCTCCTGAAGGAGAACCATCAAGCACTCCTCTCACAACGAGTTGGCTTCGTTCTACAAGGCAGATGCAGCACTTCCAGCAGGTCCTCGTACCTGGCGAGACACGACTCCGCTCGAGGGTTCATGGTGAGAGGTGGACTCCCTTAACTTCTGGCGACAACCATTTGTATCACAATATTTCTTTCTTTTGCACTAATTTGCACATTGGTAATGCACAGCAGAGTGATTTTCAATAGGTCCTGATGCATGCTCTACACCTTATCAAAAGGTAATCTAAGGGCAGAAACATGTTGAACACAACATAATTAGGGATTCATAGATTTTTCAATACATCACTCAATTGATGTGTTTTTTAATCTTGTCGCTAACATACAACAATAAAGGCTACCATCTGTTTAGGCGATAGTTTTAACTTCAGTTTGTATATACTTTGACACTGTTGCACTCACCCATACATCTTACTCAAATAGAAACAATTCAAAACATCCAAAGAGCTCCTCCTAATTCTAGGAGTGTGAGGAGGAACCCTATGATAAAGCAGGCCACTTTTGGTGGGTGAGGGTTTTCGTCCTAAAAATAAAACCTGTTTCCACACTTGTGAGGAACATTGCATATCAATTCAATCTATTGATTATAAAAACAAAGCCTTCTTTTAGACCTGGGTATTTCAGTGTGTGTTTTAGTTTATGTTCTGAGAGAGAATATACGCTGGTCTTTAAATCTCCCCTGGCCCCCTTTCTTGTGCTCTGGCATTTCCAGCAGGGTCAGGATTCTAAGTCTTAAGCACAGCTACTGGACAACAAGTTGTCTGACTGATGACTTCACAAGGTAATCTCTCCTCTTGGTAATTGTGTTCACCAATCACCTGTATAATTCAGGCAGTTCCTCTTTCCCTGGAAAGTCTTCAGATTTCCCTGCGGAGCTTTGCCTCAGGCTGCATCCTTCAGATCATGAAGCTAGAAATCAAAGATACAAGTGCAATTTGTTTTGGTCAGACTAAAATATTTGTCACTCGGGCTTGCCTGGAAGATGGAGTGGAGGTGGATGTGTTGTGACTGTGGAATCTAAGACTGAATCAAAAACAGAGAGAAGCATTCCCATTCAGCTGCCTTACAAAACTGTTTGCAGTAATGCCTCTTTGTGATTGGGATGCAGGAAGATGCATGGGCTACCTCTGGATTTCCACCCTCCAGTAATGGGAGCCAAGATCATTTCAGAGGGAGGCTTAAGAATGCAGCTTGACTTTCTATAAAATTACATCTCTAACTGGTAGGCTAATGCCTGGCCTTGATCTTGAAATCCATCCACACACACCAGGGTCCAAAATAGTTTCCTCATACAGTAAAACACAAGACACCAAATGATACTCCTATTCTAGACATACATTGAACACATTCTACAGCCATGTCCCACATAGATGGAGTAAAGGACTTAAAATCAAGGACACTAGCAGACATTTAACAGAAGAGGCCCACTGGCGACAGAAGACAAAATCAGACTCTCACTTCTACTCTAATCTTTTACTGCCACCACTACCAGTCCCTCTCAGGCTCGGCAAAGGACAGTAGTCTCAGTCTCAAAAAGGGGGTCCACTTTGTGTGCCCCTCCTGCCCTCTGAACCATGTCCTGGGGTCTCAAACCGATAAATGGAAGGCCCTCGGTTAACAGATGTGACTGTGGTGTGCAGTGAGGAGACAAATCAAGCTCTGCAGAGGCATAATGTGACTTTCCTAGCAGTGTAACACAGAGCAGGGGAGCACACGCTGCAGAGGCATACAGGAGACATCTCAGTCCCAACATTATAACTGATTCATTTTCTAGAGGCATTTGTGCACTAATGGAAGTAAAACACTGAAATAGAATATTAACATCTAAAAAGAAATAAATGAAAGTCAACACATAAAGGGTGCCAACACAATCACAAGAACTATTTACAAAACCAAATGACCATTGGGAGGCCCTTTCAGGGTTTGAGGCCTGGGTACCCAAGAGAGGGAACCCTTGAGTGAGCCCAGTGAACCAGTGGGACAGTTAATAACAGCAGTTAGCCTAAGCATAATGATCTTATAGGCTAGTAGAGTGTAAGCATACATGTATCCAGGAGTACTCAAGTCCATAACGGACTCTCTGCATCTGGAACTGGACCTCGAAGCAGATGTATTGTTGCATTTTGCAGCCAGTGAATGCAAGCCTCAACTACCTCAGAAAATACTTCAGTGGGAAGAAATAGGAGGATCTTGTACAAAAGAGAAAGAGCAGTGAACTGTACGAGTCACGTCAATCAGGGCTTTAAAAGACAAATATTGCATTGTGGGAAAGGACACGGATTCGGAGGTGACCAGACGAACCCGGGGCAAAGTGCTCTTTATAGACACTCTGAAAAACGTGAGTGTTAGTGACTAGTATCGACAAGAAAATAGTAAACATGAAGGCATGCTTTCAAGACAGCCTCAAGGATCACCGGTACGGAAAACAGAGTTGGAAAACTAGAGGTAAAACTTGCTTCAGTGAAGCCATGGGGACAGACATGCTGAGGTGCAGTGCAGCAGAACTCTGCATTCAGAGAGTATGGCATGGCAGTCGTGATGTAAATGGAACCCAAGGCTGGGAGTCTGGAGAACAGACTGAGAGCCATCAGGATGAGGCTATTGGATGTCTCAGTCTCCAATGAATGAGAGGTGATGTGATGTGTTATGTTATGCTATATGTTATGTCCTGTTACAAGTATTTGTGAGGTGCACTTTCATCCGAGAGGGCATGCATGGTGCCACTAGTAACACAGTTTCCCAAAACAGAGATGCTTTGGGACTCACCAAACACCGAGCTTGCAGTCCACAAAGCGACTAAGCTGCCGATGAAGAGCCTTAAGCAGGAGTTGCAAGGTGATGTTTCCTCAAAGTTGAACTCAGCACTAGTTCGCATAGAGGAATGTTTACCCGTGCAGGACAGAATGGTTTTCTGTTCTGAGACATTTGGATTCTATTTTACCCGGACTTAAGTTGGAAAACCAAGAAAAATCTGAAACAATTGAGGGCCATAAAGAAACTTGCTCAGATGAACGTTTCTGATCTGTGTGGTACCATGCTCAGCTGCGCGTATAGGAGGATGGGAGAGTTCATATGTTCACGCATTCTCAGTCTGCAAGGAAAAGTCTGGAGGCCAAGAAAAGACAAAATCAGAAAAATAAGGGGAGAAAGAGGGATATGCTAGGTCCACCCTCCAAAAATGATCAAGAATTACATAACACCGAAATCTCGGTTATGGAAACCTAGCCAGTTTTTTCAGAAAATTAAATTTACTAATATAAGATTCAGAAAAAATTGTTAGTAAAGGAAAAATGTCCTTTCTTGAGTCCCCTCACTCACCATGGTTTCCCATGGTGACAAGCTTCATCATAGGGGCCATCCCAACCCGCTACGGGTTGAGGCGTGCTACGACTTGCGACACTACGTAGGAGCACTACTTGTGAGTGACTATGTGTGGTGCAGTGATGGGGGTGGAGTGGGTGAGACTAAAAATATCTAGCTAGTGGGCAAAAAGAATTTATTCAGGCTCTTAGCCGATATATTAAAAACGGGGTTGGTCGCTAGGGTGTCTGTTTTTAATTAGTATGGGGTCCCTAGTGAACGTCAACTAGTTTCGAGCTACCCCAGTGCTCTTCTTCAGGACAAACAGGGTCCAGCCCTGTTTAGTACCACTCCAAAGTGACCTAAGGATAGGAAAAATGCTGCAAAATACTAGCAGGCAAGATTTAATACATACAGTACTTTGATCACGTAGTATCTGTAATAGAGAAAGGATAAAAACATTATCAAGTACAGTCTTTGTACTGTATAGGTAGTTATTGAAACCATGTTGATACTGATCATTTGAATCTAAAACAGAAAACGGCATACGAGACCTACTTCATGCTATGTAGGTAAGTGAAAACGCCATGCTGCACATTAACTACATATAATCAGACACTCACTGCTGGTGTGTGTTGTTAAGAGCTCTCCCATAAGATCCTTGTGTGGTTATGAGAGCTATCGCCATCTCAATAGTCATATTATACTATAGGGCCAGCTTAGTTTAAACACAAAAACTAAAAACCAAAAAAGGAATACCACATGACATTACCCTTGGTGAGTAGATTGTCAGTAATCTGAGACATGCCAGGCAATTAGGTGAATGCTTATTTGCCAGGAAATAGAATGAAATGAAAGAGCATAAACCTAGAAAAACATACTAATATACACAGACAAAACAATCTGACAAAGAAAATACAGTGACATAATAAAACACATACTAATTATGGAGCAACAATGTGCTTCATGGTCTGAGAGGGGCTGGAGAGATCATCGCCACTGTAGGAGAAAGGAAAAAACAAAGCGATAATGAAAGCTTTGTAGCAAAAAAGAGGGGGTGAGTTGCACTGTGAGAGGCCCTGCTGTCTGCCCAGTCCGGTGCTGTGGAGAGAATAACTTACTTGAGAATGAAAACTGCTCATTTCATTAGGAAAATCAAACTTCAAGTTTTCTTCAAAGATAAACCTCCCACTAGTGATTTGGAAAGCGACACAGGTCTCCACAAGAAATCCAACTTTGTACCACCTTCAGTGAGCCTCCCTGTGGAACTGTTGGCCTTCGAAAAAGCTGTCATGAAGGAAGTATCTGAAATAGACCCTAGGTCTATAACAACCTACCATAATACAAGTAAAAAGGAACATGAGGCTATACAACAGCTAGCCTTGGAGAAAAAAGTTACCATAAAACCAGCAGACAAAGGCGGCGCCATAGTTCTGCAGAATACCACGACGTACCGAAAAGTGTGCCTCAAACTATTGGCAGACGCAAGAAACTATGTCAAAATAAAAGAAGACTCCACAGAACGCTTACGCGTGGAGATTGCCTATCTAGTGGAAGAATCTACTGCAAATGGTTGGATAACCAAAAAGAAGGAGATTTTTGGAAAACAAAAACCCACGATCCCTTACTTTTATACTATCCCAAAGATTCATAAATCTATGGACAGTCCTCCTGGGAGACCAATAGTATCGGGCATAGGTTCAATTCTTGAACCCCTCTCAAAGTTTGCTGATGCTTTTTAAGACCTATAGTACAGGGTACTAACACATACCTACAGGATACAAAAGCTGTCCTATGCCTTTTACAAGATCTACCCTTTGACCCAGAAATCAATATCCTGATGGGACTTGATGTTGAAAGTTTATACACAAGTCTACCGCATAAGGAAACCCTGCAAATCCTTGAAGAAGTACTCTTCGAGAATTCCTGGATATACCACACACCAAGACACTTGGTCTTAGAATGCTGCCGTCTGGCCCTAACTGAGAACTACTTCAGATTTGAAGATACGTTGTACCGTCAAGTGCACGGAACTAGCATGGGAAGCACTTTCGCGCCGAGTGTGGCAGGTCTCTATGTCCACCACCTTGAGAAACAGAAGATCCTAAATCCTCACAATCCGTACTTCAACAATTTAAAAGTATGGAGACGTTACATTGACGATGTTTTTGTGATTTGGGAAGGCAATGAGACCGAGGCCACCAGTTTCATTAATTGGTTGAACCTACAGGATCCATTTTTAAAGTTCACCAACACTATGAGCAGGTCCCAAGTGGTCTTTCTGGACCTTAACATCACAGCGAACCAAGGTAGCCTGACCACAACCACGCATTTCAAACCGACTGCAAGAAATTGTCTTTTGATTTACGATAGTTTTCATCCCAAACAACTAAAAGACAATTTACTCTTTCGGTCAATTTCTACGTCTAAGAAGAAATTGTACTGAGAAAACGGATTACTATACCCAAGCAAAGGATTTGGCGGAGAAATTGACAGCCAGGCAGTATCCTAAGCACCTCATATCAGCAGCCAAGAAAAGAGCGAGCAATAACAACAGAGATTCCCTCCTTGAACCCAGACTAAATAAAAACACACAAGAAAAGAGACCAATATGTATAACAACTTATAACATAGCATCTAACAAGGTGTCTAAAATAATCAAAAAACACTGGCGGACACTGAACAGTGCCAACCTAGACATACCCAAACCAATGTTCAGTCACAGAAAAGGAAAAACCTTAAGAACTACTTTGTCCACACTCGTCCCAAGATTAATACCAAATCTGATGGACAAAGAATCCTACAAACTCTGCCTACAGGACATTACCCGTGTAATAACTGCAGCGTAAGTCACCTCACGTCAGCAACTAAAAGAGTGACATTTAACAATCAATTGACATGGGAACTCCGCAGTTTCACTAATTGTAACACCACAGGTGTGGTATATCTGATTACCTGCACCTGTAATCTCCACTACGTAGGCATGACTACACGAAAAGTCAGTACTAGGATTGTGGAGCACCGTAGTAACATCAGGTGCAAGCGGGCGACAACAAAAATGTCAACCCATTTTATCGAAAAACAACATACACCTAACGACATGAGGTGGGTGGTCCTGGAACATATCAAATGTAATGACAATCTCGAACAGCGACTTCTAGAGAGAGAACAACGCTGGGTTTTTAAATTATGTACAGACACTCAAGGCTTGAATGATAATATTCCGTGGGGTCAGTTCTCCAAATAACAGTCTCCTCTGACATTACATCTAAGGGGTATGTTTTTGAAAGAATACCAGTCACCCTGCAATTAGAAAAGTCATCTGATCAAATTCCCTCTTAACCAGAGGTCAAGCTATCAATCTCCTCTGGCATTACATCTATTGGGAAACTCCTGAGCAAATACCAATCACCCTATATATGACACGCTAAGAGTCAGTCGATCAGTTGCAATTACTCTCTGTTCATAATCAAACACTTTTTCAGGGAGTGAAAATACAGCATTCATCTGTATGTTTGTTTTATATGAGTACGTCTTAATCACCTTAGTGATTCAACAATAGGCACTCGTATTAGACCTCTTTTGTATATCATTGTGAGGCTCATTGTATGTATTTGTTTGTCTTCCTTGTTTAGCCTCTAATCACCTTATACTCTTATCATTAGGCACTAACGAGTATTTTACCTTCCCATAATGATAGGAACTCGTATTAGACCTCTTTTGTATATCATTGTGAGGCACATTGTATGTATTTGTTCATCACCTTTGTATTGCCTCTAATCACCTTATACCCTTCCCAATAGGCACTAACGAGTATTTTACCTTCCCAAAATGGCAGCCACATTGAGCCATAGAAGGCGGCCATTTTGTTCTTTAGTTTCCGCTCTAGTCTCCTAAACATGAATCCAAATCACTAGTGGGAGGTTTATCTTTGAAGAAAACTTGAAGTTTGATTTTCCTAATGAAATGAGCAGTTTTCATTCTCAAGTAAGTTATTCTCGCCACAGCACCGGACTGGGCAGACAGCAGGGCCTCTCACAGTGCAACTCACCCCCTCTTTTTTGCTACAAAGCTTTCATTATCGCTTTGTTTTTTCCTTTCTCCTACAGTGGCGATGATCTCTCCAGCCCCTCTCAGACCATGAAGCACATTGTTGCTCCATAATTAGTATGTGTTTTATTATGTCACTGTATTTTCTTTGTCATATTGTTTTGTCTGTGTATATTAGTATGTTTTTCTAGGTTTATGCTCTTTCATTTCATTCTATTTCCTGGCAAATAAGCATTCACCTAATTGCCTGGCATGTCTCAGATTACTGACAATCTACTCACCAAGGGTAATGTCATGTGGTATTCCTTTTTTGGTTTTTAGTTTTTTGTGTTTAAACTAAGCTGGCCCTATAGTATAATATGACTATTGAGATGCCGATAGCTCTCATAACCACACAAGGATCTTATGGGAGAGCTCTTAACAACACACACCAGCAGTGAGTGTCTGATTATATGTAGTTAATGTGCAGCATGGCGTTTTCACTTACCTACATAGCATGAAGTAGGTCTCGTATGCCGTTTTCTGTTTTAGATTCAAATGATCAGTATCAAAATGGTTTCAATAACTACCTATACAGTACATAGACTGTACTTGATAATGTTTTTTATCCTTTCTCTATTACAGATACTACGTGATCAAAGTACTGTATGTATTAAATCTTGCCTGCTAGTATTTTGCAGCATTTTTTCCTATCCTTAGGTCACTTTGGAGTGGTACTAAACAGGGCTGGACCCTGTTTGTCCTGAAGAAGAGCACTGGGGTAGCTCGAAACTAGTTGACGTTCACTAGGGACCCTGACTAATTAAAAACAGACACCCTAGCGACCAACCCCGTTTTTAATATATCGGCTAGGAGCCTGAATAAATTCTTTTGCCCACTAGCTAGATATTTTTAGTCTCACCCACTCCACCCCCATCACTGCACCACACATAGTCACTCACAAGTAGTGCTCCTACGTAGTGTCGCAAGTCGTAGCACGCCTCAGCCCGTAGCGGGTTGGGATGGCCCCTATGATGAAGCATGTCACCATGGGAAACCATGGTGAGTGAGGGGACTCAAGAAAGGACATTTTTCCTTTACTAACTATTTTTTCTGAATCTTATATTAGTACATTTAATTTTCTGAAAAAACTGGCTAGGTTTCCATAACCGAGATTTCGGTGTTTTGTAATTCTTGGCCAAGAAAAGACAACAGTTTAGCCAGGGCCTTAAAGATGGTGGGCCTCATTTATGAAAAGTGACGCATCGCTGCGTGAAAACATAGATGCGTCACTTTTCATTGCGCCCTCCTTGCGACATGCTGGATGCGTCATATTTACAGTATAACGCATAATGTCGCAAGGAGTTACAGATACGTCAGTATTTCTGACGTATCTGTAGGCGCAAAAATGACACATTGCTGGAGTGTATAACCACTAAGACAAGGGGGCCCCTGGAGGCGAATAAAGGACAGGTCAGACAGGGGTACAAGAACCAAAAACAATCTAAGAACCCAACCTGTCTAACAATAATATCAAGAGTGCCCGTCAGAGTCACAGTAACATAGTTATCTCGCTGGACTAACAACAACAGAATCCTCCAAAACAAAATAGAGAGAATTTTTTTATATATATGACAAAATAATTATATTTTTATTTTATAGTTTTAGATATTCACAGCATTTTCATCAAAGTTTGCAAAACAGTAACATGAAACATAGTTAATACAAAACAGAACAGATAAATACGGTCCCACATTTATATGCTATAAACACTCACATCCACAAATACGCACATACTCAGGCATTCTCACCACTCAAGCGCAATTTATCACAGGAAATGTCGTCCAAAATCCAAGGTGAGCTATTTGCCCCGCCCGCCGTTGGAGGACGTTGGTTAGTGCGCTCACCACTTTTAAACGAGATGAGGAACCACAGATCAATTGTGCGCCCGTGAAAGCCCCAACTCTTGGAAACGGGATTATATTTGCAGTATACGCCTAAAACCTGCCTAAAGCTTGGAGCCTGAGGAGCCCACCGGTTCATCTTATATCTTTTGCAATTTGGATTCATTGGGTTGAGCTGGCCTCAACCTAACCTTTCTTATTCAATGCTATATACCTGGATACCCCGCATCAAGGTGGTTGTTTCTTTGTGTCCCACTTTCTGATTTGGTCGCCCTGATGAAGGTGTGACCCGCATTGGGTTAGACACCGAAACGCGCGTTGGCGCTGGACAACTTCATGCCCCCAGATCTTTCTACTATCGTTCAATGAGAGGACGCACGATAGTTGTTGTTGTGAATATTAATTCTTTGTATAAAATTCATAATCACCTTGGATTTTGGACGACATTTCCTGTGATGAATTGCGCTTGAGTGGTGACAATGCCTGAGTATGTGCGTATTTGTGGATGTGAGTGTTTGTAGCATATAAATGTGGGACCGTATTTATCTGTTCTGTTTTGTATTAACTATGTTTCATGTTACTGTTTTGCAAACTTTGATGAAAATGCTGTGAATATCTAAAACTATAAAATAAAAATATATTTATTTTGTCATATATATAAAAAAATTCTCTCTATTTTGTTTTGGAGGATTCTGTTGTTGTTAGTCCAGCGAGATAACTATGTTACTGTGACCCTGACGGGCACTCTTGATATTATTGTTAGACAGGTTGGGTTCTTAGATTGTTTTTGGCATTGCTGGAGTGTGTCACAAAAGTGACGCAACTCCAGCAATCGGTCATTTCACATGGGCAAGTTCCATTTCAAATGTGCCTGCGTCAGTCTTACGCCTGCTATGAGGCAGGCGTAAGATATTGACACATTTGCGTCCTAGAAGTGGCGCAGTGAAATCTCATAGATTTCACTGTGTCACTTCTACGAGGCTTACTTGCGTCAGAACGCCCACGCTGCATATATTATACCTGGCGCAGGTATAATGTGGCGCAGGGGTTTACAAAGTGATGCATCTACCTAGATGCGTCACTTTGTAAATATGACGCAACATGGTGCATTTTTTACCCCGTTGGTGCGTCACAAAAAGTGACGCACCGGCGGCGCAAAAGTGACGCAAGGGCTCATAAATAAGCCCCGGTGTTCCTTGACTGTGCAGTCTTCCCCCATTCCCGGTAGTCTTCATCATGAATTACTACCTCCAGCAGTGGTAGGACTGATCTATATGGAGAGGTTGATGCAGGGTATTATTACACTTGTTGATCTACCCTTTCTTTGGTGTCTTACCGGATTCTCTTCCGTAGTTTTACTGGATGTGGGTGAGCTTTTTTTGATGTACCTGTTTGATTATACTGCTCTACAAAACTTGAGAATTGCTCTTTAAATGCTCAATAAAATCAGTTAAACATAAAAGAAGAATCTTCGTATAAGGGAACACTCAAATAAGTCACCTTGGTTTCAGTTATTAGGAGGTACCGAATAAGCAAGGCTAGCATATGTTATGTCAACACTGTTTCTAATTGGCAATTACAATTGTTTGCAATTAACTTCAGAAAGTGTATACTCATCCATAGTTGGAAGCTGATTAGTCAGCTAGTAAAATTAAACGCAAACCTTGGGGCAAGATAGTCCAGCATTATCAGCACAGGTTACTTCATAGCAGACACAGGGTATTTTGAGCTGGACCAGGGGTTTTACATAAAGGAAAACAATACTGGAGAGTGATGAACGTTGGGGGTCACCCACAGTCACTAAAAAAGTTGTAATATAGAAACTGAGGAAGGGCACGAGACCGGGAAACATCCATACCAAAGGATGTAAAACAAGTGTCCACTGTTAGAAATGGGGGTCTCTAGTTGGCAATGGTTTGCACCTTTGTCCAAGTAGTGACCCTTGCTTCTAGTCAGGGTAAGGGAGTTACGCCCTTAGACAAACCCTGCTCACCCCCTTGGTAGCTTGGCATGAGCAGGCAGGCTTATCTCAGAGGCAGTGTGTAAAGCATTTGTGCACACATACAGTAATACAGTGAAAACACTACAAATTAACACCACACCAGTTTAGACAAATAAGTAATCTTTATCTAAACCAAACAAGACCAAAACGACAAAAATCAACAATACATATGTTCAGATATCACCAAAAATAGGCTATTCACACAAATAAAGCTTGTAGCAACAAATAACTCCACCTAGAGCTATTATGAAGTCGTGACAGATAAAAATCCCAAAGTACGGCGCCAACCGCAAGGTGCACGGCATCAGGCCTGGAGTCACACCGACCCCAAAGAACATTACCTTGGCAAATGATGCAAACAAAGACGGTGCATGGCGTTGGGGAGGTGATGCTTCATTGGCGCCGGGCGGCATTGGTTCCTTACGACCACAGGGGAGGTGAGGTGTTGGTTTCTTACTGCGATGCAAGGGAGGTGAGACATTGGTTCCTTACTGTTGCCGTGGAGGTGCGGTCATGGTGGCGTCAAAGCGTCTGTTCCTTACGACGATGCGGGGTCGATGGATTCGGGAGGTCACCCACTTCAGGTATCGGCTCTGCGATGATGAAGCACTGGCCTCGGTGAGGTCGGGGCTGTGAAGCGAGTCGGGGCAGTGTGTCATGAGCATCACAAGGGGTGCCCTCAGCTCCTGTGCAGGCAGCGGCCTTTGTGAAAGTTTCGGTGTCGATACAGTGCGGCATCGGAAGGCATCGGGGCTGCGATGCAAGTCAATGCGGTGCATCGTGCACTTCACTAGTGGTGCCCATGGCTTCGTTGAAGGTCGCGCCATTGCTCGCCGGCATCGGTGTTGCTATTTCTCTCTATGGCAGCTGAAACAGCAGTTCCAGGTGCAGGAAGACAGAGGGGATGAACTATTTGTGTCCCTGAGACTTCAGAACAAGAGGCAAGCTCTACTTCAAGCCCTTGCAGATCTTCCTCAAGCAGGGTACACAGAACATAGCAAAGTCTTTGTCCTCTCCTTGGCAGAAACAGCCACTGCAGGACAACCCCAGACAGCACACAGCAAAGGGGCAGTACTTCTCCTTCATCTTTCCCAGCTCTTCTCCGTCACAGAGGTTCCTCTTGAGTCCAGAAGTAATCTAAAGTTCTGGGCCCCAATATTAATACTCAATTTCTCTTTGTTTTCTTGTGGTAAAGAGGCTCTGTGCTTAGTCAAAACCAGTTCTGTCCTCCCACAGGCACTGCAGTGGCAGGTCTGAGACCCCTTTGAAAGGCTGCTTGTGTGGGTGGCACAATCAGTGCTGCAGGCCCACTAGCAGCATTTGACTTACATGCCCTGGGCACACACAGCGCACTGTACTAGGGACTTAGTAGTAATTCAAACAAGCCAATCATGGAAACACCAATCCATATGCTCAATTTATAGAGGGAGCACTTGCACTTTGGCACTGATCAGCAGTGGCAAAGTGCTCAAAGCATCTAGACCAGCTAAAATGAAACCCAGCACACAGCAAAAAAACAGGAGTTAGAGGCAAAAAGACAGGGGAAAACCACGCCAAGGATGCAGGTTTAACATCCACCATACCTATTTTCTGAGCTTCATCAAATAGTATGATCTACACATTCTGTCAGTATCCTGACTGCTGTGTCCCAGTCATCAACTATGGTTTTATGTTTATCCACAGCTATGGTCATAGTAGTCTGCTTACCCCTGCCAGGGTGGAATCCGAGCTGCCATGACTGATATAGGTTCTGCAACCACTCTTTCAATCGTCTTTCCAGAAGTAGTCATCATCATCATGGGATGACAGTTATCAGTCACAGTTTTGGCAAAATTATATTTTTTCAATTAGCAGGTGATAGCTCTGTGTTTGTGACTGATTGACCCACACAAAAAAGGATTAGTCAACTTGATGAGTCAGTGAGTGAGTGCAAGAGTAACCAATAGTGATATTTCATATGTAGAGCCTTATTTGATAGTTTGAAGGAACTCGGAAATGCTATCTTTACAGAATGCGCAAAAGACCAGGGATTCACAGATGTAAGTTGAGAAGGCACAATTGACAATGGCTAGGTGCCTCGGTGTTCTTCACATTATCATATTTTTTGGAGTTTTAAGTAATTTGCCTGTTCAAAACACGAGCAAAGGAAATCAGATCTGATATTAAAAAATAACATTTTAGAGACTGTGAGTTGTCCGTGCTCATCAGAACAAATCTTATGTTATTTTCGTTCTAGCTGATGAGTCAAATATAGATAGTTAGACCACAAATTCTGTGGCAGAGTGGTCCCTTAATGAACCAATTGGAGGGAAGCCTCACGGTCAAAGAACCATATTTAGAACATCATTCGCATTAATATATTAATTTTGCTAACGAGGATGGCAGTCTAGAATCTCTAATTTGGCTCTTTCATTAATTCTCCTGCAAGCCTCCACTGAAAAAGAGAGGTAGTTTACAACATAGAGGGCCTCATTTATGAAAAGTGATGCATCGATGCGTGAAAACAGCGATGCTTCACTTTTCATTGCGCCCTCCTTGCGACATGCTTGATGCGTCATATTTACAGTATGACGCATCATGTCGCAAGGAGTTACAGATACGTCAGTATTTCTGACGTATATGTAGGTGCAAAAATGACGCATTGCTGGAGTGTGTCACAAAAGTAACGCAACTTCAGTAATGGGTCATTTCACATGGGCAAGTCCCATTTCAAATGTGCCTGCTTCAGTCTTTACGCCTGCTGTGAGGCAGGCGTAAGATATTGACGCATTTGCATCCTAGAAGTGGCACAGTGAAATCTCATAGATTTCACTACGTCACTTCTACGAGGCTTACTTGCGTCGGAATGCCCACCCTGCATACATTATACCTGGCGCAGGTATAATGTGGCGCAGGGGTTTACAAAGTGACGCATCTACCTAGATGCGTCACTTTGTAAATATGACGCAACATGGTGCATTTTTTACGCCGCTGGTGCGTCACAAAAAGTGACGCACCGGCGGCGCAAAAGTGACGCAAGGGCTCATATATAAGCCCCAGAGTTTCGTTTTAGAGATATTGAAGCTGAACAAGATTAAAGAATGGTCAGTACAAAATAGGGAAGCATGTTTGTAATTTCAACTTGACCAGGTGGCACAAAAAGATGAGACAACCCTTGTGATGCAAATGTGCAGACAAATTCTATGGCCTAGGTATCAAATAAAATGCCAATGTGACTGGCATCGTTGCCAACTGCAAATGCCTTTGCAGAGTTTAAAGCCGCTCGACACAGCAGTTCAGACAGATGTTCTAAGTATTTGAGAGTAGCATCAGGAGCGGTATATCACAATGAAGGTAAACTATGTAATGGGAAAATAAACAACTGCAGGTAAGTAGCTTGATTCAATGTGTCTTCCAAGTTGGATCAATCTAACAGTTGAGCTGATGTTTAAAAATGACCACTGTATCTTTGCTGTGGGAGTCAATAAAAGCAGAAACTGCTGTTATCAAATCTGGAGTTGCAGATGAATGGAGCCTTGCTTTTCTAATAAAAAAACGGGTTCTGTTTGTAGTGTATGGTTAGTAATTTCCCATTGAATGATAGGGAAAGAGTGAACATTTAGTAGGGGACAAGATGATCAAACCAGCTTAGGCCCCTCTCCCCTCAACAGAATAAGGGTCAATATGTGGGTTACACAATTTATTCTGGTAAACTGAGAGGTCAATCGGAAGCGGAGAACTATTACCTTTCTTCCATGAACCTATATTTACTAGTGCAGAAGCACTGCAAGGGGATGAAACTTGGTAAGACCGCGTTCCCAAATAGCAGTGAGAAGCCTGGAACTATGTCTAACTATTGTGTCAGCCTCTCCCACCTAGTGTGTGGACTCAGCACGGGCTGTATAAAGGAGCTTAACTATGGGGGTGATAGCGGTGTGGCCCCTATGCAGTGTGCCATTGGCACCGCCTCAGCATCCGTCTCAGAAGCTGGTCAGTTGCGTTGCACATTTTAGTGAGGCAAAAAAAAACGAAACCATGATCTGGTTTGTACACAAAGATGGATGCCAGGAATGTTACAGCGAAAGAAGGAAATCAACACATAAGATGACAGCCAGCAGAACAGGTACATGGTAGTGAACATGTGTGCCTGGCTCACATTACCTCTATTTACCAAATTGAACCTACGAGTTTGAAATCGTAGATGATAAAAACAAATTTACATCAGTCAGTTTAAAGCAGAGGGATACACTTACCATCCAGTGGCAAAAATCAATTCGAGAATGGCTGAGGACAAAACAATAATAACAACATAAGCAAAAAAAAAAAGCACACAGCAAAATAATGAAAAAACAGTAGCAGCAATTATGGCAGGTGCAAGTAAAATTCAAAATGCTCATATCAGGGCTGCATGTAAACCGTCTTTAAATCCAGTCAACTGGGGGTACATGATAGTGAGACTGGAAAACTAGACCAGTAACCGACCTATACACACAACATGAAGTCTAGAACATATTGCATTTTACTTGCACCTGCCATCATTTCTGCAATTGTTTTTTGTTTTTTTGTCATTTTATTATAATGGTTAGCAGGTGTTATTTTCCAAGAAAAGCATTTGTTTTGTATATTTGATAAAGAGGGTTTTAGCAAAAGCAAAAAAATGATTTCCTTTAAAGTAAAGTAGATAACTATTAACACTATAATTAGTTTCCTATGTAGATTACACTTCAAATAAGGTTTGATTCTCATGCTCGTTGGGTAGCTCTCCAAGATGACTTCCTCTTTGAAGAATGTCAGTAGAATATGGTAATCCCTTTATCACCCTTACGAGCTCCTGCTCTTCACTTAGGCACCATCTTTTCCATTTCCGGGGGCAGACACTGAAATTTACATCGCCCCATTTAATCGACTATTGTAGTACAAAGGTGGGAGAAAAATACACCCCTTCCTATGAAACTTCATAGGGCTAATTTTAGGCAAAGAGGAAAAACGCCAACTCATGACTGACAGTTAAATTAGCCAATGACTGTAACGTGAGCTGACCGGCATGTGTATGACACTTACCAAAGACTGAGATGCTGATCTATTGTCCCTCTCTCTGTGTGCTGTGGTTTGATGGCATAATCACTTGGAGACAGATAAAACTTAAACCGTTCTCCTCCTGAAAGAACTCCTCCTTTAATCAACAATTTAATTTTTTTTTTAAAGAAGTGAAGAAACTATTTGTCTTCAAAAACATGTAGTGAAATTAAACTGTTTTCTCTAGGCATGTTCTCTAATTCGTTTGCCATTTAACCTTGTTCAGAATCCTATTGTGTGTGGGGCTTGGATGTTTGTAGAGGGTTTAGTTTCTACTGTGCCTGGGTATAAGAACATGCAAATCTTCTTCATCATGCGCAGACTAAAATTGGAAAAACTGCACTCCGGGAACCCATAAATTGGGGGTAACTCATAAATTGGGGGTTAGGTTGTGGCAACAAAACTTGGGTTGAGTCTCGAGGGACGGAGCCATGAAAGCAGTCTGACAATCAACTTATACATCTATTATTTAAAAACTCTGCCACAAATAAATTGGCAACAATGGGAACCGTGACAGCAAATACCTTCTGGCCTAATTGGTTGCAAAGACTGCATTTTTAAATATTTTATGGGGTCAAGGCATCTGATGCAGAGAACTTTGTGCGCCTGGTAAATCTCTGGGAATAATAATAATGGAAAGATAACTCTGGTGGTTAATGCACCTTCAGGAGAGATTTGTGTTTTGTTTAGTCACAGTTTTGATTCATAAGATAGCACACAGGGTTAATGTGCCACTTGCAAAGCACATTGTGTAATATGAGCAGGCGACCCCCGCGCCTAGCGGAGGGGCGCCCTTAGAAGCGCCACGGGGCTGAGCCTCCTCCGGGGTCTGGCTGTGAGAAGAGGGGCTCGATAAAGATGGGCTGGCCTATTGATGTCATCGGGATGAAACGAAACTCAGTAGGTTATTTAAGGGTGGGCTCTGGGAGTTTCGTTCTCTTTGTCTCCTCGGACCACAGCAGGACCACAGGAGCGTCGTCGATGAGGAGGAAAGTGTCCGGTCGGCGGCTGGCATTGTGTGGCAAGCTGGGTTGGAGGGGGCCGTGGCGTAGAGGTTCGCCCTCTTAAAGGGCGTTTTTTATTATTGTGAGGTTTGTGTTCCATGCGTTTCCCGCAGCGCATAATGGGCGCTTTAAGGAGAGATGGGAGGGCATGGGACCGCACAGACAACATCGCAATGTTCGCAATGTTACGTTCATTGAAAGGTTATATCATCCGGGGTTCGGAGATGTTTAAATTACCTTAACGAGAAACATAGTATTTTAGGCAGCAGGCTGCAACTAGCAGGCTGAACACACTTCGACTGTCTGTTAAGAAGTGTGTACAAGATCAGCATAATTGAACATTAGGTCAGGTTTCCGCAGCGCCATTATTGGCTTTCATCTGTCCCCGGAAGGGCTCGCGTTCGCACTGCAAAAGGTGATGCTTAACTAAAAAAAAAAAAAAGAAAGAAAGAAAGGTAGAGCGCGCGCCGCGTGTAGGGAGCGTGGCTGCATGGTCTGGGGTTCGATGGCGGCCCAGGGTCGCGCTTGAACATACGCGCGGAAGGAATTACATTTCCACTGTTTGAGGCAGATAGTTGGCATTACTGTTCGTTGCGTGGGGAGGTAGCCTTTTTATTCACATCAAACCAAGTAATTCAGCACATGCTATCACCAGAGAAAAGTATCCTTCTTGGATATATAACAATTATTCACAGCTTCACTTTTTATCAGCATAAACATGTCAACGGCAGTAAGGAAAATAGGTACAGCATTACACTTTAACTTTTAACTCGGCTGTACACTAGAACTTGGCCGTACATTTGAACTTGGCCGTCTCGGCCCACATCTTCCACTCTGCTGCGCACGTTGCGCCGGCCGGCTCCAACGCGCTACAGCCAACAGTGGCATTACTCGACAACCTGGGCACTGCATACCGCACCGGCCCACCGGGGTACCTGAACACCGCCAGCCTCCCCAAAATTGTAGTCAGTCCGTACATTGTGGGTTAGGGCAGTAGAGTGCAGGACCACCGGTAGGTCTGTCCCTCCTCCCCGCCTACCCAGTGCACACGTGTAATCTACCCCTTCCTGGGGTCCATGGAATGGCTGCACCTCGATTGTTGTGCATCCCTTTGTTGTAAACTGTCAGCGATCGGCCCCGCTTCTGAGAAGCCTTGCTGTTATGCCGGGTGGGTGGGTGGTCGACGACGCTCCTGTGGTCCTGCTGTGGTCCGAGGAGACAAAGAGAACGAAACTCCCAGAGCCCACCCTTAAATAACCTACTGAGTTTCGTTTCATCCCGATGACATCAATAGGCCAGCCCATCTTTATCCAGCCCCTCTTCTCACGGCCAGACCCCGGAGGAGGCTCAGCCCCGTGGCGCTACTAAGAGCGCCCCTCCGCTAGGCGCGGGGGGCGCCTGCTCATAGTAAGCGCACAACGTGACATTCCCTCCTCCCCAAATTACATCACCTTACCGCCCCGCTACGCCCAAGAACTCTCAGAATCAAGGTATGTGGTCACGGCGTAGCCTTTTTATTCACATCAAACCAAGCAATTCAGCACATGCTATCACCAGAGAAAAGTATCCTTCTTGGATATATAACAATTATTCACAGCTTCACTTTTTATCAGCATAAACATGTCAACGGCAGTAAGGAAAATAGGTACAGCATTACACTTTAACTTTTAACTCGGCCAGGCCGGGTGGATTGCTGGATTAACACATCCGTGATGGGCCCCGGGTTTGACCTCTTGGTTAAAATATTGGCAACACCATAGTTCTTGTTGGGAAGAAAAAAAAAAATGTAATGCCTTGGGAATTTTACATAATCTGGAAAGTGTGCACGTGTTAGTTAATTATGTTCATTAATGGCTGGTTCCGTCGTCTGGCCAGGCCGGTTGGATTGCTGGATTAATACATCCGTGATGGGGCCCCGGGTTTGACCTCTTGGTCAAAATATTTGCAACACCATAGTTCTTGTTGGCTACAATTTAATGCCTTGGGAATTTGACATAATCTGGAAAGTGTGCACGTGTTTGTGCACGTGGTGGGTACATTTAACCTTTTATCTTGTCGCTGGTAAGCAAATAATCACACTTCAGTTGGAAAATAAGCATCTGTTATTCGGCACCTAGATGCCCCTTTTTGGTGGGAAAAATGCGCGGGGCAAGTGCAACTCATGCTTTGTGGCAATAATATGGACGGGCTGCGGCGCCAGGGTAGTGACCATGGGCCAGTTGGGATGGGGGGTTCAACGGTCGCAGCCCTAAGGCACAACATTTCCTGGCTGATATACTCTGGGGTTCTCATCCACAGGTTGACCGTGGGGTGTGAATGATTTGTGGCAAGTTGGGACAATGATTTTCTATCATCGCCAGCAGCTATTGTATTGGTAGGCAAGTTGCATATTATAAAAAGGGGGGTGTTACGCTTTCGGGGTACAATGGGGGCTATTCACCCTTCACTAAGGCTCCCCTCAGCTCTGTCAGAGGTCACATTCTTGGGTAGTGTGGCTATTTATATAAGGGCCCAATTACACGTGGATATTTATGGTTGACATAATATGTAGGCCCTATGGGGAATTGTTAAGAATTAAATGAATGGTAGGATGGTTCTATGCATTGTCAAGTATTTATTTGCAGAATTTCTCTTCCCCTTTCAGGTGTCAGCAACCTGGTGTGAGGCTGATGGCGTACTCTACACTTAACGAGGAGTGGGCATTGGGAACGAGATGCACTTTAAAAGCATCCCAATACCAGGTAGTGATTTCTTTTTAACTAAATCCACATGCAATGCGGGGATTGGTGTCAGCAGTCCTTAGTAAGGGCTGATGGGGTCAGGCACATTTAACATGGAGTGGACTTTGGAGCAGAAATGCATTTCAAATGCTCATCCCAATAATTTGTACACTGTTAGTGGGCGTCGCTTAATTACCAAGTATTTACATAAAACTTTCTTTTCCATTCAAAAGCAGCACTCCTTTTGTAAGGTCTGATGGAGTAGGCTTTGAGAAGGAAAATGCTTAGAGGACACGCATCCCATTAACGGGGGCGATTTATTGGTGGCATATGCCACAGGCAATGGTAGTTAATAAAATCGCCCATAATTAGAGTGGCTTTCCTACGTTGTCAAGTAATTATAGGCAGAGTATGGTTTATGGTGGGGTGTGCAATGCCTCTTTCCTCATGAAGTGGATGGACAGGTGCTGCAGTTGTCACTCACTTTTTGGCGAAACTTACTGCGCAGTACAGGCAGTCTCTAACGTCAATTAAGCACTGCCCAGTGGGGCCAAGGCGGTATGCAATTCCCCGTTCCTAGTTCCTAATGGTAAAGCAGATGTACAGGGGATGCAGTCGTCAGTCCCCTTTTTCACAAGGTGGGGAAGGGACCCGCATAGTTTATGGCCGGGAGTCTCCCGTGATCAGGGGTCCCGGTCCCACGGTTTCTTTAATTAAACAGTGAGGGTAGGTGCCCAAATGTCTGCTGCCCCAGGGCTCTCTGTTCAAGGATAACGGCACAGTGGGGGCAGGTGTTCATATTTCTGCTGTTCCAAGGCCCAATATTCAACAATGGTGGCCGGTCCTGGGAAATAACTTACTGCACAGTACAGGCAGTCTCTAACGCCAATTAAAGAATGACCAGTGGTGCCAATGCGGTATGCAATGCTTCTTTCCTAATGGTGAAGGAGATGGACAGGTGATGCAGTTGTCACTCACTTTTTGGCAACACTCATTGCACAGTACAGGCAGTCTCTAATGTCAATTAAGCACTGCCCAGTGGGGCCAATGCGGTATGCAATGCTTCTTTCCTAATGGTGAAGGAGATGTACGGGGATGCAGTTGTCAGGCCCACTTGTTGGCAAGCTCCCTTTGGGAATGGCCTGGTAGCAGAGGGCTGGTGCGTTATGCGATGCCTTGGATTTCATGTACTGCAACTATTGGCTGTAGCGCGTTGTGGCCTACCGGCACAATGTGCGCAAAGGAGTATTCAGGAGTATGGACAACTTAAAGTTATGCTTAACGGTAATGACACTGTTAATTTCCTAAGCCCTTCATCATATAAGGGTCACTAGAAGGTGATGCCATGCATAATAAGATAATTATCCAACTTGAATCCTAGTACTGTTCTACCGGGTTATGATGAATTAAGCACCTATTTGCTGTAGCGCCTGGTGGCCAGCCGGCACAATGTGCGCAGTGGAGTGTTCACGAGTATGGACAACTTAAGCTAGGCTTAACGGCAATGACTATTTTAATTTCCTAAGGCCTTTAACATATAAGTGTCACTAGAGTGTGATGCCATGCATAATAATATAAATATCCAAATAGGATACTAGTATGGTTGCACCGGGCTATAATGAATTAAGCACGGTTGGGGTTGTGGCCTGCTAGCACAGAGTGCGCAGCAAAGTGTTCAAAAGTAGGGACAACTTATTGCTATGCTTAATTGCATTGACAATTTAATTTCCTAAAGTTTTAGCATTTAAGGGCCACTACAGAATTTACTAATGTTTTAAACATTTAAGGGCCACTACAGTGTGATGCCATTGGATGCCATGTATATTGATAGAGGTATCAATGTGGCATACGAGTACTCTGGTAGTGGTTGATGGTGAATTAAGCACTGTCAGCATCAGGGGGGGAGGGCGAGTGCGCCGGGGAGCTTCTCACCCTGTGGCGGATCGCTGACAGTTTACAACAAAAGGATGCACAACAATGGAGGTGCAGCCATTCCATGGACCCCAGGAAGGGGTAGATTACACGTGTGCACTGGGTAGGCGGGGAGGAGGGACAGACCTACCGGTGGTCCTGCACTCTACTGCCCTAACCCACAATGTACGGACTGACTACAATTTTGGGGAGGCTGGCGGTGTTCAGGTACCCCGGTGGGCCGGTGCGGTATGCGGTGCCCAGGTTGTCGAGTAATGCCACTGTTGGCTGTAGCGCGTTGGAGCCGTCCGGCGCAACGTGCGCAGCAGAGTGGAAGATGTGGGCCGAGACGGCCAAGTTCAAATGTACGGCCAAGTTCTAGTGTACGGCCGAGTTAAAAGTTAAAGTGTAATGCTGTACCTATTTTCCTTACTGCCGTTGACATATTTATGCTGAGAAAAAGTGAAGCTGTGAATAATTGTTATATATCCAAGAAGGATACTTTTCTCTGGTGCTAGCATGTGCTGAATTACTTGGTTTAATGTGAATAAAAAGGCTACGGTGTGACCACATACCTTGATTCTGAGAGTTCTTGGACGTAGCGGGGCGGTAAGGTGATGTAATTTGGGGAGGAGGGAATGTCACGTTGTGCGCTTACTATGAGCAGGCGCCCCCCGCGCCTAGCGGAGGGGCGCCCTTAGTAGCGCCACGGGGCTGAGCCTCCTCCGGGGTCTGGCCATGAGAAGAGGGGCTGGATAAAGATGGGCTGGCCTATTGATGTCATCGGGATGAAACGAAAATCAGTAGGTAATTTAAGGGTGGGCTCTGGGAGTTTCGTTCTCTTTGTCTCCTCGGACCACAGCAGGACCACAGGAGCGTCGTCGACCACCCACCCACCCGGCATAACAGCAAGGCTTCTCAGAAGCGGGGCGGATCGTTGACAGTTTACAACAAAGGGATGCACAACAATGGAGGTGCAGCCATTACATGGACCACAGGAAGGGGTAGATTACACGTGTGCACTGGGTAGGCGGGGAGGAGGGACAGACCTACCGGTGGTCCTGCACTCTACTGCCCTAACCCACAATGTACGGACTGACTACAATTTTGGGGAGGCTGGCGGTGTTCAGGTACCCCGGTGGGCCGGTGCGGTATGCGGTGCCCAGGTTGTCGAGTAATGCCACTGTTGGCTGTAGCGCGTTGGAGCCGTCCGACGCAACGTGCGCAGCAGAGTGGAAGATGTGGGCCGAGACGGCCAAGTTCAAATGTACGGCCAAGTTCTAGTGTACGGCCGAGTTAAAAGTTAAAGTGTAATGCTGTACCTATTTTCCTTACTGCCGTTGACATATTTATGCTGAGAAAAAGTGAAGCTGTGAATAATTGTTATATATCCAAGAAGGATACTTTTCTCTGGTGCTAGCATGTGCTGAATTACTTGGTTTAATGTGAATAAAAAGGCTACGGCGTGACCACATACCTTGATTCTGAGAGTTCTTGGACGTAGCGGGGCGGTAAGGTGATGTAATTTGGGGAGGAGGGAATGTCACGTTGTGCGCTTACTATGAGCAGGCGCCCCCCGCGCCTAGCGGAGGGGCGCCCTTAGTAGCGCCACGGGGCTGAGCCTCCTCCGGGGTCTGGCCATGAGAAGAGGGGCTGGATAAAGATGGGCTGGACTATTGATGTCATCGGGATGAAACGAAAATCAGTAGGTAATTTAAGGGTGGGCTCTGGGAGTTTTGTTCTCTTTGTCTCCTCGGACCACAGCAGGACCACAGGAGCGTCGTCGACCACCCACCCACCCGGCATAACAGCAAGGCTTCTCAGAAGCAGGGCGGATCGTTGACAGTTTACAACAAAGGGATGCACAACAATGGAGGTGCAGCCATTACATGGACCACAGGAAGGGGTAGATTACACGTGTGCACTGGGTAGGCGGGGAGGAGGGACAGACCTACCGGTGGTCCTGCACTCTACTGCCCTAACCCACAATGTACGGACTGACTACAATTTTGGGGAGGCTGGCGGTGTTCAGGTACCCCGGTGGGCCGGTGCGGTATGCGGTGCCCAGGTTGTCGAGTAATGCCACTGTTGGCTGTAGCGCGTTGGAGCTGACCGGCGCAACGTGCGCAGCAGAGTGGAAGATGTGGGCCGAGACGGCCAAGTTCAAATGTACGGCCAAGTTCTAGTGTACGGCCGAGTTAAAAGTTAAAGTGTAATGCTGTACCTATTTTCCTTACTGCCGTTGACATGTTTATGCTGAGAGAAAGTGAAGCTGTGAATAATTGTTATATATCCAAGAAGGATACTTTTCTCTGGTGATAGCATGTGCTGAATTACTTGGTTTGATGTGAATAAAAAGGCTACGCCGTGACCACATACCTTGATTCTGAGAGTTCTTGGGCGTAGCGGGGCGGTAAGGTGATGTAATTTGGGGAGGAGGGAATGTCACGTTGTGCGCTTACTATGCAGTTGACAGATTTTTAGGTCGAGCCTAGCAGCGCATGTGCTTCTGCTAGACCAGCTGTAAACAATAAAACTACTCTATTTCCACCCCTGCTTACCATTGGTTCACTCTAGCGTTGCTCTTCATTGCAGCCTCCTGTCTAGTCCTGCAGCCCATACCTCACTTCCTTTCAAGACACAGGAGCACCGGTAAAGTACAGTCTACTTACGCTTAACTTTTTTATCTCCCTGTTTGTGAGAACTTCTTTTTTTATTGATGCTTTCATTCCATTTGTTTTGCCGTACGCATTAATGTAGGTTCCCCTTGATGTTGTCGTTTTATTTATTGTTTTCGCCCACTCGAGTTTCTTTTTTTTACCGTCTTAATTAATGGCGGCAGCGCTTTCTTGTTTTTTTTTTTCAGTTTTAGTTAGCGCGTGTGTAGAGCTAGAGCTGACTCCAGCTCACTGGGAAGATAATGTCCAGGTCTGGGATTGTGCATTTCAAAGAATGTGCTTTATTATTTGCTGTCTTGACTCTCTGCAAATGCACAAGCTGGAGCAACACACCTGATTGCAAGTAATTGCCAAAGCATAGCTCAGGGCTGGATTCTACGTTCCCTATTCAATCCGAAGTGCTTAGAAGAAAAGCTTCCTCGCACGCACCTCTATTTATTTCAATAAAAAAAGGTTACTGCGGTACAATACTGCATCCGGTGGAGATCTGTGTGCGACAATTGTAATATTCTGGGTCCGCTCCCCCTTTTGTCCTTTTCCAAGGATTAAAAAATGAGTTTCATTAATTCGGTGTGATAAATCGTAGTACACGTCCAGAAAATGCGGTTTGTAGAGTAGGTATTCATGTTACAACATTATTGATGTCTCAAGCCAATGATAGGACAGACGGGGTACAGCAACTATGAGACGTTCACGTAACGGTGACAAACTGTAAGGCACACACCGTTTTCATCCATTGTCAACTAGGATGACCAGGCGTCCCGGATTTGCCCGGACAGTCCCAGCAGATTTCAGGAAATTCAGCTCATGTCCCGGTTTCTAGAGAGGGTTGACTGAAAACGGTCGGAGGTATCTGTTTATGTTTTGCAAAGCAGAGATATTTAGCAGCTGTTATAAGAAAGTAATTTAATTAACAGGGGTGATACTGGCTTTAAAAATTGATTTTATTTATGTTCTTACAGCCTCGTCTGTAATTCTCTGCTAAGGAGCACTGTCATTATGTGCGCTAGGTTGAAATAAAATTGTAGTCCTTCTTCTATTTTTAGGAAATGTCCTGGTTTTTGGCTTTAAAATTCTGGTCACCCTATTGTCAACCCAGTCACAAAGTGTATCTGTATTGTTCCCTCGGAAAAAGATTGCAATGAATGGCCTTGAACCTGCAACCCACGAGGCATCCATAAAATTAAACAAGCATTTGCAAGAGTTTCAGCTATTGGCATTGTAAACGACAATGCCTTTTACTTATGTGTTTTGAAAACCTGCTGCACAGGTTACCCACTGTAGGTCAGTTCACCTCCGAAGTTATATATTTCACAAATGTGGTGCATTAGCTCAGTCAGAGCTGAATCTGAGATCTGTGTGTAACTTGGTGGTCACAGGCTGAAACCTGAGCTGGAAGCAGCCTTTCATCCTTCTGAGTTCAATAAAATGACCTATTTTGAGATGGGTGAAAATAGCACCTTGTATATACACTGTCTGAACCCATGCAGCTAGGGCAATGGATTTCACCCATGTCCGCAAGGACTCAGCACTAGTGGGGCACAGAGCCTGGTGGGGTAAGTATAGATATTGTCTATTGTCACCTGTGGGTTTTAGGTTCGAAACCTCGTTCTCGCAATTTAGCATTCTGCATTTCTCTTGGTGTACAAGCACCATTAAAGTGGCACAAAGCATTGGCTGGCAAAGTGTGTTTTTCAGCATCATGGGTGAAACAAGTTACTATTGCCAAAGACAGTGGTATTTATTTGATCAAGTTTATGCATTCAAACGTATGAATTGCAAATTAACTCACTGGCCTATCTTTCTGGTTTTAACCATCTCCTGGCAGGTTGGGCAGGGCCGGGTGCCCTCTGGACTGGATGCTGTTCCTGCTGCGACATCTATACCCCTCTGTGGGTCGCAGTCGTTTGCTAGGATGGCACTGGAATATTGTAATTTCAGAGCCAGAGTCAGGAAGTTGCGAGCCCCCTGCTTCTTAGCGGAAATGACATTCCATATCATAACTGCTGTGGAGTGGACAGAAATGCAAAGAGGGTTTGCACCTCTTTTGCAAAGGAAAAAGGACCCAATGTCAGAGCCATGCTGGTCCATCTGGGCTGTAGCTGGGGATTTTGTTTTTTGATAAACAGTCAATGTTCTTTCTAAAAGAATTGCAATCGTATATTAATGTTCATGCTGTTAGAGATAATGCAAATAACCTTTGCCCTCAATTGTCAAGCACCGCTACCTCAGTTAACTGACACATCCACAGAGCTCAGACGATGCACCTCTTTGCTGATAGATCATTCCCTTCTCACTATTATAACATCCACATATCTTTCGCATTGCAGTTATTTACCAAAGCCATCATACATTGCTGTCTCAGTGCTGAAACATCCACAGAGATCACACAAAGCATCTATTTCTAGACTTTTCTTGGCACTTTTGTCCCAATACTGAAAGACTCACTGAGCTCACACAATGCACCTTGTTCTTCTGTACTATGACATGCATGGAACTCTCACAAGCAGTGCTTAATTTGCGCTGGTGTTTGCTGGTTTTCAGCACTGGCACATATGTCTTGACACCATCACATATTTATAACAGTCTACCACATGGTGGCCCTGTCTACCTATTTGTAAACAACCGCAGACGATTTAACAATACAAACTAAATACAAAATAATTTCAGCACCTCCAAGCCATTTCTACATCTATGGATGGCCAGGAACAGTCCATATTGACCTGTTTGCATCGGCATGATGGTTAACAGGCAGCATTGGTGCTCACATTTGGCAGCTCTGGCAGGGAGAGTGGGTGGTGAAAGCAGCGGTGGCCTCCGGAGAAATATCTTGGGCTCTAGCATTAATTTTTCCACAAATTAAATAGTGCTCACAAGGGACCTCTTTCTGGACCGGTCACATACTTTTATCTGCGATCCGAATCTTTAGACATTCACAAAACTCAGTGCACTGACACCACCGCTTTTTGTGACTATCACAGGACATGGACAGTAGTCCTACACAAGCAATAGGGGGCACGTTTGGTGCACCCGTTCAGCTCAAAGAAAAGGTTCTTAACCTCACTTTTGCCTTGTCCGGATTTACGCCTCTGTGCACATGCTAGATTACCATAATTTCAGGGAAAATAAAAAGTCAGAAAATCCGATTCACACACAGTTAGCCTCTAAGGGCAAGGGTATATGCCTGTATACAATGCAGGAGACATTCCTGTTACAACAAATGCACATAAATAACTTTCATTTAAATGTGTCACTTGTAGTTCTGAAACGTATACCCCTCCACAAGAAATAGATAGTTGAGAAGTTGTAACAAGTCTAGGCCTTAACGCAACTGGCCCTACAATAGCAATTTTTTGGTTGAGCCTGGCCAGCGCATTCGCTGCTCTGCGAGGCATGCTGTATTCGAGTATGGACTTGAAGTTCCGCCTACTCTCCGCCCGTATTTTTCATTAACTTGTATCGTTGTCCTTTGTAAATGCTGGCTTCTGATTCGTTAATAGGCTTGTTAGTCCCTCCTTAGTACCACTGTGTCTTAATTTGTAACCTCCCATGAGGACTGACCCTTTTACTTCTTTGTTAAATGGTATGTTTTATTTTGTCTGTAAGCACTATTTTCTTTAATCAGTTTTGTCCTACTGCAGGCACGACATGCTTTCCTGCCCCATACGCGCTTTCACTTTCCAACCAGCCCGGGACAATGGCGGCCGCTTCATTGCAATGCTATAGGTCTCGCATTTACGAGAGTTCCAGCTATTGGCATTTTAACCCCTTAACCGCGGCGCAAATTCTCCTGCAGTGCGGGAGAATTAAAGAGTGGGCGGGGCTGCGTCGGCCAACGGACGTGCGCAGCACCAGGGTGGTAGTGCTTGCGTTGGCCGTTGGCCGACGCCAGCACCGAACGGGTTAAATGACAATGCCTTTTATTTATGTGTTAATTTTCAAAACAGATAAATTAAAGGGATTGTCACTTACAATGCAAATAGCATAAACTCTCAGAAATGCCAGACCTATTGCATTGCAAATGCTTGTTATTTTATGTAGATAAGTAAGTGGGTTACTACTTTTGACAAAGAGATCATTTTATTGCTTGCAGTGCATAAATTGCAATCCTTCTAATATAGCACAGTGAGCTATGAAGCGGCATCAAACTGCAAGGCAGGGGTTTAGAACCTTATTGGTTTTTCTCAATTTGTTGTTATTATAAGGCTGCTTAAAAGGGTTTCTTCAGGTAGTAATAAAGTTTTACTAGTACAGACAACCCCAAGCACTGTGTTACGTTTTAAATTCTGACTTTGTGTGTCTCCCTGCCATTCACTCTTAACATATAATCCCTACCAGCAAAGATGATGTGTGACTCCTACATCTTGAAACCCTCATTGTCTTTTCTAACACCCTGTTCCTTGATTTACACAATTGTATTATTTATTTTCAATGTATAATGTATAATGTTTGTGTATGGTGTAGAGTGCTCAGAGACCTTACATGGGATGAGTAGTGCTATAATAAAATAAAATACATTAGTAAGTGATATTTAAATTGTTTTTTGTGTAAATACTCACACAGACCAATAGATCTTATATTCTTACAGTGCATGCATATCTATTATATACAGGGATTGAACAAAATAAAAAGCTTGCACCCAATCCTAATTTCAATTAAGTATTCATGAAGTGATAACTAGCTGTGTTTCCCATCATTGCATTGGCACCTCGGGGATAGGCTCCAAATAGCTCCCAGCCCAGACTATACTCGAGCAAAAGGATTTCTTGTGGCCCTTTTAATTTGGCTTTTGTTTTGAGCCCAGCTGGAATTTAAAATATGAAAGCCCCCTCACCGCCTGCACGGTGCTGCTCCGAACAGAATGCACATAATGTGCAGGTGTGCTGAATTGTTTTACGGTCTTGGCAAATTACAACAGGACAAATTCAGTATATTTCACTGGGACCAGACGGATCCCCAATCCGCCTCAGTAATAGCTGCCGGATCCGGGATCTGTCTGGATCCCCCTTTATTCCAGCACTGATCATGCAATTCCTGGGAGAGCATGTGATCTTCATTCTGCTCTCTTGAAGTCCATCTCATTCTTTCACAGTAAGGACACTAGTGTGTGTGCCACTCTCTGCACCATTGTGGGGTTAGATGTTGTATGCCAGTGAAATTGAACCCAAATAATTGCATCATTCCAGTTCCTTTAAGGCCAGTCATGATAATGGACTGTGTGTATCATCATAGCTCTTCCCCAGCCTTTCATCGGACTGTTACAGTTTTTTCTTGAGCACCCTGTTCCTCTTTGTAGTGTAGGGGTCATCACACAAGAAAGAAAGTTGTCTGGAAACACAGATCCAATTTCCGGATGAAAGATAAATCCAGTTCTTTATTAATAATGGACCCACGACCAACCGAGCTCCTCTCCAGCTCCAGAGCAGCAGGCAACTGCCAGACTGGTCCGAACTCGAGCCAGACAGTCACCCGGTCAGTCCGGGTTTCAAACAGAATCATAGGAACAATAGAACATTTAAAAAAAAACATCCGATAGAGCATGAATAAAGAAAAAGAAAAACAATCATTGGCAAGTACAATACTAGCCCATACCACATCACACCCCTTCCTTACACTGCAAAACAAAATCAAGTGAGAATATAATCATGCAACCTAGTAGGCAGTTTGATAGCTTGCTGGCTGCGAGAAGATAAACCCTCCTCACATGATCTGCTCTGAATAAGTGATGCCTGAAGCCTAGGTTCAGTTGGAGCAGTTTTGCCATCTGTAACTCTAACATCAGACTCTGAGCAACATGCTTCGCATCCAACATTGGGTGAAGGAACACTCAAATCAGTAACTCCAGATGAACAGTGATCTCGAATAACAGGAGCCAACATGGCCCCACAATCAACTTCATAGTCCAGCTCTGAATCATCCTCATCAACTCTGTTAGCATACATGCGCTTGAATATGTCCACTTGACTCTCCTTCAACCGGACAACACGATCTTTGTTCCACCAACCTCTCCCATCCAATAAAATAGACGGTTTACTAACCCTAATCACTTGTACTGGTAGAGAAAACTTGGATTGTCCTTTGCAAACTCTGTACGATTTCTTGATCAGGGCCCAATCATTAACTGCCAAATTCACTTTTTTGACTCCAGTCCTGCCCTCATACTGATTTTTCTGCAATAGTTGTTTAGCAACCACCCTGTCTCTAATGCTTTGGTCCTCTTCTCTCACACTCCTTCTTTTAGCTAATTTAGACCCAGCTGCAAAATTTGAAAACCACTTTGGTATAAGCTTCGACCTGGCTTCTCTGTCTCTGAGTGCTTTGAATGGAGTGACTCCTGTGGTGGAATGAGGAGTTGTGAGATATGCCCAAACCTTTTCCTGCAAAATGATAGCGACTTCAATGTTAGCCGCTATGGCAGTCTGTATCCCTTCTTTTAAAAGTCGGTTGGCCCTCTCAACTAATCCATTAGAGGTTGGACTGTATAATGCCACCTGGCAGTGTTTGATCTCAAACCTTTCCATAAAATTCGCCATCTGTCTAGAATAGAAGAACAAGACATTGTCTGTAACTATATAGCTAGGTGCGCCTTCAGCCTTAAAAATATTTTCAAGAAAAGTAATCACTGTGGAGGAGGTGGCTGCCTCTACAAATGAGTAATACAACCAGTTCGAAAAATAGATAATGGCTACTAACAGATACCTCTTGTAACAGTGGGAGGGCAGGAGCATGTACCAGGAGCTTATGAGCACGGCACACTAGTGAGCGCCATGCTACTATAGTGCTTTGTACCAGGTTTATTGCGGATCGTGGGATACCTTGTCTTTTTTGTGGTATGAGAGCAGCTAATGGAGTCGGATATATGTCATCTGTTTCTATAGCTAAAATCTAAAGCAGTTTTCTCTCATACTGTTTCAGGAAATGGAACTGGAACTGGAAATAATGGCTTTCTAGTCAACTTCCAATGTTTGTCCGAGACAACACATTGGGGACACTCTCCAACAAAACTGGACACTTGTCTATCCAAACCTGGCCACCAATAAATTTGTGTTAACTTCTTACAGGTAGCTGATATTCCCATATGTCCCTCATGAGCAATGCCAATAATTCTCTCTCTGAGTTGGGCTGGAGAAACAAACAAACAAACAATTTCTAATACAAATCCCATTCTCAAATGACAATTCTTCAGAAATTTGGGCAAAACTCCTAAATTCTTACTCAAGACATCATCCCCAGCCATAGCTGCAGACCACTCGTCTTGAGTCACACTCCCTTTGCAAGCAGACACAGCATCAACAAGACCAACAACACAATCCTTGTCAAACTCTTCAACACAATCACCATCATAAGGAAGAGGAAGACGGGATAAACAGTTAGCCCGAATATTCTTCCCCCCTTGAATATAATTAACCACCAAGTCGAACTCCTGTAATTTAGACAACAATCGTACCAAATGTGCAGAGGCCTTGCCCAAACCGTTTCCAGCCAACAAGAATAGCAGAGGCTTATGGTCAGTAGATATTTCACAGGATTTGCCCCAAATATATGTCTTGAATTTTTGCACAGCCCATACTATTCCCAACACTTCTCTTTCTATAGTACTGTAATTGCTTTCAGCACCAGACAAAGCTCTAGAGGCAAATGCAATGGTGTTCTCGTGACCCTCCACCCACTGAACAAAAATGGCTCCAAGTCCCTTAAGACTGGCATCCACTGTAATAAAAGATTTACCGTTAGAGACAAATGGTCGCAAAGTGGGAGCATTGACTACCAACAATTTCACCTTTTTAAAAATGACATCAACAGAGTCATTCCAGTCGAACTTCACCCCTTTCCTAAGGAGAGATCTCAAGGGCTGCACCATCAGAGCATAACCTGGCACGAATCTGGCGTAATACTTACAGAGACCAAGAAATGAATGTAGGGCATCCTTGTCAGAAAGAGGAGGAGCATCCGTGATGGCCTCTACATTACAAAACTTAGGCTTAATTCTCTTTTTGGAAATGAGATGCTCTAAGTATTCACCTTTTGTACTAGAAGCTTGCATTTACTCGGTTTTACAGTCATTCCTCTGGTTTGTAGTATATCCAAAACCCTTGTGCAATACCTGTATGTACTTGTTTCTGCTCTCTGTAAAAATTAAGATATCGTCCTGAAAAGCCTACACATGCGGCATATCACCAAACAGTCCATCCATCAACTTTTGAAAAACACTTGCCATGGATGCAAGTCCAAATGGCAACCTCAAATATTTGAATGCGACAAATGGAGTCACAACCGCTGTGAGTGACTGTGACTCTTCAGAGAGCTGAATCTGGTGATACGCAGAATGCAATCAATTGTTGAAAAATACTTTGAATCGCCAATGTTAGCAAGCATTTCTTGAATATGTGGGAGAGGATGACAATCATCCAAGATGTTTTGGTTGAGAGACCTCAAATCCACACATAACCTGAGGTCCCCAGTCTTCTTCTTAGTCAAAATGACTGGAAAAACCCATTCTGATGCACCAATGGGTGCAATGATCCCTTCAGCCTTCAGTTTCTCCAAAAGTACTTTCATGTCCTCCCTTATACAGAGCGGCACTTGCCTGACCTTGTGCACAACAGGCAAGGCCTCTTTCTTGAGCTTTATGCAATGCTCAAAACCCAGTACTGTCCCCACAACATCCTTAAACATTCCAGGGTATGACGCAACCATTCTATTCACAACATCACTCTCCACATCCAGTGATAATAAATCAATAGATGCCACTCCCAGCACAATGGGAGGATCTTGCCCTGGGCGTAAAACAATACCCAAACTGGCAAGATCCTTCCAACCCACTATATCTCTACCGTTCACAGCCACATACACCTTTGTTCTGATGGACATTTCCAAACACACTACAGTAGACCAAACAAATCCCAGCAGATCTATATCTTGTTCCCCAAAGGCTTTGGGTTTGATGTCAGGAGCAGACAAGATTGTTTCTGTTTGCCACAAATTGTAAAAGGTACGATCCGCTAGGTTGTGACAGGCGCTCCCTAATCCACCATTACTGTGATCCCCTTTCCATCAATAATGACATCAACAATGGGCCCTTTGACTTTCTTCCCTGGTAACACAAGAGATATCTGGTGTGTCCACAGTTAACAACACATTAGAAAATGTGTTGCTACAATCCTGCACCTCACACTCAGGATCATCCACACTCACATTGCTTATTTTAACCTTACTAAAGTTGTTGCCAACACCAGTCACCCCCTACAGACTCCTTGAAAATGGCCCATCTTGCGACAATGATTACACTTCCTACCAATCACAGGGCAAGATGGATTATCCCCTGTGTGATTCTTTGAACCACAGCAAAAACAAACTAGTTGTTCACATCCTGGCTGGTTTCTCTGATATTTCTTCTCACTCAACTGTTTGCCACTGACCGCACAAACTACATCCTTATCTACCACAGAGTTAACTGACAGTTGGGATTGGGAAACATGATTTGACAGTACTTTGGAAGTAACTATCGATCTCTCAATGCTTTTTGCAACATCAATCATCTCAGCTAGTGTGGGATTACGACAAGTGAGCAATCGCTCTTGTATTTTTTGGGAGAAGCAATAAAAAACAAACTGGTCCCAAATGTATGTGTCAACATTTGCACCAAACTCACACTTTTCTGCCAAAACCGGTAACCTAGCAATATAATCTTCTGCAGACTCATCACAAGACCTCTTACACATCGCAAAATTAAATCTCTCAAATAAAACACTAGATGCGTCTGAGTATTGCTTCCTCATCTGCTCCCTTGCTTCCAGGTAAAAGTTCTGTCGTGTAGCTCCTAGGAATAACCAGGACCTGAGCGTTTTGGATGACATAAACTGAGGGCTTGGTTTCCACACCGCTTCCGGACACCCCCACAGGATATGTCAGCCGTTAGACCAGCTAGCTCTACTGTGCCGCTACCACCCCCCTGTATCCTACAGTGGTGTAGGTAGTTTCTGTCAACCACTGAATATGACAACCCTGATTCCTCAGGGATTGTGGAAAACAGTACAGTACTTTTTGCTCAGTCACATCTGCTTACTTATTCTCAATAAATACACTGGATGGCGTTTAAGACATTTCAATAAGTATTTATTGGCCCAGCGTCAGTCTTGTGTAAAACATATTTGCTGCGACAATCAGGAGACAGAAGCATACAAAAAAAATTGCAAGTACTAATATAGTAAACAGTAGATACACTTCTACCATAGTGCTAAGAAGATGAACATATACAGTTCAGATAAAACAGTAGCATTTGCATACTCCTATAATGCGCGCCCTACGTAATTTGCCTAAATGTACCTAGCCTAGATATGTAGGTGTAGCATGTATATGTGCATATGTGTATGTAGCCAAGAATCCCCTATGGAAGCTCCAACCCCCTCACCTTATGGTAGAGAACAAAGGACCCCGTCTCTGCTCCGAGGATGACACCCCGCAAGGGATGTCAGACTGCTGCATGTCGAAGATTCAGGATGCAGGACCCCATGTCAGCGTGGAAGGAATTCTCCTCTAATTTGTAGGGGGGAATGAGGGTCTTATATACTAGAGTGGAGACTCCAGGGTTTCTTCTAGAATTGATATGTTTTGAAAACAATCATAGATGTTTTGAACACAATAAATGTTTTTCCAAACAAATGCGATCATGCACAGCGGGCTGTTGGCCAAGGATTAAAAAAGTGGTAACCCTTATACAGAATATATTTTACAGTGCCTGAGGACATGTTGATGTACGCCAGGTACAGGGATTATGATAAGAGCCTGGTGTCTAAGAGACAGGAGCAAGCTACTAGGTAAAAGGTCACCCGTTTAGAACCGTTATTGTCACTTGGATGGGACAATGTATGTAAATAGGGGGTAAACATGACAGGACTATCCTAAAGGACATGACAGTTCCAAGGGGTATCTTCAGTCACCGGCGCAGGAAAGCGAGGAAGGTTATCAAAAACCCTCTGACCAGCCAGCCCCAGGTGGTTAAACAATAAAGCCATTTTCCTGGAAGGTGAGTACCCATCCGCATCAATAGCAGCCAAGTAGTTTTTGAAAATACGAAGCCACTCCAACCATTTGATTTTAGGTTTTCCAGCTTTTTGCAAGAATGGTAGTGGTTGAATGACTCCGTGACTGCTGGCCCTAATTCAGAATAAAATGTGAAGCTGAACAAACAGGATACCTTTGTAGACAGCCAAGAAGCAGTACAGAAGGAAATAAATGTTACCTGGTTAACCCCTTCTGTGCTCATGACGGCCGGGAGCCGTCATGACACACAGTGGGCGTGTGCTCATGACGGCTCCCGGCCGTCATGGCACCCACCCACGGGGGAAGCGCTGGCGCTCCCCCCGTGGGACGCCGATCTTAGCGATTCCACTGGGGAAGGCAGGGGAAGCCCTTCCCCTGCCTCCCTCCGCCCCCCCTCCACGTCATCAATGACGTCAGCGCGCGAGGCGCGCTGACGTCATAGGAGGTTTCCCTTTGTTTCCCGACGCGCAGGAAGTCATTTGCTTCCAGCGCGTCGGGGAACAAACAGGTAAGTTTTGTCTCTGAGGAGGGGGGGATTTCACCAAAAGAGGCATCGGGGGAAAGGAAAGGGTTTTCCTTTCCCCTGATGCTTCTTTTGTGCATGCCTGCTGCACGATTGTGCGATCGTGCAGCAGGAATGCCCACTAGAGCCAGGGATTGTTTTTTTTTTTTTTTAAACTGCAATTGATTTACTGTTTGGGGGAGCGGCCCCTTAGGCAAGGGTCGCTCCCCTTATTGGGGGCATGAGTAATTGGCTTTGTCTGCCCCCCCTAGGGGGGCAGATTTATGAATATTATTTTTAAAAATTGGCCCACTGGACCACTCGTCCATTTTTTGTGGGGAGTGGCCCCTTGGGCAAGGGTCACTCCCTTTGGGGGCTATGTTTGGGGGGGGCAGATCTTGCCTTTTTTTGTTATCTAGGGCCCACTAGGCCACCAGGGATTTTCTTTTTGGAGAGTGACCCCTTGGGCAAGGGTCGCTCTCCCTTGGGGGCTGTCTCTCCCTATATTTGGCCCACTAGACCACCAGGGATTTGTTTGTGGTGAGTGGCCCCTTGGTCAAGGGTCACTCCCATTATGGGGGCAATATTTTTTGGCTTTGTCTGCCCCTCCAGGGTGCAGATTTTGCCATTTTTTTTTAAAGTGGCCCACTGGACCACCAGGGAATACTTTGTGGGGAGTGGCCCCTTGGGCAAGGGTCACTCCCCTTCGGGGGCTATGTTTTTGGCTGTCTGCCCCCATGGGGGGGGGGGCAGATCTCACCTTTTTTTTTATCTAGGGCCCACTAGGCCACCAGGGAATTGTTTTTGGGAGAGTGACCCCTTGGGCACGGGTTGCTCTCCTTTGGGGGCTGTGTCTCCCCATGTTTGGCCCACTAGACCACCAGGGATTTGTTTGTGGGGAGTGGCCCCTTGGGCAAGGGTCGCTCCCCTTATGGGGGCAATGTTTTTTGGCTTGATTTTGCCATTTTTTTTAAAGTAGCCCACTGGACCACCAGGGAATACTTTGTGGGGAGTGGCCCCTTGGGCAAGGGTCACTCCCCTTCGGGGGCTATGTTTTTGGCTGTCTGCCCCCATTAGGGGGAGGGCAGATCTCGCCTTTTGTTTTATCTAGGGCCCACTAGGCCACCAGGGATTTTTTGGGGGGGGAGAGTGACCCCTTGGGCAAGGGTTGCTCTCCTTTGGGGGCTTCGGCTTGTCATGTTTGGGCCCACTAGACCACCAGGGATTTGTTTGTGGGGAGTGGCCCCTTGGGCAAGGGTCGCTCCCCTTTATGGGAGGATGATTGTGGCCATTTCTGTCCTCTTTGGGTGGCAGATCAGCAGTATGTTTTTTAGGCCCATCTGCCCCCAAGGGGCAGAAGCCACTAGACAACAGGGGTTTTTTAATTTTTGAATTGGGGAGTGGCCTCAAGGGCAAGGGTTGCTCCCCTTTTACAGGGGTGAATATTTTATTTATACTCTTAGGCCCACCTACCCCTTAGCTTAGCTGGTGGATTGTGTGTGGACTGGTGCATTATTTGAATATGTGATTGTAATGGTTTATTTTCTCCTTTTATTCTAGTGTAAAGCTTTTGATTCCTGTTTGCGGTTTCGGCAGTGGTTGTTCTGCAGTTTTGCGTAATTGCATTTATTTGGTAAGAAAAACATTGTTGTTGTGTTTACTCCAAATGAGTATTATTGTCATGCATGAATGAATTTTTTTGTAAGTGGTGTCATAATGGCAGCATATTTGTTAGTGTTCAGAGCATGAAATTCTTTGCGATGTGTTTTGCATTGTCTTATGTGTAATTTTCTTTTTTTCTTTTTAGTGGGATATTGTTGATCCTTACTGTGTCTGTGCAGAGTAGGTGGTGGTGAGTCTAGCTGCTTCTGTCAAGTGAGTGGTATAGTGTTGGAGTATATAGGTCTCTGTGATAAAGCTACATTTTGTTTATTTCTTTTTTTACAAAGGGTTTGTTGTTGTTGACTTGTTTGACAAGTTACCTTTATTAGTAAGCATTATGGCTAGCCGTAGAATGACTGCTCAGCAGGTGGTTGGTATGCTTCTTGAATCTTCCTCTGAGCAGGATTATGAGACTGACAGTGCGTCTGAGGGAGAGGAGGGAGGGGAAGATTCAGGCAGTGAGTTTTCTCTCCACATGGAATCATCGGATGATGAAGGTACTCTCAGTGCGGATGAAGCT
This sequence comes from Calotriton arnoldi, assembly GCA_963921515.1. NCBI lineage: Eukaryota > Metazoa > Chordata > Amphibia > Caudata > Salamandridae > Calotriton > Calotriton arnoldi. Next base: position 716,042 of record CAWUFW010004423.1, read on the forward strand.
ACTCTCGGCGTGGATGAAGCTACTCTCAGTGCGGATGAAGTGCCTGTTTTAGAGGAGGACACTGCTGTGCTGATGGTGCAATAGGCATCTGGATTGCAGCCTGAGGCTGCTAGGCTTCCTACTGGAAGTGCTGGACTCTGGGTTGATCCAAACATGGTGCAGCCGGTGTTGCCTGCCTTTAGAGGTGATGCAGGGTGTAGAGTGGATTGTGAACATTTTTTGCCTATACAGTTTTTTCAGTTGTTTATGGATGATGTATTTTTGGGTGAGATTGTTGAGCAGACTAATGTGTATGCTGAACAGCTTTTGAGGGACAACAGTGCCAGACTTAGGCCCCACTCTAGAGCTACCCGGTGGACTCCCACAAATCTGGAAGAGATGAAGAAGTTTTTGGGTTTGACTTTCTTGATGGGTTTGATAAGGAAGCCGTCCATGGCTTCATATTGGTCTACCAGTCCCTTGATGGCAACGGCCATATTTCCTGCAATTATGACTCGTGATCGGTATTTACTTTTGCTTCGGATGCTGCATTTTGTTGATAATGCTTTGGCGTTGCCACAAGATCACCCTGACTGTGACCGTCTTTTTAAGATTCGGCCTGTTCTTGATCACTTTGTAGATCGATTTTCAGAGATCTATACTCCAGGGAAAGAAATATCTATTGATGAGTCTTTGGTCCTGTTCAAGGGCCGTTTGGTTTTTAGGCAGTACATTCCTAGCAAGAGGGCACGTTATGGAATTAAGCTGTATATGTTGTCTGAGAGTAGGACAGGATATGTTTTTAATTTCCTTGAGTACACTGGTAGGGATTCCACTATTGACCCCCCTGGTTGTCTGTCCACTTTTGGAGTTTCAGAGAAAATTGTGTGGGATCTTGCTAGAGGACTGTTTAACAGAGGCCACCATTTGTACCTTGATAACTTCTACACTGCTGAGCAATTGTTTAAGGAATTGTTCAAAGTGGACACTTTTGCTTGTGGCACAATCCGCTCTAACCGTAAAGGTTATCCAAAAGAGCTTGTTTGCAAAAAACTTCAGAGGGGACAGTGCAGTTCCTTGCGTAGTGATGAACTACTAGCTGTGAAATTTGTGGACTATACAAAGCCACACTGGCTGACTATAAGAGAAAGTTAATTGCGGGAAAAAGTCAGTATTTTACGATGCAAATTGAAGGGTCAGGCACTTCCAGCAAGGAACTTTTTAAGACTATAAAGAACCTAATCTCAGCACCCAAGGACGACACTGCCAACTCTAACCAAGATTTCTGCAACACTCTTGCCCACTTTTTCAAGTCCAAGGTGGACCAAATATACGACCAATTCACTACGCACAGATCAGTCACTAATAATGCAGTACAAGTAGCTGCAGGCAAAGTGTCTTTCTTAGATTTTTCCCCGGCCTGCTCCGAGCAATTAGCTACTCTTCTTTCTTCAACCAAATCAGGATCCCCGGATGATCCTTGTCCCCCCAGGATCCTCAAAAGCATTAGCCACATTATTAGCCCTCTGCTAACTAACGTGTTCAATCAGATGCTATCGCAAGGACACTTTCCCTTCAATATGGAAACAGGCTTGTATTCTGCCTCTTTTAAAAAAAAGCAAATCTAGATATAACTGATCCTGCTAATTACCGTCCTATTGCTAGACTCCCTGTTCCTGCTAAAATTTTCGAGAAACGGCTAAACACTGAACTCTCCACCTTTATTGCGGAAAACGAAATCCTGGATCAGAGTCAGTTTGGTTTCAGAGCAGGTCACAGCACTGAGACGGCTATAATAAAAACCACTGAGGAGATCCGAAAAACACTAGACGGCGGGGGGCGGGGTGAGGCAGCCCTCGTTCTCCTCGACCTGTCCGCGGCATTTGATACCGTGGACCATACGATTCTGGTCAAACGTCTAAAAACCATCGGGATAGGAGGAAGGGCCCTTTCCCTTTTAACGTCATTCCTTTCGGACCGACTACAAACTGTGCAACTGGGCAATTTTAAATCTGCACCCTTCATCCTGCCATGTGGGGTGCCGCAGGGGTCCTCGTTGAGCCCCACGCTTTTTAATATTTGTCCAAGTAAGGACCCTTCTTCCTAGTCAGGGTAAGGGAGTTAGACTCCTAAAATAACCCCTGCTCACCCCCTTGGTAGCTTGGCACGAGCAGTCAGGCTTATTCTAGAGGCAGTGTGTAAAGCATTTGCACATAACCAACAGTAATATAATGTAAGCACTACAAAAGGACACCACACCAGTTTAGAAAAATAACCAATATTTTTATATTCTCAAGACAAGACCAAATACGATAAAAATCCACAATACAAATACTTTAAAAATGTATGCTTGATAAGGTAACTTCTTCTTTGCAGGAATAACACAAAAGCAAAGTTCAGTACGAGTCGGTAGCCCCGTCTGGGTCTACCGCGATGCTGAAATACACAGAGTCCAACAGTTCCAGCCGACCGCGTCGCATATGGGCCAGCAGAGTCGTGAACAGACTCGGTGACAGTACCATTTCTCGTTGTGGCGGGCACGGAGCGTGCGAGCCGGTCGGGCGTTCACGCGGTTGCGGTACAAAGCGGAGCGGTGCAAGGTGCGGTGTCCCTCGATGCGGTGCAGGCAGCGGCTCGATGAGCGTCGTGCAGACGGAGTCGGTGAGTCCAAGGCGTGCGGTGCAGGGCGAGACGGTGTACGAGGCGGTGCTGACAGGTTGCGATGCAGGCGACCAAGCCGGAGTGCGGGAGCTGGCATCGGACAGCGGTGCGAGTCGGAGCGGTGCGTCGCAAACGTGCGAGCGGTGCCCCAAATGCGATGCAGTCACGACTGTTGAGCCAGTTGCAGCAACAGCGTTGGTCTGGTCCGGCTGGCACAGTGAAGCGATGCGATGCGAACTGCGGTGCCCACAGGTCACGGTGCAAGCAGCGGCTCGGTGGCGATGGCGTCGGACGTCGTCTGCCGGTGAGACCAGGGTTGCGGTGCGAGATGCGGACGGTGCGGCCTGCGGTGCAAACAGGACACCGGGCCAGCGATGGAGTCGGTTGACGGAGTCGGTTGCAGTTCCCTTCCTCTGTGGCAACTGAAACAGCGTGCCCAGAAGCGGTACCCAGAGGCTGGTGAAGTCTTTGCAGTCCCTGAGACTTCTTAACAGGAGGCCAGCTCGGTCTCAGGCCCTTGGAGATACTCAGCACAAGTTTGTAGAAAGTTCAGTCCAGTCCTTTCACTGCCCAAGACAGAAGCAGCAACTGCAGGCCAACCCAACAAAGCAGTCACTCAGCAAAGGGGCAGTACTCCTCCTAGCAGCTCTCCAGCTCTTCTTCTTGACAGGTTCCTTGATTCCAGCGAGATCTAAATTCATGGGGTCAGGGCCCCAATATTTATATCCCAAATTCCTTTGTTCTCTGAAGGCAGAGAGGCCTTTGCCTGGCCCAAACCAGTTCTGGTCAGTCTTGGAGCACTTTGTTGACAAGCCTCCGTATTTCCTTTCAGGGTGCAGGCCAGGGACATCAGACGCACCACAGGAGGTGGAGCCAGCATTGTGGAGGGAAGGCCCAGCCTTATTCAGGTCCCAGGTGTACTCCTCCCACCCATCTACATGTAGATCTGGCTATTCAGCCCTGTGCTGACTCACCCTGTCTCCTGGCCTCCCCCAGCCCCTGTCACTCACACTCCAGACAAGGAATACACAACCTAGCAGAGGCACTCGCAGTGCACTTTACTAGGGACTGACACATAGATCAAATAGGCCAATCATGGAAATACCAATCCATACACATTTTATACGGGAGCACTTGCACTTTCCCACTGGACAGCAGTGAGGAAAGTGCGCAGAATCATTACACCAGCAAAAATAGAGTCAAAACCGGGAGGTCATAAAGCAAAAAGTCAGGGGAAATACGCCAAAAGATGCCAAGTCTAACAACTAGCCTCTCTGATTAGAAGTTTTAACCTATGTCCCACCTCTTATGCCGACGACACTCAGCTGGTCATCTCAGCAGTGGACAAGGACATCAACTATTCAACCAAACTTCGTGATTGTATGGTCTCCCTGAGCGACTGGATGGGTAGGCACTGCCTTAAGCTGAACTCAGGAAAAACTGAGGTGGTGCTATTTGGAAACCTCTTCCCCAGTGGTCACCAGTTTGGTGGCCGGACACCACTGGGCACTACTCCTACACCAGTGACCAAGGCTAAGAATTTGGGGGTCATTATAGATGATAAACTCAACATGAAGTCCCAAGTTTCAAAGGTAGTCTCTTCCGCCTTTCTCACTATTAAAATGGTACGGAAAATTCTGCCTTTCATTCCTATAAACACTAGAAAAACAGTGATGACCTCCTTGTGTTATCCAAATTGGATTACTGTAATGGACTGTACATCAACCCTACAATCCAACTTACTCAGAAGGTTGCAGGCAGTACAGAACGCCGCGGCTAGACTGGTCCTGGATGCTCCTAAATATCAGTCTATTAGAGCAGGCATTCAGGAACTACACTGGCTACCAGTCGGCCAGCGGATCAAATTTAAGGCACTTTGCACAGCCTTTAAGGCCCTGCATGGAGAAGGACCACAATTTCTGCTGGACCTCTTCAGCTGGTACTCTCCCAACAGATCGCTTTGTTCAGCCAATGCCTTCCTGATGCTCACCCCCAGAATTAAAAGGACTAATTGGGGGGGAAGGAGTTTCAGTTATAACACTATAAAGGAGTGGAATGCCCTTCCGCTCCCTTTTAGGAAGTCCATTCCTTGTTTGAGTTCAGGAAACTGCTCAAAATATGGCTTTTTAGAAACTAGCTTTTCTGATACAGTTTCTGGAGACCGTGAGCGCCTAGACACCTCCGGGTAGTAGTGCGCGTAATAAATTGTTATAACATAACATAACATGTGTACATGCTGACTACCATCCATGATGAGAGTACTTCAGCTGTGGCTGTTTGGGGTCAGATTCCTGAAGTGCGCAAACCTGTGTGCATTTTAGACTACAATAAGCACATGGGTGGTGTTGATAGAGTAGATCAGAGGTTGGAACCTTACACTGCTATTCGTAAGGCTTACATTTGGTATAAGAAGTTGGCCATCCATCTCTTCAATTTAGCAACTTTCAATGCTTTTGTTGTGTTCAAGGAGTGTTCTCCTGCGTCAAAGTTGACTTTTGTTCAGTTTCAGGAGTCTGTGATAGGCAGCCTTGTTGTTGTGGAACAGGCAAGTGTTCCTAGAGTTGGAGTGGTGGAGGATGTGGCTAGATTGAAAGATCGCCACTTTCCTGATTTAATTCCTCCCACGCCCAAAAAAAACAATCCCTGTAAGAGATGTAGAGTCTGCTTGCGAAGAGGTGTGCGGAAGGAGAGTCGTATGCACTGCGCCGATTGTCCTTCTAATCCTGGGCTGTGTGTGCCCACATATTTCAAATTGTATCACACTCAAAAGAGCTTTTGCGAGCAACCATGAGTCTAATAGTGTACTGCCTGGTCTGTATGGTTTTATATAGTTCAGTTTAACGTTTGGCAATAGAATGATGTCTTCAGTTACTGCTGTTGTTTTTGTAGTTATAGTTTTGTATTTAGTTGCAATTTGTTTGTGTTTTCTTTCTTGTTTAAAAAAATTTATGACGGTTTGCGTGGACTGGCGCTTGACTGGCAGTGTGCGTGGACTAGAGCTTGGCTGGCGGTCTGAGTGGACTGGCGCTTGGCTGGCAGTGAGTGGACTGGAGCTTGGCTGGCGGTGAGTGGACTGGCGCTTGGCTGGTGGTGTGCGTGGATTGGCGCTTGGCTGGCAGTGTGCGTGGATTGGTGCTTGGCTGGCGGTGTGTGTGGATTGGCGCTTGGCTGGCGGTGTGTGTGGATTGATGCTTGGCTGGCGGTGTGTGTGGATTGGCGCTTGGCTGGCGGTGTGCGTGGACTGGTGCTTGGCTGGCGGTGAGTGGACTGGCGCTTGGCTTGCGGTGTGCGTGGATTGGCGCTTGGCTGGCAGTATGTGTGGATTGGCGCTTGGCTGGCAGTGTGTGTGAATTGATGCTTGGCTGGTGGTGTGCGTGGATTGGCGCTTGGCTGGCGGTGTGTGTGGACTGGTGCTTGGCTGGCGGTGAGTGGACTGGCACTTGGCTGGCGGTGTGCGTGGATTGGCGCTTGGCTGGCGGTGTGCGTGGATTGGCGCTTGGATGGCTGTGTGCGTGGACTGGCGCTTGGCTGGCAGAGGGCGTGGATGGGTGCTTGGCTGGCGGTGTGCGTGGACGGGCGCATGACTGGCGGTGTGTGAGTAGTGACTTGCTGCTGGTCACTACACACACTGCTAGCTAAACGCCACTCCACGCAATCCGTGAGCTGGTGTGGTTGCTGTGTCAGGAATGTGGGCGTGTGAAAGTGATGGGCCCTTGAATGGCGCTGTCTGCTGGTGTGAGTGTTGTAATGTGCTGGGCCCGCGGCTGGCGGTGTGAATGGTTTTGTATGTGTCACACGTATGAAAGGTGTATGAATGGCCTGTAAAGCGGTTGGTGCCTTGTCGTGGCTTTACAGCTCACGAGCTGTGAGTCAATAGTTCAGTTTCTCGTCCTTTCATTTATTAACAGTGCATGTCATTTTTGCGAAATCTCTGGTTAATACAACTGTATATACTGAACCATCACTCACCCTCGTGCCAAATCCAACCAGTATGTCTGTGTGCTTGAAGAATAGGTAGTTGTGCAGAAATATTTGTCTTTTCTGTCTTTCTCAAGCAGGGTGTACCTTGTCCCTTTTTGTGAGTGTTGTAATGTGTTGGTTTTGTGCCTGGTGGTGTGAATGGTCTTGTGTGTATCACGTATGAAAGGTGTGTGAATGGCCTGTAAAGCGGTTGGTGCCTTGCCGTGGCTTTACAGCTCACGAGCTGCGAGTCACTGGTTCAGTTTTTTGTCCTTTTAATTATTGACAGTGCATTTCATTTTTGTGAAATCTCTTAATAACATTTTATATACTGAACCATCACTCGCCCTCGTGCCAAATCCAATCAGTATGTGTGTGTGCTTGAGGAATAGATGGCTGTGCAGTAATCTTTGTCTTTTTAGTCTCTCTGCCAAAGTGTACATTCCATCTAAGAATAACCTACCAACTGTAGATATTGTCGTAAACTAAACACCCATGGGAGTACATGGTGATGTCTCTCTTGTGGATACCAACACGTTATCTTACCCACAATGTCCTGCAAACCTCAAAATGTCAGTCACATTTTCCTTGCATTATTGTGCCAAAATTTTCACGCTGCAGAAAGAAACAACAACTTTCCTATCCCCCGCCTTTCTCCAAGTATTCCAACAGGAATGGTACCTCACTCGCGTGGGAGGCCCAAGTACCCGCGACAGGCAAGAGCTCAAAACGTAGTGAGGCGACATCAAAATTGCCTATCACAAAACAACCTGGTTTTGCCAGGGGGGTCACCTGGGTTTTTGGCCCCGTGCTCGGCGGCCAGCTACGGAAACCTACCAAATCCACACATTTCTGAAAACTAGACACCCTGGGGATTCCAGGGAGGTATGGCTTGCGTGGATCCCCTAACGTTTCCTTACCCAGAATCCCCTGCAAACCTCAAATTTAGCTGAAAAAAATCACTTTTTTTGCACATTTTTGTGTGGGAAAGTTGTGACATCACCGGGCTGACACAAATTTCCTACCACCCAGCGTTCCCCCGGGTCTCCTGATAAAAATGGTGCCTCACTCATGTGGGAGGCCCAAGTACCTGCGACAGGCAAGGGCCCAAAACGTATTGAGGCAACATCAAAAGTGCCTATCATAAAATGTTTTGGGCCCTTGCCTGTCGCGTGTACTTGGGCCTCCCACACGAGTGAGGCACCATTTTTATAGGGAGACCCTGGGGAATGCTGGGTGGTAGGAAATTTGTGTCAGCCCGGTGATGCCACAACTTTCCCACACAAAAATGTGTGAAAAAAGTGACTTTTTCAGCAAAATTTGAGGTTTACAGGGGATTCTGGGTAAGGAAACGTTGGGGGATCCACGCAGGCCATACCTCCCTGGAATCCCCGGGGTGTCTAGCTTTCAGAAATGTGTGGGTTTGGTAGGTTCCCCTAGATGGTCGCCGAGCACGGGCCAAAAACAAAGGTGACTCCCTTGCAAAACCAGGTCGTTTGAGATAGGCAATTTTGATGTTGCCTCAATACGTTTTGGGCCCTTGCCTGTCACGGGTACTTGGGCCTCCCACACGAGTGAGGCACCATTTTTATCAGGAGACCCGGGGAACGCTGGGTGGTAGGAAATTTGTGTCAGCCCGGTGATGCCACAACTTTCCCACACAAAAATGTGCGAAAAAAGTGATTTTTTTCAGCTAAATTTGAGGTTTGCAGGGGATTCTGGGTAAGGAAACGTTAGGGGATCCACGCAAGCCATACCTCCCTGGAATCCCCCGGGTGTCTAGTTTTCAGAAATGTGTGGGTTTGGTAGGTTTCCCTAGATGGCCGCCGAGCACGGGGCCAAAAACCCAGGTGACCCTCCTTGCAAAACCAGGTTGTTTTGAGATAGGCAATTTTGATGTTGCCTCAATATGTTTTGGGCCCTTGCCTGTCGCGGGTACTTGGGCCTCCCACACGAGTGAGGCACCATTTGTATCAGGAGACCCGGGGGAACGCTGGGTGGTAGGAAATTTGTGTCAGCCCGGTGATGCCACAAATTTCCCACACAAGAATGTGTGAAAAAAGTGATTTTTTCAGCTAAATTTGAGGTTTGCAGGGGATTCTGGGTAAGGAAATGTTGGGGGATCCACGCAAGCCATACCTCCCTGGAATCCCCCGGGTGTCTAGTTTTCAGAAATGTGTGAGTTTGGTAGGTTTCCCTAAATGTCCGCCGAGCACGGGGCCAAAAACCCAGGTGACCCCCTTTGCAAAACCAGGTTGTTTTGAGATAGGCAATTTTGATGTTGCCTCAATACGTTTTGGGCCTTTGCCTGTCGCGGGTACTTGGGCCTCTCACACGAGTGAGGCACCATTTTTATCGGGAGACCCGGGGGAATGCTGGGTGGTAGGAAATTTGTGTCAGCCCGGTGATGCCACAACTTTCCCACACAAAAATGTGTGAAAAAAGTGATTTTTTCAGCAAAATTTGAGGTTTGCAGGGGATTCTTGGTAAGGAAACGTTGGGGGATCCACGTAAGCCATACCTCCCTGGAATCCCCCGGGTGTCTAGTTTTCAGAAATGTGTGGGTTTGGTACGTTTCCCTAGATGGCCACGGAGCACAGGGCCACAAACCCAGGTGACCCTCCTTGCAAAACCAGGTTGTTTTGAGATAGGCAATTTTGATGTTGCCTCAATACCTTTTGGGCCCTTGCCTGTCGTGGCTACTTGGGCCTCTCACACGAGTGAGGCACCATTTTTATCGGGAGACCCGGGGGAATACTGGGTGGTAGGAAATTTGTCTCAGCCCAGTGATGCCACAACTTTCCCACACAAAAATGTGTGAAAAAAGTGATTTTTAAAGCTAAATTTGAGGTTTGCAGGGGATTCTGGGTAAGGAAACATTGGGGGATCCACGCAAGTCATACCTCCCTGGAATCCCCTGGGTGTCTAGTTTTCAAAAATGTAAAGGTTTGCTAGGTTTCCCTAGGTGCCGGCAGAGCTAGGGTTAAAAAACTACAGCTAGGCACTTTGCCAAAAAAGGGTAATTTTTCACTGTGAAATTGTGGTGTGTCCATATTGCGTTTTGCGCCGTTTCCTGTTGCAGGCACTAGGCCTACCCACACAAGTGAGGTACCATTTTTCTCGGAAGTCTTTGGGAAACGCGGGGTGGGTGGAAATTTGTGGATCCACGCAGATTCCAGAACTTTCCACCACAGAAATGTGAGGAAAATGTGTTTTTTTGACAATTGTTTAGGTTTGGAAGGGATTCTGGGTAACAGAACCTGGTGAGAGCCAGACAAGTCACCCCATCCTGGATTCCCCTGGGTGTCTAGTTTTAAAAAATGTATAGGTTTGATAGGTTTCCCTAAGTGCCGGCAGAGCTAGGGTTCAAAAACTACAGCTAGGCAGTTTGCCAAAAAAGATTCATTTTTCACTGTGAAATTGTGGTGTGTCCACGTTGCGTTTTGCGCCGTTTCCTGTCGCGGGCACTAGGCCTACCCACACAAGTGAGGTACCATTTTTCTCAGAAGACTTTGGGGAACGCGGGGTGGGTGGAAATTTGTGGATCCACGCAGATTCCAGAACTTTCCACCACAGAAAGGTGAGGAAAATGTGTTTTTTTGACAATTGTTTAGGTTTGCAAGGGATTCTGGGTAACAGAACCTGGTGAGAGGCAGTCAAGTCACCCCATATTGGATTCCTCTGGGTGTCTAGTTTTCAAAAATGTATAGGTTTGCTAGGTTTCCCTAGGTGCCGGCAGAGCTAGGGTTCAAAAACTACAGCTAGGCACTTTGCCAAAAAAGGGTCATTTTTCACTGTGAAATTGTGGTGTGTCCACGTTGCGTTTTGCGCCGTTTCCTGTTGCGGGCACTAGGCCTACCCACACAAGTGAGGTACCATTTTTCTCGGAAGACTTTGGGGAACGCGGGGTGGGTGGAAATTTGCGGATCCACGCAGATTCCAGAACTTTCCACCACAGAAATGTCAGGTAAATGTGTTTTTTTTTACAATTTTTTAGGTTTGCAAGGGATTCTGGGTAACAGAACCTGGTGAGAAGCAGTCAAGTCACCCCATCCTGGATTCCCCTGGGTGTCCAGTTTTCAAAAATGTATAGGCTTTCTAGGTTTCCCTAGGTGCCGGCAGAGCTAGGGTTCAAAAACTACAGCTAGACACTTTGCCAAAAAAGGGTCATTTTTCAATGTAAAATTGTGGTGTGTCCACGTCGTGTTTTGCGCCGTTTCCTGTTGCGGGCACTAGGCCTACCCATGCAAATGAGGTACCATTTTTCTCGGAAGACTTTGGGAAACGCGGGGTGGGTAGAAATTTGTGGATCCACGCAGATTTCAGAACTTTCTACCACAGAAATGTGAAGAAAATGTGGTTTTTTTGACAATTGTTTAGGTTTGCAAGGGATTCTGGGTAACAGAACCTGGTGGGAGCCAGTCAAGTCACCCCATCCTGGATTCCCCTGGGTGTCTAGTTTTAAAAAATGTATAGGTTTGCTAGGTTTCCCTAGGTGCCAGCAGAGCTAGGGTTCAAAAACTACAGCTAGGCACTTTGCCAAAAAAGGGTCATTTTTCACTGTGAAATTGTGGTGTGTCCACGTTGCGTTTTGCGCCGTTTCCTGTCGCGGGCACTAGGCCTATCCATGCAAGTGAGGTACCATTTTTCTCGGAAGACTTTGGGGAACGTGGGGTGGGTGGAAATTTGTGGATCCACGCTGATTCCAAAACTTTCCACCACAGAAATGTGAGGAAAATGTGTTTTTTTGACAATTGTTTAGGTTTGCAAGGGATTCTGGGTAACAGAACCTGGTGGGAGCCAGTCAAGTCACCCCATCCTGGATTCCCCTTGGTGTCTACTTTTCAAAAATGTATAGGTTTGCTAGGTTTACCTAGGTGCCGGGAGAGCTAGGGTTCAAAAACTACAGCCAGGCACTTTGCCAAAAAAAGGGTCATTTTTCACGGTGAAATTGTGGTCTGTCCACGTTGCGTTTTGCGCCGTTTCCTGTCGCGGGCACTAGGCCTACCCATGCAAGTGAGGTACCATTTTTCTCGGAAGACTTTGGGGAACGCGGGGTGGGTAGAAATTTGTGGATCCACGCAGATTTCAGAACTTTCCACCACAGAAATATGAGGAAAATGTGGTTTTTTTGACAATTGTTTAGGTTTGCAAGGGATTCTGGGTAACAGAACCTGGTGGGAGCCAGTCAAGTCACCCCATCCTGGATTCCCCTGGGTGTCTACTTTTCAAAAATGTATAGGTTTGCTAGTTTTCCCTAGGTGCCGGCAGAGCTAGGGTTAAAAAACTACAGCTAGGCACTTTGCCAAAAAAGGGTCATTTTTCACTGTGAAATTGTGGTGTGTCCACGTTGCGTTTTGCACCGTTTCCTATTGCGGGCACTAGGCCTACCCACACAAGTGAGGTACCATTTTTCTCAGAAGACTTTGGGGAACGCGGGGTGGGTAGAAATTTGTGGATCCACGCAGATTTCAGAACTTTCCACCACAGAAATGTGAGGAAAATGTGGTTTTTTTGACAATTGTTTAGGTTTGCAAGGGATTCTGGGTAACAGAACCTGGTGGGAGCCAGTCAAGTCACCCCATCCTGGATTCCCTGGGTGTCTACTTTTCAAAAATGTATAGGTTTGCTAGGTTTCCTAGGTGCCGGCAGAGCTAGGGTTCAAAAACTACAGCTAGGCACTTTGCCAAAAAGGGTCATTTTTCACTGTGAAATTGTGGTGTGTCCACGTTGCGTTTTGCGCCGTTTCCTGTCGCGGGCACTAGGCCTACCCATGCAAGTGATTTACCATTTTTATCGGAAGACTTTGGGGAACGCGGGGTGGGTAGAAATTTGTGGATCCACGCAGATTTCAGAACTTTCCACCACAGAAATGTGAAGAAAATGTGTTTTTTTGGACAATTTTTTAGGTTTGCAAGGGATTCTGGGTAACAGAACCTGGTGGGAGCCAGTCAAGTCACCCCATCCTGGATTACCCTGGGTGTCTAGTTTTAAAAAATGTATAGGTTTGCTAGGTTTCCCTAGGTGCCAGCAGAGCTAGGGTTCAAAAACTACAGCTAGGCACTTTGCCAAAAAAGGGTCATTTTTCACTGTGAAATTGTGGTGTGTCGACGTCGCGTTTTGCACCGTTTCCTGTTGCGGGCACTAGGCCTACCCACACAAGTGAGGTACGATTTTTCTCAGAAGACTTTGGGGAACGCGGGGTGGGTGGAAATGTGTGGATCCACGCAGATTCCAGAACTTTCCACCACAGAAATGTGAGGAAAATGTGCTTTTTTTGATAATTTCTTAGGTTTGCAAGGGATTCTGGGTAACAGAACCTGGTGAGAGGCAGTCAAGTCACCCCATCCTGGATTCACTCTGGGTGTCTAGTTTTCAAAAATGTATAGGTTTGCTAGGTTTACCTAGGTGCCGGGAGTGCTAGGGTTCAAAAACTACAGCCAGGCACTTTGCCAAAAAAGGGTCATTTTTCACTGTGAAATTGTGGTGTGTCCACGTTGCGTTTTGCGCCGTTTCCTGTCGCGGGCACTAGGCCTACCCATGCAAGTGAGGTACCATTTTTCTCGGAAGACTTTGGGGAACGCGGGGTGGGTAGAAATTTGTGGATTCACGCAGATTCCAGAACTTTCCACCACAGAAATGTCAGGAAAATGTGTTTTTTTTGACAATTTTTTAGGTTTGCAAGGGATTCTGGGTAACAGAACCTGGTGAGAAGCAGTCAAGTCACCCCATCCTGGATTCCCCTGGGTGTCCAGTTTTCAAAAATGTATAGGCTTTCTAGGTTTCCCTAGGTGCCGGCAGAGCTAGGGTTCAAAAACTACAGCTAGACACTTTGCCAAAAAAGGGTCATTTTTCAATGTGAAATTGTGGTGTGTCCACGTCGCGTTTTGCGCCGTTTCCTGTCTCGGGCACTAGGCCTACCCATGCAAATGAGGTACCATTTTTCTCGGAAGACTTTGGGAAACGCGGGGTGGGTAGAAATTTGTGGATCCACGCAGATTTCAGAACTTTCTACCACAGAAATGTGAAGAAAATGTGGTTTTTTTGACAATTGTTTAGGTTTGCAAGGGATTCTGGGTAACAGAACCTGGTGGGAGCCAGTCAAGTCACCCCATCCTGGATTCCCCTGGGTGTCTAGTTTTAAAAAATGTATAGGTTTGCTAGGTTTCCCTAGGTGCCAGCAGAGCTAGGGTTCAAAAACTACAGCTAGGCACTTTGCCAAAAAAGGGTCATTTTTCACTGTGAAATTGTGGTGTGTCCACGTTGCGTTTTGCACCGTTTCCTGTCGCGGGCACTAGGCCTACCCATGCAAGTGAGGTACCATTTTTCTCGGAAGACGTTGGGGAACGTGGGGTGGGTGGAAATTTGTGGATCCACGCTGATTCCAAAACTTTCCACCACAGAAATGTGAGGAAAATGTGGTTTTTTGACAATTGTTTAGGTTTGCAAGGGATTCTGGGTAACAGAACCTGGTGGGAGCCAGTCAAGTCACCCCATCCTGGATTCCCCTGGGTGTCTACTTTTCAAAAATGTATAGGTTTGCTAGGTTTCCCTAGGTGCCGGCAGAGCTAGGGTTCAAAAACTACAGCTAGGCACTTTGCCAAAAAAGGGTCATTTTTCACTGTGAAATTGTGGTGTGTCCACGTTGCGTTTTGCACCGTTTCCTGTTGCGGGCACTAGGCCTACCCACACAAGTGAGGTACGATTTTTCTCAGAAGACTTTGGGGAACGCGGGGTGGGTGGAAATGTGTGGATCCACGCAGATTCCAGAACTTTCCACCACAGAAATGTGAGGAAAATGTGCTTTTTTTGACAATTTCTTAGGTTTGCAAGGGATTCTGGGTAACAGAACCTGGTGAGAGGCAGTCAAGTCACCCCATCCTGGATTCCCCTGGGTGTCTAGTTTTCAAAAATGTATAGGTTTGCTAGGTTTACCTAGGTGCCGGGAGAGCTAGGGTTCAAAAACTACAGCCAGGCACTTTGCCAAAAAAAGGGTCATTTTTCACGGTGAAATTGTGGTCTGTCCACGTTGCGTTTTGCGCCGTTTCCTGTCGCGGGCACTAGGCCTACCCATGCAAGTGAGGTACCATTTTTCTCGGAAGACTTTGGGGAACGCGGGGTGGGTAGAAATTTGTGGATCCACGCAGATTTCAGAACTTTCCACCACAGAAATATGAGGAAAATGTGGTTTTTTTGACAATTGTTTAGGTTTGCAAGGGATTCTGGGTAACAGAACCTGGTGGGAGCCAGTCAAGTCACCCCATCCTGGATTCCCCTGGGTGTCTACTTTTCAAAAATGTATAGGTTTGCTAGTTTTCCCTAGGTGCCGGCAGAGCTAGGGTTAAAAACTACAGCTAGGCACTTTGCCAAAAAGGGTCATTTTTCACTGTGAAATTGTGGTGTGTCCACGTTGCGTTTTGCACCGTTTCCTATTGCGGGCACTAGGCCTACCCACACAAGTGAGGTACCATTTTTCTCAGAAGACTTTGGGGAACGCGGGGTGGGTAGAAATTTGTGGATCCACGCAGATTTCAGAACTTTCCACCACAGAAATGTGAGGAAAATGTGGTTTTTTTGACAATTGTTTAGGTTTGCAAGGGATTCTGGGTAACAGAACCTGGTGGGAGCCAGTCAAGTCACCCCATCCTGGATTCCCCTGGGTGTCTACTTTTCAAAAATGTATAGGTTTGCTAGGTTTCCCTAGGTGCCGGCAGAGCTAGGGTTCAAAAACTACAGCTAGGCACTTTGCCAAAAAGGGTCATTTTTCACTGTGAAATTGTGGTGTGTCCACGTTGCGTTTGCGCCGTTTCCTGTCGCGGGCACTAGGCCTACCCATGCAAGTGATTTACCATTTTTATCGGAAGACTTTGGGGAACGCGGGGTGGGTAGAAATTTGTGGATCCACGCAGATTTCAGAACTTTCCACCACAGAAATGTGAAGAAAATGTGTTTTTGGACAATTTTTAGGTTTGCAAGGGATTCTGGGTAACAGAACCTGGTGGGAGCCAGTCAAGTCACCCCATCCTGGATTACCCTGGGTGTCTAGTTTTCAAAAATGTATAGGTTTGCTAGGTTTCCCTAGGTGCCAGCAGAGCTAGGGTTCAAAAACTACAGCTAGGCACTCTGCCAAAAAAGGGTCATTTTTCACTGTGAAATTGTGGTGTGTCGACGTCGCGTTTTGCGCCGTTTCCTGTCGCGGGCACTAGGCCTACCTATGCAAGTGAGGTACCATTTTTCTCGGAAGACTTTGGGGAACGCGGGGTGGGTGGAAATTTGTGGATCCACCTAGATTCCAGAACTTTCCACCACAGAAATGTGAGGAAAATGTGGGTTTTTTTACATTTTTTTAGGTTTGCAAGGGATTCTGGGTAACAGAACCTGGTGAGAGGCAGTCAAGTCACCCCATCCTGGATTTCCCTGGGTGTCTAGTTTTCAAAAATGTATAGGTTTGCTAGGTTTCCCTAGGTGCCGACAGAGCTAGGGTTAAAAAACTACAGCTAGGCACTTTGCAAAAAAAGGGTAATTTTTCATTGTGAAAATGTGGTGTGTTCACATTGCGTTTTGAGCCGTTTCCTGTCGTGGGCACTATGCCTACCCACACAAGTGAGGTACCATTTTTATCGGGAGACTTAGGGTAATTCAGATTTGTAAAGCAACTGTTATTGCCTATTGACTTTCAATGCATTTCTGCCTTCCAAATGAAAGACAATATGTAAAAAGAAGTCATTTTGAAAAATGACCGATAATTCTCATGCTAGTATGAGTATTCCCAATTTTGGAAATGTGCAAATATCTACTGTTTCTAAACTCTATATTTTGTTCCCATTTCAGAAATACATAGGTGTCTTTCATACCGATTTTTCCATGTATACATTTTCCCAGAATAATTGCTATATACCCGCTACATAATAAAAAACCATTGCAAGTCGCTGCTCAGTTTTTGGCTCTGGGTTCGTCGGGTTCTTGGTGAACCTACAAGTCCTATATATCCCCACAACCAGTAAAGTCCCGCTGGATGTAACGGTATATTGCTTTCAAAGAGCTGTCATAATTAGAAGAAGTTACAGGTGAAAACGTTGACACAAAAGGATGTTTTTTTCAACTAATTTTCAATTTTTCCTATATTTAACTGTTAGTTTCTATAAAGAAACCTTGAAGGATCTACACAAATGACCCCTTGCTGAATTCAGAATTTTGTCTACTTTACTAAAATGTATAGCTTTCCAGGATCCATTATTGCTTTCATACCCATTTCTACCATTAACTGGAAGGAGGTTGAAAGCACAAAAATAACAAAAATAGGCTATGTCCCAGAAAAATGCCAAAACTGTGTAAAAATATTGGTTTTCTGACAAAAGTCTGTCATTCCCTAAAAGCTGGAAAAATGGTGATTTCAGCCCCACAAACCCTTTTTGATACCATTTGCAGGGAAAAACCCAGACACTTTCATTTGCAGCACTTTTTCCCCATTTTCCCCAACAAAACACCAAAATTTAGCTGTATTTTGGCTAATTTCTGGGTCCCCTCCAGGGGAATCCACAAACCCTGGGTACCTTTAGAACCCCCATGATGTTGGAAGAAAAGGACGTAAATTTGGCGTGGATACCATTTGTGGTCAAAAAGTTACAGGGGCCTAAGCGCAAACAACCCAAATAGCCAAAAAAAGGCTTAGCACAGGGGGGGGGGGGGAAAGGCCTAGCAGCGAAGGGGTTAATGAGCAAAGACACAAACGAAGCAAGTGTGGTGCAGAACGAACGAAGTTATAATACGTTGAGGATTAACTGCAGGCCCCATTGCGCTGCCAAAGTGCAAACCAACACCTCATGATGCATGAAAACACTTGTGAAAAAGGCTTTTACCAGCCGGTGAAACTCTGATCTTCTTGTTCCAATATGGCTGCACGTTGGCGTGACAAATTGACGTCAGCTGGCGCGCGCATTTGTACGTGAACCTTGACGTCGATACAACTCTGCTCTTTTCCTTTGTGAGCGTGAGCGGAGGCTCGCCCTACAGCACATGTCAATAACTTCCCTTGAGGGTCAAGAGCTGCGGCCTGCATGGGGTCACACGCAAAACTTGTGTCGAAGGACAAGAAACCACGGGTCACAGCCAAACACTGACTGCTTCAAGAAGGCAGGTACTCACACAGCTCTATGTTTTAGGCACTGAAGAAGTGCTTCCTTGGAGGCTGTGTCGTCAAATGGTCTGTGGGTCGGGAACGGCAAAAAATTAATTACCCCACTCTTGGTACCAAATGTGGTGTAGGGGTCATCACACAAGAAAGAAAGTAATCTGGAAACGCAGATCCAATTTCCAGATGAAAGATAAATCCAGTTCTTTATTGATAATGGACCCACGAGCAACCAAGCTCCTGTCCAGCTCCATAGCAGCAGGCAACTGCCAGACTGGTCCGAACACGAGCCAGACCGTCACCCGGCCAGTCAGGGTTCCAAACAGAATCAAAGGAACAATAGAACGTCTAAAAGAAAACATCCGATAGTGCATGAATAAAGAAAAAGAAAAACAATCATTGGCAAGTACAGCAATACTAGCCCATACCACACTCTTGTTGTCTTTTCTGTGTCCGAGCTCCCCTTGTTAGTTGCTCTATCCCAGGCCTTTGATGTCACCTGACTCACCAGTTTTCTAAGATTTAAGTCAGAACCATCTTTCTTTGCATCACTTATGTCCCGTCCAATGGCTTCTGAAAGACACAGCTAATCATGGCTGAAGGGGGAGCAGAGATTGTTGCAAGGCTCTACGGAGCATACCCTGAGCCACCTAGCGGCCACTTGCTGACACTGCGGCACCCACTAAGCAGTAGAGCACCCCGCAGAAGCTACTACGTCTCCAGAGGCCCTCGGTATCAGGAAAACTATGGTGGCCTCCCTGAAATCACCAACAGCACCACCCAGTGGCCACAGGACCACACGGCTTCCTGACACACAAGGTGGAAATAGTAAGCGCCGCAGGAAGGCCTGGGTGAACTGACGCCAGCAGCACGTGGAAGAGCCTCCCCTGCACCCACAAGCCAGCTACACCGCTGCGAATACGGAGTGCCGCCTCTGTCCTCACACTGAGCCACAAGAGAGTCTGTGGCCAACCCGCTTTACCACAACCCAAAGGAAAGCAACACATAGACTCAATCAGCAGTGCGAAGGCCCACCCAGACACGCAAGCGCCTGCAATGCCCAGCACGATGAGGTGCACACGTAGGAGTAGCCTCAGCATTTCTATGCCCCAGGACTCCGGCAGTAGAAGGAAGAGCACTGCCTGCCACCCCTGCAAAGCACAGGGAGAGACTGACAAACCCCGCAAGGAGCCGCAAGAAACTCAGAACCAAACACAAGCAGCAACACCAAAGACAGCCACCACCAGCAAGGGTGGAAGACCAGCCAGACAGCAACGTCTCAAGGTAGCTATCCCCACCAACAGCACAAGAAAGACTGGTGCAGAGCGCGCACCACAAGTGGCTGCCCAACGCCACCACCGGAGAGGAGATTGCATCACTCGCTCCTACTGGCGTACAGGCACAACCGCAAGCTACAACACAGGCACACCCAGTGCCAGAAGAGAGCGCCCAAGAAGACGACAGAGGGCACTAAGTCAGATGCGCGCAGAAGGCAGCGCCAGTGAACCTGACAACACGGACAGGCGCCCGGGAGATAGAGACATCTCCACAAAGAAGCATTGCTGAACACAGCACAGAGAGCAACTACGCCTCTACTGCACCAACGAAGCCCCGCAGTGGGCCGAAGACCACACAGAGTGTCCTCCCTCGCACTGCCTCAAGACGGAGTCAGCAGTGACCCACGACAGGCAAGAGAGGAGTTGCACACCCCACGTGGCAGGCCGCCACAGTGACAGGCGCTCCGACAACATGGCGACACATGACCGGACGTCACGTCGCCCAGCAAGCAAGGAGCACGTCACACGAAGTGACCAGTCCCGACAAGCACGCCGGAACAAAGGCAGAAGCAGGTGCCACGACAGCGCCGCCTCGAGGTCCCAGCGCAACACCCTCGAGAAAAGAAGAGTGACAGCCATGTCACACCAAAAGGAAGAAGACTGGACGAACACAGGTGTGGTGAAAAGACCAACAGGAGGAGAAGACCGAGGACTCACACAGCAAGCCAAGAGCACACCCAGACACACCAGACAGCCACCAAGGCGGACCGACGTCCCTGGACACAGCCTCACGGGAGAACCAAGCAAAAGCCGCAGCAAGCGCAATCCGTGTCTCTCCCCAACGCTTCCCCAGGTGACCGTCCATCCCAGAGTGTCGGCAGTCCAAGTCAACGGCATCCCTGCTCCAGGCCGCAGATGCCGTGAGTGGAGATCAGCACCGAGTGTCCCTCTTCACACCGCCTCAAGATGGGGTCGGCAGTGGCCCCCAAGTCATGCAAGAGAAGATCTGCACACTCGCTGTGCCAAGCCGCCACCAAAGATCAATCTCAGCACGACGGAGACACCTGGCAGCTAAGTCCCTCCTAACTTTCAACTCTCCCAGCAAGTCACCACCACCTGTCATTCCGACTCACCACACGGCTGGCCTCCGCCATCATGCCAGCCCTCAGCACAAGCGTCAAACAACATCACTCCTAGAGTACCAATGGACTGGAGTCCCCCCTGGTTGCCACACCAGCCGACAAAAGAAACCAGAGGCTACCTGTGAACCTGGCACACACCTGAACCGCGGCAGCGAAAGCAAGTCTTAACCAAGACCCATCTACCCTTGAGGGTTGTGCGTGAGACTCCTGGGAGGAGTCCCGAGGAGACTGTGGGGCTCCTCGGTCGTCCTGCAGCTACCCCCAGTCGGTACACAAGCAACCCCCAGTGCAGTCTTCCTGCAGTCCCGTAGCAACCCCGACAATGGGCCTCCCCAGGCGGGAGAGCGAGAAGAGACATTGCCCCACCGACAGGTTATCGGTTACAGCCAAGCGGTTCCACAGAGACAATCGATCAGGCAACACTTCCAGGAACTCTCACCAGGGACTCCATCCATCTTCATGACGCAACCCACTATATGAACTGTTAGAATTCACCACAGACCATCCTCGACGTCAGCAGAGCGGAGCCATGCAAGACTGCAAGACACGTCGTCATCTGTGAGCCGACGGTATGCAGTGGACATCTCCAAGCCAGCGGTCGTGTCCTGAGCCCCTCAGGTTAAACTACGAGTGCCCGCCGAGATGGTCCTGCTGCAGGCCGAGTCCCCGGCCCATGTCTGATGTCTTCCCGCCACCTGACTCAGAAGACTGATGGACCCTGTGGTATTTCTGTTAACTGTTTGTTTTGTCCCCACAGGTTTGGACTAAGGTTTTATTTGTTCTTCAATAAAGTTGGGGAGGAATGTAGTGTCCTGCCGGACACGTTCTAGTGTTCGGCAGGAAGCTGTACTCCCAGCCACTCCCTCGAGGGCTGGACACATTGCACCCCCACACCCATCCATCACGGGTGTCACGAGTGGCGTGGCCCCGCTAATAAAAGGGCCCGGGTGCACGTGCTTGTGGCCAGTTACTGTACCATACATCCTGGTGCCTGAGTCCGTTATTCTCATCATGCGGGCCTGAGGCCCGACACCACACTCCCAACCCCGTCCTACCTTCCCAAAAGGTTACCTTTTCCATTACATTTTCCTCCTGGAAGTTCTGGTAATTAGTTTTCATCATGTGTCATGTTATAGAGCTCTTTATCATTTTGTGGTATTTGTATAGCGCCTACTATCCATATATGAGTGCTACAGGACTTATCCACATGGATAGCACGTTACAACACCATCTGGGTGTGTGGTTGGAGATATCTTGTCTTTGCCTTGAGCCTATGTGGGAAGTGTTTGATGAGTACCGAGGCGCACTTATCCTATTAAGGGACGCAGCACTTGGCAGTGTGATGGACGAGGAAGTGTGAGTCCGCACCAAAGCGCTGAAATAGGCGTCCTGAGAGCTGCGTAGGAGCACGAGAGGGAGACTACAGCTTGCTGCTCCGATGTTGCCGAGAACAAAAAGAGCTTAGCTCCAGTTTGAAGTCTACTTCGGCCATCTTGTTTCCTGCCAGTATGGTCTGCCTGCACTTTCTTTTGAACCACTTTTCTATAGCACAGGGGAGGTTTGGCCTATTGTTTTCAGGCAGCTGCGACGAGACAAAGTACGGGTACTGCAGATCTCATGGAAACGTATTTCAGCGTCGACAGTTCTCGAAGTAGGGTGCACGCGGCATGATACCTACACATTTGCCGTAGCCAGCACTTCTGTTAAAATGAAAGACTTATTTTGGAACGGCACAACAAGCTATGCAAATGTATCAGGCGGCTGTCAAGATGTTCTGCAAATGGTGCCAGTTCATTACCCAGCATGGGCAAAGAATGGTGACTAATGAGTTCTGAACGCAAGCATTCATCTTCTCGAGCTAAGGGAACTGGGCACAATATGCCATCACGCAAAGCGCTCCGTGGCTTGCGGGATAATTACATGATTGGACTTTGGAACTTTAGAACAAAGACTCTAATTGGACATTACGCTCTGTGGCCACATAATAAACACTCGGACAATGCGCAGCCACACTTCCCATAGCTCGAACATAATATTATTTTTCCTTGAATAGAATTTGAATGGGTAAACCTGTCATACGCTGGTAATTCGTATTTCATCAGATTGTGGCATTCACTTCTGGACAAATGTTTCTCAAAAGTAAATGCCGCCAAACATCAGGCACGCAATTAGCGGCTCGAAATTGTGAAACTCTTAAAAGCCCACCAAAGATACTGCGCGTCATAGCCTCCTGATGGAGAAAGAGCTCGTGAAACTGTTTGTCTTCATTATAAAAGTTGGATGCTTGAGGCCAGAGAGAACTCCGACGTGCTTCATCAGGGATACCTTTTTCATCTATCTCTCATGCGTTAAATGTGCAATAAAAAGCATACATATTAATGACACTGACTCCCCTTCTTCATAGCGTTGCAGTCTGCATCCTAATGATTTCCCACTCTTTAGCCATTCATGTTCAATATGGTGTGTGCTCTTCCAGTGATATCTGTTGCCAGCACGGATTTTTTCACTTAATTTCCTTTTTAAAGCCAGGTGTGCAATTAATTGGTTATCCAAAAGCATCCTATTGAGTGTTCAGTCATTCACCCAGCTTTGATACAGTCAACAGTTTTCCCTCAGAGCTTCAAGCTATTTTCCAATTAAATGTCAGGCTTTGTGGTTTAAGTGTTGAAACGCGCCCATGCGGGGTTTATGACAAGAGTAGTCGAGCTTCAGATCCAAACATGTATTGTGATGGCATTTGTGTCTGGATGAGAATGGCACACCTATAGTGGCTTTGCATTGACTTTACCACCACTTCGAAGCTAGAGAAGTAGAAGTGCCAGGCCTTTTGTGAGCTGGAGTGCTGTCTTTCTGATGCCATGGCCCAGAACATCAAGGTGCCCTTCTGTGCTGCCTCTCAAGCACTGGAGGTGGGTGGTATGTAGCCATCGCACCGCATTCCTCTATTTGAAGTTACTGATAACTGACTGTGAAGAAGAAGCATAAAGGCATGTGTACATTAAATTATTTTAAAGCACGCATAAACCAGACCTGCCGAATCACACGGTGCCACCGCGTGTCACACAATTTCAGCTCTCGTCACACTGTCACCTGGTGAGGAGCCAATATCGCAGGGTGGGCACACAATTAGCTGGAGAGCCCTGCAGAGAGCAGGTTTCCAGCTAATTGTTTGGGGGTCCTGCTCAGCCAATGTCCACTACGAGGTGCAAAATCTCCCCAGGATATCGGTGGCAGCCTCAAAAGCTTTGATTTTGTTTTCTGGCCGTGGGGTGGGCGAGCAGAAAGGGCTAGGGAGGGTGGTCGTGGGAGGGTAGGGGGGCTTTGAAGCAGTGAATTTGTTAATTTAAAGGTGTTTCAGGCTGGGCTCAGCTCCAAACCACACCCCTTTCAAGGCCCCACCGTCTTCTCACACAAGTGAAAAAAATTCACAAGTTTGCAGGACTGCATAAATGTAAAGTGCCTTAAAGTGGTTTGGGTTTAATACAAGGGGATTAAATAACCGATAATTAGAAGCTGTTCTCCCTGCATTCCAACGCCCCTCCAACAGGCTCTCACAGATTCCAGCCAGAGCAACCTGGAATTCAATTATGATGAAGCAACTGCCCCTGCTGTCAACTGCTACACAGGAGCAGAGGAGTAATAGGTGAGCCACGAATATATGATGTTTTTTCGCACGCGTTTACAACGCCTGCCATAACAACGCGGTCATTACAACGACCGCGTTGTTATTTCGCATACCGTTACAACCCAAGTCTGAACAACGACTTGCGTTAGGGGGCGCTGGATGTTGGAATAGTATAATTTACTATTCCAACTCCAGTCTGTGCGGACAACGTCAAAGTCGTTGTTCGGACTTGCGTTGTAACGGTATGCGAAATAACAACGCAGTCGTTGTAACGACCACGTTGTTATGGCATGCGTTGTTAGGCATGCGTGCTAAACGCTATTTACCGTGAGCCACTCATGAATTGGTCTATCCTCCCTGTCTCAAATGAAAAAAAAAAGTAATGGTCCCCTGCTACCACCCCACCACTCTGAGTCTTTCCTTGCCTCTCCTCCAGAATTTGTGCTCCATCATTTCCAGTGCTGCTCTGAACGGCTCTCAGAGAGTCCAGCCAGAGCAGCTTGGAATTCCTATGTGACATAGCTACAGTGGTGTTGGACCTGGCCCTTTTTGCAGGGCTATCCCCAAACGTTTTGCCTTCTTCCAGTATTCTGACTGACCTGTTTTTGTGGCTTTAGGACTCTGGGCAGTTTACCACTGCAGATCAGTACTAAAGTGCTTATGCTCTCTAGTGCAAATTGTGATTGGTTATCCATGGTTGGCATATTTGATTTACTGGTAAGACCCTAGTAAAGTCCACTGTGTGTTCCCATGGCCTGTACTTCAAATGCTACTAGTGGGCCTGCAACACTAAAGGCCTGCAACCATGTCTCAGACTGCCACTGCAGTGTCTGTGTGTTCAGTTTTGAACTGCCATGTTGACCTGGCAAGTGCACCCACTTAAAAACTGTTGTGAATTCTGGATTCCGCTGGGTGTCTAGTTTTAAAAAATGTATAGGTTTGCTACGTTTCCCTAGGTGCCGGCAGAGCTAGGGTTCAAAATCTACAGCTAGGCACTTTGCAAAAAAAGGGTCCGTTTTCACTGTGGAAATGTGGTGTGTCCACGTTGCGTTTTGGGCTGTTTCCTGTCGCGGGCACTAGGCCTACCCACACAAGTGAGGTACCATTTTTCTTGGAAGACTTTGGGGAATGCAGGGTGGGTGGAATTTTGTGGATCCACGCAGATTCCAGAACTTTCCACCACAGACGTGAGGAAAATGTGGTTTTGTTTTACAAAGTTTAAAGGTTTGCAAGGGATTCTGGGTAACAGAACCTGATGAGAGCCAGACAAGCCACCCCATAATGGATTCCCCTGGGTGTCTAGTTTTCAAAAAGGTATAGGTTTGCTAGGTTTCCCTAGAGCTAGGGTTCAAAATCAACAGCTAGGCACTTTGAAAAAAAGTGTCCTTTTTCACTGTGAAAATGTGGTGTGTCCACGTTGCGTTTTGGGCCGTTTCCTGTCGCGGCCACTACACCTACCCACACAAGTGAGGTATAATTTTTATAGGGAGACTTAGGGGGAATGCAAAATTGTGGAGCAACTGTTATTACCTATTGACTTTCAATGTATTTCTGCCTTCCAAATGTAAGACAATGTGTAAAAAAGAAGTCACTTTGAAAAATGACCTATAATTCACATGCTGATATGGGTACCCACAATTTCGGAGATGTGCAAATAGCTACTGTTTCTAAACTCTATATTTTTTTCCCATTTCATAAATACATAGGTGACATTCATATCGATTTTTTCCTGTTTATATTTTTCCAAATGAATTGCTATATACCCGGTACACAATAAAAAAACATTGTAAGACGCTGCTCAGTTATTGGCTCTGGGTTCCTCGGGTTCTTGGTGAACCTACAAGTCATATATATCCCCACAACCAGAAGGGTCCAGCGGATGTAACGGTATATTGCTTTCAAACGTCTGTTATACTTAGTAGAAGTTACAGGTGAAAACGTTGGCACAAATGGCTGTTTTTTTTAACTCATTTTCATTTTTTTCTATTTTCAACTGAGTTTCTATACAAAAACCTTGAAGGATCTACACAAATGACCCCTTGCTGAATTCAAAATTTTGTCTACTTTTCAGAAATGTATAGCTTTCCAGGATCCATCATTGCTTTTATATCCATTTTTACCATTTACTGGAAAGAGGTTGAAAGCACAAAAAATAGCAAAAATAGGCTATGTCCCAGAAAAATGCCAAAACTGTGTAAAAAAGTTTGGTTTTCTGACAAAAGTCTGCTTGTCCCTGAAAGCTGGGAAGATGTTGATTTCAAGACCACAACCCCTTTGTTGATACCATTTGCAGGGAAAAAATCAGACGCTTTCATCTGTAGCCCTCTTTTCCCATTTTTCAAAAAAACAGAACAACATTTAGCTGTATTTTGGCTAATTTCTGGGTCCCCTCCAAGGGAATCCACAAACCCTGGGTACCTTTAGAATCCCTGTGATGTTGGAAGAAAAGGACGCAAATTTGGCGTGGATACCTTATGTGGTCAAAAAGTTACAGGGGCCTAAGCATGAACTAACCCAAATAGCCAAAAAAAGGCTTAGCACAGGGGGGGAAAAGGCCTAGCAGCGAAGGGGTTAAAGCATAGTGTGGGACTTGGCCCTTTTAGCTAAAGTTCCCTAAACCTTTTGGTTTTCCCCTAGACCTTTTTTCTGGCATTGTTTTGCCAACTTAGATGCTTTGGACACTTTGCCACTGCTAAACAGTGTCAAAGTGCAAGTGCTCCCTGTATAAAGTGTAATCGCAATTGGTTGTCCATGATTGGTATGTTTGCCTTACTAGTAAAGTCCCTAGTAAAGTGCACTATGTGTGCCAGGGCTGGTAATGCAAATGCTACTAGTGGGCCTGCAGCACTATTTGTGCCACCCACACAAGTAGCTTTGAAAAGGGAACTCAGGCCTGCCATTGCAGTGCCTGCGCGCAGTTTGTTAAACTGCCATGTTATTCTGACAAGTGCACCCACTTGCCAGACCTTACCCTTCCCTTTCTATGCACATCAGACACCCCTATGGTAGGTACAAGGTACCCCCTTGGCAGGGTGCAGTGCATGTGAAAGGTAGGACATGTACTAAGGTGTGTACCATGTCCTGACAGTGAAATAATCTCCATTTCGTTTTTCACTGTTGAAAGGCCATTTTGCCCATAGGACAGAATGGGGAGGCTGTGTAATATGTTTTCCAGCCTATCTTCCCAAAGGCTTAAGATGGAGAGATGAAGTTTAGTATGCCTGAACTCACAATGTAATAACACATCATTTTATGATGGTGATTTTTGCATTGTGTGTTTAGAAGCCACTCTTTTAGAAGTGGCTGGGTTTTTGTGCTCTAACATTTCTGTGTGTCTCTGCCTGGTTGTGGATTGACTGTCTGCATTTCAAAGTGATAGGATCTGGGGAATGTCTTGGCCCAGGGGAGGAGGTGAGAGAGCAACAGGCTGACCTGCATCTGGAGTGTAGGGGGAGGAGTAGCCCCTAGAGGTGAAGAGGCCATCGACGCTGTGTGCGTGTGCTTTGTGCAGCGTGAGACCTTCGTGAGGATTGCCTTGTTATCGTGCACCCGGAGTCCAAGTGAGTCTCATCGACCCTGTGTGCGTGTGCAATGTGCAGCGTGAGACCTTCGTGAGGATTGCCTTGTTAACGTGCACCCGGAGTTAAAGTGAGTCTCAGCGACGCTGTGCGCGTGTTCTTCGTGCAGCCTGAGACCTTCGTGTGGAGTGCCCGGTGATCGTGCACTCGAAGCTCAAGGGAGTCTCAGCGACTCTGTGTGCGTGTGCCCTGTGGCAGCCTGAGATCTTCGTAGCAGTAGCGGCCCGGACCGGCAGCCTCGGAGGAGCTGAGCCGCCGGCCCGAGCCTGCCATTGCCAATTCACAAAGATTGCATCGGAGGCCCAAGTCGTTGGACGAGGAGAGGAGAGTGAGTTCACGCCCCCCAGGTAACGTGTGTCGACTCCTGTGGCGAGGTGCGGGCTCGGAGGGAGACGCTCTCGGCCTCTCTCTCAGTCCAGCAGCGTGAGCCTCTGCTTCGGCTCGTATCGCGGCCCATATTGCCAAGGGAGTGGCAGTACCGGGGCCGGAGTGCGGAGCTGCACTTTTTGTTACACCATACCTTTGTTGGGGGCAACTGTTGACAGAGGCTGACTGCGAGTCAGAAGGAGTGGCAGAGAGACCGCCTAAGGCACCGTGATCGGTGCCGGAGTGTATTACGCATTATCTTATTTCTGCATAACGAACTACCTGATTGTCGTATTACACATTGTATCATTTCTGCATAACGAACTACCTGATTGTCGTATGACGCATTGCATTGTTTCTGCATAACGAACTACCAGATTAGCGTATTACGCATTGCATTATTCCTGCATAACAAACTACCTGATTAGTGTATTATGCATTGCCTTATTTCTGCATAATGACGTACCTGGTGGTTGTATTATGCATTGCATTATTTTTACATTGCAAAGTGCCTGATTATTGCGTTACGCATTGCATTATTCTTACATTGCAAAGTGCCTGATTGTTGCGTTACGCATTGCATTATTCTACATTGCACAAGTGCCTGATTCTAGCATTACGAACTGCATAACATGGTATTAGGATTACAGTGGAATGTTCAGCAGTGCTCATTAATATCGTCAGAACTTACAAGGGCTGGCTGGCCTAACAACCAGCCAGGAGAAATATTACACATACTCATATGTTGGATTTATATCGTGTGGTCTTATCGAATATCTTTTTATATAAAATTTATACTAGTTTTTATAAAACTCGTTTGGAGTCTATTTGTGGTGTCATCATTGGGTTGCTGTGAGCGTGGTTGCAAATACTTTACACATGTGCCTTGAAGATAAGCCTGGCTGCTCATGCCAAGCTACCAAGGGGGTGAGGGGGGCTATCTCAGAAGGTGACCTTCCTTTCCCTGACGTGGAACCGCGGGTCCCTATTTGGCCTAAGGTACCTACCTCAGCCAACCAGGGATCCCAGGTTTAACACATATATTTCTGCAGCCTGTTCTGCCGTATATGCCTTAGTGTTTGCCCTGTTATCTGTTAAGCTTCAAATAGAGTCAAACGACATCTTAAATGTCTAGGTGCTACAAGAAGGTGACAAAATGACCTTCAAAACTGTTGTGAATTCTCGTGCACACTAATTTACCCTATATACGTAATACCTTTATAGGGGCGTGCTCCTCGGGTGTGTATGTTGTCAGTCATACGCTACTCCTAGCTCTAATTGTGCCAAAGAAAACACTACTTTGGACCCCAGGGGCACTGCTGAACGAATATATCATATATATTAATCACACATGTGGTAAGTCTGTCTCATGTAAAAATCTTTAACATTAAACTCAAAACAATTTTCTGGTTTATAAACATATAGACCACTACTGTGGTTTATTCATCTTTAGACCTAATTAAATACATCAATTTCTTGATCCAAATCAATGATACATGAATATATGCAAATACGGTTTTAACAAATTCAATCATGGTCACAATCTTCTGTTGTAGCCCAATGCATTTCGGGATACTCTCCCTTCTTCAGGGGCTAATATTTGCAACTATAATAGAAACAAACATAAACAATAATAAACAGGAAGGTCCACATTTTTTACGCAACAGTCTAAATAACTTCGCTTTGAATACTAGTACCCCATCAGTAACCTCCTTAATGTGAAAGGGAAAATATACCGCTTTATCGACAAGAGAACATGAGTTGTCCACAAGAGTGAAAAAAGAATAAAGGAAACAGCCTCATACCTAGTGATCGAAAATAAACTAAGTGCTGCCCTCAACATGCTGTTAAAAACTGAAATGTTACAATATATTGCTTCCAATTAACTGGATACCATGCGCTTGTGTTGTAATACAATAAAGTGAGCTTGCCGTTCCAGGGATATCACACCCACAAATTAGAATTATGTTACTCGATTCCTATGATATAAACTCACTGTGTGCTCAGAAGAAATTTACTGCACTGGTCTGCCAGTGATCAAACAAACAATGGCGGCTAGGGGACCCGTTTGCCGCACAATCACGTGTTGCTGGGAGTGTCAAGTAATAAAGCAAAATCACAGTTGCCCACCTCAAGAAATGGTTCACCATGAGTTAGAAACACAAATAATTCAACATAAATCACAAAGATCCGAGAGGCAACCAGACCAACTTGTAGTGAGATAATGGCAAGATTGCCAAGCATAAACAAACGATGCGAGAGATTATCCTTTAATATTTGATCCTTTATTTCATATCCTTTGAAGAATTTGAATACAGCCAACGTATTTCGCCCGTATCTGGGCTTCTTCAGGGCTGCAATATATACAAATGACTTACATTAATTCATTTTTGTTAACAACTTATAACCACAAATTAAGATATTAACATTGAAATACAATCCACCAAAGTAATTATGAGCAAATTAGGGTAGGCACCCAAAGATTTTATGTACAGTTCTTAAATTCTAAGGCAAGGATATTAATAGGCAAAAATTATATACTTAAAAACCTCATACATAATTGGATCATATTCACATCAGCTCATTAAGGCAAAACAATCAGTGATAAAGTGCGCTCAGAGAGGACGGCAGATAATAACAGATGTAATCAGCAATGCGTAATGACAATGCGAGCTGAGCATGTCCTGGAATTCATTTAGTGGCACTCCAGATAAAGGTGTGAATGCCAGCAATTCCTCTTCCTCTTCATCTTTTTTAGAAGAAGTCTTACGCTATCGAATTGGGAACAAGCAACAAAAACGCATCGTAAGACAAGGAGAAGGGGGAGGAGAAAGAACAGAAAAAAAGGAGGGGGTTCTAACCAGAAATCAGAGAAAGAAACTAAACAAACAATGATGACAAATCATGTGGAAGGTGACCCGATTGACCAACTGCACTCCCAGGATGTTGACCTTGTGATTAACTTTTCTGATCATGTATTAACTGATTCTGAAAAGTCTGGCTTGAATAAAGGTCCTAGCTTCTGTCCTGTTAACAGTGGTTGTTTTTCTGACCTGCATGTTGATGTCTACAGGTTTGTGAGAATTCTGAAATTGAAATGCCATTTCCATTTGAACATGTACAATAAATTGCAACCAACAAACATACCTCAATTGTCTGAGTTATCTGTCTCAGAGTTAAAGGATATCACTTTATTGATGTCCCTTAGTGATGACACAAATTGCACAATTGATGAAGTTGCTAAAGACGTATGTATTGAACAGGACTATGCATGTGATAGTGGCTTACGGGTTCGTAGCAAATTTGTTCCTCATGGTGCACATCTAACCAGCATAGATACATTCTACCAATTAATCACTAAAGATCTCCAGTGCTTGGAGGATAAGCTCCGTGTGTCTCCTAAAAAATATGTCACGGACAACCTGACTAAATTGGAAAGATCAGCGCTTTTAGGCCTTGTGAATAAAGACTCATTGATCATTTGTGAAGCGGATAAGGGAGGTAATTTTGTGCTGATGAATAGAGTGGATTATAACAGGGAAGCACAAAGACAACTGAATGACACCACATGTTATAAAAAACTTGATCAGAATCCGTATATCTTAGCAACCCGCCTTATCAATGAGAGACTTAACCACTGGAAAGAAGTTGATCTTTTGTCTGATACAGAATTAAAATTTCTGTTAGTTACATCTCCTAGATTCCCATGCCTGTACTTTTTACCCAAAATCCACAAAAAGGAGCGTTCCCTCCAGGGCGTCCCATCATTTCTGGGATCGGATCCTTGACAGAACCTCTTTTGCAGTACTTAGATTCATTCCTCAAACCATTGGTGATTGAGCTTCCCTCATATATTAGGGACACAACGGACGTACTCAATAAATTTGAGGATCTAGCATGGGATGAAACAA
This sequence comes from Calotriton arnoldi, assembly GCA_963921515.1. Classification (NCBI taxonomy): domain Eukaryota; kingdom Metazoa; phylum Chordata; class Amphibia; order Caudata; family Salamandridae; genus Calotriton; species Calotriton arnoldi. The sequence goes on from CAWUFW010004423.1 coordinate 747,672, forward strand.
TGTGGATAATTACTCTAGATGTTGAGTCATTATATACTTGCATCAAAATGGAATATGGATGAAAGGCGATTGATTTCTTCCTTTCTAAAAGCAGGGCAAACTACTATGAACACAACACAATGCTTCTAGAGATGGTGAAGCTGATCCTCACAAATAACTACTTCCTTTATGATGACAAATGGTTCCAACAGCTTCAGGGGACAGCGATGGGATCGCAATTTGCCCCATCGTACGCGAACCTCTTCATGAGCTGTGTGAAGCATAGACATGTATGGGCTACTGCAGCAGCACAATTGTGGAAGGATGTCCACTATTGGGGCCGATATATAGACAACACAATTATCGTCTGGACAGGTACAGAAGGTAATTTTCAAGACTACTTTAAGTACCTGAACAACAACCCATATAATGTCAGGTATACAATGATGATGTTGCAGACAAGGATACAATTCCTGGATGTGGAATTTTATATCAAAGGGTCCAAGGTACACAGTACTCTTTTTCGCAAGAAAACATCAGTTAACAGCATTCTACACTACCAAAGTGCACATCCGCCCTGTACAAAATGAGCAATCCCATATGGAGAACTCGTACGAATGCGCAGGAACTGTAGTGAAGACTTCCATTTTGAGGAACAAGCTGGTCAGGTTGTCACTAGGGGTGGGCGGAATTTGCGTAGTCGCGCTACGCGAAGCTCCGCAAAACGGTAAAAAATCTCCGCGAGCACGCAAAAGTTCCGCGAACACGCGGAATTGCTCGTTCCGCCCGTTCGCGATGCTTTTTTCCTGTTCGCGAACGCTGTTTGCGTGCTTGGGGAGAAATATGGATGCAAGGCGATTGATTTCTTCCTTTCTAAAAGCAGGGCAAACTACTATGAACACAACACAATGCTTCTAGAGATGGTGAAGCTGATCCTCACAAATAACTACTTCCTTTATGATGACAAATGGTTCCAACAGCTTCAGGGGACAGCGATGGGATCGCAATTTGCCCCATCGTACACGAACCTCTTCATGAGCTGTGTGAAGCATAGACATGTATGGGCTACTGCAGCAGCACAATTGTGGAAGGATGTCCACTATTGGGGCCGATATATAGACAACATAATTATCGTCTGGACAGGTACAGAAGGTAATTTTCAAGACTACTTTAAGTACCTGAACAACAACCCATATAATGTCAGGTATACAATGATGATGTTGCAGACAAGGATACAATTCCTGGATGTGGAATTTTATATCAAAGAGTCCAAGGTACACAGTACTCTTTTTCGCAAGAAAACATCAGTTAACAGCATTCTACACTACCAAAGTGCGCATCCGCCCTGTACAAAATGAGCAATCCCATATGGAGAACTCGTACGCATGCGCAGGAACTGTAGTGAAGACTTCCATTTCGAGGAACAAGCTGGTCAGGTTGTCACTAGGGGTGGGCGGAATTTGCATAGTCGCGCTACGCAAAGCTCCGCGAAACGGTAAAAAATCTCCGCGAGCACGCAAAAGTTCCGCGAACACGCGGAATTGCTCGTTCCGCCCGTTCGCGATGCTTTTTTCCTGTTCGCGAACGCTGTTTGCGTGCTCGGGGAGAAATATCTCGCAAACACGCATTTTGAAAGCGCGAACAAGCAAAAAATTCTGCGAAGTCGCGGATCGCGGAATTTTGGGTAATTCCGCGTTCTCTGCGGAACGCGAAATTACCCAAATTCCACAAATTCCGCGAGCGGAACGGAATTTACTGCCCAGGTCTAGTTGTCACTAGACTGAAGGAGAGAGCTTATAAGGAGAGCGATCTCAAACAGGCAGTTCAGAAAACACGTAAAATTAATCGATGTGAGACTTTGAAGGTTAAAGAAAAAAACAGAAAAGAGCGACTGTACTTCAATAATACATATTCCAATATGAATCATGACATTTTTAAGATAATGAACAGACATTGGGCACTCCTTAAGAATGTACCAGGTGTAAGCCAATTGATTAATGATAAACCCAGTATAACCTACAGGAGGAGTAGGACTATTAAAGACATGATCTGCCTGAGTTATACTCCGAGCAAGAAAAAGAACAAGCATTGGCATAGCCAATAGGTCTCGCCTTTGGGACCTTATGTGTTTAGCCAGAACTTTTGGCTATGTTGTAGAGCATTGTGGCTGCTGTGCATTATGTTGAAAAGTTATAATAAAAAGTGTTGAGCATTTTTGTTACCTTTATACAAACGAAGACGAAATTATATACAACTGAAAAATCTGATTAAAAAAAGATTTTAACATAAAAAATGTCTTCTATTTTTTTTTGTATTTGCACTGCTGGCAACTTCTTCCTGCCTGTTCTCATGCTTGTTTGTTATAATTTTTTTTGTTATGGGGCAGCGGGACATAAATAACAGGGGAGTGGAGGTTGGAAAACAGTAATTTAATTAGAACACGAGCAGTGGACGGACACTAGGGGAGAATCAACAGATGTCAGATTCCAAGGGCAGACTGACGTGATGCTTAGGTGGTGCGCTGATGCAAAATGGCAAAATGGTGGTGGTGAATGATGTTTGGTGCTCAGGTGGTGACACTATATGGTGTGGATTGGAGGTACGTTGTGGATTGTGGAGTTGAAATATGTTGTTTGGTGTGTAATTATGCGGTGTGTATTGGAAATGTGTGGAGTTGAATTGTGTGGCCTGAACTGTGGTGTTGAGTGAAATTATGCTTAGTGAAATTGTGTCATGGTGTGGAGTGCATTTATGTTGATTGGTGGTATGTGGTATAGAGTGCATTTATGTGGCGAGTATTTATGTTGCATTGAGTACAGTGCAATTATGTGGCGTGCAATTATGTGGCACTGAGTGGTATTATGTGGAGTGTATTTATGTTGCATTGAGTAGAGAGTAATTATGTGGTGTGTAATTATGTGGTACTGAGTGGTATGTGGAGTGTATTTATGTTGCATTGAGTAGAGTGTAATTATGTGGTGTGTAACTATGTCGCACTGAGTGGTATTGTGTGGAGTGTATTTATGTTGCATTGAGTAGAGTGTAATTATGTGGCATCTAATTATGTGCCACAGTGGTATTATGTGAAGTGTATTTATGTTGCATTGAATAGAGTGTAATTATGTGACGTGTAATTATGTGGTACTGAGTGGTATTATGTTGAGTCTATTTATGTTGCATTGAGTAGAGTGTAAATATGTGGCATGTAAGTATGTGGCACTGAGTGGTATTATATGGAGTGTATTTATGTTGCATTGAGTACAGTGTTATGTGGCGTGTAATTATGTGGCACTGAGTGGTAATATGTGGAGTGTATTTATGTTGCATTGAGTAGAGTGTAATTATGTGGCTTGTAATTATGTGGTACTGAGTGGTATATGGGGTGTATTTGTTGCATTGAGTAGAGTGTAATTATGTGGCGTGTAACTATGTCACACTGAGTGGTATTATGTGGAGTGCAGTTATGTTGCATTGAGTACAGTGTAATTATGTGGCACTGAGTGGTATTATGTGGAGTGTATTTATGTTGCATTAAATAGAGTGTAATTGTGACGTGTGATTATGTGGTACTGAGTGGTATTATGTGGAGTGTATTTATGTTGCATTGAGTAGAGTGTAATTATGTGGCGTGTAATTATGTGGCACTGAGTGGTATTATGGGGAGTGTATGTTGTATTCAGTAGAGTTTAATTATGTGGCGTGTAATTATGTGGCACTGAGTGGTATTATTTGGAGTGTATGTTGCATTGAGTGCAGTGTAATTATGTAGCATATAATTATGTGGCACTGAGTGGTATTGTGTGAAGTGCCAACATGAAGACAGCGCACTGCTGCCATAAAAATGATTAAAAGCGCTAAGCAAAGCTATAACATCATACTCAGGGAACTACCGAGTGATGGAAGATGTGTCTAAAGGGGCAAATTAGTCACCCCTGTGTGTGTGATTGAATCGACACGCCCATCAGTTATTGGTTGGGTTTGGGGCGACCTGAGGCGTTGTAAGAGGGGTGAGCAGATAGCCGCCGCTCCTTCTCTGTAGTCTGTGACCCGGATGAGGTCTAGTCCCTGCTAGTGAGGCCACACCCGGGCAGAGGCTCACCCCACAAACCCCACGCACTGAGGATCACTGCGGGGGCTGTGTTAGTAATTGTGAAGTACCTCCTAGGGATCAATGTAATACATGGGTGGGTGGGCTCCTACCATCAACAGTGGACACAGGGGTGGAGGGATGTGGAAGGCGAAGCATTTTTGCACAACTCTCGTGAAGACACCAGCTCCTGAAACATAACTTTTGCCGCTAAATTGTTCTTTTCCGCCCATGTTCTCAGATGCTATTTCATTCCTGCAATCGCATGATGCCTGTATAGCAGTGCACACAATAAAGGCAGTTAATGAATTTATTTGTACGGATAACAGGAATACAAAGATGCTGGGAAATGCCCTTGAGCGGTCAAACCCAAACCTTCCTCCTTGAAAGGCTTTTGTGAGTCCAGGTCCCGCCCTGGCCAGTAATGCTGGCACACTGATGGGGTGGAAGGGGCGCTGTCCTGACATAATAGGCATCCCCGTGGGGTCGGTTTGAGGCACCGTCCCGTACGAACCGTGCAGGAAAATACATGTATTTCTCTGTTCGGAACTAGATGAGCCCTGACAGTGAAGGATGGAAAATCAATTTTCGCGCAACCTCTCAGGGCCTTAAAAGGCGCCCCTTGCCCTATTCTCTAGCCACACACCCCCCCGCCACACACACACACTCGCCATCGCTCTTTGGAGAGCCAGAAAACATGCACGCGGGTCAATGCGGGCCACTGATGAGAAAAGCATGCCCCCATGTTAAGTGCAGCCATTACCTGCTCCCTTCGAAGGACACAAACAAGTCCGACAGGCGAGTTAGACAGCACCCATGCATATTCCAAGGACAACTCCTTACAGTACATTCACGTGTGTGTAGTCGGACATCAGAAGCCACGCCTCAGATTAAGAAATCACTAATGCAATATTAACGGTAGAAGGAGCTATGGAAATGCTGATGCACTGTTACCTTTAACATAACATGTTTCTGCCTAGCATGGCTATGGCATTAGTTTTATTTCTGTACAAATAGAAGAGGGCTCTCCAACAGAGGGTGTATGAAAAGCATGAGCACTGAATAGGAAAAAAACACGCTTTGTGGCAAGAAACACCTCTTTCCAGTACATAGCCATCTGGAACTACCTACTTAAGGCCATTGGAAAAACGTGTGACAGTTTAGAGCACGTCGCGTCCCTTTGTGCATCAGATGAACCCTTGTGGTTTCACAAAGGCCCAGGCTAAAACTAAAGACAATAGCACCAAAGACACGAACAGCTACTCTTCCATCGTGTACACCGTCACTGCTGTAATAATGGGGGTGATGACATATCTCTGAGGGCTTGAATGAGTCATCTGTTTTAGAACAGAATCCACGGCCATAAAATTCCCAAACTCTCTGCCAAAATCATGGTGCTGTTGTTGTGCGGTGGACAGGCAGAACACGTCTTGAGCCAAGATTTCAGCGGGTCTTGGGATGTTATCACTGGTAACAAACGCAACCTCTGGCAGTGCGGGGGGGGGAGAGCAGGGGGGGGCTGTGCTAGTCTGGAAGGCGATTCTCAGACACCTGCCCCACCACCTCCATCTGTGGAGATGCTTCGTCACTCTGGTTACGCCACTAGAAACTCTCTCTACGCACCTAGAAAACGAGTCAAAAAGTATGAACCCTGCACTCGGACACGTGTTCACACGGAGTAAACGGAAACCTCCAAACCGCTGTGCTGCTGTAGAGAAATTAATGCATTTGCCCCGTTGTAGAAGTTATTCTGCTTTTAGCAGCAAAGCAGGGACAAGTGGCGTTGTTGTCGTCTTACGGTTTTTGTGCTGCTGTTTCTATGGGAAATAATTTGATTGTGAATTCGAACATTAAAAAGCGCGCTCTGTAAACGTGCAGGTAAAGTGTCCTTTTTGAAGCAGCGTATTTCACTCGGTTCAGGACGAACAGAAATGCAATGAAGCTACGTTACCAATACAACACGCGTGCAAAAGAAACAAGCATTGGCCGCGCTGCCGTGAAACTGACACGGCCGCGCGGCCGCGAAAGTGAAAGTAATCGCGAGCGATAAAAACCATTGCGAGTTATCAGGGTGGGAAGCCAGATGGCGAGGGAAGCCATATGGCGCCTGATCCCGCGTGCACACTCACGTGAACGCAAGCTGGTCGCCAGCAAAAGCCACTGCTGTTTGCACTTCCAAAACCCGCTTACTAAAACTCTCGCCGAGGGCAGCGCTAAGCGCTGGCTCAGGCGAGACCTAAAAATGAAACATGGGTACAACGTCCAACTGGATTTTTTCCTTGTAACAACTGTAAAGTTTGCAATCTAGGACAGAAAACCTTAGAGTTTGAATATAGCTAAAAAAAGAAATATAAAATCAGACAACATATCAATTGTCAAACTAGTTATGTTGTCTATGTAATCAAATGTGTGTGCGAAAAAATCTATGTGGGCAGTACTATTTGCCCACTTAAAATGCGCATTATGGAACACCGCAGAGCTTGGATGAATGGTGACCAAACCTACTCTTTGGTGTCACATGATTGCATCCCGGGAACCAACAGAATACATTTTAGGTTTCATGGGATAGATGTGGCATTTGCGCATCAGAGAGGAGGCGACAGGGAACTATCTCTACGTAAACTAGAGGCTAAATGGATCTGTAACTTAAGAGCTGTATCAGAAGGTCTCAATCAAGACCATGAGTTCCATCATTTCCTGTGAAGAATTCTGCACACGCCTACACTTGACATAACATGTGGAGTACAACATTATATTATATGTGGGAATTCTGTTTCCAATTCTCCACGTTGAATGTAACGTACTGAATATGAACTTGTCTGTTTTCCATGTGATATCTGTACTGTTTCTCTTGCAGGCCATTCCATCTCCCAAACAACATTTCTTTTTGAATTGTGCGTTTACCTATTTCTTGTCGGAAGTAAGGAGTTGTTGCCAATTTCTGTTTTCTAAGAAAGTCGGTGCCTATCATGCACTCAGTGGTTTTCTTGTTACTGGGAGTGACTTCTGTTTTTCTTCTTTTTATCAAGAAGGGTCGATCGACCTTGAATACATTTAACATCAACCTAATGATTCTTTAAGAGTAGTCATGCACAATGCCTGACTAATTTATCTGCATGATTTATGGAGTTCTTTCACTCGATGTGAACATCTGTGCCATTCTTTTGTAATGGCACTTTCTCTTTCAACTTTGATTATAGTAACGAGTGATGTTTGTTTTCACTTTTACGACCCCCTTTCTATTTTTGCCTATCTGAACACACTAAGCACTTGCGATTACATTCTTTATATGTGGCAGTATAAACATACAATTTATCTTTCTATATAAAATTCAAGCAGAATTTTTTCTTTGGGATTAATTACATACTATTCAAATTTTAAACTAAATTCTTTACTGAACTTACACTGCTTTTTATATGATTGGGATTGAAGGGCAGCATTTCGTGTTTTTGACTGACCCTTCTATTTTTGCCATGTTATTAATTGTTACATGAGATTCCGGATGATTGTCGACTAATTTCGCAAAATTATTACGAGACTATCTATGACATTGTCACCGCAAATACATAGAGCCATGAGTACTCAATATAACCGGAACCTATCCAATATGCCCGACGGAAGTCGGATATGTGTTTTTGGTTATGCAGGTTTTCTCAATGTGCTGCTCTAGCTGCTTTAGAGAGGCTTGAGTATTTAAGGAGGGACTGGGGCGTTGGTATTCTGACGCTGCCCAATTGAGACACACGTAGCTTTGACACTTTGACGCCGGATCCGGACACGGGTGAGTCTTACGTGTTTGAACGCGGAAGTTTGGGGATTTCATACTGTTTTTGCCGCTACGCTCTGATTAGTTATTTTTTCTTTTACCGGATGGGACGCGGGAGTGTGGTGTTGTTTTATAAGAGCTCTACCGCTACTCTCCTAACATTGATTATTCATGAAATCTTACCTATTACCTATTTTGCACACCTTATTGATTAACTATGGGGTTTGCCGGACATGAGACTGATAATTTTGTCATGCTGGATTACTTACCAGGACACTTTTTAATGGAGCTTTATTAATGTTTACTCTTCACATTTTCTCTTGTATCTTGCTATGCACCCAATAATTATTGTCTTAACTTGTGAGCGGTATCACAACGCCCCTACATTAATGACTTTTATGGTTTGGCAACATGTGGGTGTGGGATTCTACACCTTAATAACACGTGAATCAACCCTTGCTTAAAAATATATGGGATGATTCACAATCCTGAAATTATATGGTTCTCGTTCTCTTTGCGTTCCTCTTCTTGTCTCGTTTCTTAAACATAAGATGTCCCTATACTATCTCTTACATTATCATGGTTAATACGAATAGAAACATACCAATGTATAAAATAGAGTGTACTTATGAATATACACGTACACTCAAGTAGTTGTCTGTGTTAGCCCTTCCGGCTGCATTTTTTAAAATTTGATATAACGGTCTTAATTGATTCATTCATAACTTGTCCTTCCTTTTGTTTCTATGATAATCGTGTGCTATATTATAGTCAATAGGAACAACCTTTCCTGTTATTGACTTTTTCACAGTTTACCCTGGCGATGCTGATTAGAGCTTTTTAAAATTACATACATGCGCGGAGAAACCTAGTCGCACAGGTATGGTATACATGCTTTTTGATTCCCCTGTATTATGGGATGTATCAACTTAGTTGACATACTGTTACTTATTTAATTCCATCAAATTTCTGGCCTAAGATTCTAATTTCTTAACCTTTATGACGTTGTACACATGATGTGCATTTTTAACTCTTAATGGATGTATGGGATTGAGACTGATGGGCCACCTTTCTAAGTTTGTGGTTTTAACAGATATTTCTTCTGTTCGGTAAAGTGATTTTTGGAGCTTACGTTACCCACTCATTCATATAGGGTGAATTAGCGTTTTCTCTTTAACCCCTTCGATGCTCATGACGGAGCGGTTCCGTCATGAGCATCGGTTGGGCTGTGCTCATGACGGAACCGCTCCGTCATGGCACCCACCCATGGGGGAAGCGCTGGCGCTCCCCCATGGGTAACCCAAATTCACACCCAGTCGAAAAGGGAGAACAAGGGGACCCTACTCACTACGGAACCAGGGTAACTGAGTATTACAAGAAAACAACGGTTCCTGTGGGATAGTATATATCTATGTACAATATACTGGTGCACAATCGCGATAAAAAGGGTTATACTGATGTCATAGAGAGAAAAACCAAAACACCAAGGGTTTTGTTATACACATATATTTGTATTATTCACATCATATACAAAAAATATACAAAAAGGAAGGCATTTGTGAAGAAGTGTCCCAAGTGTAGCATGAACCTAACAATTGAGTGACACAATGTGACAGTATTTACAAGGTTTCACAGATTTTTTCTATCGAAAACGACCATATCTGAAATTTTCACATCATATGCAGCAACTTTATACAATAATAAGTGCTATGTCAGTGGTTCGTTTTTCATCAAAAGTGTCGACGGCGTTTCGACCCTCTCTAGAATGTGGGGTCTCATCAGGACCTATGATACTGGGAACATCTGGGAAAAGAGTGAAAATTTGTATAAGATAATATATGGACCTAGTAACAGCACACTAGTGGTGGATCATGTTATCAAGGGCAATAGAATTACCTAGATTGTCAAACGTGCAGTTCTGGTGAAGAATTAATGTGTGCCAACCGTGAGTGAAGTAAAAAGGAAGAAGAAATACTCACAGGGAGACCCAGCTGGGTTCTGGTGGTGGAAAGGAAAAGGAAATTAGCTAAGGGTTAAAGGGATAAGGGCTCCTCTATTAGTTACCCATTTGTTGATCAGTGGGGACACTTACCCCTGTAGAGGGTATGAACTGGCGATCACGATGAGGAAGTGGAGATGTAGGTCAAGATCTGGGGCGGAACTATGAGGAAAGAGAAGGACAAGGGGAGCATGTTGTCGTGCTCGAATGCATAAGAGCAACTTTTAAAAAATGGTAATATGATTGGTAGCTGAGAATCTTACCGGAGTAAAGTCACTGAATCGTGACTAATGAGGAATGCGGGCCAGCAATTGGCAGGATGTCCTCTTTTAAAGTGTTTCCTGTAATAAAAGGAGCCAAATGTTTAGCTTCCACAAAGCCCCATGTGTCAGGGATGTATGGGCGTAGGGATGATGTATTGTCTGGCTCTTACCTAAGAGGAATAGTCATTCCGCGGTGCACGGTAATACGTGCTTCCAGCAAATCTGCACAGTCTGTTTGCCGGTGGTCGGTAACACAGATCCGACGTGCACATGGGCTTAAGTATTCAGCACACCGGAACCGTGCGCAGGCATCTAAGAGATTGCCGCGACTCAGAGTTATCCGGTTATCGGTGGTGTAAAATGAAAAGTGAAGGCAGACACACAGCTGTCTGCCAAGATGGGAAGAAAGACGGACGTAGAGTATGTCCAGGGGAGTGAGGCGGTTGGCACAGCGTGTGTATAATGGTGCAGGGAATTGACGTTATGGTAGCTGGGAATGCCAACAAAGGGATTTTTAGTAAGGAGCAACAAATATTAAAATAACAGTAGTTTAGCCATAACGTGCACATGAAGTTATTCACCATGTTCGGGAAACACATAGAGGGAATGGAGATGTTTTGCATAGATAGCGGAGTACTGCATACAAAGGATTCAATCAAACAGTTCCGCACCAAAGTTGCATCCAATTAAATAATCATTCCCATGATAAGCGATTACAATTAAAGTATTATTCTGTACATGAATTGCGAAGTACTCAATGCGGGTTAGTCAAAAGAGGCAATGAACACGTATTGCATACTTATTCAATGATGTCCAAAGAGGAGATTAATGCACACTTATTCAACATTGTCCAATCAGAAAATTATTAGAGATATGGACAGTTAAACGAAACATCATGGAGGTGTTGATGGTTATGATACACATAAATGATGAAGTGTGAAGTGATCACAACAGCTTGTTTGACCACGTGAATGAACATCGTGTGTAACATCCGACCGGTGGTCTGTTACATGCGGCATATAAGGGCACAGAAGGGCCATGGGGCAAGTGTGCTTGAGTCAGGTGGTGGGACTATTAAGGCATCGTTAAGCAGTGCGTCCTGTGTATATGAGTCAGGTAACAGGACTATCATGGTTATTGGGTGCGCATAGGAGGCAGTGTCAGTTTAATGTTGCGACAAAGCCGCGCCACTCCTCCACTGAGTTTAATCCTTGGTTTATAGAATCAATTCTGTCTATCCAATGACATTCACGTCTTTGCAAAATTTGTGTAATGTCTCCTCCTCTCTCCGGAACTCTGGCAATGTCAATCACCTGCCATCTGATCTCATTATCTTATACAAATTTTCACTCTTTTCCCAGATGTTCCCAGTATCATAGGTCCTGATGAGACCCCACATTCTAGAGAGGGCCGAAACGCCGTCGACACTTTTGATGAAAAACGAACCACTGACATAGCACTTATTATTGTATAAAGTTGCTGCATATGATGTGAAAATTTCAGATATGGTCGTTTTCGATAGAAAAAATCAGTGAAACCTTGTAAATACTGTCACACTGTGTCACTCAATTGTTAGGTTCATGCTACACTTGGGACACTTCTTCACAAATGCCTTCCTTTTTGTATATTTTTTGTATATGATGTGAATAATACAAATATATGTGTATAACAAAACCCTTGGTGTTTTGGTTTTTCTCTCTATGACATCAGTATAACCCTTTTTATCGCGATTGTGCACCATTATATTGTACATAGATATATACTATCCCACAGGAACCGTTGTTTTCTTGTACTACAAATTCACACCCAGGCAGGGATGGCACCGGAAGAGTTTCCGCTGCCACCCCCGATCCCCCCCTCGGCGATCCTGTGACGTCAGCGCGTACAGCGCGCGCCGACGTCATCACGAAGCGCTGGGATGCCTGGAAGCCATTTGCTTCCAGGCGTCCCAAGGAGGAAGAGGTAAGTTTTGGTCTCCGGTGGGGTCGGGGGGGGCAGATCCACACGCCTTGAGCCATTGGGGGAGAGGAAACAGTGTTTCCTGTCCCCTTATGGCTCAATGCAGGGCATTCCTGCTGCAGGATCGCACACAGCCTCACGATCATGCAGCAGGAATGCCCCCACTAGACACCAGGGATGTCTTTTTTGCGAAAAGGAAGCAACCCCTGGGGACAGATCGGCCGATTTTTTGGGCATTTCTGGCTTCAGGGGGGGCAGAAAAGCCCACTAGAGCCAGGGAATTTTTTTAAATTAAATTGGAAGCGACCCCTTGGGCAAGGGTCGCTTCCAGGGGCCATATTTATTTAAAAGTATATTCTGCCCCCTTGGGGGCAGATCGTTTTATTTGGCCTTTCTGTCCCAGGGGGGCAGAAAAACCCACTAGACACCAGGGAGTTTTTAATTTTTAAATGGAAGCGACCCCTTGGGCAAGGGTCGCTTCCTATGGGGGATAATTATTTTTAAGACTTTTCTGCCCCTGGGGACAGGTCGCACGATTTTTTTGGGCGTTTCTGGCCCCAGGGGAGGCAGAAAAGCCCACTAGAGCCAGGGAATTTGTTTTTATTAAATTGGAAGCGACCCCTTGGGCAAGGGTCGCTTCCAGGGGCCATATTTTTTTAAAAAGTATATTCTGCCCCCCCTGGGGGCAGATCGGTTTGTTTATTTGGCCTTTCTGCCCCCAGGGGGGGGGGGGGCAGAAAACCCCACTAGACACCAGGGAGTGTTTTAAATTTTAAATGGAAGCGACCCCTTGGGCAAGGGTCGCTTCCTTATGGGCCTAAATAATTTTTAAGACTTTTCTGCCCCCCCCTGGGGACAGATCGCCTGCATTTTGTGGCGTTTCTGGCCTCAGGGGGGGCAGAAAAGCCCACTAGAGCCAGGGATTTAAAAATAAATAAATTGGAAGCGACCCCTTGGGCAAGGGTCGCTTCCAGGGGACATATATTTTTATGTGTATTCTGCCCCCCTGGGGGCAGATCTGCCCGTTTATTTGGCCTTTCTGCCCCCATTTGGGTAGTGACATAGCGTGTTATAATGTTAATTGTTTTATTTCTTGTGAATTGCAATTGTAATGCGTTATTTCTCCCTTTTTGTTCTAGTTCAAGGCTTTTGCTATTTAGACTGTTCCAGGTTGCGGTTTCGTTACTGGTGGTTCTGCTGTTTGTGTAGTTGCATGTGTTTGGTAAGAGACTTTTTTTTGTACAATGTAAATGTTTTTCATTTCTCTGCATGAATGTGTTTTTTGCAAATGGTGTAATAATAGCAGTATGTTTGGCTTCTGTTTTTTGAGTGTCAAAACTTTTTGCATTTGTGCTCGATGTGTATTTTGTTGTCTTGTGAGTAATTGCTTTTGTTTTTTTCTTTCTAGTGGGATATCATTTTTGCTGTCTCTCTGCAGAGTAGGTGCTGGTGAGTGTAGCTGTCTCTTGCAAGTGAATCGTATAGTTTTTGAGTATATAGATCTTTGTGATAAAGGCACACATTTTTTTAACTTACTTATTTCGCACAGTGTTGGTTGTTGTTGACTTGTTTGTGCAGTCTCCTTTCTTAGTAAGGATAATGGCTAGCCGCAGGATTACTGCTCAGCAGGTTGTTGGTATGCTTTTTGAGTCTTCCTCTGACCATGGTTCAGAGACTGACTCTGCATCTGAGGCAGGGGAAGATTCAGGCAGTGAGTTTTCTCTCCACAGGGAATCATCGGATGGTGAAGCTACTCTCAGTGCGGATGAAGCTACTCTTAGTGCGGATGAAGTGCCTGTGTTAGAGGAGGACATTGATGTGCCGATAGTGCGCCAAGAGGCATCTGGGCTGCAGCCTGGGGCTGCAAGGCTTCCCGTTGGTATAGTGCGGCAAGAGGTATCTGGGTTGCAGCCTGGGGCTGCAAGGCTTCCAGTTGGAAGTGATGACCTCTGGGTTGCCCCAGGCATGGTGCAGCCAGCATTGCCAGACTTTACTGGTGTTCCAGGGTGTAGAGTGAATACAGAAAACCTTTTGCCGATAAATATTTTTCAGTTGTTTATGGACGATGTGTTTTTGGCAGAGATTGTTGAGCAGACTAATTTGTATGCCGAACAGTTTTTGAGGGACAACAGTGCCAGCCTTAAGCCCCATTCTAGAGCTACCCAGTGGACTCCCACAAATCTGGAAGAGATGAAGAAGTTCTTGGGTTTAACTTTTTTGATGGGCTTGCTAAGGAAGCCATCAATGTCTTTATATTGGTCTACTAGTCCCTTGATGGCAACGGCTATATTTCTGGCAGTCATGAGTCGTGATAGGTATTTGCTTCTGCTTCGGATGCTGCATTTTGTCGATAATGGTTTAGCGTTGCCACGAGATCATCCTGAGTGTGACCGTCTTTTTATCATTGTCATTGATCACTTTGTAGATCGATTTTCTGAGATCTATGCTCCAGGGAAAGAAATAGCAGTGGATGAGTCTTTGGTCCTGTTCAAGGGCCGCTTGGCTTTTAGGCAATTCATTCTTAGTAAGAGGGAACTCTATGGAATTAAGCTGTATATGCTGTGTGACAGTAGGACTGGATATGTCTCTAATTTCAGGGTGTACACAGGTAGGGAATCCAGGATTAACCCCCCTGGTTGTCCGAACACTTTTGGAGTGACTGAGAAAATTGTGTGGGAACTTGGTAGAGGACTTTTTTAACACATCTCACCATTTATATGTAGATAACGTCTACACTGGTGTGTGGTTGTTCAGGGAATTGGCCAAAGTGGACACTGTTGCTTGTGGCACAATCCGCTCTAACCGTAAAGGTTTCCCTAAAGAACTAGTTTGTCAAAAGCTTGTGCAGGGACATTGCAGTGCGTTGCAGTGCGTTGCGAGGAACTTCAGGCTGTGAAGTTTTCAGACAGGAGAGATGTCTACATGCGGACTACCATCCATGATGAAAGCACTTCACCTGTGACTGTTTGGGGTCAGGTTGCTGAATCACGCAAACCTGTGTGCATTTTAGACTATAATAGGCACATGGGTGGTGTTGACAGAGTAGATCAGAGGTTGGAACCTTACGCTGCTCTTCGTAAGGCTTACATTTGGTATAAGAAGTTGGCTATCCATCTTTTCCACTTGGCAACCTTTAATGGTTTTGTTGTATTCAAGGATTCTTGTCCTGAGTCAAAGATGACTTTTGCTAAGTTTCAGGAGTCTGTAATAGGCAGCCTTGTTCATCCATGAGTGGTAAAGTGAACTGCCTGGTCTCTATTGTTTTATACTTTTTGTTCAGTTTCAAGGTTGGCATTTGTGCAATGTATTTAGTTTCAGATTTTGTGTTAGTAGATTTGTATCTATTTGCAATTTGTTTGTGTTTTCTTTTTGTATAAAAATCCTAAATGTGATGGCGGTGTGTGTAGGCTAGCACTTGGCTGGTGGTGTGCGTGGACTGGCGCTTGGTTGGCAGTGTGTTTGGACTGGCGCTTGGCTGGCGGTGTGCGTGGACTGGCACTTGGCTGGCGGTGTGCATGGACTGGCGCTTGGCTGGCGGTGTGCGTGAACTGGCGCTTGGCTGGCGGTGTGTGTGGACTGGTGCTTGGCTGGCGGTGTGCATGGACTGGCGCTTGGCTGGCAGTGTGTGTGTACTGGTGCTTGGCTGGCGGTGTGCGTGGACTGGCGCTTGGCTGGCGGTGTGCGTGGACTGGCGCTTGGCTGGCAGTGTGGGTGGACTTGCGCTTGGCTGGTGGTGTGAGTGGACTGGCGCTTGGCTGGCGGTGTGTGTGGACTGGCGATTGGCTGGCGGTATGGGTGGACTTGCACTTGGCTGGCGGTGTGGGTGGACTTGCGCTTGGCTGGCGGTGTGAGTGGACTGGCGGTGTGGGTGGACTGGCGATTGGCTGGCGGTGTGGGTGGACTTGCGCTCGGCTGGCGGTGTGAGTGGACTGGCGCTTGGCTGGCGGTGTGCGTGGACTTGCACTTGGCTGGCGGTGTGGGTGGAGTGGCGCTTGGCTGGTGGTGTGTGAGTAGTGACTTGCTGCTGGTCACTACACACACTGCTAACCAAACGCCACTCCACGCAATCCGTGAGCTGGTGTGGTTGCTGTGTCAGGAATGTGGGCTTGTGAAAGTGATGGGCCCTTGAATGGCGCTGTCTGCTGGTGTGAGTGTTGTAATGTGCTGGGCCCGTGGCTGGCGGTGTGAATGGTTTTGTATGTGTCACACGTATGAAAGGTGTATGAATGGCCTGTAAAGAGGTTGGTGCCTTGTCGTGGCTTTACAGCTCACGAGCTGTGAGCCAATGGTTCAGTTTCTCATCCTTTCAATTATTAACAGTGCATTTAATTTTTGTGAAATCTCTGGTTAATACAACTGTATATACTGAACCATCACTCACCCTCGTGCCAAATCCAACCAGTATGTATGTGTGCTTGAGGAATAGGTGGTTGTGCAGAAATATTTGTCTTTTCTGTTTTTGTCAAGCAGGGTGTACCTTGTCCCTTTTTGTGAATGTTGTAATGTGTTGGTTTTGTGCCTGGTGGTGTGAATGGTCTTGTGTGTATCATGTATGAAAGGTGTGTGAATGGCCTGTAAAGCGGTTGGTGCCTTGTCGTGGCTTTACAGCTCACGAGCTGCGAGTCAATGGTTCAGTTTTTTGTCCTTTCAATTATTAACAGTGCATTTCATTTTTGTGAAATCTCTTGTTAATAAAATTTTATATACTGAACCATCACTCGCCCACATGCCAAATCCAACCAGTATGTGTGTGTGCTTGAGGAATAGATGGCTGTGCAGTAATCTTTGTCTTTTTGTCTCTCTGCCAAGGTGTACATTTCATCTAAGAATAACCTACCAACTGTAGATTTTGTTGTAAACTAAACACCCATGGGAGTACATGGTGATGTCTCTCTTGTGGATCCCAACAAGTTATCTTACCCACAATGTCCTGCAAACCTCAAAATGTGACTGTCACATTTTCCTTGCATTATTGTGCTCAAATTTTCACGCTGCAGAAAGTAACAACAAATTTCCAACCCCCCAGCATTTCTCCAAGTATCCCAATAGAAATGGTACATCACTTGTATGGGTGGGCCAAGTACCCACAGCAGGGAAGGGCCCAAAACCTATTGAGGCGACATCAAAATTACCTATCACAAACCAACCTGGTTTTGCAAGGGGGTCCTATGAGTTTTTGGCCCGGGGCTCGGCGGCCATCTAGGGAAACCTACCAAACCCACACATTTCTGGAAACTAGACACCCGGGGAGTCCAGCGAGGTATGGCTTGCGTGGGTCCCCCAACATTCTCCTACCCAGAATCATCCTGCAAACCGCAAATTTCACTGAAAAAATCACTTTTTTCTCAAATTTCTGTGTGGGAAAGTTCTGGAATCTGCGTGGATCCACAAATTTCCTCCCACCCAGCGTTCCCCCAGGTCTCCCGATAAAAATGGTACCTCACTTGTGTGGGTAGGCATAGTGGCTGCAACAGGAAATGGCCCAAATCGTACTGTGGAGACTTCAAAATTACCTATAACAAAACTACCTGGTTTTGGGGGGGCACCTGAGATTTTGGTGCCGGGCTCGGCGGCCATCTTGGGAAAGTACCAAACCCAAACATTTCTGAAAACTAGACACCCGGGGGAGTCCAATGAGGTATGGCTTGCATGGATCCCCCAACGTTTTCCTACCCAGAATGCCATGCAAACCTCAAATTTAGCTGAAAAAACCACATTTTCCACATATTTTTGTGTGGAATCACCATGCTGGCACAAATGTCCTACCCCACAGCGTTCGCCTGAGTCTCCCGAGTAAAATGATACCTCACTTTCTGGCATTCTGGGTAGGAAAACGTTGGGGGATCCATGCAAGCCATACCTCATTGGACTCCCCCGGGTGTCTAGTTTTCAGAAATGTTTGGGTTTGGTACTTTACCAAGATGGCCGCCGAGCCCGGCGCTCAAAATCTCAGGTGCCCCCCAAAACCAGGGAGTTTTGTTATAGGTAATTTTGAAGTCTCCACAGTACGATTTGGGCCATTTCCTGTTGCAGCCACTATGCCTACCCACACAAGTGAGGTACCATTTTTATCGGGAGACCTGGGGGAACGCTGGGTGGGAGGAAATTTGTGGATCCACGCAGATTCCAGAACTTTCCCACATAGAAATTTGAGAAAAAAGTGATTTTTACAGCGAAATTTGCGGTTTGCAGGGTATTCTGGGTAGGAGAATGTTGGGGGACCCACGCGTGCCATACCTCGCTGGTCTCCCCCGGGTGTCTAGTTGCCAGAAATGTGTGGGTTTGGTAGGTTTCCCTAGATGGCCGCCGAGCCCCAGGCCAAAAACTCATGGGACCCCCCTTGCAAAACCAGGTTGGTTTGTGATAGGTAATTTTGATGTCGCCTCAATAGGTTTTGGGCCCTTGCCTGTCGCGGGTCCTTGACCCACCCACGTAAGTGAGGTACCATTTTTCTTGGAAGACTTTGGGGAACGCGAGGTGGGTGGAAATTTGTGGATCCACGCATATTCCAGAACTTTCCACCACAGAAATGTGAGGGAAATATGTTTTTTTTGACAATTTGTTAGGTTTGCAAGGGATTCTGGATAACAGAACCTGGTGAGAGCCAGTCAAGTCACTCCATCCTGGATTCCCCTGGGTGAATAGTTTTCAAAAATGTATAGGTTTGCTAGGTTTCCTAGGTGCCGGCAGAGCTAGGGTTCAAAAACTACAGCTAGGCACTTTGCCAAAAAGGGTCATTTTTCACTGTGAAATTGTGGTGTGTCCACGTTGCGTTTTGCGCCGTTTCCTGTCACGGGCACTAGGCCTACCCACACAAGTGAGGTACCATTTTTCTCGGAGGACTTTGGGGAAAGTGGGGTGGGTGGAAATTTGTGGATCCACGCAGATTCCAGAACTTTCCACCACAGAAATGTGAGGAAAATGTTTTTTTGACAATTCTTTAGGTTTGCAAGGGATTCTGGGTAACAGAACCTGGTGAGAGGCAGTCAAGTCACCCAATCCTGGATTCCCCTCGGTGTCTAGTTTTCAAAAATGTATAGGTTTGCTAGGTTTCCCTAGGTGCCGGCAGAGCTAGGGTTCAAAAACTACAGCTAGGCACTTTGCCAAAAAAGGGTCATTTTTCACTGTGAAATTGTGGTGTATCCACGTTGTGTTTTGCGCCGTTTCCTGTCGCGGGCACTAGGCCTACCCACACAAGTGAGGTACAATTTTTCTCGGAAGACTTTGGGGAACGCGGGGTGACTGGAAATTTGTGAATCCACGCAGATTCCAGAACTTTCCACCACAGAAATGTGAGGAAAATGTGGGTTTTTTGACAATTGTTTAGGTTTGCAAGGGATTCTGGGTAACAGAACCTGGTGAGAGCCAGTCAAGTCACCCCATCCTGGATTCCCCAGGGTGTCTAGTTTTCAAAAATGTATAGGTTTGCTAGGTTTCCCTAGGTGCCGGCAGAGCTAGGGTTCAAAAACTACAGCTAGGCACTTTGCCAAAAAAGGGTCATTTTTCACTGTGAAATTGTGGTGTGTCCACGTCGCGTTTTGCGCCGTTTCCTGTTGCGGGCACAAGGCCTACCCACACAAGTGAGGTACCATTTTTCTCTGCAGACTTTGGGGAACGCGGGGTGGGTGGAAATTTGTGGATGCACGCAGATTCCAGAACTTTCCACCACAGAAATGTGAGGAAAATGTGGTTTGTTTGACAATTGTTTAGGTTTGCAAGGGATTCTGGGTAACAGAACCCGGTGAGAGGCAGTCAAGTCACCCCATCCTAGATTCCCCTGGGTGTCTAGTTTTCAGAATTATATCGGTTTGCTAGGTTTCCCTAGGTGCCGGCAAAGCTAGGGTTCAAAAACTACAGCTAGGCACTTTGCCAAAAAAGGGTCATTTTTCACTGTGAAATTGTGGTGTGTACACGTTATGTTTTGCGCCGTTTCCTGTCGCGGGCACTAGGCCTACCCACACAAGTGAGGTACCATTTTTCTCGGAAGACTTTGGGGAACGCGGGGTGCGTGGAAATTTGTGAATCCACGCAGATTCCAGAACTTTCCACCACAGAAATGTGAGGAAAATGTGGGTTTTTTGACAATTGTTTAGGTTTGCAAGGGATTCTGGGTAACAGAACCTGGTGAGAGCCAGTCAAGTCACCCCATCCTGGATTCCCCAGGGTGTCTAGTTTTCAAAAATATATAGGTTTGCTAGGTTTCCCTAGGTGCTGGAAGAGCTAGGGTTCAAAAACTACAGCTAGGCACTTTGCCAAAAAAGGGTCATTTTTCACTGTGAAATTGTGGTGTGTCCACGTTGCATTTTGCGCCGGTTCCTGTCGCGGGCACTAGGCCTACCCACACAAGTGAGGTACCATTTTTCTCGGAAGACTTTGGGGAACGCGGGGTGGGTGGAAATCTGTGAATCCACGCAGATTCCAGAACTTTCCACCACAGAAATGTGAGCAAATGTGTTTTTTTGACAATTTTTTAGGTTTGCAAGGGATTCTGGGTAACAGAACCTGGTGAGAGGCAGTCAAGTCACCCCATCCTGGATTCCCCTGGGTGTCTAGTTTACAGAAATGTATCGGTTTGCTAGGTTTGCCTAGGTGCCGGCAGAGCTAGGGTTCAAAAACTACAGCTAGGCACTTTCCCAAAAAAAGGGTCATTTTTCACTGTGAAATTGTGGTGTGTCTACGTTGCATTTTGCGCTGTTTCCTGTCGCGGGCACTAGGACTACCCACACAAGTGAGGTACCATTTTTCTCGGAAGACTTTGGGGAACGCGGGTTGGGTAGAAAGTTGTGAATCCACTCAGATTCCAGAACTTTCCACCACAGAAATGTGAGGAAAATTTGTTTTTTTTGACAATTGTTTAGGTTTGCAAGGGATTCTGGGTAACAGAACCTGGTGAGAGCCAGTCAAGTCACCCCATCCTGGATTTCCCAGGGTGTCTAGTTTTCAAAAATGTATAGGTTTGCTAGGTTTTCCTAGGTGCCGGCAGAGCTAGGGTTAAAAAACTACAGCTAGGCACTTTGCCAAAAAGGGTCATTTTTCACTGTGAAATTGTGGTGTGTCCACGTTGCGTTTTGTGCCGTTTCCTGTCGCGGGCACTAGGCCTACCCACACAAGTGAGGTACCATTTTTCTCGGAAGACTTTGGGGAACGCGGGGTGGGTGGAAATTTCTGGATCCACGCAGATTCCAGAACTTTCCACCACAGAAATTTGAGGAAAATGTGTTTTTTTTTACAATTGTTTAGGTTTGCAAGGGATTCTTGGTCACAGAACCTGGTGAGAGGCAGTCAAGTCACCCCATCCTGGATTCCCCTGGGTGTTGAGTTTCCAGAAATGTATAGGTTTGCTAGGTTTGCCTAGGTGCCGGCAGAGCTAGGGTTAAAAAACTACAGCTAGGCACTTTGCCAAAAAAGGGTCATTTTTCACTGTGAAATTGTGGTGTGTCCACGTTGTGTTTTGCGCCGTTTCCTGTCGCGGGCAGTAGGCCTACCCACACAAGTGAGGTACTATTTTTCTCTGAAGACTTTGGGGAACGCGGGGTGGGTGGAAATTTGTGGATCCACGCAGATTCCGTAACTTTCCACCACAGAAATGTGAGGAAAATGTGGGGTTTTTTGACAATTTTTTAGGTTTGCAAGGGATTCTGGGTAACAGAACCTGGTGAGAGCCAGTCAAGTCACCCCATCCTGGATTCCCCTGGGTGTCTAGTTTTCAAAAATGTATAGTGTTGCTAGGTTTGCCTAAGTGCCGGCAGAGCTAGGGTTCAATAACTACAGCTAGGCACTTTGCCAAAAAAGGGTCATTTTTCACTGTGAAATTGTGGTGTGTCCACGTTGTGTTTTGCGCTGTTTCCTGTCGCGGGCACTAGGCCTACCCACACAAGTAAGGTACCATTTTTCTTGGAAGACTTTGGGGAACGCGGGGTGGGTGGAAATTTGTGGATCCACGCAGATTCCAGAACTTTTCACCACAGAAATGTGAGGAAAATGTGGGTTTTTTGACAATTTTTTAGGTTTGCAAGGGATTCTGGGTAACAGAACCTGGTGAGAGGCAGTCAAGTCACCCCATCCTGGATTCCTCTGGGTGTCTAGTTTTCAGAAATGTATAGGTTTGCTAGGTTTCCCTAGGTGCCGGCAGAGCTAGGGTTCAAAAACTACAACTAGGCACTTTGCCAAAAAAGGGTCATTTTTCACTGTGAAATTGTGGTGTACACGTTAAGTTTTGCGCCGTTTCCTGTTGCGGGCACTAGGCCTACCCACATATGTGAGGTACCATTTTTCTCGGAAGACTTTGGGGAACGCGGGGTTGGTGGAAATTTGTGAATCCACGCAGATTCCTGAACTTTCCACCACAGAAATGTGAGAAAAATGTGGTTTTTTTGACAATTGTTTAGGTTTGAAAGGGATTCTGGGCAACAGAACCTGGTGAGAGCCAGTCAAGTCACCCCATCCTGGATTTCCCAGGGTGTCTAGTTTTCAAAAATGTATAGGTTTGCTAGGTTTTCCTAGGTGCCGGCAGAGCTAGGGTTAAAAAACTACAGCTAGGCACTTTGCCAAAAAGGGTCATTTTTCACTGTGAAATTGTGGTGTGTCCATGTTGCGTTTTGCGCCGTTTCCTGTCGCGGGCACTAGGCCTACCCACACAAGTGAGGTACCATTTTTCTTGGAAGACTTTGGGGAACGCGGGGTGGGTGGAAATTTGTGGATGCACGCAGATTCCAGAACTTTCCACCACAGAAATGTGAGGAAAATGTGGTTTGTTTGACAATTGTTTAGGTTTGCAAGGGATTCTGGGTAACAGAACCTGGTGAGAGGCAGTCAAGTCACCCCATCCTGGATTCTCCTCGGTGTCTAGTTTTCAAAAATGTATAGTGTTGCTAGGTTTGCCTAGGTGCCGGCAGAGCTAGGGTTCATACAGCTAGCCACTTTGCCAAAAAAGGGTCATTTTTCACTGTGAAATTGTGGTGTGTCCACGTTGCGTTTTGCGCCGTTTCCTGTCGCGGGCACTAGGTCTACCCACACAAGTGAGGTACCATTTTTCTTGGAAGACTTTGGGGAACGCGGGGTGGGTAGAAATTTGTGGATCCACGCAGATTCCAGAACTTTCCACCACAGAAATGTGAGGAAAATGTGGGTTTTTTGACAATTGTTTAGGTTTGCAAGGGATTCTGGGTAACAGAACCTGGTGAGAGCCAGTCAAGTCACCCCATCCTGGATTCCCCTGGGTAACTAGTTTTAAAAAATGTATAGGTTTGCTAGGTTTCCTTAGGTGCCGGCAGAGCTAGGGTTAAAAAACTACAGCTAGGCACTTTGCAAAAAAAGGGTAATTTTTCATTGTGAAAATGTGGTGTGTTCACATTGCGTTTTGAGCCGTTTCCTGTCGTGGGCACTATGCCTACCCACACAAGTGAGGTACCATTTTTATCGGGAGACTTAGGGTAATTAAGATTTGTAAAGCAACTGTTA
Organism: Calotriton arnoldi; assembly: GCA_963921515.1. NCBI lineage: Eukaryota > Metazoa > Chordata > Amphibia > Caudata > Salamandridae > Calotriton > Calotriton arnoldi. Next base: position 771,185 of record CAWUFW010004423.1, read on the forward strand.
TTACCTATTGACTTGCATTGCATTTCTGCCTTCCAAATGAAAGACAATGTGTAAAAAAGAAGTCATTTTGAAAAATGACCGATAATTCTCATGCTAGTATGAGTATTCCCAATTTCGGAAATATGCAAGTATCTACTGTTTCTAAACTCTATATTTTGTTCCTATTTCAGAAATACATAGGTGTCTTTCATACCGATTTTTCCATGTATACATTTTCCCAGAATAATTGCTATATACCCGGTACATAATAAAAAACTATTGCAAGTTGCTGCTCAGTTTTTGGCTCTGGGTTCGTCGGGTTCTTGGTGAACCTACAAGTCCTATATATCCCCACAACCAGTAAGGTCCAGCGGATGTATTGCTTTCAAAGAGCTGTCATAATTAGAAGAAGTTACAGGTGAAAACGTTGACACAAAAGGCTGTTTTTTTCAACTACTTTTCAATTTTTCCTATATTTAACTGTTAGTTTCTATAAGGAAACCTTGAAGGATCTACACAAATGACCCCTTGCTGAATTCAGAATTTTGTCTACTTTTCTAAAATGTATAGCTTTCCAGGATCCATTATTGCTTTCATACCCATTTCTACCACTAACTGGAATGAGGTTGAAAGCACAAAAAATAGCAATAATAGGCTATGTCCCAGAAAAATGCCAAAACTGTGTAAAACATTTTGGTTTCCAAACAAAAGACTGTCATTCCCTAAAAGCTGGGAAAATGGTGATTTCAGCCCCACAAACCCTTTTTTGATACCATTTGCAGGGAAAAACCCAGACGCTTTCATTTGCAGCACTTTTTCCCATTTTTCCCAAAAACCCAAAGTGTAGCTGTATTTTGGCTAATTTCTGGGTCCCCTCCAGGGGAATCCACAAACCCTGGGTACCTTTAGAATCCCCAGGATGTTGGAAGAAAAGGACGCAAATTTGGCGTGGATACCTAGATGATTGTCTTTGTCAGCCCTTTATACCTTCTATTCCTTAACTGCTACATAGCATTTTTAGGTAGTATGGGTGTGTTTTGTGTGTGACTCCATCTCCTCTGTTTGTAGCTTCTGGTTCATTAAAAAGATATCGCACTGCTAATAACCACGAAACCGAGGAGCTTGTCTTCTTGGATGGTAAGTGAGAACAACTTCCCTGTGTTTGGTGGATGGAATAGGTTAGAGCTAATGCCGGATCCTTCTTCCTGATGTTGCAAATATAAGGTCTCCTTTGTTCATATTACAAAAAGGGTAAACCCACCGATACTGGGATCTGGGTAGTAGACGGTACAATAGGAAATGATCCCAATATACAATACTTCAACATAAAAACAGTTTAAATAAATGTTGCCAACAGTCATATAAACCACAAAATACACGAGTGAAAAGGAACAGTGTTATTTAATCACACTGTCACCTTACTTTGTATATACATCATAACATATATTCACATTGATAAGCAAGTGCCCAAAGAAAGGGAGAAGTGAAGGGTGAATAAGGTGAAAATAATGTGATAAAAGAATAGGGTTAATGTAAAAAACATATTCATTATTGAACAATACAAAACAGTTGTTCCTTATTTTCGCTCAAAATCGCCAAATTTCTACATCAATCCTTTCGCCATGCATATAGAACAAAAACACAGTAACACAATCTCTGTTGTTTAATATGCTAGCTCTAAACAAGTAGTGTCGACGTTTCGACCCCGGAGATCTGTAGGTTCATTAGCACCTTACGATGGGGTCTTCCTCAGGACAGGAAGAGGAAGTGGGCACCTACGAATAAGTATGATAATGGCATTAACCTCATAGGAAGTGATAGAAGACATTATAAATTCAATATGGGCCAAAAATCCCTATATTTACCATGGAAAGCCTTATTACACAGGCCGGTCTTGATAACAAGTTGGGCAAATTGCCATTCATTACAAGGACAACATGATGGATAAAAGGTATGACAGCATATTCTCACACATATTAGAACAGTTGAAAATAGTTCAAATCATTCACGCTTAATCTACATTGTTCAAAACTAGAGTAAAGGACAGTTTATCACAAAAACCTCCAGGCAAAGAAGGATATTATAAACATATTATTCTAACATAATGTGTTAACTAGATGTTATTGCAAACGACAAATCAAACATTGCTGAATATCCATGAGTAACGTATACACCTTAATATTCTACAGCTAGCACCACATACTATAATCATCAAGATTAGATACATCAAAGGAGTAACGGCATATCGGATCATGGAGCTACACACCATGGCCGAACAAAGAGAAGGAGAAATTCAAGAAAACAGCCCTAATGGAGATGCCCATTGTTCAAAATTGTATAAAAGATACATCCAAGCTCCTATTTAGAGACATGCTAGCTGGGCATGGCTGGACTCCACTTCATTCAATCCATTCTGTATCGAGTCAAGACGTGTCATCCATTTAAATTCCCTTAAGTTAAGGATCGGGCCAATGTTGCCACCTCTAGGCCCCAAGGTGACTTTCTCCAACACAAGCCATTTAAGGTCCTCTGGTGTATGTGCAGCACTCTTGCAATGTTCAACTAAAGGTGCCCCCTGTACATCGCATCTTACTCTACTGCAGTGTTGCAGTATGCGGGCTTTAATTTTCTGTTGGGTCTGTCCCACATATACAAGCCCACAGGGACAGATAATGCCATAAATTACATTACTGGTATTGCAATTGGTAAATGACTCCAAAATGATTGTATGGTGCTTGTACATGAACTTTTCGTTTGAATAGTGGTCTGACACGCCTTACATTGGCCACATTTGAAATGTCCCACTGTTACAGGTAGATTCCACAAGGATTGAATGGAGGGCGACATTGGGCTTTCCAGGAAAGAGCGAACCACATAATCTTTAATGCTTTTAGCTTTCTTGAAAGAATGCATTGGTAAATTGGGTTGTTCAATGTCATCAGACACTAGTCCCCAGTGTCGATTTATGATCTTCTTGATGGCATTACTCTGAGTGCAAAATGTAGTAACACAAATCATCCTTTGTAGTGTGTTATCGTCCCGATCCTGCACTGCAAGCAAAGCATCTCGAGGGCTATACCAGGCTCTTTTCTGTGCTCTTTTTATCAATCTACTGGGATAGCCCCTTTCAGAAGTCGATCCCTTAGTCATCTGACTCCGCCATATAGTCCTCTTTCTTGGAGCAGTTTCTGCGAATCCTTAAGAACTGCCCTACTGGTAGATTGTCCCTTAGGCCACGCGGGTGATGGCTATTGTATCTTAGAAGAGAATTCCGTTCAACAGGTTTACGATACAATGTTGTATATAGCTTGTCATCCTCATTACAGATGGTGATATCAAGGAAATCTATCCTATTGGGACTGGATTGCATAGTAAATTGAATGTCTTTATCCCTCTGATTAAGCCAAACGTGGAAGAAGCCCAGATCTTCGCTCGTGCCTGTCCATATCATCAGCACATCATCAATGTACCTTCTCCACAACGTTACCTTATCACGATATGGATTATTCAAATTGAAGATAAATGCTTGTTCAAAATGGTCCATGAAAATTATAGCCAAATCAGGTGCGAAGGAAGCCCCCATTGCCACACCCTTTGTCTGTAGATAGTAACTTCCCTGGAAAAGAAGAAATTCCTCATCATAGCTATAGATAGTAATCCAATGATGAAATCCGTGGGCACTGCCATGGGAGCTGGTCGTTGATTCAAAGCATACCTCACCACTTCAAGTGCTGATTGTTGGGGAATGCTAGTGTATAGCGATACCATGTCGCATGTCACCAAAGTTGATCATTTGGATCAAAGGGAAGCTGATCAATCAAATTAATGGTTTGGAGCGTATCCCTCAAGTATGTTTCAGTTCTTTCAGCAATCGGTTTCAAAAGAAGTCAATATACCTACATAGTGGTTCAAGCATAGACCCACAGCCTGAAACAATGGGTCTACCAGGTGGATTCGCATATCCTTATGAACCTTCGGCAGTGTATAAATGGTGGGGAGGCGTGGATCTGATTGATTGAGATACTCATACTCAAGTTTACTAAGGAAGCCTAGTTCCAGACCTCCTTTAGTGAGGCTAAGGATCTCAGAGGCCATTTCTGTAGTAGGATTCGACCTCAATTTAGTGTAACTCACTCCATCCTGTAATTGCCCAATGATTTCCAACTTGTATTTAGCCACATCCTGTACCACAATTGCTCCGCCCTTGTCCGCGGGCTTAATCACAATATCCTTGTTGTTGCTTAGGGCAGATAGAGCTTCTCTCTCACTGCGGGTCACATTCACATTGGAATGTTTATGTGACTCCAAAAGTTTAGATATGTCCCTAAGTACAATGTCTTCATAAGCCAGAATTCGATTACTCATGGCGTTGGTCGGGGGAACGAAAGTAGAGGGAACTCGAAGTCCTGTCACGGATTTAACGGAGGAGGTTGCAGAATTCTTGAAAAATACCTCAGACGAACTTTCCGAAAAAATCTGAGTAATTCTATTTTCAATGTCAGATGATTAGGATGTGCTGTAGGTACATCCCCCGACCAACGCCATGAGTAATCGAATTCTGGCTTATGAAGACATTGTACTTAGGGACATATCTAAACTTTTGGAGTCACATAAACATTCCAATGTGAATGTGACCCGCAGTGACAGAGAAGCTCTATCTGCCCTAAGCAACAACAAGGATATTGTGATTAAGCCCGCGGACAAGGGCGGAGCAATTGTGGTACAGGATGTGGCTAAATACAAGTTGGAAATCATTGGGCAATTACAGGATGAAGTGAGTTACACTAAATTGAGGTCGAATCCTACTACAGAAATGGCCTCTGAGATCCTTAGCCTCACTAAAGGAGGTCTGGAACTAGGCTTCCTTAGTAAACTTGAGTATGAGTATCTCAATCAATCAGATCCACACCTCCCCACCATTTATACACTGCCGAAGGTTCATAAGGATATGCGAAATCCACCTGGTAGACCCATTGTTTCAGGCTGTGGGTCTATGCTTGAACCACTATGTAGGTATATTGACTTCTTTGAAACCGATTGCTGAAAGAACTGAAACATACTTGAGGGATACGCTCCAAACCATTAATTTGATTGATCAGCTTCCTTTTGATCCAAATGATCAACTTTTGGTGACATGCGACATTGTATCGCTATACACTAGCATTCCCCAACAATCAGCACTTGAAGTGGTGAGGTATGCTTTGAATCAACGACCAGCTCCCATGGCAGTGCCTACGGATTTCATCATTGGATTACTATCTATAGCTATGATGAGGAATTTCTTCTTTTTCCAGGGAAGTTACTATCTACAGACAAAGGGTGTGGCAATGGGGGCTTCCTTCGCACCTGATTTGGCTATAATTTTCATGGACCATTTTGAACAAGCATTTATCTTCAATTTGAATAATCCATATCGTGATAAGGTAACGTTGTGGAGAAGGTACATTGATGATGTGCTGATGATATGGACAGGCACGAGCGAAGATCTGGGCTTTTTCCACGTTTGGCTTAATCAGAGGGATAAAGACATTCAATTTACTATGCAATCCAGTCCCAATAGGATAGATTTCCTTGATATCACCATCTGTAATGAGGATGACAAGCTATATACAACATTGTATCATAAACCTGTTGAACGGAATTCTCTTCTAAGATACAATAGCCATCACCCGCGTGGCCTAAGGGACAATCTACCAGTAGGGCAGTTCTTAAGGATTCGCAGAAACTGCTCCAAGAAAGAGGACTATATGGCGGAGTCAGATGACTTAAGGGATCGACTTCTCGAAAGGGGCTATCCCAGTAGATTGATAAAAAGAGCACAGAAAAGAGCCTGGTATAGCCCTCGAGATGCTTTGCTTGCAGTGCAGGATCGGGACGATAACACACTACAAAGGATGATTTGTGTTACTACATTTTGCACTCAGAGTAATGCCATCAAGAAGATCATAAATCGACACTGGGGACTAGTGTCTGATGACATTGAACAACCCAATTTACCAATGCATTCTTTCAAGAAAGCTAAAAGCATTAAAGATTATGTGGTTCGCTCTTTCCTGGAAAGCCCAATGTCGCCCTCCATGCAATCCTTGTGGAATCTACCTGTAACAGTGGGACATTTCAAATGTGGCCAATGTAAGGCGTGTCAGACCACTATTCAAACGAAAAAGTTCATGTACAAGCACCATACAATCATTTTGGAGTCATTTACCAATTGCAATACCAGTAATGTAATTTATGGCATTATCTGTCCCTGTGGGCTTGTATATGTGGGACAGACCCAACAGAAAATTAAAGCCCGCATACTGCAACACTGCAGTAGAGTAAGATGCGATGTACAGGGGCACCTTTAGTTGAACATTGCAAGAGTGCTGCACATACACCAGAGGACCTTAAATGGCTTGTGTTGGAGAAAGTCACCTTGGGGCCTAGAGGTGGCAACATTGGCCCGATCCTTAACTTAAGGGAATTTAAATGGATGACACGTCTTGACTCGATACAGAATGGATTGAATGAAGTGGAGTCCAGCCATGCCCAGCTAGCATGTCTCTAAATAGGAGCTTGGATGTATCTTCTATACAATTTTGAACAATGGGCATCTCCATTAGAGCTGTTTTCTTGAATTTTCCTTCTCTTTGTTCGGCCATGGTGTGTAGCTCCATGATCCGATATGCCGTTATCTTTGATGTATCTAATCTTGATGATTATAGTATGTGGTGCTAGCTGTAGAATATTAAGGTGTATACGTTACTCATGGATATTCAGCAATGTTTGATTTGTCGTTTGCAATAACATCTAGTTAACACATTATGTTAGAATAATATGTTTATAATATCCTTCTTTGCCTGGAGGTTTTTGTGATAAACTGTCCTTTACTCTAGTTTTGAACAATGTAGATTAGCGTGAATGATTTGAACTATTTTCAACTGTTCTAATATGTGTGAGAATATGCTGTCATACCTTTTATCCATCATGTTGTCCTTGTAATGAATGGCAATTTGCCCAACTTGTTATCAAGACCGGCCTGTGTAATAAGGCTTTCCATGGTAAATATAGGGATTTTTGGCCCATATTGAATTTATAATGTCTTCTATCACTTCCTATGAGGTTAATGCCATTATCATACTTATTCGTAGGTGCCCACTTCCCTCTTCCTGTCCTGAGGAAGACCCCATCGTAAGGTGCTAATGAACCTACAGATCTCCGGGTCGAAACGTCGACACTACTTGTTTAGAGCTAGCATATTAAACAACAGAGATTGTGTTACTGTGTTTTTTGTTCTATATGCATGGCGAAAGGATTGATGTAGAAATTTGGCGATTTTGAGCGAAAATAAGGAACAACTGTTTTGTATTGTTCAATAATGAATATGTTTTTTACACATTAACCCTATTCTTTTTTATCACATTATTTTCACCTTATTCACCCTTCACTTCTCCCTTTCTTTGGGCACTTGCTTATCAATGTGAATATATGTTATGATGTATATACAAAGTAAGGTGACAGTGTGATTAAATAACACTGTTCCTTTTCACTCGTGTCCTTTGTTCATAAGCATTATTAAAATATTTTGCTCTAAATGAATTTCAGGACATGCTCAGCTCGCATTGTCAATACGCATTGCTGATTACATCTGTTATTATCTGCCGTCCTCTCTGAGCGCACTTTATCACTGATTGTTTTGCCTTAATGAGCTGATGTGAATATGATCCAATTGTGTATGAGGTTCTTAAGTATATAACTTTTGCCTATTAATATCCTTTGCTTAGAATTTAAGAACTGTACATAAAATCTTTGGGTGCCTACCCTAATTTGCTCATAATTACTTTGGTGGATTGAATTTCAATGTTAATATCTTAATTTGTGGTTATGAGTTGTTAACAAAAATGAATTAATGTAAGTCATATTTGTATATATTGCAGCCCTGAAGAAGCCCAGATACGGGCGAAATCCTTTGGCTGTATTCAAGTTCTTCAAAGAATATGAAATAAAGGATTAAATATTCAAAGATAATCTCTCGCTTCGTCTTTTTATGCTTGGCAATTTTGTGGTTATCTCACTACAAGTTGGTCTGGTTGCCTCTCGGATCTTTGTGATTACTGCTCTGCCAGTGGCTGAAAAAACAGAAAGGTTTCTAGGAAAGTACACTTGTCATGAAACTCATAGTTACATAATGCTAACTCCTAGTAGTAACTTTGCTTATGCATACCAGAAATTTCCTGCCAGTCGCTCCGTCTCTACTGCCAAGTTCTGTATGTTCAAAACTGCTTACAACAAACTCCTCCTGTGCAAATAAAAATTACCAATGTTTATCCAGGTTTCAAACTACATTCAACTCTCGGGTTTTAAATTACACTCTACTCTCATGTTAATGACCCTTATACTGCCCCCTGACATCACTTCATACCTAGATGTTCTCATGGTCACCATGTAGGTAATCCTCTCCTCCCTCAGCGTAATGCGTCTCAAACGACTGGATGTTAGAGCGCTGACCGATGCATGGCGGTTTTAAGTTTCTCAATAACAACATAAACAAAGGACTCATGCCCTATAAATTCAGCCACCATCTTGAAACATGCTGTTCTCTCCCTCGCTGCTGTTCCCATATAGTGATAGGAATAAAAATAAACGTAACAAATTCCAAAACTCGCTTATCCCTTATCCCAACCAGATGCAAAATTTATTTAATTCCCTGACCTCAATACAGATGTATGCCAGTTTTAAATCTCTCGTTGACAATATAAACAAAGGATTTGTGTCAAATGAAATCGGCCGCCATTTTGAAATGTGCAGTTCCCTACCTTGCTGCTATTCTGATGTTGTGCTAGGGGCCAAGATAAACGAGTTGGATTCCAGGGCTCACTTATTCCATACCCCAACCACATGTAGAATTATTTGTTTATTAAATACCCTCATTTCTATACTTCTTTTCATATGGTAATGCAATATCTTCACCTATACTGCCCCACTATTGTATGAATACATTTGAATAATGGAGCATTATTGTCACAAATCCCACTTTCACTATTCCTACTGTCAGAAAGTATCATCTTGCCATGTAATCAATATCCATACCTAATTGACGCTGTCGAGTAATTGCATGTCTGATTCTGCTTCATCATCTCCCTGTGACTTTCACTCTATTCAATAGGTATGCATCACCACTATCGTACATTAATCAATTTCTCCGCATTTACAATCCCACTAGATGTGGAAATCTATATTGTAACACACTTCATTAAGAAAAGCTCATAGTCCCTAGTGCACTCTCAGAGCTCCTTATGACACTATGTGCCAGTGGGGGCTGGTGACATTTAAAATTGGTGGGGCGTAAAAGTCCTTGATAAGTGCTGTATGGCGAGCGAGCGGTACAGCACTTTGAAAAAAGAGTGGGAAAATGGTGCATTTTCAAGTAAATCTGAGAAAGCAAGAAGGTTAATAAAGCAATTGTGAAAGTGTAGTTAAGACATCAATAAAGAGCCTCTGGGTGGCATTACTTGAACTGCAGACACTGTGGCAAGCTGTGGTGTTCTGGACGTCCATTCCAAAGGCCCCATGTTCTTGTCGGTACCTGTACATTGGGGAAGGTAGGGCTGTGGTACAGAGGCAAATGCTAAGCTAGAACATCTGAAGGCTGGTAGGGCTGGAGAAAAGACAATCACATGTCAGCTCTGTGTCTCTGAATGGCCAGCATGGCTGTGACAGTGGCAGTCACTTTTCAGGTTGATTGACCCTGAAAGGCTGGGCAGGGGGCGACAGTGTGTTTCAGTCACATGTCTGACTGGTGCCTCCAACAGACCAGCTGGACTGGGTTGGTGTCAGTCGCTTAGTGGCTTGTCAGGCTGGTGCCTTTGAAAGATCAGCAGGGCTGGGTCAGTGTTCGTTACTTGTCAGGTTGATCGTCTGAAAGGTTAGCAGGGTGCGACAGTGTCAGTAACGTGTTTGACTTGTGCCTTAATGAGCAGCTGGACTGAGGTAGTGTCAGTCACGTCAGGCGGGTGCCTTTCAATGGTCAGCAGGGCTGGGGGAGTGTCAGTTCCATGTCAGGCCCTGCATCGTGAACAACTGTGCTAGGAGATATATGCCTGGCCCTGGCAGAGGAGGGATTCTCACCAGGGTGTGTGTGTGTGTGCGCAGAGGGCAAGGTTCATTCACAGGTCCATGTGAGGGACACTCTACATAGGCGTTTCGGTCTCAGTACCCAGCGGGCCTGATTCACAGAACTAACTTACGTCAAAAACGTAAAGTTAGTACTTTTTGGTATTCACAGAATACACTTACTCATTTTGGTATTCACAGAATGCACTTACTCATTTTGGTATTCACAGAATGCACTTACTCATACTAACTTTATGTCCGCACTCGGGCCGGAGGTTCCGGCCCTTTGGTGGAGATTCCGGCCCTTTGGTGGAGATTCCGGCCCTTTGGTGGAGATTCCGGCCGGTGGTGGAGATTCCTGCGGGTGGCGGAATCTCCACAACCGGCCGGAATCTCCACCGGAGACAAGAGACTGCTAGTAGCTGCATCATCTGACTGAGGGTCTCAGCAGGAAACAAGATAGAAGAGACAGTCATCACCATCTGCAGCAGGCTGCTAGCAGGAGCCTGCCAGCGCCATCTGCATGACACACTCAGCAGCATCTGGAAGTAGAGAGTGCAGCATCTGCATGAGACTCGCAGCAGGAGACGGGGAACTGAGCGACACTGCTGAAGAGCGCGTGTTTCTCTGTGCGTGTGTTGTTTCTCTCTTTCTAAGATTAGTACGCCAAGCAGATCTTCACTGGATGTTATTTTGGGGCATTAGTATGAAATAGCCTTTTTGCGAGTCCTTAATAGCGATTTTTAGCGAATCGCTATTATGGACTCGCAAAATGCTATGTATGTAGGAATCGCAATAATACTTGCAATTTCTACATATTCCTTATTTGCGAATCGCAAATTGCGATTCGCAATTAAGGAATACCTTCCCATTCATTCCTATGGGCCTAGAGGCCCATAGGAATGAATGAGAAGACATTTGCAATTTGCGAGTACCCATTAGGTACTCGCAAATTGCGAATGCAATTTCAAGTGTGCAAGGGTGTCAAAAAGACACCCTGTAGCACCCCTGAAATATGTAAGTGTGCACATGTGGCGCACATACATGCCCTAAGGGCATGTATGTGCAACACATGGCACTTTGAAAAATGCAAAAAGTGCATTTTTCAAAGAAATCGCAAATTACCACCAACCTGAAGTTGGTGGTAATTTGCGATTTCTTAAGCCAAAATCGCACAACTTGGGTGCTTCCTACATTGCATTTAAGGAATCGCAATTTGCGATTCCTTAAATGCATTCGCAAAATAGGGAATCGCTAATTTTGCAATTCCCTATTTTGCGAGGGCCTTTTGGGATGATACATCCCAAAAGGCTTTTTCCCGTTCGCAAACGGGCCGATTCTGAGAATCTGCCCGTTTGCGAACGGGAAAGGGCTTGATGCATATGCCCCTTTGTTCCATATTCGGACAATTTACAACAATGATATGGCCCCTTGCGAAGGTGGTGTTGGGCCCTGAGACTCCTATATCTCAAAGAATTTTATTGGCCTTACAGTGAATAGGGGCTCCCTGAAGCGTGGGCTCACACTGCGCCCCGGAGCCTGCGTTACGCCCCTGGAGGTGCGCTCTGCACACCATGAACATGTTGCCTAGGAGGGAAGAGCGGTATTACAAAAGGTATAATGTGCATCAAAGTTTCTGAACCTTGTTTACCTAATGAAGAGGAATGTGATCACATGCTGTAAAGGAGCACCAACGCAGCAGGTGACCTGCTACACACCAGAGCATTTAATGCACCAAGATTTAGCCCGACAAAAGCAAAAGGTGCAAATGAGATTTAGCCACGCATGCTTAATGGTCAGTCCGCTCCTTGTGCAACTACATGCTCCAGATTGCTAAGCCGATTTAGTTAAAAGGCCAGAACTGGTCAAAGGTTTCAGATAAACAACACAAGATCACTTGGTGATTAAACACAATATGTCTCTGCCATCCCATTCCATCACACTGGCAACACTAAATAAATATATCCTGACGGAAAATAGATTGATGGAGATCACCTACTTTGAGGTCTGGAAGGTTTATGAAAATTAATGAGTCTTTTGAAGACATATATATGCTCTAAAAAAGGGCCACAGACCATTTTCCTTTCCCAAACCTATGTCTCAAATGTATGTTCAGGCACATAATGTAATGGGAAACACACATATGCAAATGGCATATGCATGAACATGTGTGAGTGAAAATGTACACAAGGCTGATTAAATGTTTGGCTGGAATTAAAAAGAAAGAATCAGAATTGTCCTGGTAAGAATTCATAAATTCTCTGGTTAGGATAGAAAATGAGAGCAAACATTGGCCTAGGCAAGACAAGGAACTTCTCTGGAAGAAGAGAGGAGAAAGGCAGGACTGGCCTGGGAAAAATTATAAACTCTATTGAGAAGCTGAACTAGTCTGTGAAGGACTGAAAACTCTGTGGAAGAGAAGTGAGAAGCAGGGCTGTGCTGGGCAGGCCTGCTAAACTCTCAGGAAGAGAAGACAGAAGCAGGTCTGCTTAATGAGTGCTGTTTGGAAATAAAGAGCCCGGCATGGTAATACATCACATCTAAAGCCAGCTCAGCTTGCTTATCCAAGCAAGGCACAGCTCATGTCACACAGATTAAAAAACATAGCACTGCGCCCACTTTCACCCGATCAAGAACACAACTCCTGCCGCCCCTTCCACTTCTCCCAGCACCCCAGCCTCCTCTCTGCACTGACACTCTCAGCCACCCAGCCCTATTTCACACCTTCAGTGTGTGACTGACCTCCATCCATGTCCCTAACCTGCAGGCATCAGGGAGCTACCCCATCTCATGTGAAGTATAACGTGGCATTGAAGGTGACTTGCTGCCTGTCACAGTGGGTTCTCAAACAAGGACTTGTTGAATGTGCAGCATCAGTAGAGTTGTATTTTCACTGTGACAAGATTTGTCTCAGGCACCAGTCCAAGCCACAACCATATCACAGCCTCCAGTAGGACTCTGCAGATGAGCATCCCAGTTATGCTGAACGAGAGGTTGAGGGGCCAGGCTGCCATCTGATGAGAAACTGTCAGCTGTTCCTGTGACAACCACCTCTCCACGACCCTGGCTGCAGAGCATGCTGGCAGCAGCTAAATGCTAACTGCTGCTCGTTTCATTTTACAATACTTTTAACAGATACTGGCACTTCACACTTCACAGTGAATGTGCTGCTGACCCCAAAGGACCGTGAAATAGATTGAGATCGAGGTGTCAATGCATTAATGCGAGGACAATCATTAATTTGCATTATTTTAACCCATATGCTTGGCAGAGCTGTCTTTCACACACACAAACAAACACATACTTGTGCAGCACACACATTCTCGCCACCAAGGAACTACCCATACCCACTTACTCCCCTCTTAAGCGGGGGTCTGTAACTCAGATTGTCCTCCCTCATAGATTCCCGTGTGGATATATATATTTTTTTCCAAAGTGAAAACCATAGAGGTTTATTCAAAATTAAGAATCATTACAAAAGGCAAAAAAGTAGTTAGTCAGATTCAAACAAACAAAATGTCTGGCACACATCCCAGAAAGGTCACATTTTATAGTTTAGAGATGTGAAAAACAACACACTCGACTTAGGGGCCGATTCCGATTCGGGTCGGACAGCTCAAAAAGAGCCGTCCGGACGCTTACCTCCCGACCGACTCGTCCCGGGAGCCGGTCAGTCCTGCCGATCAAGTACGATGCGTGCATGTGCCGAAAACTCGACCGACACGAACTCGCCAAATAAATACTCAATTCTCCCTACGACCCGGTCCCGTAAACGCAGAATCGACTCGCACGGGGGCTATGTCAGAGCTGTTTCCGGCTGGACAAGTACGATGCGCACTTCCTATGCGCCGAGCGAGTCGACACGTACGGCACGTCACAGCATCCGGAGAAGCTGCATGAAAGGAACGATTCGCGCCACAACACAATCCCCGGACACGAGACGTACAAGCCTATAACTGGGACGAAACGAACCATCGACCAGTGCAGACAAGACGGTGTCGACATGAATCCCATCGCACAGGTCATACCGATCCTCTACATCCATGGACTGATCCGGAACAGACGCCAACGACGGAGACGGTAAGAGACACCCCCCCCAAACAAACAGCCGACACGTACCAGTAAACCTGTGACAAACACCCAGGCCCCCCTTGCCCATCACCCCCACCCATAGGGGGCCTCTTGCCTGTCACCACTCACACCCCCACCCATAGGGGGCCTCTTGGCTGGGACTACTCTCACCCCCACCCATAGTGGGCCTCTTGGCTGGGACTACTCACACCCCCACCCATAGGGGGCCTCTTGCCTGTCACCACTCACACCCCCACCCATAGGGGGCCTCTTGGCTGGGACTACTCTCACCCCCACCCATAGGGGGCCTCTTGCCTGTCACCACTCACACCCCCACCCATAGTGGGCCTCTTGGCTGGGACTACTCTCACCCCCACCCATAGGGGCCTCTTGCCTGTCACCACTCACACCCCCACCCATAGGGGGCCTCTTGGCTGGGACTACTCTCACCCCCACCCATAGGGGGCCTCTTGCCCGTCACCACTCACACCCCCACCCATAGGGGGCCTCTTGGCTGGGATTACTCTCACCCCCACCCATAGGGGGCCTCCTGCCTGTCACCACTCACACCCCCACCCATAGTGGGCCTCTTGGCTGGGACTACTCTCACCCCCACCCATAGGGGGCCTCTTGCCTGTCACCACTCACACCCCCACCCATAGGGGGCCTCTTGCCTGTCACCACTCACACCCCCACCCATAGTGGGCCTCTTGGCTGGGACTACTCACACCCCCACCCATAGGGGGCCTCTTGCCTGTCACCACCACCAATAGTGAACTGTGTGAGTACCACTACCAATGCCCACACACATAGGATGGGTGATGTGTCACACATACCCCATACCCCAACATAAGGACTACAAACCAAAGGATATCCACAACAACCTCATGACCACAACATGTAGTCTGTGTACAATACCCACCACAGTGAACATGACCATGTACACACAATGTAACTCACAACACGTGTCTGCAATACCATAGTGTGGCTAACACAAGCCAAGCCTCACATGAGCACTGCAGTAATGGCCTCAACACCCATCACTTGAGTGTACAAAAGGTAACTGTGTGGTACTAAACAGCACCATATGTAGAGCACTGTGCCAATGGGGTCTCAACCCCCATCAGCACAGTGACATGAAGGTAAGTGTGGGGATCACACATGCAGCATATGTAGAGCACTGTGCCAATGGGGTCTCAACCCCCATCAGCACAGTGACATGAAGGTAAGTGTGGGGATCACACATGCAGCATATGTAGAGCACTGTGCTAATGGGGTCTCAACCCCCATCAGCACAGTGACATGAAGGTAAGTGTGGGGATCACACATGCAGCATATGTAGAGCACTGTGCAAATGGGGTCTCAACCCCCATCAGCACAGTGACATGAGGGGACTCCACTCCTGTGGAAGGAAAGCTGTGCCATATGTTGTCCATGCAGGCCACCAGCATGTCAGCAGTATACTTTGTCACACAGCTAACATATACCACACATTGGTGGCCCTGGTAACAGCAGCCTGGGCACGGGAGGTTCCCCTGAGTCAACTGCACAGAGTCAACACACATGTAGATGAAGTAGCACTGAGGACACAGATGAGTCCATCCACATAGATGCATACACTTGCATGTCCATTGGAGATGGCCACAGAGTCAGTGAAATGGCCCAATTGAACCATGCCAAGGCCAACAGGTGTGCATGTGTGTAAGACACTGATGAGACATTGCTAACAAAAGATAGATAACACATTTCCAAAGACCATAATCATGACCCCGTCATATTGCTGCAAAGGATGACATGGATACACACCCCAACAGGACATACCCCCATGGCCCACATGGTCTCCAGCACAGTGACACTACATTTCCCAGCCATGGAATACACCATCACTGGAGCAAGGGCATGTCAAGTATCAACAACATCATGTACATCTGAAGCAAAACCACTAGTGAACAAAAAGGAGCTTTTATTCAGCCGAGTTATTTGTGAAATGGAAAATCAAGAAGAAAAACATGAAGGCCTATGGCCAGTCCATAAACAGACCCAACAGGGTCAAGTGTCCAAATGCCACATTTGGCTTGCCTGCACTGCCAACGGAAGGGGACATACCCCTGGGAGGGGCATACATAGAGGCCAGCCAGGCACCGCAGGTACAGGATCATGGGTCTACAGAAACAGGCAGGGAAGGGCTGGTGGGTGCAGGAGCTGCAGCTGCAGCGGAGGAGTCTGACAGGGTGGGTGCCGGCACGACTGGGGGCACAAGTCAGGAGCAGTGGGTGCCGGCACAACTGGGGGGCACAAGTCAGGATCAGTGGGTGCTGGCACAACTGCAGTGGGCAGGTCAGAGGGAGTGGACACGGAACCCACTGCAGTGCCCAAGTCAGACCGGGAGGGCAGAGACTCCACTGCAGTGCCCATCCCCAGGGGAGCAGGAAGTGGATCCGGTGATGTGGGCAGGACGGAGGGGAGGGCACGCCCTCCACAGCAGTGCCACACACAGGCTGAGTGGGGTGTGGGGTGCTGGAAGAGCAAGAGGCAGGGGGGGAAGGCCTGAGCATCTTGGGGATGCGGTAGCGGTGGGTGGGTGAACCTGGGGCAGGGTGTGGTGGTGGGACCTGTGGAGTGGGAGACTGGGGGATGGCGGGTGGAGACTGTCTGGTGGAGTGTTGGGCCGGTGGTGGGGTCTTGCTCTTCCGGGTGTGGGGGGACCTGCGGCGTGGGGTCTCAGCCTGCCTGCACCTGGGGGAGGGTGTCTGGGGGCGAGGGACACCCCCCTCTGTGTGGCCGGACCCCCTCTTCCCCTTGTGTGCTGGTGTGGATGGATCAGTGGGGAAGAGTCCGAGGTCGACCAGGAAGAGCCTCTTTGCAGCTGGGGATGCAGTTGAGGCAGTGGAAGGGGCTGTGGAGGGTGAGGCATCGGAGGACTGCGGAGTGCCTGTGGATGCGTGTGTGTGTGTGTCTGACCCATCCCCGGTGAGTGTATGTTCAGTCCCCTGAGTATGCGTGCGTGCATGTTTAGACTTTGGCTTGGGTGTGTGTGTAGTGCCTGGGTCTGTTGTGTGCAATGATGGTGCAGGTGTGTGTGTGAGTTGGACAGGTAGGGTGCTGGGAGTAGGGGATGGGGCAGGGGCAGGAGGGGGGAGGGACTGCTGGAGGAGGGACACTGCAGCCGTCAGTGAGGAGGCCATGCCCTGACTGGTCCTCTGTAGAGCAGACATGGATGATGACATGCCCTCCATGTACGACACCAGCTGGTTCAACAGACCCGTGTGCACATGGAAGACACGCAGCATGGATGACTGCCCCACATGGTTCTGCCGCAGCAGGTCGACAGACTCCTCACTCAGGGCTGCAGGGGACACAGGGGTAGGGGGTGCGGTGCCTGACTGGAAGGAGACATGCCCATGAACACGGGCGCCTCCACGGACCTTAGATGTGGGAGCCATGGGGAGGGCAGTGATGGTGGGGGCGGGGACAACCTCAACAGGTGTTGGATGGTGGCTGCTGCCACCCGCCTCCACAAGGAAGTCCTCGTCACTGCTGCTGTGGTCCTCAGCTGCGGTGGTGTTTGCCGAGGAGCCCACAGACCCACTCCCCTCGCCCTCCGTGCCACTGGGTCCCTCCGACTCCTCAAATTCCGACCCAGTCTGGCTCTCTGGCTCCCCCTGGTCCGTGGAGCGGGCTCCCTCTGTGTCTGTGTCTGTATCTGCACAGGGAAAATAGAATGAAAACACATTAGTCATCTGCACTGACCACACACACCACAGAAAGTACAGCACATCAGTGGCCAAGTGCGGGCATCAATCAGTTGAACTTTGCTAGGAGTGCTCACACAGATTTGCATAGGCCAATGGTTAGTCTGAGAGTCGAGCATGGCATTCACATCCCTCCTGCCCTTGCACCCATCTGTCTTGCGCATGTAGGATCCCTACACCCCACTGCAGACACATGCACCACCTACCCATTACTTGACAAGACCTGAAAATACGTAGTGGTCTGTCAACATGCACACATCACATCTGCTGACAATGGACCTGTACATTTGCCTGGACGTAGGGATGGCCAGTGTTGCATCTGAGAGGCTGGGGCTGAGTACATGCACCAGACATCCTGATCCCCGCAAGTCCTGCATACCTTGGCACATTGGAGTGCATGTTGCACATGACACACTCCTGCTGGATCACCCCTAGGTAGTGTAGTCCCATGGCTCAGCCATGCCTGTGAGATCATACATCACAGTCTCCAGTCACAGGGGGCAGGGCAGCCCCACAACAACTGTCACCACTGTGTCACATTCCCAGGACATGGGGCCTGCAAACCTGTAGCTGACAACTACACATGACCATCCACAGTAACAACATCGTCTGGATTCTGATGTGCCCACCCCAGACCCATTGGACGCATGAGAGACATGGGACAGGGCACTCTGAAGCTGAGCAACTCGCACTCTGCTGTGAATGACACCCAGCTGCTGGAACTACCCAGTTGCAGGCACCATTGTGCACGGTCAAGTCATCACATCCATACATGTCACAGAGGTATTGTCTCACATGGGTACATCTCAGATTGCATGCTGACCCCAAACCCATGTACACACCAGTGGGCCTGACAACGGTGCCACAGCACAATGACACAGGGGCAGACACCTGAGGGAACTGGTCACCTGGCACAAAGTGCCAACCGAGACACGGGAGTGGGAGTACAGACTGTAGCATGCCCTGGACTAGCCATGACTGTCCTGCTCCACGTGGAACAGGTGATAGCCATGGACAGTAGGCAGGTGGCTGTGCATGTGTGACACACTTGAGGTACATGCTCCAGAGGCCCCAACAGTTTACCCAACCAGCAGCATGGGTGTGTGCCGAATGCCCCAGGCACATGTGGTGAGCCCGAGCTGTCAATTGGCCACATGACAGGAGTAAATGCAGATAAATACCAGGACCCTGGCATGTACTGTACAATGGTCCCACCCTTGAAGCACAACACTGAGTCCCCTGAAGCAATGCTGGCCCACATCCCATGCACCTTCACATGTAAGGGCACAGTTACCACGTGACACTATGCCCAGACAGAAAAAGCAACACCTGGCAAACAGATGAGAAGGGGGCAAGTCACCAGAGAGGGACATGGGTCCTGGATCAACTGAACAATGTACTGTTGAGGTGTTACCAGGCCAGAGGGGGCACATAGCATGTCAGACACAGCACGCAGTGCAGTCATGTACTCACCCCTCCTTGCTGCTGTCTGGCCTTCAGCTGCCCATCCAGGTCCGGGAAGACCACCGCCAGGATCCGGAGCATGTGGGGGTCAGGGTCCGGTGTCCGCCCCTCCTGCGTGGAGGCGACAGCTTCAGCTGGACCCGTGCGATCCTCCGGGTCCAGCCCCGAAGGTCCTGCCACCTCTTTTGGCAGTTGCGGATCCTGCGCCTGTAGACCCCCACGGATCTCACCGCCCGGACGATGCTCATCCAGATCTCATGCTTCTTCTGGGCAGCAACCTGTGAGGATGACAAAGTGCAGAGGACATTACTACACTGGCAACATATTAGTGCAACACACAGGCAGTCACACATTATGGGCATCAGCAAGGCTAATGAGGTACACAGGTGGTGCAACTATGGTTGAGGGACCGGTGTCCAGCACTCACAACTTTGAGACATGGCCTGGGAAGGGAACCTAGTGACAATCCACCTTGCACTGCACTGCAACTGTGCAGTACATGTGGGTGCCCCATTTGTGGCAAGAGCAGTAGTCAGTGGGCAACCAAGCCACTGGTGTACACACTAATGCTGCTGCTGGTCAGACCAGTGCAAAACACACAAGATGATGGACGGAATGCTGCACATTGGCAAACATTCACCCCCAGTCACAGATCTGGGTTTAATCCATCGTTATTTTGCTTCACCACGCCACCCCAGTTCAGACATAGCCATATGCAAATCAGTCTTGACCCTGTGCCTCATGGGAACAGTCCAGACCGAACTGCCAAGCCATGTCTTCCCTGGACCGGAATCAAGCATCCTAGGACCGGTTTCAGGCTATCAGCCTTCATCAGCCAGGATAGCTTGACTCCAGTGGCGTAGTGAGCACGGGACCCACGTCTGGGCATACCCTTCCCACATAGGGCAAAATGCAAAACACACAAGATGATGGACGGAATGCTGCACATTGGCAAACATTCACCCCCAGTCACAGATCTGGGTTTAATCCATCGTTATTTTGCTTCACCACGCCACCCCAGTTCAGACATAGCCATATGCAAATCAGTCTTGACCCTGTGCCTCATGGGAACAGTCCAGACTGAACTGCCAAGCCATGTCTTCCCTGGACCGGAATCAAGCATCCTAGGACCGGTTTCAGGCTATCAGCCTTCATCAGCCAGGATAGCGTGACTCCAGTGGCGTAGTGAGCACGGGACCCACGTCTGGGCATACCCTTCCCACATAGGGCAAAATGCAAAACACACAAGATGATGGACGGAATGCTGCACATTGGCAAACATTCACCCCCAGTCACAGATCTGGGTTTAATCCATCGTTATTTTGCTTCACCACGCCACCCCAGTTCAGACATAGCCATATGCAAATCAGTCTTGACCCTGTGCCTCATGGGAACAGTCCAGACAGAACTGCCAAGCCATGTCTTCCCTGGACCGGAATCAAGCATCCTAGGACCGGTTTCAGGCTATCAGCCTTCATCAGCCAGGATAGCTTGACTCCAGTGGCGTAGTGAGCACGGGACCCACGTCTGGGCATACCCTTCCCACATAGGGCAAAATGCAAAACACACAAGATGATGGACGGAATGCTGCACATTGGCAAACATTCACCCCCAGTCACAGATCTGGGTTTAATCCATCGTTATTTTGCTTCACCACGCCACCCCAGTTCAGACATAGCCATATGCAAATCAGTCTTGACCCTGTGCCTCATGGGAACAGTCCAGACCGAACTGCCAAGCCATGTCTTCCCTGGACCGGAATCAAGCATCCTAGGACCGGTTTCAGGCTATCAGCCTTCATCAGCCAGGATAGCTTGACTCCAGTGGCGTAGTGAGCACGGGACCCACGTCTGGGCATACCCTTCCCACATAGGGCAAAATGCAAAACACACAAGATGATGGACGGACCAGTAGCACAATTAGCAAAGCAGTGGACAGCACACTCACCTGCTCCCCTGGTTTCCCATAGAGCTTGGTGTACTGCGGCAGGAGCCCGTCCAGCAGGGCCTGGTTCTCCTCCTCACTGAAGGCTGGGGCCCTCTCCACAGTACGTGCCATCATTGAAGCCAGAGGAAGCAGAGACAGCAGCAGTGATGAACTTGATGTGCTCCAGTAGCATGTGGTGCAGGCAAGTGGGTTCTCTGGGGGCCAGGCAGCCTTATATCTGTGCTGTGGAGGCATGTCTGCCCTGGGGTACAAAGGGATAGGTCCAAAAGCTTGCATCCTATGAATTTGGCCAATCCATGGGATAGCACGACTCGTACATGCCTTCAGCATCATTTAAAACATCACCTCCATGACACACTGGCAATTGCAACAATGTTGTACGACTCCAACTGAATTTCCTGCACACGCCTCGTTCAAATCCGCGTCCATCACCATGACAGCTCATGGCCAATGAGGGTGCAGGGCCCGGCAAATGACTATACTACGCGTATTTTGAATGGCAACACACACCCGTCTCCATCAGATTCAATGGGCAAGACGTGCGCGTGGCTCGGTCCATACACGACCGATGCGTCACACGCGTCCGTCGCCATTGTATTGTATGGCCCAGACATGCGCGCGGCTCGGTCCATACACGACCGACGCGTCACACGCGTCCGTCGCCATTGTATTGTATGGCCCAGACATGCGCGCGGCTCGGTCCATACACGACCGACGCGTCACACGCGTCCGTCGCCATTGTATTGTATGGCCCAGACGTGCGCACGGCTCGGTCCAAACAAGTTATTTTGGTTTTGGGGACATTGAACGTGTCGGTCAGCCTTGCTGTCAATTCCTGACATATGCCATCCTCTGTCACTAGCTAGGGACTATGGGGCACACCAATGGCACCACTGCCTGTGCCACAGTGTGTCCCCAGTAATGTATGGCTGCCTCTTATGTGTGTGTGTCTGGGGGCACAGGATGTGTTTGGTCGTGTGCCACTTGTTGACAAGCACTCCCAGGCTGGACCCGGATGTGGGTGGACACATACATGTGTGGTGTGCCCATTGCCACAGGGGGTGCAGCAATGCAGTACAGGACATTGGCAATGGACACAGTCCCAGCCAGGATGTGCGTGTGTGTCGTGTCACATGTACCCTGTCTCATCAGTGTTAGTAGCTTCAAAGCAGGGTGAACCAGTGTCGACATTGTGATGTCCATACACTATCTGTGTGCATGTGGTGTGATCTGTCAGTGTTCCAATGTGAGCTGATCCACACATCACATTGGTTTGTACATGCACAGTGTTGTTGTGTGGGGGTGGCACAGACACCTACATATGTCCTCTTGTGGCGACAGGGCACATGGACTGTGGCTAACATGCTTGTTGTGTGTAATGTCAACGATACGTCACATCATGCCTGTGTAACTGTCAGTCAGGGAGCTGTGATGTGGAGAAAATATCTGTCCTCACTAGTCACTGTGGGCTTTGTGTGGTAGGTGGCAACAGGGCAGATGTACTGTGCTAGGGCCCATTGCTTTGTCATGGCACAACAGGGGCCCTGTCATGTGCACATCTTGGGCTTCAATGTGCGTTGATGCCATGTATGGGACATTAGTGTCTGCAACCTGTGGCAACCACCTCAGCTCATTGTGTTATGTGTTTGTTTATGATGGGCTGTGTTGCTGTGGCTTTGTGACATTGCTGGAGGGTGTGCCTTCATCCTTTGTTTCTGTCTGTACTGCAGGGCCCCAAATGTACCTAGGTCATTCCCGGACCTGGCAACGATGGTGGAACGTGAGTCCATTAGAAAGTACCGTTTCACCAGGGCAGTGATTGAGGAGTTGGCAGGGCAGTTGGGCCCACACCTGCAACCTGGCCGGCCATACCCGACGGCACTGACCCCCAAGGTGAAGGTGATGGCAGCCCTTAATTTCTTTGCGACGGGTACCTTCCAGTACACTGTGTCTTCTGGTGGAGGGATGTCACAGACAATGTTCAGTCGGGTGCTTCGGGATGTGTTGGAGGCCATGTTACATTTCCTGGACCTGTACATCTATTTCCCCACACCCCAACGACTTGCAGACAAAGGGTGACTTCTATGCCCTGGGGAGGATGCCAAATGTCATTGGCTCCATTGACGGGACACATGTGGCTTTGGTGCCACCACAGGCACATGAGCTGCCATACAGTAACCACAAGCATTTCCACTCCATCAATGCTCTGGTGGTTTGTTTGGCGGACATGACAATCTCCCATGTGTGTGCCCGTTTCCCTGGGTCTGCGCATGATGCCTATGTGATGAGGAGTAGTCGTGTCCCTAGACTGATGTCACGGATGCAGAATCTACGTGCCTGGATTGTTGGTGTGTACTGACTTTTCCTCACTGTGTGTGCCTGCCAATTGTTTGCTACCTGTTTTTCTCCAACTCCTCTAATGTGCATGTGTCTGTATGTAGGTGACTCTGGATAGCCCAACATGCCATGGTTGCTGACACCCCTGAGGAACCCTGTGACACCAGCCGAGATGCGCTACAACCAGGCACATGGTCGTACCAGGAGGGTGATAGAGTGGACATTTGGACTCCTGAAGAGCCGCTTCAGGTGTTTAGACAAGACAGGAGGTGCCCTCCCGTATGCCCCTGCTAAGGTGTGCCGGATCATCATCGTAGCATGCATGCTGCACAATCTGGCAGTGCGAAGGGAGTTGGCCCTCATCCAGGATGACAATGACCAACACCCGCCACCTGTGGAGGATCCTGGCCTGGGCCAGGATGCCAGTAGCGATGATGAGGCTGCGGATGATGTCCGCACACAGCTCATCAACAACTTCTTCTCCTGAATGTGAGTATACAGTGATGTGTTGTAAATGTGTTGTGTGTGCATGTTTTGTGTGTGTGGTGCACCTTGCGTGTTGCTGTGTGCTACTTGTGTGGATGCCTGCAGTGATGTGTCCATCCAGTTTACCTGTACTCCCCACCAGTTGTGTGATGATTAGTATTTTGGGGTGGTGTAGTCTGTGATTTGTGTTTGCCATGTGTGTTGCAGTTGTATGGCGTCATGCAGTGTTAACAATTGTGTTTCTGTCTGTCCTTCACAGGGTACTGTGGCTGTTGTTTGGTGTACAGAGACCCTGATGCCCATGCTCCACTGCCAGGATGGAGTCGTTAGTGTCCCGACGAGTGATGTGCCAGGCACCCCAGGACTTCCGTAGTTATCCACTTGGTGACCGTGTGCCCACTGTCAGGTGTTGCTAGCTTGCATGTGTGTAATAAGGGACATGTGGCAATTGCCTGACAATAAACTGTGCTGCACCTTCTGATGTGTGTTGCTTGTGCCTACACATCAGACTGACATTGACGTACTGCACTTGTGGGCCTGTCACCACTGACTCAGGTTGGGTGTGTAGTTTGTGCATACCACAGGCTTGCTTGTCAACATTGATGTTGGCAATGAATTGGTTGGACGTGGTGAGCATGTGTAAAGTTGACCTGGTGGTGTGTCTCCCACATATGTGGCACATTGGCCTGACTGACATGACAGTGTACTCATCACAGTACAGGTTTGCATGCACAGTGTTCTTCAGCACATCCAGATGTACATGCCCCTGGCAACCTCTCAATAACCACAGAGTCACGTCTTGTGTTTAGGTGAATTTATTGGCACATAAGTGGGGATGGTGCTCAGGATTGGGAGTGTTGTCAGTTGGCTTTAGAATCCAAAGTTCACAGATAACAAGTTAGGAGTGTTGGTAGATGAAATGTCTAGAGTACAGTCCACAGTCGTTAAGCACATTGTTCCAACTCAGACCCTCCATGTCATGTGGGGAGTACGATGTCGTACAACAAGGTGAACGGTTTGCACACAAAGGTCACTGTCCAGAACAGGTGTTGGTTTCCTGGGGGATGTGCATGGGCATCTTCGTCTCACTTGTTCCTCACCGGACGACCCCTCTTCTTCTTCTCAGGGGAGCCTCACCTGCAGGCTGCTGCCGTGCACGGGGCCTCCACCAGACCCCCCTCACTCTCTGTGGCGGTGGCAGATGTTGTTGCCCGAGATGTAGTCGTCGCACAGGGAGGTGGGCTCAAGTTGGTGCTGATCTGGCGGAGGCAGGTCAACATATCCCGGTGCACCACTGCTATATCTTCCATGGTATCCCACTTGGACTCCATATTTGACAGGTGTGTTTCAACACGGGACATGTGGGAGTCCAAGCGGGCATGGTGGGCAGCCTGCTGTTCTTTGATGTCCGTGAGGATCCCCACTACCTGGCTGAACCCTCCGGTGCTCTCCTGGTACGCATCCATGATGCGTTCCAGGTGGGTGTCATCCTGCAGCCCCGCACCCTCAGTGGAGCCTCTGCTCGGCCTCCCACCCCTCCCACCACCCCTCGCCACACGGCCAGCACCTGTGGTGTCCCGCACAGGTGTCACAGGGGGATCTTGGATGTTGTTGCTGTTGTCAGGTGCCCTGGTGCCCTGTGACCCTGTGCCGTCTGATGGTTCGGTAGGTCTGTCCGTGTTGGCAGGGGTGGCTTGCGGTGTATCAGCAGTTGCAGGGGTGGTTGCAAGGGGGCAGGTGAATGTTGCCGAGGGGCTGCATGAGGGCCGAGACCGGAGGGGCCAGCTTGGGTGTCGTCCGACGAGCAGTGAGACTGTGCGCCACCGGAGCCAGGTGGGTCCACCGGAGCCTGGGACTGGGACTCTTCCTCGTCTGTGGTTGAGTCCACATCTGCCCCTGTGTTTGGAAGGAAGACACAATGTTAGTGATGTATTCATGGACATCAATGGTTCATACACATGACATTGGCCACTGTGGTTGGTGTTGCATGCCTGTCCATTGCATCATCCTACTTTGTCACTGACGGAGATTTCCATTAGTGTGGTGCATTCACCTGACACCCTGAGGCACTTTGGTTGTCATGTCTAGCTGTCTGCCTGCCTGGCATCTTAATTGCACGCTGGACTGTACTGTGCCATTCCTACACTGGTGCTGACACATGCCTGACACAGGTGTTTCATCCCTGTCAACATTTGTGCTTTGACGCTGGCATCCTTGCAAAGGCACCTAGTTTGGGATCTCTGTTTGGGGCATGTGTAATGGCAGTTTGTGTCAGTCAATGTGCATCACATTAGTGTGTCTGCTCAACCTGGTCACAGTCCAGCATGCCCGGGTTGTCCTGATGTTCTCTTCTGTGTTGTCTGTGTCTCCAGTCCACATCCCATTTCACACAGGTGATGGTGTCACTGTTGCTAATGGAGTTGTGTCTGAGTTTTGTGGTTGCACACATGCTTTGTGATGTCAATGTCCTCCATGGTGGTATGGACTGTTCGCTGCGGCTGTCTTTCTTTACTAGAGTCGTGACCAGAGGTGTGTGTTCGGTTGCTTCAGCTGTGAGTTGCATGCCTGCTCCAGTGCAGCCCATGTTAGTCCTTGTGTCCACAGTGTCCATGTCAGTGAGTGCTGTGTGGTGTGGATGATGCCTACAATACTGGACAATGTCTGCGTATCATGTGGCTGACAACGGGGGTTTGAGTGTATGTCAGCATGCTACAGTGTGAGGGATGTTGGTGGGTCCATTGTAGTCAGTCAGGTGTCCCCTGTCACTGCTGTGTATGTGAGTTGCTGTGTGTTTGGATCTCTGTGGTATGTCTGCATTTCTGCACTTGTCAACTACAATCCGCGCCTACCCGTCCAGGCCAGAGGGGGTCCCTGGGACACTGCATCCCCGGAAGTTGAGTGCAAAGGTACATTTGCAATAGCTGGCAGTGTGACTGTGATTGGGTTGGTCGATGCGTGTGTGTGACTAGCAGCCTACTCATACATTGTATCCATGTGTCAGCCATCTTGCCCTGCTCTTTGGTTTGGCAGTGTGTGTTCCCAGGGCTGCTGTTAGTTTTTGCTGGGAAGATGTGATTTGCAGCTGCCTCAATGGTTTTCAGTGTCATTGCAGTACCTCCTCCTCCCCCAGGGGCCAGGCAATTCACACAGAGACATGCTTCAATGTCGGTGAGTGTGGGTTGATGTTGAGGTTGTGAGTCAGTGGTGTAGTGGTGGTTGTACACAAGTAGCAACAGTCCCTGTACGTCACACAGCAGTAGCCAGTATGGTGGGTCTTGGGTGTTGTTTGCATGAAGTGTGGGTAAATGCCTTCTCCCAGGTGAGTTGTGTGGAGTTTGTGTTGAGGGGTGTGTGACAGCACATGGTGGTGGGCATGGTCAGAGCTGGCAGTGTTTCTCCCTCCATGGCCACATGGGCCACTATTGTTTATGCTTCCCTTGCAGGGAGTGGCAGTTGACTTTCAGGATGTCAGGCATCAGGGTCCTGCATTTGGTATGTGCACATAGCCCATCAGGGCCTTGTGCTCCCCAAAGCAGGACCCAGTGTCAGCCATCTTGAGGGTACATTTCCACTGCCTGGTAGGTGCGCATGGTTAGAAGTGGTGTTGTTGGTCCATTTGTGAGGGGGACTATTGGCTGTGACTACAACTCCCATCATGCTTTTGGCTACACTGACTTCCCCAACATCCCCGAGCTTCCTTCCTGTGGGTCAGGTTCCCTGTGAGGTGGTGTGACAGTGGTGGCAGACTGTGTGGCAGTGTCTGTTGGGGTTTTGTGGCACTGAGTTGCTCTGATTTTTGCTAGGTTTGTACACGTGATGACATAGTTCAATGTTGGTATGAGATAGCAGGTGTTGTGTTGCTGTGCCAGGCATATGGCTGTAGGGATGACTTTGTTTGTGTTACTGTGGCTTTGTTGACGGAAGTTGTTTTGCCTGTCCCCTTGACGGTGACATGTGTACATGGCCCCACAATCTTGAGTCTCTTATTTGTGTACTCACCAGGCTCTGGGATGTCAGTCAGACCATGTATGCTCTCCGGTGGTAAGATGGCCTGCACCTTCTCCTCCCAGGACCGGAAGTAAACGGGTTTGGCAGGAGGGCCGCTGCCGGTGTGCTTGCTGAGCTGATGGTCCTTCTCCAGCAGCTTCTTGACCCTCCTGCGCACGTCATACCACCTGTTCTGGCAGTCGTCCTTTGTGCGCAAACAAGGTGCTTGTGCGTTCACCTTGTTGACGATTCTCTCCCACATCTTGGCCTTCTGGGACATGGGGGTCTTCTGTACCAATGTGCCAAACAAATGTGGCTCTACTCTGATGATTTCATCTACCAACACTGTCAACTCACTATCTGTGAACTTTGGATTCTTCTTGGGGGCATGGTGGTGGGGGTGGTGGTGTCGAGGGTGGTGGGTTGGTGGTGGTGGTGAGGGGGGTGGATGGGGGAGTTGTGGTTGTGGTGTTGGGGGTGGTGGTGGTGGTGGTTGTAGTGGTGAGGGGGGTGGATGGGGAGTTGTGGTTGTGGTGTTGGGGGTGGGGGGGTTGGTGGTGGTAGTGGTGAGGGGTGGTGGATGGGGGGTTGGGGTACTGGTGTTGGGGGTGTGGTAGTGGTGAGGGGTGAGTGGATGGGGGTTTGGGGTAGTGGGGGGTGGTGTTGGTGGTGAGGGTGGGGTGGATGGGGGGTTTGGGGTGGTGGTGGGGTGGTGGTGGTGGTGATTGGTGTGTGTGTGTGTGAGGGTGCAAGTGAGGTTTGTGGGTGTGGGTGTGTGAATGCTGTTGGTGAGATGGCAATGGTGTGTGTCAGCAGAGTTGTGTGTGTGGAGGTTCTCAGGAAATGGCAATGGCTCATGGGAGTGATTGGTGGCCTTTAAATATGTTGAGTTGTGGGTGTGTCTCTCTTAATTGATTATAATTTTTTTATATATTTCCGTTGTCAGTGCTTGTTTGGTCCTTTTTTGTGTTTGGTCAGCTGTTGTTTGTGTGTGTGTACGAGATGTTCTTCTGACCGTGCCGGACGCTGCTGGTGAGTCGTACAGGCTTCTCCGAGCCTGTCACGCTGTTGTTATGCTGTGTTGTGTATGTCGTGGTGCGACTCGGTCAATGGGCGTTCGACTCGGTCGTGGGCGTTCGTTTCGCTCGCGGGAGTTCGAGTCGGTCGCGGGCGGAGTCCGTTGGTTTGAGTGTTTGTATCGTGTGCGTGTCGGTCGTGCGGCTTGTGCTCCATGCGAGTCGCTCGTGTTTCCCGCGTATGGCATCGTACTTTGCAACTCGTATCGTCACGGGTACGTGTCGCTCGGCTCCGTTCCGGGTACGTGTCGGACGGTACTGCTTGATGGCTTTTTCCGGCCGGAAGCCATTTTTCCGTACGGCTCGGTCGTCCGGTTCATATTCGGCTGAGTCGGTTGGTATTCACAGGCTTTCCATCGTACTGCGCGGGTCGTACGGCGGCGAGACGTGTCGGTCGGTACTTTATCCCGGGACGTGTCGGTCGGTTCACTTTACAAACGGAATCGGAATCGACCCCTTAGTGTGAAAAAATATCATAGGGCTGTACTAACAAAGATACACATCATAAACCAATCAACATTGTAGAAATTGTGCTACATAAAATAAGTTACTTTAGGAAATACCTAAATCATGAATAAGCGTTAAATAACATTTAGCTTACAAACAAGGGAAATGAGTCCGTTCTTAATTAGAGCCAGTGGTTGTAGGTGGGCACACCAACACTTATTTTTGGGAGCCAGCAGTTACGTTTCCTAATTAGACTTTTATCCAGAGCAAGACAGAGAAAAACACCTCGGGTGGGGGAGAAGGACGAAGAGAAAACAATTATAAAGGATAAAGCAGGGATGAAAAGGAATCAGAAAGAGTGAGATAAAGAGGCAGTAGGTGTCTAGTGGTGGATTAAAGAGGGATGACGTGGAATCAAGACTATCCAGCAATGGTATTTGGCTCCCCCGATATTCCTAGCACTGGCTACAGGCTTCTGAGCAAAACTTAGATCCCTTGCACCTAATATTTTACAAATTAAGCACTGGAAATTCCATTGCACTCTTGAAGCACACCAAGCAATATGCCTTTTGAGAATGAATAAAAATACGGTTGTGGCTTGGTCAACAGCAGCCTTGAATATAACAACATAAGAAAAAATCTCAACATGGCTTCCTCCTAAGGCACACAAAGAAATACATTTTATTCAGTACAAGAAAACAACACAATAAAATGAACCCCATTTCGACTATTTTATGAAATGAAATACACAGAAAAGAAACAGGCACGTAGGAAACTTGTTCATGCAATGTTAAAAGCCGCATTTTCTTCAGAATACCTGCTGGGCGTTGGTGCCTGCAAAGCGCAGCATTCACACAGCCCAGGTGCATGGAATGCAGGGGCATGGTAGCATGTGTGCAACATAAACTGCCAACTTTAAGGGAAGGATAATTTGACTTCCCACCCAATTCACAAGGCTGGAAGAGGTAATCAAATACCAGTCTACTGACAACACCATCCTGCACTCTGGTATATTCATCTGCTCTCTTCAATAAAGCTGCAGCGGATGAATAGCGTTGGATTTGCTGGCTCGAGCACTACCGAATGACCAATCACATTGGCACCAGACTTGGGATCGGGCTGGATTCCAGTTGACTCTGTTCCACACTACCAAGCCACTAAGCAAGGAGATGGAAGTAAGTCAGAAAGACTGGTACTGCACATGCCAACATCGGTCCAGTGGACACCTCCATCCACCGTCAGCCCCTCATTTTCACAAACCAGAACAGGCTTTTTTCTGATAAATAGATGGATTGCTAGAGAGTGACTCAATAGGGTCAGCACAATAAACCTAGGGGCATATTAGCAAGACCCACGTTAAAATTATCGCCGTTTAAGCGGCAGGAAACTGCCGCTAAAACGGCGATAATGGGCTTGCTAATATGCGTTATGGAATTCCAATAGAAGCCCAGGTTAGATGTCCTGCACATCTAACATGGGCTTCTATTGGAATTCTATAACGCATATTAACAAGCCCATTATCGCCGTTTTAGCGGCAGTTTCCTGCCGCTAAAACGGCGATAATTTTAACGTGGGTCTTGCTAATATGCCCCACAGTTATTTTGATATCTGTTTTCACTGGGCTTGAGAGGAGAGGTCCTAGACCTGGAACTAGATGCTTATTATAATTATACATTCTGACCACATCAATGCCCATCAACCTTTTGTAGACAAAAGCAGGGGAGCTTGTAAGTTCGGCCATGTAACTAAGGAAATGATTCCTTTAAGCGCGTGCAACGTTTTCGAGTTTGCAAACTTCATGAAATAACTTACTGTGATTCAAAGAACAGATGATTCACACACTGCCGAGCAGCAAAACCAGGCGTGATATCATTGGTTGGTCCCGTGTGGATATTAAGAAATACGGGCCTGGTAAGGGCACATTTCAAGGCCCGCTTTTTCCCCCGGTTCTTAGCACCTAAATCATACAGCCCATTAAAACCCTCTCTAGGCCCCCACAATGCTACAACATTGCCTTTCCTTTTACATTATTTTCATGCACGTCTATTTTTTTTTTTATTACTCAAAAGTGTTTTACCTATCATGGTATAGACGATGTGCTCTTCCCCGCAATGAATGTTCAGGTCCTAGGTAATTTCATATCGGCATTATCTCATTGCTTCTTGTACAGGCTTTCCACTTAGTAACCTCTATAAGTTGGCATTTTGGTCCAGTCAGTTCAGCTAACTTGTACACGGACTACAGCTTCCAGATTAGGTAAGGTTGTCAAAAGTAAGCATATCAATGAACGATGGTGTGCCTTTTAACATGGAGTCATCTGGTACATCGTTGTGTGCCTCTAAGAAACCTTTTCTTAACTGAGAATGTGTGTATGTTATCTCAGGCGTGGCCTTGAAAATCTCCTTAAAAGAGACTCATGCAAATCGTCTTCCTTTTATTTTTTTTGACTCTGTCCTTACGAACGCTTATGGTCTTGTTATAGATTTTTTTAAATATATTTATTTATTGCTTGTAGAGCACATGTTCACTCACAACAGGCATTTTAGCCCTGTACAACTATCAGCTAATTGAAAATAATCACTGTGGGACCAGTTAGCAAATAAAACTGTTTTCAAGTATTTCATAAAAACCAGAGGAGAAGGAATAATTGTCAAAGACAGCAAGGAGTACCACAGTTAAAGGTCAAGTGGACTGAGAGAGCGCCCTCCAGATCTGTTTCTAAAAGCATGGAACAGAAACAGAAGTTTAAAATTAGATCAAGAGGCTTCTTCCAGCGTGTTACCAGTGATCAGTGCCATAAAAACATGCATGAGACAAATAGCTTTTCTTTAAAATAGATTATTTGCTTCTCTGGAAGCTCGCGATGGATTCTTGCTTGTGATATCTTTTTTTTTTTTAAACATTTTATTGGCAGTTATTAGGAAATTACAATTGGTACAGTGTAGTGGCAGTTCAGTGAGGCATATGTAGCATAACAGAATAAAATACAAGATTCAATCATCTTCCACGGTAGCCATCAAGGCGTGTCGCCTATGCATTATTCACATAGTATCAATGGAGCCCCACCACAGCGCAGGTTACCCTTGCTTTGGTCCTGTTAGTCGCTTACATCTGACAGTGATTCTTCCTGTGGAGGCTCGCAAATATTGCCTCGGTAAGCATTCCACTTGCCCCATACCCGAGTCCATTTTTTGGGGCATCCCCTGTGGATGTAGACTGATTTCTCTATTATCATTGCATTATCCATGTCACAACACCATTGGTGATGGCTAGGAGTCTGTCTCGATCCCCAGTACTGAGCTATATTTCGTTTTGCCAATGTCATACCCAGTGTCACCCAGTCTTGAGTCGTATGATTGAGGTCTGTAGGTTCCCATATGTTAAGAAGACATCTTTTTGGCTCCAGCGGAACCGCGACCCCGGTGACCTGCGAAATTATGTTCATGACTTTATCCCAGTAAGTTGCGATAGTCGGGCAGTGCCAGATCATGTGTAGGAATGTGCCTGGTGTACCGCATTGTTTCAGGCAGAGTGGTGTGTCTGTCGCGCCTAATTTATGCAGTAGTGGTCGCGTGTAGTAGGTGCGGTGTAGAATTTTCAGTTGTACCAATTTTAATTTTGAAGAAATCACCACCTCTTTTGGGGATGCGAGTGCGTCCTGCCAATCTGTGTCATCCAGTGGTCCCATCTCTGTCTCCCATTGCTCCCTGAGGGCGTTCATGGGGTCTTGCTGATTGTTTATTATTTTTCGGTATGTCAGGGAAATGGCTGTTTTGATCAAATGATCCGTCAGAAGCCTGTCCTCTAACGGTGAGGCCTCTGGTAGTTGTGTCCCTGGTGGAAGTATCCCCCTTAATGCATGTCTGATCTGCATGTATCTAAAAGATTCCATCTGTGCCAATCCGTAGGTGGTCTGTAATTGGGCAAATGGGATTACCTCGCCTTTTTTCCATATGTCTCCCACCTTTGAAATACCTATCAGGTCCCATTATCTGAACCCTTTAGTGTTTCGCAGTTTCCCGAGCCGTCGGGTTTCCCATAGTGGTGTGGCCTGCGTTATGACCCCCTCCCATCCCAACGTTCGCTGTGCCTCGAACCATATTCTGACGGTGTGGGCCGTTGGGCCTGTGAGAGTCGTCTTTCTGGATTTGTTGTATAGTGTCCCCATAATTCCGTCAGCTTCTAGAAGGTGTCTATCCATACGGAACGCAGGGTCATCTTGTGATGCGTGAAGCCATTGGTTTATTACCGTGAGCTGTGATGCCCAGTAGTATATTTTTAGATTGGGGAGGGCAATGCCGCCGTCATACCAGCCCCCCACCAATTTATGCATGGCTATCCGGGCAGGCTTCCCGTCCCACAGTAGGGTGGCAACTTCAGCGTTTATCGCTGCAAAGTATGTGGGGGATACTGGAAACGGCGTGTTTTGTAGCGCGTACAAAAATCTGGGGAGTGCCATCATCTTAAAAAGTGCTGCTCTTCCCAGGAGCGTAAGTGGCAGTGAGCGCCAGTGTTTGACATCGCGGCGGAAACGCGTGTGAGGTGTTCTGCAATAAACTGTGTGTGTTGGTGTGTTATGTATATGCCTAGGTATTTGAATCCTTCAGTCGTAATCTGTATGTCACAGTTACGTGGGAGCCGTGGCAGGGGGCCGTGTAGCATGTATAGGAGCGACTTCGCCCAATTTATGGTGTATCCTGAGACTCGCCCATATGCAGCACAGATATCCAGTAGACTATTAATAGAGCGCGCCGGTGATGCCAGATATAACAAGATATCATCCGCATATAACGAGATGCGGTCTTCCCATCCCACCCCCCACCTCAAGCCTCGGATGACTGGGTTTTGTCGTATCCACGCCGCCAATGGTTCCAGCACCAACGCAAAGAGGAGTGGTGACAGGGGACAGCCCAGTCTTGTCCCTCTACCCAGAGAGAAGTCCTCCGAGATGCGGCCATTTACAACTTCTTGCGCCAGGGGCTTTGTGTACAATAGTTGTATCCACGCGCAGAACTGTGGGCCAAATCCCATGTGACGGAGGACCGCGAAGAGAAAAGGCCATTCGACAAGGTCGAATGCCATACGGGCATCTAAAGACAGAATAACCGCGTCCTCTTCGATAGTGTTTCTTCGCGCCATTACACTGTGTAACCTCCTCAAGTTTGGTGCCGTGTTTCGGTTTGGCATAAATCCGGATTGATCCGGATGGATCAGTGTTGTGAGATGTGGTTGTAGTCTCATGGCCAGTGCTTTAGCGAGTATTTTGGCTTCTGCATTTATCAAGGAGATCGGCCTGTATGACATGCATTCCTGTGGGGGTTTGCCCGGTTTATGTATAGCAACGATTGTCGCCATACGTTGATCTCTTGGTAACTCCCCTTTTCCCAAACTATCCTCATACATATTGAGCAGATGTGGTAGGAGCTGTGGTGTCGCCTTCTTTTAGAGCTCCACCGGTATACCATTGGGCCCCAGTGCTTTTCCCGTATGCAACGCCCCCACCGCCAGCATAAGTTCGTCTTGGGTCAGATCTAGCCCGTCTGCGCCCGTCTGCGCCCGTCCGCGCCGTGACCGCGCCCAGCGCCAGACCCCCTGGTCCGTGCATCCCCCGCGCCCGCCACATCAACAGACGCCGATACGACGCCAGCACCCTCCACGCACTCAACCCCGGAAAAGATCACGCCTGCTACCAGGCCACCCCGAAGCGCACCCAAGGGCCCTTCACCTGCCGGAACTGCAGCTTCGCCAGCACCCGCCCCGCCAAACCACCGCCCAGGAAAGAACCCAACTACCTCAGATGCATCCTCCTCAACACCCGCTCCGCCCGCAAACACGCCATCGAACTCTGGGACCTTCTCGACTCAACCTCCCCAGACGTCGCATTCCTGACGGAGACCTGGCTGAATCCCGCTTCAGCCCCCGACATCGCCATTGCCATCCCGGACGGATACAAGATCACCCGCAGGGACCGCACCAACGGAGTCGGAGGAGGCATCGCCATCGTCCACAGGAACACCCTCAGAGTCTCAACCAACACCGACGACACGCTCAGCACCGCCGAACACATGCACTTCCAGATCCACACCGATCCCAACACCACCCTCAGAGGAACCCTCATCTACAGACCCCCCGGACCCCGACCACAGTTCAGCGATTCCATCGCAGTCTTCGTCAGCACACACGCCATCGCCTCCACGGACTACATCCTCCTCGGGGACCTGAACTTCCACCTCGAGAACAACAAGGACACCAACTCCACCACCCTGATCGACAACCTCGCCACCCTCGGACTCAGACAGCTCGTGACTACACCCACCCACGCCGCCGGCCACACGCTAGACTCCATCTTTTCCGCAAGCCCACACGTCTCCTTCAACCACACCTCCGAACCCCACTGGACTGACCACCACTGCATCCACTTCACCTACAGGAAGCCCACCACGCACCACCGCACCGAACAAATGCCTCGCCGCTGCTGGAGCAGAGTCACGGAAGACCAGCTAACCACAACCTCGCCCTGAGCCCACCCGCCGAATCCTCCGACCCCGACACCGCCGCCCGCAACCTCAGACAGTGGATCGACGACTGCGCCAACACCTCGCCCCGCTCAAGAATCCGCCCAACAGCCACACCAGCAAGAAAGCCACCTGGTTCACCGAAGACCTCCAGGCCTCCAAACGAACATGCCGAAAACTGGAGAAGATCTGGCTCCACGAACGGACAGCGGACAGCTACGCCGCCCACAAGAGCGCCACCCGCAGTCACCATCACCTCATCAGATCCGCCAAAAGGGCCTCACTCAAAGACCGCCTAGACAACAACGCACACAACAGCAAAGAGCTCTTCAACATCGTGAAGGAACTCTCCAACCCCAGCTCCAACACCAACGACATCCAGCCATCGCGAGACCTGTGCGACTCACTGGCCACCTTCTTCCACCGCAAAATCGCCGACATCCACGACAGCTTCAACACCACGACCGCCCCGGCAACCACCGAGACCACTGCCCCCACAACCACCAACCGCCTGCTCTCCTGGACCAACATCAACGACGAGGACACCAGCGAGATCATGAACACCATCCACTCTGGTTCACCGCTAGACCCGTGCCCTCACCACATCTTCAACAAAGCCAGTACAGCCATCGCGCCCCATCTCCGGAAAATAATCAACATCTCCTTCGAGACAGCAACCTTCCCGGAAAGCTGGAAGCACGCCGAGATCACCGCCTTACTCAAGAAACCCAAGGCAGACCCCAAGGACCTCAAGAACTTCCGACCCATCTCTCTGCTCCCGTTCCCCGCGAAGGTCACCGAGAAAATCGTCAACAAACAACTGACCCTACCTCGAGGAGAACAACATCCTGGACCCTTCCCAGTCCGGCTTCCGCAGCAACCACAGCACCGAAACCGCCCTCATCGCCGCCACCGATGACATCAGGACCCTGCTAGACAACGGAGAAACAGCAGCCCTCATTCTCCTGGACCTATCAGCCGCCTTCGACACGGTCTGCCACCACACACTACGAACACGCCTTCACGACGCCGGGATCCAAGAGAAGGCCCTGGACTGGACCACATCCTTCCTTTCCGGCAGAACACAAAGCGTCCGCCTCGCCCCCTTCCGATCCAAGGCCACCAAGATCATCTGCGGCGTACCCCAAGGCTCCTCCCTCAGCCCAACGCTGTTCAACATCTACATGGCACCCCTCACCCACGTCGCCCGACAGCACAACCTCAACATCATCTCCTACGCCGACGACACCCAGCTGATCCTCTCCCTCACCAAAGACCCTCACACCGCCAAAGCCCACCTCCACGAAGGAATGAAGGCCGTCGCCGAATGGATGAGGACCAGCCGCCTGAAGCTGAACTCGGACAAGACAGAGGTCCTCATCCTTGGTTCCAACCCTTCAGCCTGGGACGACTCCTGGTGGCCAACATCACTGGGAACAGCCCCGCCACCCACCGACCATGTACGCAACCTAGGGGTCATCCTCGACCCCACCCTCTCCATGACTAAGCAGGTCAACGCCGTTTCCTCATCCTGCTTCAACATCCTCCGAATGCTCCGCAGGATCTTCAAGTGGATCCCCACCGAAACAAGAAAAACAGTCACCCAGGCCCTCGTCACCAGCAGGCTGGACTACGGAAACGCCCTCTACGCAGGAACGACGGCTAAGCTCCTGAGACGGCTGCAATGCATCCAGAACGCCTCTGCACGTCTTATCCTCGACATCCCCCGACGCAGCCACATCACACCCCACCTGAGAGACCTGCACTGGCTCCCTGTCAACAAGAGGATAACCTTCAAGCTCCTCACCCACGCACACAAAGCACTCCACAACTCCGGACCAGCTTACCTCAACAGACGACTCAGCTTCTACACCCCCACCCGCCAGCTCCGCTCGACCAGCCTCGCCCTCGCCACAGTCCCCCGCATCCGGAAAACGACCGCCGGTGGCAGATCCTTCTCCCACCTCGCCGGCAAGACCTGGAACACCCTCCCCACCAACCTCCGACAGACCCAAGACCTACTGGCCTTCAGAAGACTCCTCAAGACCTGGCTCTTCGATCAGTAGCAGCACCACCCCCCTCCTCCCCCAGCGCCTTGAGACCCTCGCGGGTATGTAGTGCGCTTTATAAGTGACATGATTGATTGATTAATTAATTGATCTATCTCTAGAGTTTGCGCTGCCTCAGGTGTCAGCTTGGTCATATTTATATCTTTCAGGAAAGCCAGATTTTCATCATTTGTGGCTGTGGCAAGAGGTGTGTATACCTGTTTGTAGTGGGCCGCTAGTGTATCGACTATTTGCTGTGGGTCTGAGGTGGTGGACCCATTTTCCAGCCGGAGTTGTGCCACCCACCTGCTAGCCCTTTCCTTTCTGTCGAGGCAGGCTAGAAGCTTGCCAGCTTTGTCGCCTAGTTCATAAATAGTATGCTGCGTGTTGGTAAGCCTGGACTTCGCCTCCTCCCATGCATATGCCCTGTATTCCTGTTGTGCTAAGCGCATCTTGTGTGCTGACGTCTCATTGGTGTCCGCGGCGTGATCGGCCTCCGCCTGGGAAACCCCTTGTTCTAGCATCTCAGTCTGTTGTCGTTTGGTCCGTTTATGCTCAGCAACTAGTGAAATGGCCTGGCCCCGTAGTACGGTTTTGTATGCCTCCCACAGGATTGTCGGAGATGAAACTGAGTGTTGGTTTTCCGCAAAGTATTGCTCGGTTGCTTTAATTAGACCTTTCCCAATCTTACGGTTTTTGAGATATCCCGGGTAGAGTGGAAAGAGTAGGCGTCGCCCTGGGGTGTGTGATGCGTAGGTGATGAGCACCGGGGAGTGGTCGGAAATGCCCCTCGGCAGGTGTGAGATCTCAGCCACCCTTTCTAACCCCGTTGCGAGTGTAAGTATGTAGTCGATCCTGGAAAGACTATTGTGAACACCAGAGTGGTAAGTGTATTGTCTCTCCTGCGGGTGGCGTGTACGCCATATATCAATGAGGCCGAGTGCCTCAGCGAATTCCAAAAATTTAAGGTTTATACTGCTGGGGTCTCTCGGGGGTTTTCTATCTATGGATGTGTTCATCGTGGCATTAAAGTCACCCCCCACTATGAGTTCACCCTGAGGGAGCGATAACAGGAATTTCCCCAGGGCTGGGAATGACGTCTGGTGCAGCGTCGGTGGGATATAGGTGGTTACTAGATTATAGGGGCATCCCTTCCATTGACACGCTATCGCTGCAAATCGTCCTAGGTCATCCGTTCAGGACCCCTTCAGTATTAGTGGAAAGCGTTTGTTAATTAAAATCCCCACCCCTCGGGAGCCGGATGTGAAGTCAGAGTGTATCGCCATTTTGTAGCCCCATCTATCTAGGGCCTTACAGGCCGAGCCCACCTAGTGTGATTCTTGTAGCAGCACGGCAGCCGGGCCTTTGCATTTAATGTATTGAAGGACCAGTCCCCTTTTTATTTTATCACCTAGACCATTTACATTCCATGACATTACAGTGAAAGGGAGATGTGATACCCTAGGGGTCTGCGTAGCTGGGACGTCCGTCGAGTTGTCTATTTGCGTCTCATGAAACATCCCAACTGTAGAAGGGGGGTGCGTCCTGTGCTATGTGTGTCATATTGCTACCTACTATGCCTTTAAATGTACCACTATATTTCTGCCCTGATATAAACAACTTCCCGTTAAACTGAACCCTTCCCTCCTCCCCCTCCCTGCCTCCCTGCATAACGGATTTGAAACTACCCGCCTCCCCAACTTAGCAGAGTGCTTATTTCCCATAACTTTGTACTTGCGTGAGGGGGAGAGCTACATAACAATCTCTGCATGTCGTCCCCTGCGCCTGTAGTCTATTGCGGCAAAGTGTTCACATCTAAAAATGTGTCTCCATCTTGTCCGCCATTGTCTCCGATGCCTTTATGCAGAGTATCCAGCGTGGTCCTTATCAGCCACTGCCCAGCAGTAGAGTGCATAGGTGTCAGTTCCTTCCGTCGTCGTCTTTGGGCTTGACTCTAATTGATTCTTAACTTCCACTAGGCGAGACCCTAGTCTGCGTTGTCCTCAGAGTTCAGTTGTGAGCCGATCAAGGCTTCTGCCTCTCCTGTTACTGACGACTTTGATTTCGTGGGTTGTTGCTTCTGCTTTGGCCCTTGTCTCCTGGGTCCCGTGGCCGGGCGCCATCCCTCCAACCAGTCGTGGGCTTCCTCCGGTGTCGTAAAAAACAGCTTTTCCCTTCTGCCTCTACCCTTAGCTTCGCTGGAAATAGCATTGCGTACTTAAGTTCTCGTTTGCGCAGCTCTTTCTTGATGTCTAGAAAATTCCAGCGTTGCTTGGTCACAGCTGCTGTGTAGTCTGGGTAGAGGGTCACAGTGCAGTTATCTACCTGTAGTGGGGGGGAAATGCGCGCTGCCTGCAGAATCGTGTCCCGGTCCCTGAAATTGAACATGTGTGCCAGTATGGGTCTGGGGGGGCCCCCGGCCGGGGCTTTCCCCCCGGTACCCGATGGACCCTTTCCACCGAGAAGAAGCTGGACAGTCCACATGGCTGCAATTGAGTTTTGACAAGGTCTTCAACGAAGAGATCCAGGGCCGGCCCCTTGACGCTCTCCAGTACCCCGACCAGGCGTATGTTGTTGCACCTCGATCGGCCTTCCTGATCATCAATTGTTTCCGCCATTTGTCTGGTAACAGTTCTAGTTGGCGCACCTGCCGCTGTAGAGTCACTGTGTCTGTGGAGAGAGCTGCCGTGGTGGCTTCCACCTCCGTTATTCTGGTGTTCATTTTGGAGACATCAGCGCGTAGCAGCGTGATGTCAGTGGAGATTGTGCTGATAGATGCTTGCATCTGGAGCAGGGTGACCATTACATCTTGCAGAGTGACCTCTTTAGGTTTTTCCATCTGTGGGCCACTATCGTTGCCTGTGAGGGGGGCTGGCGTGTCCGGTTGTTCTTTATGAAAGGCGTATTTGTCCAGTCTGTTGCTCTGTACCGTGCGCTGGCCTCTGCCTCCCATGGTATCTGGATCACCAGATGGCGTGTCCGGCCACTGGGGGTGGGGGTAAACAGTAATCGCCGCTGCCTTCCAACGGGGAGTGTCCTCCGCGTGCGGCCTTTCGGTTTTCCTGTCTCTCACCCACACCCCCACAGGAGCAGGCACTGGCAGGCGGTTGTCGTCTTGATCCTGCCTTATGTTCCTTCTGTACTACTCTGCACCACCCTCCAGTTCTGGAGTGCCTCAGGGGTGTGTTGGGCTCTTCCGATTTCTCAAGGCTCCAAGGCTTCGTATCTGTGCGGCCCGGCCGATATTAGTCACCCTCCGGTGTTGTGGGGATCGGCACCTGTGTCTTAGTGGTGAGCCGGGGCTCTATGCCGATGTGGGCCCCTGGTCAACCGACCGCTGTGAGTCACCATCAGC
Organism: Calotriton arnoldi; assembly: GCA_963921515.1. Taxonomy (NCBI): domain Eukaryota; kingdom Metazoa; phylum Chordata; class Amphibia; order Caudata; family Salamandridae; genus Calotriton; species Calotriton arnoldi. The sequence continues at coordinate 812,744 of CAWUFW010004423.1, forward strand.
CGGCCTCGCCCACAGGAGTTGGCAGTTGTGAGTTAGGGGCGCGCTCCCCTCGTGAAAGCAGTCTCACTGATATTGTGCAACAGTATCCCCACGAGCCGTCCTTACCCCCGCGTGGGTCTGCGCCGCTGCTGTCTTGTCGAACGCTTGTGTAGTGGGGTTAATGTCTACAACATGCTGCTAATGGGACGGAGTGTTGTGGTGATGTGAAGGTCTTCCGACCGATGAGCCGACACCCTCAGGGACCTCCCCCGTGGCCGAGCCACGTCCGCGGTGCAGATGGTCGTGCCCGGTCCCGGCCCGACCAGGGTGTCCGATTCTGTCGTCCCGCCGGTCCTCCGGCCCCCACTGTACCTGGATGTCTTGTCTGTGGCGGCCCTGCGTTGCGCCGATCTAAACGTTGCTACTTGCGGCACCGTTCACTGTGGGTGGTGTAGCTCGTTTCTGGCATCGGAGGTCACCGCTTCCAGCGCGGATCAGGCTGTTTCCACCTCCGTCGCGGATGGCCCTGAGTCACGCGAGGCCCCGGCTTGCCGTCATTTCATGGGCCGAGACTCCGCCTCTCGGTCTCCTTTGTTCCCGGTTACACACACGGAGTTTAAATTGGCAGCATAGTGTGCCTTGTATGCACCGGAGCAGCGATCGGCGTTTAATTTGCAAGTTGCTGCAGGATTTATGACAGGATCATAGGGGATATTACCGACAATCATCGGAGCTCTCTTAAGCTGCAGCCATTTTCGCTGGTCGCTAGCCACGCTCCCTGTGATATCTTTTTTTAAAGTGAGCAGCTATACAGAACGCAAAGGTGCTGTAGAATCATAAAATGAAACTTGCCTGCGATAGGAACTGCCAGCCTCCTCTGATCCGAGCAAGTCTGCTGCTTGCTTTTACAAAGAGCACATATGCTACAGATCAGGCCGTACTTGTAGACAGCCTCGTGTGCACAGCTCTTCCCAGTATGGGGTGGGGCCATGGAGGTGCACCCTCGCTGATAGACAAGCAGCCTTGGAAACCCAGGGCTTCTGCTTAAAGCACCCAGGCTGCTTGCAATCAGCGAGGCTGCAGTGCGTCATCAGAGGGCAGGGACTTACAGTATTGTAAGCCACCGGGGGCCAGGGCTAAAATCAGGTAAGCCCTCTTAGACCTGCGACGGCCGGCACTTGCGCTCTAGCACCACATGTGCCTGGTTTTGCCTGACCCTCGTGCAAAGCGAGGGTCGCAGGTGTAATGCAATAAGCATTCTTTAAAAGAATTAGGAAACTGTAATTGAGGCAGAAATGTAAGCGGGCGGAGCCCTGCCGCCCTAATCAGGAAACCGCCCCTGCTATGTGCCCTGCACCAATGTTGCCGCTACTCATCTCTTTAACATCTTAAATGTGAAATACAAGGTGCTCAAAAAAATGGTGCTAACAAAAATACAAAGTTAGTGTCTAAAATAGCAAAAGACCACCACCAGAGAGTTGTCAATTAGTTTTGTTAAAAATGCCATCTGCTTTATAGAAAACAACTCATGTCCACTCTGTCATTGAGCCCTCTAGGCTTTGTAGTGTCCAATCGCTTTATCCAGTAAATCTCCCTTTGAGACAACACCTGGGAGTTATTACGTCCTACTTGAACATCCACTCCTTCTATTATTTGAAATCTCAATTGTGAAACAGTGTTTTTAAAATCCAACCAATGTACCACCAAATTCGAATTTACATTCTGACTCCTTATCATGCTTTTATGTTCTGTGATGCGGACTTTAACTTTTCGCTCTGTCTTGCCCATGTATGATAGTCCACATGGACATTTTATACTGTATATGAAATTTGTTTGTATTGCAAGTGGTGGAGTGACGTAGCTTAATCCTCTCACCTGATCTAGGGTGTGTAATACTATCCCCTATGATTACATAATTGCAGTGTACACAATTGTTACAGCGTTGTGTGCCTGTCATTTTTTCAACTGGTTTGACTTTGGTAAACTTGAGTTTCTCTTTAAGGTTTTGGTGCGGGTATAGGCAAATATTGGTGTAAAAAGGGAATTAAGGGGATGCTTTTCACCTCAGTGTTCTGAATGACGTCATAGACTACTAGAGCTTTTCTTTCATTGTCTATTTGATGTTACTCAGAATCACTTTGTGAAAAGCATCCCGGGAGGAGCATAGGACCTTAATAAAGTTTTGGTTTACGATTCAGAATTTGTGTCTCAGCATACCTAAATGTAAAGTTCCTGCTCTTACTGGGACCTTGGACATAGGTAAAGAATTAATCAGAATCTGCAAATTAAAAGTTCGATTCACAATTAAAAATCAATTATTGGGAGTCAATGATGAGATTTTTATGAGAGTTTAAAGGGTTTTATTCAAATCTCTCAGTAAGTATTTCTATATTAATCATCAATTGATTCTTCAAAAAAACAATACAGAACATAAAGCATAAAGTGCCATCCATATGAATAAAATCCCTATTCTAAATCTTAAGATGAGAAAAGTTTCTTGAACCCATAAAGAGTTCAAAAACGAAAAGTGAAAGCATAAAGCTTTAAGCAATTCAAATAGCACATCTCATGAAGAGAAGTTTAGGAAATGCAGTGGAGTCTCAGAATTATAGCATAGATTCTGGCAGGGGAAAGGATTTTGGAAAGATCTGCCCAGTATTTCAGACTGTAGAAAGTGTGGGTCGTCAAAGGAAAACCTTATTCTAGGAACACACACTAATATAACATTTTGATATCTACAACTAAAACAAATGTTGCAGCAGCCCATATTCTCCACCAATTGGAGCACAATGTCTTCATGGGAATGGAACTCTTCCACCGTATAGGTTGTTTTGAAACAACGACTTACAGATATTACGTTTTACATGTAACATTACTGCCTACATTGTAAAAGTCATGGTTTGGTTCCCATTAGTTCATAATGTACACAGAAAACCAGTTCATGGTTAGGTCTATCATAAATGAAATCATCTCTTTCTTACATAATCTAACTTACAAATCTTATTCATGAAGAAACGTTTAAGTACAAATTAACTACATTATTTAACACCCTATTGTATGCAATGAACAATATGTCTATGGTAAGGTTAAAAACTATCTTTTTTCTATTAAATCATGTTGTATCAGCACATTTTGTAATTGAACTCTTCACATCTACACATTACTAAGAATGTTGACCCATGGTCAGTAAAAATGAAAAGGAAAACTGCATTCAAGAGCATTTCTAACTTAACATTGATTGCAATGGAAGCCTGGCGCTCTCATTTCCCTTTTTTGAAAATGTGGCTTCTTGTTTTAGGCCTACATGTTGTTTCTACACACTAATTGCTTCAATTTGCATTTATAAAAATGCTTTAACATCCCCAAAATTCACTGTTACCAATCTATAATTCTATATGGAATTTGCTTGTTAGTTCACCCCAGTACATGTGCGTGCATGTGTCATTCCTTCAAGTATTGTGAAGTATCTGCTGGTTTAAAGTCAGTCCCTGAACCACATGTTGTAATTAAGTTCCAAGGTGAGAAATTGTGCCAGACTAGCTATGTGGTCTTGAAGTTGAGTCTGTAAAACGTGGAAACTGAGGGGTTTTGCCCTATATGCAAATTCCAGGTATTAATTGGTCCAGAAAGAGAGCAATTATTTAACCTCCGCTTGCCTTATGTAGCTGGTGATGAGAATGAACTCGGTTTTCAGAAGGTATGAAGAGAACAAGGAGTTATAAAATGCCATTTTTGGTGCCTTCATCAGTGATAAAGAGGGCATGTTTGACCACTTGTATGGCTGCAGTCTTTGGCTATTATACTGGCATGAACCCTCACTATAATTTAGTCAAGTGGTCATTATCTTTAATATTTTTATACATCAGAATAGCGACTACTTTTCCAATGTTCTTTTCAAGGAATGAAAGATGTGTTCAGCTTCAGGTCGGATGTTGGCATCCATGCTTGAAAGATGGAGTGGCAGCCCTTCAAAGAGTCAATGTCATTGTTAGTTGAGATCTCCATGTAGAGCTTCCTATCACTAGCATTCTGATGGATCTTGATGCTCCTCCCTTTTATGTAATATTAAAATATATATTAGAGAATGAATGGGGAATATGGGGAATATGAATGAATAAACAAAGAAGGTATGAAAATATGGATAGTGGTTTACTTTGCAATCAGATATGTGGATCTGAGTGGTGACTGACTGATCTCTCTAAGCTCTGAAGCATCACTAACAGATTCCTCAATTAGGACACATTCCAGGTGACTAGTGACCGGTAGGCAGCAGTCATCTCACTTTTGTAGAAGCTTGTCTTCATCATTGATGATCAAAAAATCTGTGGCCCATATCCAAACACCCATCTATATCCATGATCACTAAGTTGAATTTTGTAAAAGGAATCCAAGTACAACTTAAAAGCTGTAACATTTTCAAGGGGTATCTCCCACACGAATAAGACTTGGGCAGACCTGAATTTATAACCTAGTTGAATCTGTTGGCCACAGTAAGCATTGATAACCAATGTGTATTTTGTTCACTCTCTCCCGTTACATACCTGAACACCTACATGTTCAATCTAGAATTCAAGATCTTGATTGAAAGTATAATTGCTTTGGTGTGAATAGGAAAGCAGGATGGTGCTGGAGAGGGGATGATTTCAAACAGAGTCTCAGTTTTGTATCATCGGCGAATCCCCACTTGTCTTAATTGTCTACTCAAGTCGATGAATCTTTGCTGTTGTTTTAGAGAAGATTAGGAGCTTTACATCACAATAACTTATCACAATTTCTATCTCTGCCAGGTAATGAAGAGAGTTTGTTATGAGTTAAAAGGTTTTATTATCCAAAAAGTTTAATAAATCATTGTTATTAGATTCACTAGTACATTTTTAGTAATTTCAGTCATTAGCATCTCATTAGAAATCAATAAATAGTCAATAAATTACATTGAAGTGCATTAAGCATGTTCCATAAAGGAAAGAAATCCCTATTCTATGGATGAGAAGGTAAAGGTGTCAGTCTCAGAGACCCATAAAGAGTTTTGATATTGAGAGAAATCATAAAGGATAAAGCTTCAGCATTAAAGTTAGCTCAATTAAATCAATAATCAATCAAAGCAAAACTTATCATAAATAGAGGTTCAAGAAACTCACTAGAGTCTCAAGCAGTGTGGAAAAGGTATAAAGGGATATGAATGCATGTAGTGGTGGGCCTGCTATAGGAACACACATTATTATAGACAAAGAAGAATATTGTTTCAGTCTTCATGCAGCTTCTTCTTGCTTCTGTCGACCAATCAGCTTCCAATACTGGGAACGCGTTCACTCCCCAGCTTCTCACAGATTCTTAAGACAGCAACTTCAAAAATTCAACTAAGTGTTTTCATCTCTATGTTTCCCATGATTTAACCTCTCATTCAAGTCTAAATTCCTACATGTGAAACTTAATTTCTAACCTACTGAATAACAAGTTTATTCATTAGCTAACAATGGTCTTTTTGGAAGTTGAAACATCTGTATAAACAAAAAGAAAACATTTTGCACAACAACCATTCATTGGAAAAACAAGTAATTTTAAAAGGTCAAGACCAAGGTTAAATGCTGAATTTACAATTTCTTAGCTCTGTTACCTTTAATATGGTGGTGCCTCAGCATATTAGGCCTAGCACTTTTGAGTATGATTGCATAGTGCAATTTTTATATTAAATTCACGTTTTTAGTCTTATTAGCTATGCACACTATTTAACATTATTTCTTGAAAAATTGAAATGCTTCCCCAATGGTGATTCACATGGAAGAGGTATCTCTGGTACCAGTAATGTTTGCCAGAGAACAATTGAATGTTAAGGGAGAACAATCTTGCAGAGCCAAAACGGCAAGAAAACAGAGATTCTGATCACAGTGGTACATCCCATCTCTGTGGTCCACGTTCCAGAGTATTCTGTTGCCATCTCTATCCCCGCTCATGTTGCCTACATCTGAAACGTTTTATCCCCAGGTCTCACACATCTGCCGCCATCATCTTCCGCTTGCTGGGAACATTGAAGCATTCCTAATCACCAATCTTAGGGGGAGATTTACAAAAAAATCGTGCAACGCAGTGCAGCCCCCCGCGAGGCTGCACTGCGTTGCGCGACAGGGAGGGAGCAGGAGAGCGCCATATTTTTAAAGATATGGCTCTCTCCTCCCCTTTCCCTTGCGCTGGCGCTGATTTCAGCTGCCCTGCGCCATGCACACACCTCAGCGCCGCAGCGCTAGGTTGTGTGCATGAGTGTAGCATAGGTTTTGTACAGGAAGGTTACCCTTTCTGTACAAAATACTATGCTAGGCACAATACAAAGCTATTCCCACTTTGCATACGTGCTGCACAGTGCAGCAAGCATGCTAAGTCGGAAAAGGAAGGAGAAATGAAAGCATTTCTCCTTCCTTTTGCCTAGTTGAAAAGGGGGCAGTTTTCTCACGCTAAACTCAATCTACTGTTTTCAGTAAATTGGGTTTAGCGTGAGAAACCTTGGGTGGTTGCATGGGAACGGCCATGCACCACCCTTGGCACGCCCCCACGGCGCAAAGTGATGGGAAGCAGCGCAATGCGCTGCTTCGCATTACTTTTACGTTATTTCCAGCGCTAAACAAGTTTAGCGCTGGAAAGTTGATTAGGAAAAAAAGATTTTGCGCTGTTATGTGTCACTTTTATGACGCAAACACGGCGCAAAATCTTAGTAAATCTCCCCCTTAGACTCTCACTAAAAAGTCAACAAACCAACAGACCTAACTATATCAATGCTTCCTATTTGGATCACCTCCGGTCACCCTCTCAAAACTGCATTATATAAATGGCCGTGCAGCGTGTATTCATTGTTGGTCTCGACTATGCAATCCCATTCACTAGAACAAAAAGATGCACACTGGCTAGGAATTTAGGCAAGGATACATTTTAAACATGATGTAATCTGGGGCCAGTGGGCAGTGGCTATTAGCGCCTTACAAAAACGTGAAATAAAATAAAATAACTCGGAGCAGATTTATCTCTCTCTGCCGAACCCAAGGGTTGGCACAGCGTCCATTCTTACATTTCGATCTTAGTTAAGAACCCCGTCCTGCACACTTTTCACGGGACCGTTTGTGCTTTAGCGTAAAAAAACCACTCCTAATTTGTATGTTTACTGCATTGCTTCAGAGGGAAGAGACAGCACTTTGCTAGTCTGCGGGGTGACCATAGACAGTTACAAAGTGACATGCATATTTTGTCGAAATACACATTTTGGCAAACACACAAGACATTGCCAGATAAAACAGAATTACTTTCCTTAACACCTGTTGGGCTGAATACAACTTGTTGGAATACTGGAAATGGCCCACATACAGGAGCACACTCAAACCACTGGCTCATTTGCTTGTTACTCTCATGGGGGGCGGGGTGACATCTACCACCGTATTTGCTTCGGGGCTTGCAAGGAGTCAATGTTGACATTGTGAGTCACAAAAGCTCTTGCACCTTATTTGTTACATTGCAAATCTGTTTTAACTGCATTTGCGCAACACAAGATTTGTGATTGTAACCATCTTTTGAATAATTGATTCTCAATGTATCAGCTGATCTGAGCTTTAGAAATGAATAGGATCTGGAGTCTGGTCTTCAAGCAGAGATGGATCGCCATTCATATATTATATTACTTTAAAGTGCTCATCTGTTTCATTAGCTTATACGCTGGTCACGTCATTCATTATGACGTTTTGACATTAGTAGATACGTGTTCTCTAGAGGGCAATGAACGGTTAACCGACCTGGCATGATATTGAATAACTTTGCTATATAGTAGGTGCACCAGACAAAATTACCAAATGAATATCGAAACAATGGGGTGTCGCATAGGCGCTGGAAGTAGGTGTGCGGGGGCTGCTGCAGCTCTCCCAAAATAAACATGCTGGAGCGCAGAGGTGAATGAGCAATAACGATGCCTTTGAATACTGCTTTTATCTTGTCACATTTGCTGTGCATTTAAAGACAGCTGTCAATTGTCAGACTTTGTCTTATGACAAATTGCCGCTTATTCTTTTAACATGTAGATTATTGGTTACTTTTCTTTCTCTGACTACAAAGTTAGACGATTTTGTACAGTGAACTATCTGACGATCTTGCTGGGGCAAAGGCAGAGTGTGAAAGGAAATGCTGTAGGATGACATTTTTTCATTATAAACTGTACACATATTTTAAAACGTCTCCAGTTACAAGAGCACAAATGAAACACATTTTTTTTCTGTAATTCTAAAGTGTGATGGAAAAAAATGTAATAAGAACAAAACAACTCAAGATTTTTTACTGGGTGATGGGCCAATGATGAATATTTGCTGAAATTTTGATTTCCACACATTATTGTTTGTATGCTATGTAGTTTTATCAGTAAATCTGCATATCAGTACAAATAGTGTTGCCATTTAAAAGGAAAATGTGCTGTCTGTAAATGATAGTGTGCTACCACACCAGGCTTTAGTAATATAATGCTACAAAATGCACCATGGGCTTCATACCACCCCTTTCCACTCCCGACTGAATGGGCATGGCTCCTTTGCTATACTTGTTCTTTGTGTGATGCTTGGATTTTTTCCAAACCCTATGACTTCAGTGATGTAACATTGATAGTAACACCCGCACTCTGAAAAGTGTTTCAGCACCACTTGGGTCTCCCTTTGTCACAGAGGAATAGGTCAGTACAAATGGCCTCCTATATTATAGAATCATGATCCAGCAGACATAATCAAATTTATAACTACATTTACTTTACATAACGAAAGGAACAAATTACTTATTCCCTAACAGACCTCTGAGATTATTCCACGGTCTCACCACACTTGCATGAAGACAAAAAGGGAGATTTGAAAACACTTCGGAGTGAGCGACCCCACCAATTTGGTCAGCTTAAGCTCCCAGATTAAAACAATCTCTACCTTCACAAAGCTTTCAAAACCTTCCTCTTTCCTCACCAAGAGGAAATGTGTAAGAAATTGGTTTGTTCATTGACAAGGGTGTGCGCTCTGGTCAAGAAGCAACCACAATCCTTGAATGGATAAGGCACAAGCAAAGCCCTAAATTAACCTGTACTCAACCCCCCTGTAGCTTGGCACAGAGCAGTCAGTATTAACTTACAGGCAATGTTTAAAGCATTTGTGCAACACTTCAAACAATAACGCAGTGAAAACACACCACAAAAGGAGCTCACAACAAGATTAGACAAATAGAGCTTAATTTAAAAAATAAAACACGACCAAAACAACACAAAATCCAATTAGTAGAACCGGAGATACTGAATTTTATAGTTTTTAAAGAAAATAGTACCAAAAGGCATAAAGCGCCCACTGGGGATATCTGGTTGTGCCAGACCAGTAAAAAGTCACAAGATCAGACGTACCACAATAGAGTGCGATCTGGCTACAGGGACCCAGTTAGGACCACTGAACAAAGGTACCTTCAATCCTGGTTTGCGGAGCATTGTGTAGATCCACGTCAAAGATGCGTTACGTCGCTGAGGCGATGCATTGATCTGAGATGCGGCAAGGCTGCAGTGCGAAGTTCTGATGCATTGATGTCGAGGATTCCATCAATGGGCTTGCGATGCAAAGTCCATTGCTGAGGATGCGATGTGCAGTCAAGGTGATGCGTCAGTTCCAAAGAGCTCTGAGGTTGCGATGCAGAGTCTGCTGTTGTCATTGAGGCTTCCGCTGATGAGAAATGCAAGGGCCTGCACCCGGGAAGCATTGCACATCAGCGGCTGCAAAGGTGATGCAGTTTGTGGCGGTGATGTGAGCTTTTGTGGCGGGTCCAATCCAAGCAGGCGATGCACCAGTTCTGCTTGGGTTGGCACCGCACAGCAGAGAAGATGCGTCAGTTCTGCTGGATCCACAGGCTGGCTGAGCACCTTAGGCACACTTTCAAGGGTCCAGGACTGGATTGGGACCACGTGGCAAGGTAGACTCACAGATGACAGAGTCCAAGTGCAGATGCAAGGTTGCTGGAAGACTGTTGTGTCCCAGAGGCTTCAGATCAGGAGGCTAGCCAACTACCCCTTGCAGTCAAACTGGTGTTTGGGTTCAAGAGATGCAGGTCCAGTCCTTCTCACCCAGTCAGGAGGGCAGCAGGTCAGTGCAGCAAAGCAGGAGTCCAGCAGAGTGGCAGTCCTTCAGGAGCACAGCAGTTCTCCTACCTGGCAGAGTATCCACAGGTCTAGAAATAATGTACTGAAGTGTTGGTGTCTGAGGTCCATCTTTTATACCCTGGTACCCTGGTTCTGGAAGGTGGGATAAGCCTCTAGACAGTGGCTATGAAGTGCAAGGAATTCTCTCCCCTCCCTGCCCTGGCTCCAAGCTGGCTGAAGTGACAATGCAGGGTTGTTAGGTCCTTTGTGTGTGGATAGGACACAGCCTATTTAGGTGTAAGTGAGGCTGTGTTCAGCTCTTCCCTCCCACGCTGCCAGTAAGTGCCCATCCAGTCACACCTAAGCTCCCATTGTGTGTGGCTGTCTAGGAGGAATACACAAAGCCCAACGACAAGCTGCAGGCACCAAATGGCTAAGGCAAAAAAAAGCCAACTTTCTAAAAGAGGCATTTTCAGAATTGCTATTTAAAATCCGACTTCACCATCTAGGAATTTTAAATGATTCCAGAGACACCAAACATGAACCGGTTATCTCTTCACATTTGGAAATTACACTTATAAAATGTAATAAGACAACTCATATGTTATCCTACGCATTAGTGAAAACACATTTAAGAGTTTCTCATTACAAGGACAAGTAAAACTTAATAGTACATGTCCTACTTTTTAAATACATTGCACCCTGCCCTCTGGGCTGTCTAGGGTTACCCTAGGGGTGACATATGTATTAAAATGGGTGGTTTATGCTTGTAAAGGTTTATTTTATGTCAATTGAAGGTATGCAGTTCCTAATAGAATAGGAGAGGGAGGTCAGAGGAACCTGAGGTAATACATTGGGGGATTTGCTCATTCAGAATCAAGGGCCCTCACACACTCAAATGGGTGTGATGCTTCATCATTGGGCAGCTCCTCGTTGGACTGGTGCTGCAATGCCCATTGGGCCCCGTAGGGGGGCTCTTTGCCTGAGTTCTTTTGGTTCTTTGCAGATGTGAAGGGTGTGGTACAATGTAGGTGTGAGAAAGTGAGTAGACTGGTGTAAAGTGATTTAAAAAATAACTAAAGGTAATGCAAAGGCAGTTTAATATCTGGATTGCCTTGTTATAATTAAAAGCAGGGAATGGCTAGGAGTGGGTACAATGGTCCACACTATCTCTAAAAAGGTTTCGAGGAGGTCAACATTGCCTATTAAATGTCAAAACAATTATCACAGCAATTCGTCAGGACCAAAGTGCTAGGCTACTCAAGGGTGGGTCGGTAAAGGGTACATAGTATTTGAAACCCTACCCAGCATAAATCACATGTATATGTTGTATACCTTTGGATTAATAAATCAACCATAAAGGGGGGGGTTACTACGCCCCAACAAAGGGTGGTGGAGGGACACTTGTTGGCATCAGGCCACTGTGCGTTGGGAGCACGACTGGCAAATGACATACTCAAAGCTCTGCTACCACCAAAGTTCTGCAATGGCAGGCCTGAGATATGTTTAAAGGGCTATTTAAGTAGGTGGCCTCATCAGTGCTGCAAATCCACTAGCAGCATTTAATTTACAGGCCTTAGGCGCAGGTAGTGCCACCTTACTGGGTGCTTATAAGTAAATTAAATATGCCAATTGGGGAAAGGCCAATGTTACCTTGTTTAAAGGATAGAGTACAAGCAATTACCACTGGTTAGCAATGGTAAAGTGTGTAGTGTCCTAATACCAGCAAAAACGAGGTCAGAAAAAAAAGGAGGAGGAAGGCAAAAGGTTTTGGGGAAGAGCACCCTAAGTCTGACAGGTCTATCAGAATATCATCACCTGAGATTACTTCATCCGTTGTACACAACATCTTCATCTACTAAATCCACTGGGAGACAAAAGTGCACCTTTCAACTGATCTCAAGAGGCTTAGAAAATTATGATCCAGATAGTGGTGCAGTCGTCAGCTGCCCCTGACATTCTTCTCCTTCCTCCTTAAGTGGCAGTAAGTTACAGTGGGGCAGCTGGCCACAATCACAGTGTTCAGTCCACAAATGCAACCAGAACACCAAAGTAACAGTCAGTCTGTCCTCATTCCTCAAGGTGTGGGATGTTGATGGCACTTCTCTCTCTTGTACTTGGGCAACAATAGGGGGGTTACGTTGGGGAGTGAGGAACACCACAACCCTTTCTAATAGACTGCAGGCACAGGAAGGAACCAGACACTACACCTCTTCCTGGCCCCATTTTAGTTTTGGGCGAAATTTTAATTGTACCAGAGTAATTGGAGTAATTTCAGTATTTATGCATTAGTCTTGTGATGATGCCAGCTTGAGTAATTAAGAGTAATTTGCCTTCTGCTGCTTATGTCCTGTAGCATTTAGTGCTATTTACTTAGTGCCAAATGCATGCTCGGGGCAATTTTGGATGCAAGGGTACATTTTGAAATAGAGCTAAATGCTGGATTATGCTACTCACATAATTATGCATAATTAGGTGTAATTCTGCGGTAATTACGAATAATTACTTTAGAGAGAATGATGCCAGTTACGACCACCCCAAGTCTTGTGGTGGTTGATTTTGAAATATGTGGGTTGGGTTACGGTGACATTACCCTCTCAAGCTCACTGGAATGAATTTGTTTAGAAATATGAAAACCACTGGGCAAGACGGTCATTCTGAGAAGATTGGGATGGTTTGTGGTGAAGCCCTGTCTTCTTTTTATCTCTCTTTGTACACCATGACAAGCAGGGGAGAAGCCCAAACACCTATGCATTATCTAACAACATGTCTCCCCACTGTGCTGCTTTATTATTTTAGATTCCTCTCAATGGGGCATATTTACTAGAGAAGTGGCGGAGCGTGGCGTTAGCCTCCTTGGCTTAACGCCACACTCTGACACTTCTGAAATGCGGGGGCTGCACCATATTTACAATGATATGGTGCAGCCCTGCGTTTCCCCCTGTGCTGGCGCTACATTTATCAGCCTAGCTCCAACGCAGGCACCCTGGCACCATAGTGCAAGGGTGTCTGCGTTGAGGGGAAGATTGTTTATGTGCAGGAAGGTGTGCCTTCCTGCACATGAACAATCTCTAAATACAGTTTTGAAACTTCTATGTATGCTGCTAAATGCAGCACACATAGAAGTTGCAAAACGTAATTTTTGTAAATTGATTGTTTATGTGCAGGAAGGGGCACCTTCCTGCACATTAACAACCAAAGGCGTTTTGCTGTTTCTATGTGTGCTGCACAACGCAGCACACATGGAAACTGCCAAAACAAGGAGAAATTAAACATTTCTCCTCGTTGCGCCAGTATAAGAGCAAGTTTTCCCTGGTCTTAATTCTGGTGCTGCCCCATATTTACGCCGCCCTTGTAAATATGGGGCAGCATCAAAATCAATTGGTGTTGGGGTGGAACGCCCACCTTAACACCCATTGCCCACCCCTTTCAGTATAGCGTGAAAGGGGGTCTTATTTACAAGGCAGTATTAAGCCACGTTAAGTGGCTTAACGCTGCCTTGTAAATAAGGCGAAGCACATATCGCCGCAGGAACGTCACTAAAAGTGACATTCCTGTGGCAATAGGGGCTTGTAAAATATGCCCCAATGTTTGTGTGTATTGGCAGGGTTTATTTTAAACCAAACTGGACTTTTCCATCTAAAAAAGACATGCTATATAATTTCAACTGTGTTGCAAGGTGAAAGTATTATGTGGCATGGCAGGGGTAACTTGCCATGTAATATTAGCACAATGCACAAAGATGGACCCTGGGTACTCTCTCAGTACACCTTCTCTCAGTCCTGGTAGAGTGGCAAAGAGCAGATAGGCTACTTAGAGGAACATGTGTTAAGCATTTCACATAACCAAAATGGATGATAAGTAATTGACCCGACTCGAGAGAAATCTGACACCAATTTATAAAAATAACTGATTTTTTAAATATATTTTTAGACACCAAAATGAAATCAATACATACAGTATAACCGGAATGATCAATTTTAAATCACTAAATAAATAAGTACTTTTAAATGTGAAAACATTAACGTTGTGGTCAATGGGAAAACACATATATGCAATTGGTTACTTAGAGAGTGAGTTCATCGGAACCCACTTAGAGTTAAGGTCTCATCAGTCCCTAGACCATTTCACAACAGCTAGAACATTTTTACCTTGCTCAGGGGAGCGGGGTGCAGGGTTGAGCTTTAGCTGTCAATCAGGGCTGTCAATCAGGCTCGCAGTATTGGAAAGGCTACCTTCGCAAAAAGGCACATGCGGGGCGAGTTGAGCAAACCCTTTAGAGTTTAAGCAAGGAGTTGGCCTTGGACCAGGAGTCTCCAGGCAAACCTGATCTACCTGGCTTGGGGGACTTGGGTGTGGAGGTGCTCTTGCGCTGGCGCTGGACTGGATCTGCGCCCAGCGGAGCTGGCAGGCGTGCCAAGAGAGGGTGAAAACCAATTTTAAATCTTTACGACGGAGCCACAGGGGGGTTGGTCATTCATGCAGGGGATTCTCTGCTCTTGAAGCGTCGAGTAAAGCAGGTTGTCGTTAGACTGACCACCAACAAGCCTTGGTACCTGCAAGCACTCCGGTTGAGGAAATCTTTATCCAGAGGACCAGGGGAATGATACACTGACAAAATATTGAACATGAAAATATCGTGACATAAATATTGATGTAAAAAATATCATCATCCTATACGTATCATGTAAATAACAAAAAATAGTTATAAAAAGTAAACATTAAATTTATTAGAAATAACAATAATATAATGAAATTTGAATATATTTAATAGATTTTAAAACAAATATAACTGTTATAGTTATTTACAAAAATAAAATACACATTTATATTTATATATATGTTTATTTCCATATAACAAATTAAAAATATTAATAAAATAATAATTTCAATTTATATTATAATTTACAATTTAAAAAAAGTAATATTATAAAATATATATATACCCAATAACATAATTTTTTTTTTTTTTAAACATACCAATTTAATTGTAAATCAAAAAAGTAATCAACGTTAAAAATTTACAATTTACCTAAAATATATTACACATTAAAAACATTAATAATCATAAATATTATAATTTTAAATATATAAAAACATAATAATATAATTTTGAACAATATGAAGTAAACTATACATTTTTACAAATAATACATATACTATTCCTACTCCAGTTTATAAAACAGTAGTCAAACTGATGGATTCTCAACGGGTAAAATTGAATATTCCCACTCCATGCAGTGCAACAGTAGTAAAACTGTTGTGTTGTGGAGGGGTAAAATTTACTATTCCCATTCCAGTCAGTGCAACAGTAGGGAACATGTTGGATTGTGAAGGGGTAAAATTTACTATTCCCACTCCAGTCAGTGCAACAATAAAGAAAGTGCTGGATTGTGGAGGGGTAAAATTCACTATTACCACTCCAGTCAGTGCAACAGTAGAGGAAGTGTTGGATTGTGGAGAGGATAACATTTACTATTCCCACTCAAGTCAGTGCAACAGTAGGGAAAGTGTTGGATTGAGGAGGCGTTACATTTACTATTCCCACTGCAAAATATGCAACATTCCAAACAGACTAATTCACTTCAACCAATTAAAATATTTTTTAAAACATACTAAATATAAAAATATAAATATTTAAATATATATATATATATATTAAAAAAATTCACAGATTACATATTTATTAGAATGTTTAATAACTTTCATAAATTAATGCAAATATTATAAATAAAATACCACATTATATTCTCAAAATAATAACAACCAATAAATACACTCTTATTTACATTTAAAAAGCAAAACACAATTAACATATAATAATTACCATAATTCAAAAAAATAATTAACTATTATAAAATGTGCTATTACTCAAATAACTTTCTACCCTATATTTCTACCAACTACACAGCACATCTAAAATTAATTCTTACAATTATAATATTTGTACATGTTGCATAATTATATATTTATTAAAATATTAATAATAATTTATTATTAGTTAAATAATTATATTTAATTACCTTCCCACCCTTTATCCATTCAAAAGCAACATCCCACACCTAATATATAAATTAAAAAAATATTAATTGCTTAATTTACATAATTCATTGTCAATTAAACAATTATTATTAATAATTAACTAATAATACATTATTTGTATTTAATTAACTTTCCACCCTTAACCCCTACAATTGCAACAACTCACACCTAATATATAACTTAAAGAATATCTTACTTACACATTTTACATAATTAATAATCATTTAAACAATTATTATAAATTAGCATTATTTATTAATTATTATAATACATTTCCTACACAGCATTTACCCATACAAAAACAGCACACACTAAAAAAAGGAATATAATTAATATATTACACAGTGTACATAATTAATGATCAATTAAATTATTAACATTAATTAAAAATTAATTATTAATTCATTATAATTGATTTACTTCCCACGCTATGCACCTACAAAACACACAACTCGTGCCTGAAACTTAATTAAAAAAAAAATAGTTATACAAACATAAATATCAATTAAATAATTGATATTGGTTAAAAATTATATATTAGTTAATTATAATTAATGAGTTTCCCAACCTATACCCCTACAAAACACACAACCCACACCTGAAACTTAACTTTACAAAAAATGAATTATACAATTAACATAAATAATTAATGTCAATTAAAAAATATTTATTAATGAATTATATTAAATTTACTTCCAACCCTATACCCCTACAAAAACCCACAACCCACACCTAAAACCTAACTTTAAAAAAATGTAATTATACAATTGACATAAATAATTATCAATTAAATAATTAATATTAATGAAAAATCTATTATTAATTCATTATAATTAATTTACTTCCCACCCTGTACCACTATAAACCCCACAACTCGATACGGTACTAAAAGTAACAAAAATGTATGAAATTACTATTTCAAAACTGCTAAAAAAATAAATACTATATTAGAAAACATTACCAATAATTATACAAACAATTTATCACATATACAAATAAAATATATTCTAAAATACCTAAAATATTTTTGAAACGATATTATTAACAATGATATTTTTGTATATGATAGATTTCAATATTGGTGAACGCGATATTTATGTCAGACGATATTTTATTTTTGATATTTTGTCTGAATACCCAGGGGAATGTTGTAGAAAGCTGAGCCTTGCTGAGGGTCAGGACTACAGTCCCCAGAAGCCACCTGCCCAAAGACTTTGAGCGACCATGTCAGGACAGCTTGGGGAACAGGACTTCAAGGTCGTGGACTTTGCGGATTGTGCCTGCCGACTGCAGGGGGCTAGTTCCTCTAGCCCATGGGTACTCACAAACGTTTTCCCTGGGGCTGCAAAATTTGGTCTGAGGTGTGACTGAGGGCCGCACTGATGCCAGCGGGGGTGTAAAGCGGGTGTAGGGGAAGCAAAGCATGTTTATCTAGTGGCTGTCTTTAAAAATGAAGGTGTTGCTAATGCTAAGGACCTAGTTACTTCCTTTCCCTAATTGCAATTAGCCTTTAAATAAGTGTTTGCTGTATATTTAACTTTATTTTACGTTAGTGCTGAGTCGAGTAAACAGCAGCCCAGTGCTGCCTCTGCCTAGGGGGCTGCATGTAAAGGTCAGAAGGGACGCATGCGGCCCCCGGGCCTACTTTGAGTATCACTGCTCTAGCCCAAGGGAGTTCTTGTGAAGTCTGGAGTTTGTAGAGGGATTCCCCTTCCTTTTGTCACCTTCCTTTTGGAATCTGGCCTCTTGCCTTGGTCGAGTCGAAATCCGGCGGGTGCAGGATGGCTGCCACAGGCGCAGAGCTTAGTGCCTCTCTTCTTGGAGTCCTGCCTTGTTGTGGAAACGGGTCTCTTCTTGGTGTCACATTGAATCTAAGGTTCTGGTGTCTGGGGATCTGGTGTGAGGACTCCTAGCCAATGGACAACTAGACCAGGGGCTAATCCACCCTGTAGTGGCAACATCCTGTGGGTGTATGTCACTAAAACTAGACTAGAATCATCCTCGGCCGTACACCTCAGCTGCAACACCCTAGAGGTGTGGTCAGCCTTGTGTAGGTGGAAGCCTCCTGCATAGCAAATTTCCCACCTACTCATGAAAAACAGTGACTGGGGCAGGGGGAGGCTTTGTCCTCAAGTGTGGGATAAGTTCCTTTGTCCAGTGGCACCAGTGAAGCCTTTGAGGCTCACTGCCACACCGGTGTAATCACTAGCCATCCAGTGTGGGTAGAGGTGTCACCTCCTGCTCACACAGGCCTTTGTCTCTGACCTCTGGGAGCGGCACACACTCCCCAGCATGAGTTCAGACTTCTGTCTTGGTGCAAGCCTTCAAAAAAGTTTGCCAAAGTACGAGAACATTGGGTTAACTTGGTGGACACTATCTAAAGTGCCACCTAGGTACATGCTGGTTAAAACTCAACACCACCATCGTGTCGGGGGTTAAAAAGCCCAGTGTTTGACACCAAAAATGAAATAAATTGGCCGGGCCATCATGGAGCTGGACATATAGGTAATGCCCATATGCCAGCCGATGCTATCCGATTGACCCCCAGTCACTTGTGGTAGAATTACGTTTAGAATGCTACGACAGGGCAATATATACTTGCACATATATTTCCACACATATAATATAATGCACCCTGCCTCCTGGGCTATATGAGGCCTACTTTAGGGGTGACTGATATACATTAAATGCAGTGAGGTGACCCTGTCACACGTGGTGTGTGCAAGGTCAAACTCGAGCAGGCAAACTGCTCATGCAAGCAGTGGCGGCTGGTGAAGTTTCAAAGTGGTGGGTTTGGCTGTGCGCGGGGGGATTGCAAGGCAGCTTTGGGGTTCACTTTACGACAGCATTTTCTGGGAGGCCGATCGTCATTTCCAGTACAACTCTTTTTAATTAATTGCAGTTCTCATTGTTTCATCTGTATAGCCAGCAAAGTACATGGCTAATCAATCAATTATGGGGCGCCATATTTTTTTACGTTTGCATTTTGTGTGACTTAAAAATGTAAGCCAGACAGAAAAATAAAGGTTAAAAGGCATTTATTTATTTAGAAAAGAAAACTTGATGCAATATGGTATAATATTGGGACATGTAGAGAATAAATAATTATGTTTCATTAAAAGCTAGATCAACGAAAACACTTGTCTGTTTCTCTTAATCTCCATTTATGTTAACTGTGTGGTGTGTGATATAAATCATGTGCAACGTACTTCCTACATCAAATTAATTTTTGGGGAGATGCTGTGGCAGGGGCTGCAGGCTGGCACACATGATCGCTGACAGACTTCATGAACAGTGAGCCGTATGTGGAGACGCCTGTATCATAGATTTAATTTCTCTGTCGTTGTACTGATATTGTGATTTTGGCACTGAAATGTTAGACCAGTCTGAACTTTTCTTTGAGAGATGTACTGCACTGGATGAATATTTGGCGAGTCGCACTCGCAGGGAAGAATTGATAATTATTAGACTAAACGTTAAAATCACATTTAACAGAGTCCGGCCCTGAAAAATAAAATGAGGGTCATCTGGGAGCTGCAGTGTCTGTGCTGGGATGCCTAGGCTTTGTATAGGCTTTGTGTCTGGAAGGAGTCTATTTGTGGTTGAGGACAAGGACAGTCAGCCCACCCTCAGAGCAGAAGCCATGTGATTTTTCTGTAGCACAGGGGATGAGGGTGGCAGTTTTCCTCAGTCAAAAACAGGCACTCATGAGCCCAGAGGTCACTGTGCACGCCAGTGTCATTGTACTGTGTGTTTCGTTATGCACATGGCTCTTGTGAACACCTTTACCATATAGATATACACCACATAAATGCCCTGCCTGTAGGCTGCCTGGCCGCATTGCGGAACAACTGCTCTTCTTGACTGTAAGCTGATTTACAGCCAGTGTTATCTCGGTGCGTGCTTCCCCTCTGCCTGTCTGACCACCACCTCCACTGCCTCGTCTTTTACTGAGAGGACAGAGGAGTGTGCACCTTGCAGCCCCTGAGCTAATTTCATTAGAGCTGAAAACAAATACTTTGTGAGTTCATGTAACAAGTAACTCGTTCACTAAAGACTCCGGTTTAACACATTCCGAGCAACATGCTTTGCTCCTGTGATTTTTACTATTGCTGTACTGAATTACAGTGAATTCATCATGCCAGTGCTTGGACCAATATGTTCCCAGTTGTGTAGTATAAAGCGCTCCACATAGAATGAGTTAAGATCCTTCGCCCCATTCCAGCTTTGTTTAATATAATCCTTGATGACTATTCCTCTTCACTCGTTTTTAGGGGCGCAGGGAGGTCGACTGAATTGGGGGTTTTCTGACAGGTTCTGGCGTGCTCTGCTCAATGTGAAAATAGGGAGATTTCTTGAAAGGCAGCCACGCGTCGGCAATGTTTAACAAGCATTTGCAATGCAATAGGTCTCGCATTTACACAAGTTTGAGCTATTGGCATTGTAAATGACAATGCCTTTTATTTATGTTTTGGTTTTAAAACATAAATAAAAGGCATTGTCATTTACAATGCCAATAGCTTAAACTCACATAAATGTGAGACCTATTGCATTGCAAATAAAATAGTACACGTAGCGTGTAACAACCAAGTAAAGGGGCCAGTAGTAATGGGAGGTTCCAAATGAAAAACACACAAGATGATGGACGGAATGCTGCACATTGGCAAACATTCACCCCCAGTCACAGATCTGGGTTTAATCCATCGTTATTTTGCTTCACCACGCCACCCCAGTTCAGACATAGCCATATGCAAATCAGTCTTGACCCTGTGCTTCATGGGAACAGTCCAGACCGAACTGCCAAGCCATGTCTTCTCTGGACCGGAATCAAGCATCCTAGGACCGGTTTCGGGCTTTCAGCCCTCATCAGCCAGGATAGCTTGACTCCAGTGGCGTAGTGAGCACGGGACCCACGTCTGGGCATACCCTTCCCACTTAGGGCGAAATGCAAAACACACAAGATGATGGACGGAATGCTGCACATTGGCAAACATTCACCCCCAGTCACAGATCTGGGTTTAATCCATCGTTATTTTGCTTCACCACGCCACCCCAGTTCAGACATAGCCATATGCAAATCAGTCTTGACCCTGTGCTTCATGGGAACAGTCCAGACCGAACTGCCAAGCCATGTCTTCTCTGGACCGGAATCAAGCATCCTAGGACCGGTTTCGGGCTTTCAGCCCTCATCAGCCAGGATAGCTTGACTCCAGTGGCGTAGTGAGCACGGGACCCACGTCTGGGCATACCCTTCCCACTTAGGGCGAAATGCAAAACACACAAGATGATGGACGGAATGCTGCACATTGGCAAACATTCACCCCCAGTCACAGATCTGGGTTTAATCCATCGTTATTTTGCTTCACCACGCCACCCCAGTTCAGACATAGCCATATGCAAATCCGTCTTGACCCTGTGCTTCATGGGAACAGTCCAGACCGAACTGCCAAGCCATGTCTTCTCTGGACCGGAATCAAGCATCCTAGGACCGGTTTCGGGCTTTCAGCCCTCATCAGCCAGGATAGCTTGACTCCAGTGGCGTAGTGAGCACGGGACCCACGTCTGGGCATACCCTTCCCACTTAGGGCGAAATGCAAAACACACAAGATGATGGACGGAATGCTGCACATTGGCAAACATTCACCCCCAGTCACAGATCTGGGTTTAATCCATCGTTATTTTGCTTCACCACGCCACCCCAGTTCAGACATAGCCATATGCAAATCAGTCTTGACCCTGTGCTTCATGGGAACAGTCCAGACCGAACTGCCAAGCCATGTCTTCTCTGGACCGGAATCAAGCATCCTAGGACCGGTTTCGGGCTTTCAGCCCTCATCAGCCAGGATAGCTTGACTCCAGTGGCGTAGTGAGCACGGGACCCACGTCTGGGCATACCCTTCCCACTTAGGGCGAAATGCAAAACACACAAGATGATGGACGGAATGCTGCACATTGGCAAACATTCACCCCCAGTCACAGATCTGGGTTTAATCCATCGTTATTTTGCTTCACCACGCCACCCCAGTTCAGACATAGCCATATGCAAATCAGTCTTGACCCTGTGCTTCATGGGAACAGTCCAGATCGAACTGCCAAGCCATGTCTTCTCTGACCGGAATCAAGCATCCTAGGACCGGCTTCGGGCTTTCAGCCCTCATCAGCCAGGATAGCTTGACTCCAGTGGCGTAGTGAGCACGGGACCCACGTCTGGGCATACCCTTCCCACTTAGGGCGAAATGCAAAACACACAAGATGATGGACGGAATGCTGCACATTGGCAAACATTCACCCCAGTCACAGATCTGGGTTTAATCCATCGTTATTTTGCTTCACCACGCCACCCCAGTTCAGACATAGCCATATGCAAATCAGTCTTGACCCTGTGCTTCATGGGAACAGTCCAGACCGAACTGCCAAGCCATGTCTTCTCTGGACCGGAATCAAGCATCCTAGGACCGGTCTCGGCTTCAGCCCTCATCAGCCAGGATAGCTTGACTCCAGTGGCGTAGTGAGCACGGGACCCACGTCTGGGCATACCCTTCCCACTTAGAGCGAAATGCAAAACACACAAGATGATGGACGGAATGCTGCACATTGGCAAACATTCACCCCCAGTCACAGATATGGGTTTAATCCATCGTTATTTTGCTTCACCACGCCACCCCAGTTCAGACATAGCCATATGCAAATCAGTCTTGACCCTGTGCTTCATGGGAACAGTCCAGACCGAACTGCCAAGCCATGTCTTCTCTGGACCGGAATCAAGCCTCCTAGGACCGGTTTCGGGCTTTCAGCCCTCATCAGCCAGGATAGCTTGACTCCAGTGGCGTTGTGAGCACGGGACCCACGTCTGGGCATACCCTTCCCACTTAGGGCGAAATGCAAAACACACAAGATGATGGACGGAATGCTGCACATTGGCAAACATTCACCCCCAGTCACAGATCTGGGTTTAATCCATCGTTATTTTGCTTCACCACGCCACCCCAGTTCAGACATAGGATGCTTGATTCCGGTCCAGGGAAGACATGGCTTGGCAGTTCGGTCTGGACTGTTCCCATGAGGCACAGGGTCAAGACTGATTTGCATATGGCTATGTCTGAACTGGGGTGGCGTGGTGAAGCAAAATAACGATGGATTAAACCCAGATCTGTGACTGGGGGTGAATGTTTGCCAATGTGCAGCATTCCGTCCATCATCTTGTGTGTTTTGCATTTTGCCCTAAGTAGGAAGGGTATGCCCAGACGTGGGTCCCGTGCTCACTACGCCACTGGAGTCAAGCTATCCTGGCTGATGAAGGCTGATAGCCTGAAACCGGTCCTAGGATGCTTGATTCCGGTCCAGGGAAGACATGGCTTGGCAGTTCGGTCTGGACTGTTCCCATGAGGCACAGGGTCAAGACTGATTTGCATATGGCTATGTCTGAACTGGGGTGGCGTGGTGAAGCAAAATAACGATGGATTAAACCCAGATCTGTGACTGGGGGTGAATGTTTGCCAATGTGCAGCATTCCGTCCATCATCTTGTGTGTTTTGCATTTTGCCCTAAGTAGGAAGGGTATGCCCAGACGTGGGTCCCGTGCTCACTAAGCCACTGGAGTCAAGCTATCCTGGCTGATGAAGGCTGATAGCCTGAAACCGGTCCTAGGATGCTTGATTCCGGTCCAGGGAAGACATGGCTTGGCAGTTCGGTCTGGACTGTTCCCATGAGGCACAGGGTCAAGACTGATTTGCATATGGCTATGTCTGAACTGGGGGTGGCGTGGTGAAGCAAAATAACGATGGATTAAACCCAGATCTGTGACTGGGGGTGAATGTTTGCCAATGTGCTGCATTCCGTCCATCATCTTGTGTGTTTTGCATTTTGCCCTAAGTAGGAAGGGTATGCCCAGACGTGGTCCCGTGCTCACTACGCCACTGGAGTCAAGCTATCCTGGCTGATGAAGGCTGATAGCCTGAAACCGGTCCTAGGATGCTTGATTCCGGTCCAGGGAAGACATGGCTTGGCAGTTCGGTCTGGACTGTTCCCATGAGGCACAGGGTCAAGACTGATTTGCATATGGCTATGTCTGAACTGGGGTGGCGTGGTGAAGCAAAATAACGATGGATTAAACCCAGATCTGTGACTGGGGGTGAATGTTTGCCAATGTGCAGCATTCCGTCCATCATCTTGTGTGTTTTGCAGGTTCCAAATGAAGACATGGTCGTACTAAGGAGGGACTAACAAGCCTATTTAGGAATCAGAAGACAGCATTTACAAAGGACAAAGACACAAGCCAATGACAAATATGGGCGGGGAGTGGGCGGGGAGTGGGCGGGGCTTCTCTCCCGTACTGAACTACAACAGATCATCGCCAGAGCAGCTCAGGCTCGACCTAAAAAGAATTCAGTTTTAGGCTTCTTTCTGCTATGTTGACGTATATCCTTTTTTTTAATATATTTTTTTTTATTGAGCAGATGTAATAAAAGAAAAACAACCATCGATAAAAACAGGGCATTTTAAGACACCATTTGACCAATATTCAAAAACATTTGGATAAAACAGATACTGTAAAGTGCAGAATGGCATATTCCAGCAATAACCTGGGCAAATACTAATTTTATTAAATGGAGAGGTTAATATCCCTACTTAATACTAAAGTAAAGTGCTAAAGTGCTAAAGTGCATCCAGTGCAAACGTTCCTTAGTCATCCTAAGCTACTCATCCTAATGTGCAATATTAAAGTGCGTTCTTTTTTTCTTCCTTATTAACAACCCCCTTACATTCTAAACAAGACTTTGCGATGCGATATGGGCTTCTTCTTCCACCGTAATTTCTAACTTCGTCATCTATTTCCAAACGGTAGTGAACTTTTTAGTTGCACCTACTCTGTTTGCATACGCTTCTTCAAATTTCCTTGTTCGTTTCATCTTATTTAGCCATCCCACATAAGTAGGTATTTTCGAAGACCTCCATTTCTGTAGTATCAGGGAGCGTGCTACAAGGGAGGCAATTGCTATAAATGTCTCCTCACCTCTTGTCATTGCTAGCTTTACCCCTTGTCTAGTAATACCAAAGAGAGCTGCATCTACCTCAGGATCTAATCTCTTCTGGATCCCTTGACTTACGGCCGAGAAAATCCTTTCCCAAAATTGCCCTTGTCTTGGACAAGTAAAAAATGTATGTAGCCAATCTCCCTCTCCTTCTGCCCGACAACGGAAGCATCTATTCTCCAATTCTGGAAATATTTTATGGAGTGCTTTAGGTGTATAATATGCCATCCATCGAGACAGAAAGGCCATTCTTGTAAAATTGGCAGCTCTTAAGGCCTTACTACCTAACTGAGTTATGGCCTGCCAATCCTGATTCGAAAGTGTACATTGTGTCTCCTGGGTGACTTTTTCTAGGAATTTCTTGACCAGCATTGATTCCCCCTGGGAGCATAAAAGATGGTACCAGTTTCCCACCCCTCTTAACTTTGCTCCCAGTAGGGCAGTCACAAGTTTAGTTGGACCGGTACTTGAAGGGAGATTGTATCTATTTAAAAAAATATACGATCTGTATATATTCAAAGAAGTGAGGCTTGCTCCAGTCGCCACTTCTGTTTTGGACCTCTTGCCAAGTAATCACTCTATTTCCTATTAGAAAATGCCCCAGCTCTTTCAGACCACAGTTATTCCAGCATCTTAGATGACTAGTCTGAATTTGAAGACCCAGACTTTTACATTCGCCTAATTTTAAGTAGTGAAACCCTGTAGTATCTGCTTGCTTAAAAAAAGTCTGCAGTCTATAACAATATTCCTGCAAAGTCTTGTACCTAGTTTTTTTAGGGAGTTTTGCTGTTTTTAAAAATATTGGAATCTGCGAGCCAGTCTCCTGCACCATTTTATCCCCAAAAAATTATCTACTGATCCTTTCGAGTCCACTAGACAAGCTGTCAAATCTAAAATAGCAGCTTCATAATATGTACGAATTTGAGGAAGTGGTTAATATCCAATTGAAGCATCGAGAGTTGGCCCTGGGTGCCTTCTTACTCCAGATAAACTTTCTAAACGTTGTTTCAAGCTCTTTAAAATAGATGGTGTTAATTTTTATAGGTATATTTGTGAAGAGAAAAACAAGTAAAGGTAGAATAGACATTTTGATAAGGGCCACACGGCCTATCAAAGTGAGGGGTAATAATGACCAGTCATCTAGCAGTTTAATTTTATTCTGCATGGCTTCATAATTCAATTTATACAGTTCACCATATTGGTTGGTGACATATATCCCGAGATAACAAATTGGATCGACATTACGGGCTTGTTGTTCAAGGTTTTCAGGGAGAAAGTCACTTTCTGTATTGATGATTAAAATCTTATTTTGGTTGATTTTATAACCCCCAATCAATTCAAATTGAGCAAATTCTGCTAATACTTGCTCTATATTCTGGCTCTCTGGACTAAGATAAAGAATGATGTCATCCGCAAACAACTTTAATTTTGCCATGCCTAATATTGGTGCTCTAATTGTCATATTATTACGAATTTTAGTGGCCAAGGGCCCGATAAAAAAGGTAATTAAGATGGGTGAAAGCGGACACCCTTGTCTAGTCCCCCGATTCACATTTATTATCCCTGCTAAGTTAGCATTGATAAAGACCTGAGCCTGTGCCCCCCAGTAAATATTCCACAGCATTTTTGTGACCTGAGGGGGAACCCTATACCTGCCCAGACCATAAAAAAGAGCATCCCAATTAACCAGATCGAACGCTTTTTCTGCGTCTACAATCATGACAAGCGCAGGGGTTCGATTGCTATTAAAAAAGTTGAGTGCCTGTACTAAAAACCCTGTATTTGCAGACATTAACCTCCCTGCAACAAACCCTGTCTGGTCTCTATGGATCACTTCTTGTGCTAAAGGGGTAAAACGGTGTGCCCAGATTTTCATGAAAATTTTATAGTATTTTTTTTTTATGTTGACGTATAACCTATCGGTGAATCGATATATACTTCAATATTGCATGTATTAATCTTTCTGCTTGCTCAGAATTAACAATTTCATTTCTGACAATTCTTCTGGGTGAATTGTATCTATTTATATAAGGGCAGTGGTCAAAGTGGGAGGGATCTAAGGAGCACGATGTGCCTATACTTTTTTAGTTTTAGAAAATTAGTTTCCCTACTTTGTGCAAAAAGATGGCCGTCCCAGGATAGGTATTTCTGACTCTTGAAATGCTTCAGCTGAAGTGTAAGGCAGGGCGTCTCCTGTGCTGTAGAGCCGAGGGAGGGGCAGAGAGCTAAGCAGACCTTCTTGCCAGGGTGCTGCTGCCTGAAAGAAATGTAGATGTGCGCAAACTGGTTAATTTGCAAATTTAAAGGGTGCCTGGAAGCCGTATTGGCTTTAATTGATGGAATCACTGGAAGCTTCCTGATGACACCGATTTATTCTTTGTGAGGGGTATTGTAAGGGAGCTGCCAGCTAACCTGTTGTGTGTGCTTCTAAAAGACTGTTATAAAAACAATTTGTACTATGTACAGTCTGGGTATTACTAAAATCTATATTTTGAAATCACTTTTTTATCTTATACCATTTTGCGCATTTTGTAGCAGTCAATCCTTTATTGTGAGTAATGCATGTTTAAAATAATGACTTACATAGTCAAAGTGCTTTGTGTCACAGACTGGGACCTTGTAGCACTAAACATACACAAGTCACTATTCTCCACTGCACCAACCAGGATTTAAGCCTGTAGCTCTTTGGTACAGTTCATTAACTAATAGTTTTCATGATGTGTGATAGGGCATTTCCCACTGATTAACATAACTTGCATTAAATTTTCATGTAAGCTGTTTGTTATTATATATGTAGTTACCGGAAGGTGAAACACCGAAAAAAGGTACAGAATATATAGTTTTTTTAGCCACGCCTTTAACTACACCCCCACACTTACTCACCTAGCCCCACTACTGCAAAGCATCACAGTTCCCATACTTTTTTTATGCACTTCGACCACTGTATGAGGGTAGGAGTATTCATCCTCTTATGCCTGCTTGACCTCATCAGTGACGACGTCACCTAGTCTCGTTTGGCGCACATCATTAGTGATACTGCTCATCACTGGTGTTTCAACGAATATAGCACCTTACATCGCATGCGTTTACAACACGGTCGTTACAACGACCGTGTTGTTACATCGCAGTACATTACAGCGCAAGTCGTTACATCGACTTGCTGTAGGGCGCGCGCTGGACTTAGGAATAGTATAATTTACTATTCCAACTCCAGTGTGCGCAACAGTAGGGAAGGTGTTGGAATAGTAAATTAAACTATTCCTTAGGTTAGCGCGCCCCCTACAGCAAGTCGATGTAACGACTTGCGTTGTAATGTACTGCAATGTAATTCCGCGGTCGTTGTAACAACCCTGTTGTAATCGCATGCGTTGAAATGCATGCGATGTAATGGCTGTTTCCCATTTCAACATGACATGAGTAAAGTCACCATAAAAGCACCTGGAAGGGTGAAGACAGAATGAATGCACTGATTATTTATGCGTACACGCAAATCCTCTCCTCCAGAAGTGGCGGTACACTGTCCCCTGGTAGGGATGCAAACCGTCTAAAAGGGGAGAAATTACGGTCTCCCCTTATTCCGAAATGAGGTTGGTTGTGATCTTCCTGACTATGGGCTCCATAATCTACTATCTATGTATTTACAGGCTGGAGAAACTCACCCCTCCCTGTTTCCCATCAGTACTTCACTGCCTGCTGATAGACATACGGTGTATCGGTCCATAAATAGACTGACCCTACTTGGCCATGCCTCCTGCCCCAGGGGTCGCTTCCCATTGGACGGGAAACGGGACTCGCGTGCTTCCCGCCATGTGCACAAATACCCTAGTCTTTCGCCTACCCCCACCTCCAGTTGCTGCGTCACTGGTTCCCCCTTCAAATCTGGACGGTACGCGTACCCCTATCGGGAGTGGCCCGGTCTTGCGCGTGCGTGCCAACAGGCTACTGAACGGGGGACTCGGGCGAGCGCTCCAGCTGTTGGGAGGTAGGAGCGGAGGCACACGTGGGGAGGAGCGGAGCGTATCTGAACCTTATTCACGGTGTAAACCGTTAGCAACACACATGCAGTGGACCTTACAGGCAAACACATTACCCCATCATAGAGCTGTACTCTCTGGGAATGTAAAAATGAGTGTGATTGTCGCTCCTAAAGGGTCTGAGAGTGACAGACTTTCCACAGTCGTGTTCGCACTGCTGAGTATTGATGGGGTGACCAGACGCCCGTGGGAATGGCAGTCCTCTCCTCCCGCACCATAGGACTGACACCCCTCTCATCAAACTGACGTAGTCCCTGCTTAAGGGCTAAAACAGGCTACAGTCCCTCTTCATTTTTATAATTTTTTCAGATGTGCATACTGCGAACTCGACCCAAAGGTATTGGAGGGCTCTAAGTGAGTACCGGTTACATTACACAAGGACACATTCATTTGCACCAGGAGATTAATTGATTTGCCTAGAACCACAGGATGGTGAGACGGCGCTGAGTCTCGAACCTGGTTCCCCAGTTCCAAAGTTGGCAGCTACGACCGTTACACCACATCCTCTCCCCACATCTGCTTCAGGGGCTGGTACCCCTCTCACAAAACTGACTTAGCCCGTACTCAGAGATATTACAGATCTAGCCTGTCGCTTGCCACAAGTGCCTTGATGCTGCCTTGCCTGCCAGGAGAGAGATTGGGGGGGGGGGGTAATGCGTTGAAGAAGTTAGCGCGAGATATAGCTGCTTCCCGGGTTCCAAGGCTGTAATAGGGACTGTAAAGGAGGCCCTCACTCCTGCGCCTTGCCCTAGAGTGCCCTGGATGCCAAGGATACATTAGACTGCCCCCGTCCGCTTACCGGATTCTGCCAACTGCCGGGGCGGGCACCCACGGTGATGGCAGAGATGGCGGGTGATAGCGGAAGCGTTTCTCCATCCTGCGGTCTAGGCAGGGCAGTGGCGGCGTTAGACAGTCCTCCTTGTTTGCTCGTGGTTCATGGTCCGTGGTCTGCTTCCTTCCTGTAGCGTGGCATAGCTCCGCCTTCTCCAACAGTAGAAAGAGACTATAACATAATGGTGCGTGGACCGATCCCTGATAACTCTAACCTGAAGGGCGAGTAAACGCTGATGCACAGTGGAAGGCTAGTAAGCACTGCCAGAAACAATTTTGCAATACTATAGGTCTCGCATTTAAATGCGAGACCTATGGCATTACAAACAAACGGCCGCCATTGTCCCGGCTGCTTCGAAAGTGAAAGCGGGCGTGGCCCGCTGAATGTAAGCAAAGCATGTTGTGCTGCCTAATGTAGGAGAAACTCAATAAATAAAATAATACACGTACCATGTAACAACCAAGTAAAGGGGCCAGTAACCATGAAAGGTTTCAAATGAAGACATGGCCGTACTAAGGAGGGACTAACAAGCCTATTTAGGAATCAGAAGACAGCATTTACAAAGGACAAAGACACAAGCCAATAAAACATATGGGCGGGGCTTCTCTCTCGTACTGAACTACAACAGATCATACCCAGAGCAGCGCTTGCGTGCTGGCTCATGCTCGACCTAAAAATGGAAGATTTCTCAAGCAGTCAGTGCGACATTACTGACTTTTTCAAAACTCCACTAGCTTTTGAAATGCACCAGCTTTTCAGGGAATCTCTTTAGAACAGGTCACCTGTACACCTGTGGAGGGTGTAACTAATCCATTGCCCTGTTCTAAATTTCTAGGTTAATTGGACAAAAGTGTTTAAGCAATAAAAATAAAGTTTATTTGGTAGCTTTGCTGTTCCCCGAGCAAAAAGGGGAGCAGGAAACGTTAGTAGTTATTTAGCCTTTGCTATTCTCTACTGAATTAGATTAAAACAGGGGCATTGTCTTACAACAATGGACTTGTCAATGGGCAGCAGCCTGCTTTGACAAGTGGTCATGTTCATGAGGGGCACAGTGTTTTTTCTGTGACCCAGAGAGGTGGTGTGCTAGCTCAGTAGGTTAATTCTCCTGTGGCAGACCTGAGAGGTCACAGATTCTTCAAGCCCATAATGGCTGACTCAGCCTTTCATCTACCCAGCGTCAATGAAAAGAACACCATTAATTATTGTAACCTTATCACCTTTTTTCCAAAGCTTTAAGGCTACGTCTAAATATAGCTGGATGAGAGATTTGGGTATTTTAATTGTCCCCTGCTCAAAACGGATAAACTGGGTTATTTCAACTTGCCATGAACCCAAAATGAGCATCTAGCATACTGTTAAAAAAATACTTGCTAAGGTTGGGGGCTGCACTAAGGAACTGTCGGGACTGCCAATGGTCAGGAAGCTCAAGCTTCTAGGTGACGTTGACACGCATATGCAATGCGCACCATCTTTTCTGCTCCTCAGCTCCTGGCTGCCAGTGCAGGAATAGTAACATGCAAACACTGTAGCTGGAGCTCAAACATGGCATCCACGCAATCCTGCAGTTAACAGCAGCGCAGGAAGCAGACAACTCGAGTCTGCACAGTGTGTGATGACAAACTGCACAGACTCAATTTTCAGCAACCCGCCTGCCTGCAGCTTCTACCCAACCTTTCCCAACTCGTCACAGGGTGAGACCCACCCCCATGATGAGTTGGGAAAGGTCGGAGGGACCATCCTCTCCACTCCTTGACTGACGTCAAGCCCCAGTGTTACTGGGCTTTAGTCTAAAACGCCAGGGACTATTTTTACCCCCCACGTCATCAGGTGGAGGAGAATGGTCCTTTAGGCTATGTCTTTGCTGATCTGATGACCTCACAAGCCTCAGGGCTGTGAGCTCATCAGCACAGCAACAACTAAAGACTATGGGCCTGGCCACAGGCAGCAGGTTTAGGGAAAGCATTGGCGTCACTGGCAGTGTGTCGTCACTGTCATGAGACTAATCACAGCAACAACAGCCTTGTCCGAGTCGGACTCAAGAAAGATGTGTTTGTACAATTTTTTCTTTTTCTTTTTAAAAAACAGATTTTAAGAGTTTATTTTAACTTTGGCAATGGCTGACCCCGGGGGATTAAAGTAAAGGGGCAGAGTCCTGACACCGTGGCTTAGAATCCACTGCTGCATGCAAGGCTGACATGGCAGACCTGCAGACTTAGATTTTACTTGGGCCACTCAGGGTGGCACACTAAGTGCTGCAGCCCTCATACCCCTTTTACAACCCTGCCCTGGGTACCACTGGTACCATGTACTAGGGCCTTACAAGGGTGTGATAGTACTTGCCAATTGGGTGTACAAATTCACATTTACAGCTTGAGGGAAAGAGCACTGTTAAAAACGGGGATCTCTAGTTGGCAGAGGTAGGTACCTTTGTCCAAATAGGGACCCTTGCTTTAGTCAGGGTAAGGGGGATATACACTTTAGATAACCCATGCTCACCCCTGGGTAGCTTGGCACGAGGAGACAGACTTATCCCAAAGGCAATGTGTAAAGTATTTGTACTCAAAATACACAGCAATACAGTGTTAAAACAACACAAATGGACACCACACCAATTTAGAAAAATAAAGTATCTTTATCTAAACTCAACAAGACCAAAATAACAAAAATACAACATACATGTAATAAGAATATGACTTTTAAAAGGTTTCAAACAACTTGGTCCATAGAAAACTATGGATGCTTGATTTCTCTCAAAGTACCTGTAGTTGCGACAGAATTCACAAGGCCAAACAGCCGCAGAGATAGGAAGAACCGAAAAACAAAGAGATGCGTCAGTTCCTGAGACCATGGGGAGGCGATGCAACAGTTCTGCTGCACGCAGGAGAAGTAATGCGTCAAATCCGGTCTGTAGGGGGAAGTGATGCATCGAGTCCGAGACGGTTCTGGTCCACAGGTGATGCATCGGGAAAACTTGCCGCACAGGTACGATGCGTGAAAATCCGGGATGCATCGGCGATCAATGCGGCGGCATCGAGCAGTGCTGGGTCAGTTTCTTCAGCCGCGATCCCTCGATGCGTCAGTTCTTGCAGCATCGACAGGCGCTGCGTCGGTTTAGGCAGCGGCACAGTGATGCATGGAGGTTCTTCTCGCACAGCGGTGCTGCATCGGAAAAACAGCTGCAAGAAGAGCGATGCATCAATTTTCTTGTAGTTGCGTTGCTTTTCCAGCTCCCAAGAGCAATAACAACCTCCAGAGGCTCAAAACAACAGTCACAGGAACCTCCTGGCAGGTCAGAACTCCCAGCAAGGAAGTTCAGGGGAGCTGGGGGTGAAGTCTTTGTGTCTCTGAGACTTCAGAACAGGATGCAAGCTCTACTCAAGCCCTTGGACCTCTTCCTCAAGCAGGAGGACACAGCACACAGCAAAGTCCTTGTCCTTTCCTTGGCAGAAACAGCTACTGCAGACCAACCCCAAACAGCACACATCAAAGGGGCAGTACTCCTCCTCCAGTTTCTCCACCTCTTCTCCTTGGCAAAGGTTCCTCTTGATTCCAGAAGTAGTCTAACGTTCTGGGGTTTTAGGTCTAATACTTATACCCCAAAATGTCTTTGTTCTCTTTGTGCAAGGGTCTCTGAGCCCAGTCCAAACCAGTTCTGTCCTCACTGGTGCAGTATGACCACAGGGGGTGGAGACAGCAGTGTGCAAGGGAGATAGGCCCTATTCACGTGAAAGGAAGTCTCCTCCTACTACTCTAAATGCAGCCAAGCCCCATTCAGCTCAGCTCTGAGTCATCCAGGAAAGGCCAGGCACACCCCAACCCCCCAGTGGCTGTCTACAGTGAATGCACATCCCCAGCCCCTGTCACTCCAAAACCAGACGGTCAATACACAAACGGGCGATGCACACAGAATGGTTAAACAAGAAAATGCCTACTTTCTAAAAGTGGCATTTTCAAACACACAATTTAAAAACCATCTTTACTAAAAGATGTGTTATTAAATTCTGAGTTCAGAGAGCCTAAACTTTATTTCTCCATCTTGTCCCAATGGGAAGTTATACTTGTAAGATGTTACAAAGCATTTCCCATTCTATCCTATGGGGCAAGATAGCCTTTCAATAGTGAAAAACAAAATTGGCAGTATTTCACTATCAGGACATGTCACACACACCAGTACATGTCCTACCTTTCACATACACTTCACCCTGCCCAGGGTGGCTTCTTGGGCCTACCATAGGGGTGCTTTACATGTAAGAAAAGGGAAAGTTAGGGCCTGGAAAGTCGGTGCACTTGCCAAGTCGACATGGCAGTTCAAATCTGCGGGGTCTGAGATACCTTTTCAGGGCTACTCATGTGGGTGGCACAATCAGTGCTGCAGTCCTACTAGTAGTATTTGATTTACAGGCCCTGGCACACTTCAGTGCACTGTACAAGGGACTTACCAGTAAATCAAATATGCCAATCAGGAAGAACCAATTGTAACAACAATGTATACAGGGAGCACTTGCACTTTGACACTGATCAGCAGTGGCAAAGTGCCCAAAGCATCTAAGCCAGCAAAAACGAAATCCAGCACAACATCAAAAATACAGGAGGTAGAGGCAAAAAGTCAGGGGAAACCACGCCAAAGATGCCAAGTCAAACAAGCACTGTTCCTGAGCCTGGTTCACAGGGTCCAGCACACTTTTAGATCTAGTACCACAGCATCTAGCAATTCAAATGGGAACAAAAAGGGGGGTGGCATCTGCAAGCAGCCCAGTTTACTACAAACTATTTTTGACTAGTGTAGCAATTTGATTTGACTGAAAACAACTCATTATATTTGCTTCCTCCCTTTGGTCTGTGAATATTTCAAATGCGAGGGTAACAAGATGGCTGTCCTAAGGAAATTCCTGAAAAGAATTCAAGCCAATCTTTTTTTGTTTATGTTTGAGCACATCAAGAATATTCAGATATTCAGAGGGCCTGTTTCTCTTATTTGAACTTTTCCTTATCTTCTCAGTAGAATAAACAATATATACATAATTATTCACGCAAGGACATCCAACAACTATATTTTTATGTTATTCCAAACATGGAATGAGAACTGAATTATGAAACTGTGGATATCGTGATTTTCAATGAAGGTGCAATTTAGTAATATGTGCGTTCCTTAATTTGGTGAATGTTTGTGCAGCCTTTTTGAGTTTTTCACAGAGAAAGATCCATATATGGGTTCCCATTCAAAACAGTATAATCTACTACATTTGGGACCACTCTCATAACTTTGTCTCAACTTGTTACTACTACACAACGTTTGTTATTATCATAATCAGTGCTTCACGGTTTTTGGAAAGTTTGGTGCTGATTGATCAAGAGACTAGCAAAGTTATTATGGATGCAACTACATTCTTTCCATGGAGTGTTGTTTGAATGAATGAAGGAATGAATTATGGATTTATAAAGTGCACGGCTACTCTGAAGGTATGTCCTGGCACTAGCAGGAGAGCCCAGGTGCACAACTCCATGTCAGAAGAACTACTTCTCCCCAGAGAAAAACCAAGTCTTAAGTTTTTACGGAAGGCAGGCTCAGAAACAATACGTTGCAGCTCACAGGGGAGCTCATTCCAGGCCTTGGAAGCCAAAAAAGAAAAGGCCTTACCTCCCCTTTGAACCTGCTTAATGTATGGAATAACTAAAAGAAAAGCGGAAGAGGAGTGCACCATTCTGGGGGGAATATACTGAGTGAATCTATCAGCCAAATATCGAGGGCTAGAAGAAAATACTGCTCTTTGAACCATCACTAATGCTTTGAAGAGGATGCGTTTCTTAAAAGGCAGCCAATGCAAATTCTTGAGAGCAGCTTTCGTTGAGGAATGTAGTTGGAGAAGTAACCTGGCTACCGTGTTTTAAACCACCTGCAGGTGCTTCACCTGGGCTTCGGCAGCTCCCAAGAACAGAACATTCACATAGTTGAGACGCGAGGTGATCATGGCAAGGATCACTACTCTTCTTGCCTCCAAAGGCAAGAGGGGAAGAAATTTCGTGATGGTACGGAGCAGCGCAAAGCATTGTACTACTACTGTCGAAATCCGAGCCTTCATAGAGAGTCCAGTTGTATTCCCAGATTTATTACCATTAGAGAAGGCGGTGGCGGGGCGGGCAAAGCAGAGGGCCAAAGATCTCACCACCAGTTGGACAAATGCGACCTGAAAGAGATAATTTCAATCTTCTATGCATTACATTTCAGTTGGCTGCTCTCCATCCAATCAAAGGTGGCACCCATGCAGTCCGAGAAAGTGGCTGCGATGGAGGCAGACGAACCCTCAAAGGCAAAGAGCAGCTGCGTGTCATCGGCGTAAGAAACAATTTTATAGCCAAACAGATCAACAACAGAAGCCAGGGGGCCATAAAGATGTTAAAAAGGGTAGGGCTAAGAGAAGAGCTGCCTTAACCTCTGAGGAAATAGAAGCAAGCCAAACCGATTGGCCTCTGTTAGTTTAAAATGACTTGCACCATTCCCAGACAGAACCCCCCACACCCAAGATGGAAAGACGATGCAGGAGGATAGAGTGTGGGACGGGGTAAAAGGTGACAGACAAGTCAAGAAGAATCAGGGTTGCATTTTTCCCTGTATCCAACACCCATTTGATATGGTCAGAGACTTCCAGTACTGCTGATTCTGTACTATGACGGGGGCAAAAACCAGATTAGCTAGGGTGTAGCAGGTTCCCATCCTCAAGATATTCCAAAAGCTGGGGGAAGGCGTGTTTATCCGCCGAACATGGCGGACGCTTGATATCGGAGCTCCCAGCCCGGCGCTTGCATTCCCCGCCGTAAACCTGTGTCAGCTGCCGATTATTGGCAGCTGACTGTCGGAGACTGGACCAGGATGTTGTCGTGTGGCGGAATGGTCATCAACAGGCCCCTTCTGCTGGATTTCCGAAGCTAAACAGCGGTGCGGCACGAAGAAAGAAGGAGGCTAAGATGGCGGCCATCTCCTGCGCAGTTTAATTACCAGAGGACGGAGGCACGATCAAGGGGCTTTGCACGCACTGAGAACGGGTGAGCGGTCCCCCACCTTTCCTGTGCATCGGTGCAGTATTGGCGCGCTCCCTTTGTTGCCTCCTGTCTCCCCCGGGGCATATCTTGGATTGGGGCACGGAGCTTTGAACTGACCGAAAGGAGCGACAAACGCGGCTGCATGGGCTGGCATCCCAACTACTTAAAAGCTCTGGCGGAGTATGGAAACGCAGCGGAGGAAGCACAGATGACGTGGTGCCTGATCTGAGTAGTGATGTATTGCGACAGGGACTGGTGAGGCGCC
Source organism: Calotriton arnoldi (assembly GCA_963921515.1). Classification (NCBI taxonomy): domain Eukaryota; kingdom Metazoa; phylum Chordata; class Amphibia; order Caudata; family Salamandridae; genus Calotriton; species Calotriton arnoldi. The sequence goes on from CAWUFW010004423.1 coordinate 850,080, forward strand.
GCTACTGAATAAAATGGCGTGAGTGCAGCGGCATAATGGGAAAGCGGAGATCGAATTGCCCTATGCACTGAGGATAGACCTACTCGTTAAAACCAGGGAACTGTTTCCCTTTCTGCCATGCTGATACCCCACTAAGCCGACCTGGGGGGAGGAGCTTCATGAAATGATGTGCATGACTGTTGGGGACTCACATAGGAGATCACTGGGGCAGGAAATCCAAGTCTTTGGGAATGAAGCCAGGCCAACTCAAACCTCACGACGCCCCCCTCATTATTGTGAATAACGCGCCCACCTGCTTACAGCACTGAGACTGTTCAACGCCAACTGAGAGCGCTTGGGTGGGGCACTGCCCAGAGCAACACTGATTTTTGCTAAAGGCGAGCCGTGAATACACTGGCTATCTGCTCTTCAGCTGGGGGATAATTACTGGACAAGGACTATAATACAGGTGCTGCTACTAGATCCATACGCAAGGTGCAGAATGTTTAGAGGACAGAGTATCACGGGGTGATGCTTACGCGGTGCTCTTGTTGCTCAGAGGAGGCCTGAAGTGAGTGCACCTTACTCCCTTTTATTACCCCTAAAAGTGCCGTTGCCACCCAGGTAGCGACAGGAAGGACTCAGTGGACTGGGTATTTCCTGACTGGAAGAACCACTAACAGAACATTGGCGCCATAGATCGTCATTGTGAGTGCAGTTCAGTCCTTGGCGAGGAGCAACGATGGGCCGCCCAAAGGGGACCAAACCGCAGGATACGGACGGCGCTTCTTCATCCTCATCTAATGCCCCCTCGAATGTTGTACCCCCCACGACGGAACCTTCGCCTCCAGACAAATTAGATGTTATTCTTCAGGAGATACGTCAATCTTGTGCTTCATTGGAACAACAATTGGGTGCACTGTCGGCTGAGGTGGCACTAATCAGGGACGATCACAGGAAGCTTTCGGATAAAGTTGCCACTAATAAAACGACATTACAAGAGCTTGTCCCGAAAAGAGCATTCAGCTGAGATAGAACGCCTACAACACCAAATCTCAATTTTGCCAGACCGCACCATGGATGCCGAGGGCCGTTCACGCTGCAATAATGTCCGCATTATAGGTATGCCGGAGAATGTTGAAGGTCAGAATGCTACATCCTTCGTGGAAGCCTGGTTGAGAACATGGTTACCAACAGAAACACTGACGAGCACCTTCTATATTGAAAGGGCCCATAGAGTCCCAGCAAGGCGGAGACTACCTGATGCACCTCCTCGTCCGATTGTTGCCATGGTTCTCAACTGTAGAGATCGTGATCTTATATTACAAGCGGCACGTGAGAAAGCTCCTCTCCAAAAGGACAATGCATGTATTTCAATTTTCCCGGATTACACTCTCCAGGTCCAGAAGCAGAGGGCTGCATACCAAGGAGTCAAGAAGCACATGCAGAATATAAATTTGAAATATGCGCTGCTTTACCCTGCCCGGATTAAGATCATGCATGACCAAAAAATTCATTTCTTTGACACTCCAAGCGAGGCGTGGGTGTGGCTTGAGCATACGTTCCCTGATTTTCCTATTGATTCCGCTCAGCGAAGTGGAGAGGAGGCCCGCCCTAGAACGCGATCTCAGCAACAAAGACGCAGGAGGACTAAAACACAAAATGGCGACCCGACACCGACTCCGGCGCAAGTAATTGATGGTCAGCGGCGAGCCATTATATCTGTAGCTAGCTTCCATGTATATAGGACAGTTACCGATGATGAACTTTCTACCGCAGACACACTACACTCTGAACCGGACGCCAGTCAGTTACTTTTCTCTTCCATATCATCACAGACTAACACTGATCTACTTAACTGATGCTGGTGCCTTTGAACCCTTTAGCAATGGAAATGGGTGTATTGACAAGATAAGTAGGAATAATCTCCATCTGCTCTGAAGAAGCTTTTGTGTGTCTCCTGATTGTCCCTGAAGGCTCTCTACTCGGGGGTAGGGGGTGGCTGTGGGGGAGGCTGAACGGGCCGAGCTGTGGCCAGCTCTGGCGATTTTCAACATTGGCAAGCGCAGCGGTAAGCCGATTGATACTTTGGTCCACCGGACATATACTATAAGGAAGTACTTTATATGGGCCATTTGTAAATTGATTTCAATGGTGGTCTGCTCTATAGATCCTTGTTAAACGGGTGGGCTACAGGCGGGTACCCGGGTCGGGGGCCGATTCTTTCCTTCTTTCATTGAGGTGCCTAGAGGGCTTCTTTAGCTCTCACATTACAGTGTAATCACCATGACCCCAATTGCAATAGCATATTGTTTATTTGTAGAAATGCAAGTGTTTGCTTTTGATTTTGTTTATGTTAATTGGTCAAACACAGTTTGGAAGTTGGACTGAGTGTTGGGTAGTTTAAATGGGAAGCTGATGGGGACTGGAGTTTTATTCAAGGGGCGGGATGTCTCACGAGTACAACACTATGATGACACTAAAGTATCATGTACAGCAGTATAATTGCCTTACTTGGAATGTACGGAATTCATGCTCAACTGGTTAGGCGTAAAACACAAATAGCTTTACTACAAGAAACACACATGACCACTGCAGAATTGTCCAGGTTACAGAAAAAATGGAGAGGACAAATATATAGTACGACCTACTCCGCTTTTGCCCGAGGGGTGACAGTTTGGATACGTTCAGGTGTACCATTCATAGTGCAAGAACAGCGTATTCATAAAGAAGGTAGATTTGTGTTACTACGAGGTGAATTGGATGGCAGACCCGTGGTGCTGGGAGGTCTCTATGCCCCAAACACTGATCAGGAACACTTTTACAGTAGGGTGAATGCAGTGTTGGCAAATTGGACTGACCAACCATGGATACTGGGTGGAGATTACAATGCGGTCCTGGATGTGGTCTTGGACCGTTCGCATCCCCCTATTGATGGAGCGCATGCCAGGTATCTGGCAACCTCGTTGAACAATTGGTTGAAGGGGTGGTCTCTCATAGAGGTGTGGCAGAAACACAATGGGGGAATGCGAGAGTATTCCTACTACTCGCCAGTGCATGACTTACATACTAGAATTGATCATGTTTTCTGCAGTACATCACTTATAACGCAAACTACACGTTCCATATATGTATGTAAAACAATATCTGACCATAGTGCGCTGGAAATGACATTTGAATGGGGCCAGGTTCCAACTCCAGTGCCAACTTGGCGGCTGAATCTACGGTATTTAGAGGACGCAGTGTTTAGGGATACACTGACTAACACAATAACACATTACTTTATAGAAAATTCGGGGACGGCATGGAGCACTGCCACTGAGTGGGAAGCATTTAAAGTGGTGGTTAGGGGTGCAGCTATAAATGCCGTTACTGGAGCTAGACACCAGATCAATAGAGAATTAAGCCAAGTAGAAGACCAGCTGGGTGCACTAGAGGCACGGGCGGCATCAGATCTGACAGAAATGCAGGAATTACAAGAAGCCCGCATAAAATATGCGGAATTATTAGAAGATTTAAGAATTATTGACTACCGGTCAGATATACAAAAAATACATGTTGAAGCAGACCGCCCAGGTGCGCTGTTGGCACAAATCATTAGAGACGATCCCCCACATACACCAATCGTAGAAATAATCACTCCACATAACGCGCATGCTACTTCTCAGGCGGAAATAAATGACACTTTTTTTCGCCATTACCAGGCTCTACACAGAGCCTCGCCCCGGGCAGACTCCCTTGAATTGCACTCCTTCTTAAGTAAAGTGCAGTTACCCCGAATTACTGATGAAGCCAGTGAAGCGCTTGCTAGCCCCATATCAATTCATGAAATACATGCAGCTATAAAGAGTCTTCCCAGAAACAAAACTCCTGGTTTAGACGGACTCCCGGCAGAGTTCTATGCCACATATGCACAGCAACTGTCCCCACATCTTAAAAAACTATACGAGGCAATTTATGCCACAGGCATGTTACCGCCTTCAACAGCACAGGCACTGATTACTTCCCTTCCAAAACCAGGTCATGACCCTTCAACACTGAATGCATATTGACCACTATCACTATTAAACACCAAATTTAAGATACTTAGCAAAATTTGGGCAATCCGGCTGAAACCTCTTTTGAACAACCTAATACATATTGATCAATGCGGGTTTATACCTGCATGTAATACTTCCCTCAATATACGAAGGCTGTGCTCTATATTATTCTACTGCTCCGGCAAACTAGCGGGCGCTGGGTGTATGTCATTGGACATCACTCAAGCGTTTGATACGCTGAGCTGGGAATATATGTTATCTACATTGCAGAAATTCGGGATTCCCCAAGACCACATTAAATGGGTACAGGAGCTGTATCATCTTCCTACCGCTAGAGTGCATACAGGACGACATATTTCCGAACCTTTGGAAATACAAAGAGGAACAAGACAGGGATGTCCTCTTTCACCCATGTTATTTACGTTAGCAATGAAACCTTTAACCTATATGATTCGGTCGGATGCGGTTAATTGGGGTATCTCAATGTCTAATACACTCCATGTCATTTCATTATATGCCAACGACATTATATTATATGTCCGCAACTTGCGGGATAACGTACAGTCTGTTGTGCGTGCATTCAGACAGTTTGAAGGCGTGGCGGGCCTGGCGATAAATTATGGAAAATCCTGTGCATTCTTTTTTGTCAAAATCTGTTTATTTAATTTTATTAAAAGTTTACAAACATTTAGTAAAAACCATAGTGTGTTCAATCCTTTTCCACAGGAGCATAATCCAAGCAGTGGATAGCTATATTACAGACACAGCTCCGTAACAAGTTTTGGATTGTTCCCGTGAACAAATCGGAGAGGAGAACCCTGCGCTGAATCCGAATGTTGACATATGAATCTCCGAACCAGTGGAGCGCAGGGCCCAAGAGCTGATCTCTAAATTATTTGAACGTCTTCATTTGTAGCGAAACAAAACACCAATAATAAGTGAAAAGAAAGAAATGAAAAAAGAAAAAACCCAAGCAAACCCAGGGAAACACAGGCTTATAGTCTTATATGTGGAGAGGAGTCGAGAAGCAGGCCCCCTGTGACCCGCACAGGAGGGCTCACATGTGGGGGGAGACACCCGGGGCCCCTACCTCAGTGGAGGGGAATCCCTTTTTAAATCAGGAAGAAATGTAATGCCCTTAGCCTGGGGCTGCATGCAAATAGAGGGAGTCCTTCCGATAAGTAGCTTACTAGCGGGTTCCAAACATAGTCGAAGTCCTTGCGAGAGTCATCAACGATGTCGGACAATCGTTCCAGGGCCAATGTGCGCCATAAGCGGGCATGCCATTGTGTGAGTGAGGGAGCTTCAGGTTTCTTCCAGGCTGCCGCCAAAGCCATCTTGGCTGCACCTAGACACAGCCACATGATGGATCGGTCCCCCTGAGTCTGATATTTGAGAATTGGGTTGCGAACCCCCAAGAGTATATGCTCCATGGAGTCGCCAATCGGGTACCCCAGTATTAGCTTAATCTGGGAGAGTATTTCCTTCCAAAAGGGCTGTATAGCCGGGGATTCCCACCATATGTGTTTAAAATCCCCCAGAAGGCCACAACCTCTCCAGCAGCGATCAGTCGTGTTGGGAAAAATTGAATGTAGTTTTTGTGGGTAGAGGTACCAGTCGTATAACGTTTTATAGTGGGCCTCTCCCAAAAACATGGATCGATTGTATTTCGCTATATCTTTATACAGGTTTCCCCATTGCTTGTCTGATGGCACAGTTGGCAGAATGCCCTCCCAAAATGCTTCGTGGCGCAGTGATCGCTGAGAACCCAGTGTAAGCATGAGTGTATAGAGAAAGGAGATGCAACCCCTCCCTGTGTTGCCAGATTGGATGAATTTCTCTTTTTTTTAAGTTTTAAAGGATTTTATTAGATATAGAAATGAACATTTTACAATTAATAAAATACAAGTGTTACATCATAAGTTGAGGATAGAAGAACTGAAAAACGGGGGAGGAAGAGAGAAAAGGAACGGGGAGGGGGTGGGAAGGGAAGAAATAAATAACAAATTGTGTACCAGGTCTTATAATGAAAAAACAACATATTCTGCTACTACACTTCTTAATGAATCAGCTTAAAATTTGATCATGGAATAAAAGATGTTAGATATAGGATACAAGTTAATGATTCTTTTAACTCAAGGAGATTTGGATATTTCTTCATTGCGAGGTTCATGTAAAGGTAAGGATTGAGCTAACACATTTAAGAAATTAGTAATAGGTAGCCACAAAAAGTCACGTTTAATGGCGAGAGTGCTTGGGTGAACATAAGCCCTATCCAATCTATGGTTGTAGCAAACTCCATACCACCAAGCTCGAAATGAAACATCTGATGCATTTTTCCATGACTTGGTGATTTGTTGGAATGCTACCGCTGTGAGTAAATCAATGATGCCGATACTAGTATTGTGAGAGGTCCATATTTCGGAAACACTTCCTAGAAAAATGTGTAAAAAAGAGAAAGGTTTATGAGTATGGAAAATGCTATTAATTTGTTGCCACACTGCGATCCAGAAATTGTGTACAGGTGGACAATAGAACAGCATATGTTGAAGATCAGCTGAAGGCTCGGGGCAAGACCAACAAGTAGAAGGAATAGTGGGATCTATATGATGTAATTTATCTGGTGTGAGTAAAAGTCTATTGTATATGAAAAATAAAGTTTGGGTGGTATTTGCTGCTCTAGAAGACTTCCTTATTTTAGTCCAAATTTTGTTCCAAGTTAAAATAGGAAAGGTTACACCTAAGTCAGATTTCCAATTATGTTCGATCTTAGTTTTGTCACGCGTGTTAGGAATGTCTCTTAATTTTTTGTATATTTGCGATGCTGAGGAAATGGTTTGTAAAGAAATTATTTTGATGGGAAGGGAATTCGTACAAATATGAGAGGGCATGAGAGCGTTATAAGAGGCTTGAGCTGCTGCGGTCAGCGACATGTATTTAGAGTAATAAGAAAGAGGTAAAGAAAAGCGAGGTTGAATTACGGAAAAGGGGATACAGGTGCCATCTTGGAATAGTTGATGAGTCCACTTAAGACCCAAATCCAACCAATCTTTCCAAAAAAGAGTTCTGTTTTTAATTTTAATATGTTTATTGTGCCAGATTGGGGAGTGTAAGAAACAAGAACGCTTATCTAAACCATCTAATAAAAGAGGCTGAAAGAGTTTACGGGCGTTTTTAAGGATGGGGAGAGAGAATTTTGCTGGAGTCTGGGATAAAGAAATATATTCTTCAAAAGTATAGGGATGAAAGAAAGAAGCTTCAATATCAGCCCACAAGGGTCGATAGTCGGAGTCATTAATATTTTCAGACAGCAAAAAGGAGGAGTGTTTAAGAAAAAATGAAGTGTGATAAGAAGGGAAGTCTGGAAAATTAACTCCACCCATGTGCTTAGGTTGTTTAAGTTTAGAGAGAGACATCCTAGCGGTTTTGTTCTGCCATAAAAATCGTGAGAGAGTACTATAAATATTTTTATAACAGGATTTGGGAATATTAACTGGAAGGTTAGACAAGAAAAATAGAATTATTGGAACTAACATCATTTTTATAGAATCTAATCTACCCCACCAAGATAAGAACAGGGGATGCCAACGTGCCGTGGAAGTAGTCAAGATTGATTGTGAGTTTTTCAAATTCAATGCCACAGTATCTTTAATAGAGGGAGTGAACCATAAACCCAGATATTTGATCTTCATTGGACTCCAGTGAAAGGAAGCAGCTGTGAAATCTGTGCGAAAGCAAAATTTGTTTAAAGGAAGAATTTCACATTTATCAACGTTAAGTTTATACCCAGAAACTAATGCAAAATCTGTTACTTCTGATAAGAAAGCTGGTATGGAGATTTGTGGATTGGAAATGAATAAAAGAATGTCGTCTGCATACGCAGAGAGTTTTAAGTGTTTGTCATCATATGGGAAACCTGTAATGGTCTTGTTCAAATGAATTTTTATTAAGAAGGGCTCCAATGCCAGGATAAAAAGGAGAGGGGAGAGCGGACAGCCTTGTCGGACTCCTCTGTAAAGTGGAAAAGAAGAGGATACGAGACCATTAGCTAAAATAAAGGACCTAGGTGAAGAATAAAGTAATGAGACGTAAGGAAGAAATTTGGGACCAACACCGAACCAAACAAGTGTTGAGAAAATAAATTGCCAGTTAACCCTGTCGAATGCTTTTTCAGCATCTAATGCGACAGCAGCCAGTGATTGTTTATGGGATTTAGATTTACTAAGGACATTGAAAAAGAGGCGGGTATTGTCAGATAGATGGCGACCTTTAATAAAACCATTTTGCTCTCTTCCAATTAGTTTTGGGAGAATGTCATCTAATCGAAGGGCAAGGATCTTTGCAAATATCTTATAATCTAAATTGATTCGAGATATGGGTCTATAATTCTTACATAATGTGTGATCTTTATTTTCCTTAGGGAGAAGACAAATCAAAGCTTCTTGAAAAGAGCCTTCAGATTTTTGGGATGCAATAAAGAATAAAAATAACTGATGTAATTTAGGAAGAAGGAAGTGAGAGAAGTGTGTGTAAAATTAGCTTTCCCCTTTTAAGAGAATTAATGGCTTTAAGAATATCATTGACTTGTATATCCTCTTCCAGAGAAGGGAGATCCAGATCAGGAGGAGAGGGTGGAGAAATAGACAATAAATATTGGGAAATAATAGTAGGTTGAGGAGGGGAATCAGGAGTATAAAGTTTTTGATAGAAGGAAGTGAATTCCGATAGAATGTCTTCATTTTTATGGACAGTGGTGTTGGATGAGGTTAAGATAGATTCAATTTTAGTGCGTTCTTTTCTAATCTTGAGGTAGTTAGCAAGAAGATTACCAGATTTATTTTGTGCGGTATAATATTTAGCACTAGATTTAAGCAAATATAAGTTCGCAGATTCTGTGGAGAACTTGTTAAAGGCAAGTTTGGCTTTAATAAGTTCATTCAAATCAGACTGACTTTTTGTAGAATAGTAAGAATGTTCCAATTTTTTAATTTGTGTATCAAGCAGCTGTATTGACTGGGAGGATTTTTGCCTTTTTTGCGTTACAAAAGAAATAATGAAGCTTCTAGAGGCAGCTTTAAAGGTATCCCAAATAAGTTGAGGAGATGACTGAGGAGACTCATTCTCTGCAAAAAATGTAGTTGCAAAATCCAAAAAAGAGGAGGTGAATTTAGGGTCTAATAGTAGAGAATTATTGAATCTCCATCTCCTAACACCCTTGATGGGGGGAGCAAGTCTAAACTTAAAGAAACCGGGGCGTGGTCTGAAATTAAAATAGATCCTATATCTGATTGGGAGATATGTTGCGTGAGGCCCTTGGAAATGAAAATATAATCTATCCGGGATTGAGATGAGTGTGTTGGTGAGTAATATGTATATTCTTGTAGAACAGGATGGCATAGCCTCCAGGAATCAACAAGAGACCTCTGAGAAATAGTAGAAGTAAATTGTGTGTGTGAAGGAGAGGGTGAAAATTTTGAATTGGACCTTCTATCTATAAATGGATCCATAACCATGTTACAATCACCACCAAAAATTAAATATTCATCAGTATAAGTCATTAGAGTGGAGAGAATTTGAGGCCAGAACAGCTTATCAGGGATGGTGGGAGCGTAAATATTAAAAATGGTCAAAGGAATCTTATTAATCAATAAAGACACCGAAACCCATCTACCTTCAGAGTCGTTGTCTTGGCGGAGGAGTTGAATATCTAAACGTTTATGGCAAAGATTAGCTACACCGTTTCGTTTCCCTGAACCGGGGGATGCAAAAACATGACCTACCCAGTGGCGGCGTAACTTGGCTATTTCAGTATTTGTTACATGGATTTCTTGCAATAGTACAACATCACCTTTTAGACTTGCAATATGCGATAAAACGCGTTGACGTTTGATAGGAGAACCCAAACCTTTAACATTCCAAGAAATGATTTTTAACGACATTTAACTATATAAATGAAAACGTGAACATTGATGTGAACAAATATAAATATATACCTGAAGTGGTGTAGTAGATACCAAATTATCCATTGGAAGGAATTTTGTAAAGAGATGATAAGCATGAAAAAAGAAGATTATGAAATAAAGGGGAAAGTTAAGATGAAACTGAAAGTGAGAGGATTCGGGTAAATAGAAAAAAGACTGGTAAATATAAGAGAACCGGAAAGTAGTGAGATAAAGGGGAAAGTGAGGATGAAACGAATAAATCAAAGGGTGAAGAAAATAGGAATGAAGTTGATATGAAACAGATAAAGAGAAAAAAATAATATAAGAACATACCACAAAAATATACGGAAACATGGGGAGGGTGGAACCACAAAGGGAAAACCGCACGCCCAAACGGGAAAACTCCAAGACGAAGACGGAAAAGGGAGACATCATCCAGGCGGAAAAGCGGGATCACATAACCATGGACCACATTGGACTGTACCTAATAAAGAAAGACAGATTAATTAGGAAATACAATAAATACCAATAACAGTGACAAAACAACATTAACAATTAATACAAATAGAACAAATAATAATAGCTTCAAAATCCTGATGAACGAGGAATTTCCATGTTTTCTTCGTTGTATGTATCTAGGAAAGGTTGTAGACGAGCAGGATCATCATAAGTGGTGGTTTTATTATTGAAAGTCACTTTCATGAGACAAGGATGGAACAACCCATATCGAGCATTCATATTACGGAGTCTCGGTCTCAAGTCCAAAAATGTCTTACGTCGATCCGCAGTAGTTTTGGCATAATCCTGAGCAAAGAAGAGGTTGGCGCCCTGCCAGGAAATTTTTCTTTTAGCCCTTGCTGCATGCAAAACGTTGAGTAAGTATGTGTACTCCAGAAAATATAGAATGACTCCTCTTGGTTTAATGGAGGTTGATGTTGATTTTGGCGTTGGACCTAAGCGATGAGCTCTTTGAATGTTCAATCTCGGGGAATCAGGAAGATCCAGAAGAGTTGGAAGAAAGGATTGAAAAAAGGAGATAGAGTCTGAACCTTCAAGTCCATCCGCCAGACTATAAATGCGTAAATTATTACGTCTATTTCGATTCTCCAAATTTTCTACTTGTTGCTTCAAGTGTGAAAATTCCTACTGTAAGGGAGGAATCTGGTTAGTCATGACTTGGACTGAGTCAACACGTTGTGATAATTGTGAAACCTGTTGTTCCATATGAGACCATTTATCCTCAAGTTTTTGGAGGCGAGTGTTTGTTTCCTCCATGTGAGGCTTAAGAGCGCGAATTTCTTGCAGAAGTAGCTCCATAGATAATGATGCTGTGGAATTATTAGGAGATAATGGATCTTTTTTGACACGCTTAGTAGACACATTGGTTGAAGAGGAGGGAATTTTAGACGGTTGTTTGGAATTGTTACGAGGCATAGTAGGAGTCGCAATAGGAGTGTTAGACAGACTAGTGTCGGTATCATCCATATTTTCTTGTAAGACACTGAAAGGGTTATAATCTGTCACTGAATTACTGTCCACAGGAGAAGTGCAATTGCGAGTAAAGCGCGCCTTTGCCATATCACCCTGATAGTAGCAGTTCCTATGTGGAGTCTGTGAAGTAATGACAATATTTCACCTTCGTGTCAACAATTGAAAATGAGCAAGAAAAAGGAGGGAAATTAAATAGCAGCGCTTTCAATTGCCTTCATCTGTCTTGAGAATCCTGCACTGAGGAAAAGACGAGGAAGAATTGACTCAAAAAAGGCTTAATTTTTATAAGCATTCCCCAAATAGCACAGTAGAGGTAAAGCTTTTTTAATGGCTGTGGGTAGCATTGTGGGCGCAATGAGGTATAAAAACCCTGAGGAAAATGAATTTCGCGGAGTCCTCGCAAAAACGAAATGGCGGCCGCATAGGTGCGAGCGTATTAAAGAAATGTCCGTAACTTAGGAGAGCGCTCACCCTGAAAGTTGAAAAGTGTGCCAAATCGTTGCGCTGGGCTTCAAATGTTCCTGCCAGCGTTCGTGGGGTTCAAAAAGGCAGAAAAGACGCCTGGAGGAGACTCGACTCCTCACGTCAGTCCGGAGCTCCGCGGCAAAGCGGCCATTTTCCCTGGTTCCGAAGCCACGCCCCCCTGGATGAATTTCTCTAACCGGAGCAGTCCTCTAGTGGCTGCCTGTCGCATCTGTGGCTGCTGAACCCAGTGTACTAACTGTGTATAATGGAAGCCTTCAGTTGGTGAGAGCCGAAAATGGTCTACGCAGTCTGGGAGGGAGCAAATTTTCCCTCCAGTGAAGAGGTCGGAAATCATGAGGCAACCTCCCTCCCTCCAATGATCAAAGGGCCCTTCATGCAGCGCTGGGGGGGAAGACAGTGCTAAAGTGGATGGGAGTATAGGGTGATGGAAACGTGGTCAACGGTAGGGTTTTGGTCACCGTGTCCCATACCTGGAAGGTCGTTGCTGTGGGTATGCTCAAGTAAGCGTTGGCTGACCGGTCCGTTCTCTGCCGCCAAAGTAAGTCCCAGATGGTTCTACCCGTCACCTGCCTGTCAATGTGAAGCCACAATTTCTCCGACTCCCTCAATGACCATTCGCCCAGGACCCTCAGTTAGGCCGCTCTGTAATATATTAAAAAATCTGGGAGAGCAAGGCCCCCCTTGAGGCGAGGCCTCATCAAGAGGCGGTGAGAGAGACGCGCTATTTGTCCCTTGCCATATGAAGTTAATGATCATGGACTTCAGCTCTGGAAATACCCCCTTTTCAGGTATGATAGGGAGCCCCTGGAAAAGATAGAGGAGGCGTGGAAGCACGTTCATCTTTACTGTGTTGATTCGGCCTATCCAGGAGATATAGGCTGCGCTCCATTTTTTAAAATCAGTTTTAAGGTGTCTAAGCAACGGGGGAAAGTTAGCCTTATAGAGATCGCTCAACTTGGGGGTGATTTGTACCCCAAGATATGTAATTGCCTTACGTGCCCAGCGAAAGGAAGACATCCCCTCAACCGTTCTTTGCACCTCTGGGGGCAAAGTTAAGTTTAGTACAAAGGATTTAGAGAGGTTAACCTTAAATCCTGAAACCCTTTCAAATTGCAGTAGCTCCTGGTGTATTTCGATCAGGGAGGCCACCAGGTTAGTTATTGGCAGGAGTACATCGTCGGCAAACAACAAAATTTTGTGGTCATCCGTTCCAAACCGAATTCCACCAATCTTCGGGTTTGCTCGCACCCTAGCTGCGAAAGGTTCGATGCTGAGGGCAAAGAGCATCTGGGAGAGGGGGCAGCCCTGTCTGGTACCTCTAGCTAAGTTAAAAAAATCAGAGGCCACCCCGTTCACCAAAACCCTAGATCTTGGGGCACTAAAATTAGCTCTTACCATCCCCAAGAAGGGCTCGCAGAACCCGAATCGACGCAGAGAGAGCTGCAGGAAGGCCCAGTCGACCCGGTCAAAGGCTTTCTCTGCGTCAAGCGATAAGAGGGCAGTCGGGATCCGTTTTTTCTGGGCCTTATCTATAAGGTGAAATACCCTGGGAAGATTGTTGTGGGTCTGGCGCCCTTTAATAAACCCCGATTGGTCGGGGTGAATCAGAGTAGGTAGAATTTTCTCTAGCCTAGTGGCCAGGATTTTGGAGTAAAGTTTTGCATCTAAATTTAACAAAGTGATAGGCCTGTAGGAGGAACATTGTTGAGGGTCTTTACCCGCCTTCGGGATTATCGATATTAGGGCTTCCACCGTAGAGGGTGAGACCGCTTGGGATGTCGCAATATCATTGAATAGGACAGTGAGCTGAGGGGCTAAGTCAGCGGCAAAAGTTCGATAGAACTGCGCCGTGAACCCGTCTGGGCCCGGGGCTTTATGTCGCTTGAGTGAGTCAATGGCTACCCGCACTTCTTCCTGGGTTATGGCGCAGCCCAACTCCTCGTTGGTTGATGCCGGGAACTGAGGAAGTTCCAAGGTACCTAGGTATTGCGTCTGGTCCGACACTCGAGGAGGTTCTGCCTGGTATAGTGTGCTATAAAAATCGTGGAACGCTCTGGCCTTCCCCTCCTCACTGGTATGTGTGACCCCATTCCTGTCAATGATTTGCTTTACATAATCTTTCTCCTGTTTAGCCCTTAGTTGCCTCGCCAAGAGAGAGCCCACCTTATCTTTGCCCTGGTACCCATGGGCCTGGAGCCGCAATATCGTCTTTTCCGCTCTATTAGTGTAGATGGCGTTCAACTTCCCCCTGAGGGCTGTGACCTTTCTAAGGGCCAGAACTGAGGATGTAGCCTTATGTGTGTCTTCCGCTGTGAGCAACTCTTGTTCCAACTCCAACAGTTCCTTCGTTTGGAGTTGCCTGAGGGAGGTGACTAGGGAAATGCAATGACCCCATATATGCGCCTTAAAAGCATTCCCAGTTGTTTGCGGCGGATGTATCCACGGGATCGTTAATAGTGTCGAAACCCCTAATAGCTTTACGGATGTCATCTCTGTGTAGTCTATCTCTGCACAACACCTCCGGGAAATACCATCTGGTCGATTTAGAGCATGGGGCTGGCCAATTTAATACACAGGTCACGGGAGCATGGTCCGAGATAGCTATGGGGAGGAAGAAGGAGGCCGTACACGTATGAATGAGTGATTGACTAAGAAAAATGTGGTCTATTCTCGAGTATGTCCTGTGGGCGTGTGAAAAGAAGGAATAGACACGCATGCTGGGATTCAGGGTCCTCCAGAGGTCTAGAAGGCCCAATTGGTGCATGGATAGTTTCAGAGGCTTGCTGAACACCCCTCCCCCGGCTCTCTGTGGATGCGTAGTGTCCACCTGGGGGTCCCAGATGAGATTAAAATCACCCATGAGGACAATTTCCCCCGAGGTGAATCCCGCTAGGGACAAGAGAAAGGCCGAGAGAAACTCTGCCTGTCCTATATTAGGCGCGTACACTGTGGCTATCGTGCAGGGCCTTCCCAGTAGCAAGCCTCTCACCATAATAAACCTCCCCTCCTTGTCGCTTTTCGAGGTGAAAATGAGCTGAGGAATGGAACAACAGGGCAACTCCATTTTGTGTTTTGGGGTTAGCTGCCCGAAATATCAAGGGATAATGTTTATGCTTCAGCCGTGCTACCTCCCCCTTTTTAAGATGAGTCTCCTGCACAGCCACCACCTGCGGACCCTGATCCCCAAGAAACTTCCAGAAGCGTTGCCTTTTGTTAGGGGAGTTGAGGCCCCTAACATTCCATGACATTAATTTAACCCCCATCTACCCCTTCGTCTTGA
The DNA here is from genome assembly GCA_963921515.1 of Calotriton arnoldi. Taxonomy (NCBI): domain Eukaryota; kingdom Metazoa; phylum Chordata; class Amphibia; order Caudata; family Salamandridae; genus Calotriton; species Calotriton arnoldi. Next base: position 865,298 of record CAWUFW010004423.1, read on the forward strand.
CATAAGCAGTAGCGGGGAACCCCCGTCCACCCCCCCCCGCACCTCCCCATCACGTTTAGGTTGTGATCCCTGGGTAAAACATGTAACAGCACAACTACATGAAAGAAAAACATGAACTGTTCAAGAGTCCGCAAGGTCCCTTGGGACCGTATCTTCGGGAAGCTACCGGGGCAAGACCACTCCCGCACCCGGAGCCCCGTGAGAGATCTCCGGGAGATCTTGTCCCTGGCATAGTCATTCCTCAGATCTGGCCAGTGAGGCGACGTTTGTCGGCTAATGGAAACCAGTTGGCACCAACAGGAGGCGGACAATTCAACGGGAAGGAGATCCTTTCACTGGCCCTGTCTCCTTTCAAGGGGGGATCCAAACAACTCGGAGAGGGTTCAATATCGTCCTTCGCCTGCTCGGGCAGACAGACACCTCTGTAGGCTGAACAAAGAGCGAGATGGGCCTGGAATCTCATCACGATGATTTCTTGTTTGCTTTCCTAGGTGTCTGCCAGGCCCCCGTAGCTCCCCGGCCTGGGGGCCTGTCGGTGGGGGCTTCCCTCGGTGTTGTCTCTGTGTGTGATGAAGAGCTCTCCAGACCGAGCAGGGCCGCCGCCCCCTCCACCTCCGTGAAGTGCTGGTGTTTGTTATTGTAGGAGAAAGCCAGACCGAAGGGGTAGGTCCACCGATATCTAATGTGGCGCTCCCTCAGGGCAGATGTGATCAGTCGAAATTGTTGGTGTCGCATCAGCGTGGCCTGTGCTACATCCTGGAATAGTGCACAGGTTGCACCTTGGTATTCCACCAGGTCTCGGTCTCGGGCCTTCCGGATCACCAGTTCCTTGACCTTAAAGGAGGTGAATTTGGCTAGAATGTCTCTCGGGCGTTGATTCCTCCCCTGCAAAGCCGGGCCCCCTCTGTGGACACGTTCCAGAAGCACTTCGTGTGCACCCTCACCTAAATAGGCCCACCATGTAGGTTTCTATGTCCGTTCCCTCTTTCCCTTCCTCCAGGCCCGGCACCCTTATGTTCTCTCTCCGGGAGTGGTTCTCCAGGTTTTCACACTTAAGAAGCGCTGAGTTCAGCTGGGCAGTAAGGGATTCCGCCCCCTCCTCTAGCGGTTGGATTCGGCCTTCCAGATCTTGGCATTTTGCTTCTAGGTCGAGAGTGGGCCCCCCAACTGAGCCCACAGCTGCCTGAAGTGCAATAATTTTAGTGCCCATTTCCGATTTGAAGGACTCAAAGGAGGCTCCTATGTCTGCCTTTATGTCTTCTCTAAGTTCTCTTTTGAAGTCTCTCAGAGTTGCAAGAAGGTCCTCCCGGGTGAGCGCCATCCTTCCCGTCCCCTGAGTGTCGTCCTCTCCTGGCACCTCTCCTGCTTTGGACGCCCCAAAGTAGCTGGAGACCTTGTTGGGCTGAGCTTTTTTGGGTTGCATAGGGGCAGCTCCGCGTCACACCTCTCAGCCCTCCGCTCGAATGTCACAGGGTCAAAAGGGGGGAAAGCGGCTCTGTTGAAAGAAATCTGTAGAGGCACCAGGCTCAAGGCCCCCCCCCCACCTCCAGGCGTGCCGTGTGGTTCTTTGGCGGCTGCTCAGGTATGGCGTTTCCCGTCCCGCGCAAAGCGCGGGTTCTATGATCACTCTTTGTGCTGGGCTTCACATGTTCCAGCCTGGAGGACAGTCGTGCCCATCTTAGGGTCAGACAGACGGCCAGGCATCACTTTTGGGGATTCTCCCCTCCCTCGACCCGCAGTGTGGCCCAACGCAGCCGGTTCGGGCAGACCACCCTCTTCTCTGCCTGTCCTTAGCTCCGCGCACTCAATGCTTGTAGCCCCAGCGATTACTCGTGCCCAAGGGGAGGGGCCCCTCTCACCTTCCTGTGCCGCTTCGGCCCAAGGGCCCGTTTGCCACCCCGTGGTCACACATCAGCAGGCGCAGTCGTCCGGGGGGCGAAAGCTCACCGCGTGACCCCCTCCAGGGAGCCAACATGGTCCGTGCCTCTGGGGAGCCTCCTAAGGCTGCTGGGTGTTTCTGCTGTACACGGCCACCATTTCAGGAGCTCATGGACTCAGTCCGATCACCTGTGCCGGTCGCCTCCGCAAAAGTGGAGTCCTCAAGCATCCGCTAGGCATACGGTGTCCTAGGAGAGCCGCTCACCCACCCGCGCCTCTTCCGATTAGCGGGAAGAGAGTAATATCATCTGCAGTGGGATCCGTCCGCCATTTTGACTAGGCGGCCGCGGTCCCGATACGCTTACAAAAAGCGCTGCTTTGGGTCTCCGCTCGCCCGCATCGGCTGCCCAGGGAAGATCTCTGCCAAGTAGAAGTCCAGTCCCCGCTCTCCTTTGGCCATCAGCCCGGGACTGGACCCAGCTATTCTCACTCTCACCGGGCTCTGTCACGGAGCCGAGCAAAGTCACGTCTTCACGGCCATGATGGTTGGCCATGCCCCCCTGTGCATTCTTTTTTAATGATGTGATAGACGTTTTAGAGATCCCCTTCGGCACCCAACATATACCAATAGCACAATCCACTTTTCGATACTTGGGGATACAGGTACCGCACCGCACAGGATCTTATTGATGGCAATCTCCTGAAGGCGATCGCATCTCTGAGATCACAGGTAGCATTCTGGACCTCCCTGCCCATATCGGTTGAAGGCAGGCTTGCAATCACCAAGATGGTGGTACTGCTGCGACTGCTATATCTATTTACTAATCTGCCGGTGAGGTTTCCGACCGCTATTTTTCAAACTCTCAATACATTATTGACTAGTTTAATTTGGGGAGCGGGGAGGTGACGGTTGAGTCTTAAAAAATTGCAACTCTCGTCGAACGCGGGTGGTTTAGGTGCCCCTGACGTATATGCCTATTGTTTGGCTGCTCAGCTTCAGTGGCTATCTTATTGGCTGGTGGGCCGAAATTTAGGGGAAATTGCATATACATCTCAAAATGCTGGCACAGGGCAAATTACACCGATGCTGTGCTCGAATGTGGATCCACCTCCTACATCTAATGTATTGCTTAGGACAGCTCAGGATTACTGGAGAAAAGCCCTCCGATATACGGCAGCTGTCTCTGCATATGCACCCAATATTCCACTATTGGGTATACCCACGAACATGGGAACGCTAACAACCCGGCGGTTGAATCCTTGGGTACAATCTGATTTTGTTAATGAACGGGGAGTACCAGAAATGCTGTTTCTGACACATGTTAGTCTTACCGCTTATGTAAAGAAAAAATGGTCCCCCCAGGGAATAGAGATTACTAAAAATGAACTTGTTTACCTGATGTACCTTATGGGAACAGGTAGTCATCTTACACGCTGGTTCTATCACGGAATACGGACACATCAACCGTCCCCTCTGGCCACTATGCGTGATAAATGGGAGCGAGACCTTGCCCGACCTTTGTCATACGGGGAATGGAAGACCATATTAGAATATCCAAAACGTGTGTCCCGTAATACCCGATTCAAATTTATTCAATATATGATTACTCAAGGTGCCTACCTAATACCACACACTATTAACACTATATACACAGGTGCAAATGCTATATGTCCCAGATGCTCCGATCAGGATGCAGACCTCCTACACATGCTATGGACATGTAATAATTTGCGTGGGTACTGGGAAGAGATTGCACAAACACTAAAAGATACGATAGGTGACATGGGACCTCAATCAATAGAAGTTTATATTTTAGGAGTGTACAAAATTGAAAGGGCAGCTAAGTAAAAGCTAAATTTCTGGACCTGGCCTTGTTGTTGGCCAAACGAGGCATAACCAGGAGGTGGAAGCCGCCGATTGCACCTACTTTTCTGACTTGGAGGGAATAGATAAATAAATGGGGACTTGCGGAAAGCGTGGCTCTCCGCGCTGAAGAAAAAAGGGGCTTACGAAAAAATCCAATAGCCATGAGCTGGGACGCTATACTGGAGTCTTTTAGGGAACCCGAGATCTCTATCTCCTTAAATACATAACATGAATCCGATAAGCATTAAACTATATAGAATGTATGCACATATTAGAACTGTTTATAATGTTTGGTTAGGAGGTTCCTACTAAGGTAAACTTCAAAGCTCTGATACTGTCTGTCAGATACATTCCATGGTGTAGTAGAGATATCTTGCCTCACTTATTCCTCTTTTATTATTTCTTCAAAATGTTAACTACAGATACCGTCAGCAAAGGGGGTGGGGGAATGGTTTATAGTTTTTCTGTTTAGTTATTAAGAAAATGTATTTTCCACAACATAATTTTGCTGTGGTTTAAGCGGGAATGACAAAAAAAGGTTTCAGCAAAAAGGCAAACAGAATTGTTTGCTTGATTGTTCGGGTTATAGAATTATTTGCTTTGTAATACTGATGAAGATGACTATATTGTTTCACCTATAGGATTCTTTGTCTGAAAACGCTGAATAACTGTATTATTTGAAAATATGTGGAAAATGAATAAAATTTGTTTAAAGAAAAAAGAGATTCCAAAAGCTGGATGTTGACAAGCTTTTCCAGCATTTTTGTCAGGGGCCAACAACAAAGACATGGGCCTATAGTTGGAGAAAATGCTCGGGTCCAATGCAGGCTTCTTAAGCAAAGAGACGACTTTGGCGATCTTCCAAGCATCAGGCACAACCCCGGAAGATAGAGAGAGATTGAAAATAGATTATATCACAGGGTTGCTAATGTCCACAGCTTCTGCAAGCAGTGTCGGAGTCCACACATCAAGAGGAGACCCTGACTTGCAATTTAAAATGACAACTCTGAACTGTTCCAAGGATATAGGCCTGAATTGAGAGAACCTCTGACTAAGATGACCATAATGCTCGATGGGCAGGGAAAGAGCACCCACGACAGGCAGTAATATCTGAAATCCAGGATTTTTGGTCAAAGAAATCTTGCTAGCCTATTGCAGAGCTCATGAGAGGGCAAAGTCACTTGATGACAAGACTGTGGAGAAGTAAAAGACTTCACAATCTGGAAGATAGAATGGGAGCTATGCTCAGCAGAGAAGATTTGCACCGTAAAGAACTGCTGCTGAGCCTGTTTAATAGAAACATGATGAGCTCTTAGCGCTACTTTGTATACAGCCTTGCTATCAAAAAAGTAGTCTTTTCACCAAATGTGTTTGAGCTTTTTACAGGCTCTACGTTTCTCAGCCACGTGTGAGGAAAACCATAAAGCTAAGAATCTACCCTTGCCCTTCTTCTGCTCCTGTAAAGGGGCTAGCATGTCCGCTGCCCCCAGAAGCCATCCATTGATGGCCTCAATGTTGAGTTTAGCATCATTGGTAAGATGGGGACATGTATTGGCAAGGAGATCTACCCACTCTGAAGGCCCCACACTCTTCCATGCCCTACAGTTACTGTGGTCCGATAGCCTATTCTGTTGTCTGAGGCCAGTATAGGTCCAGTTGAGAAAAATCAGATGATGATCAGACCACAAGGAGGGTTTTGGAGGACAAATAGATAGCAAGCAATTTGTGAAAATCAGATCAATAGTATGACGTGCATAGGTCCCAAAACCACCTGGGGCAAATTCAATGCATGCATGCGTTCAGACAACAAATAGGCTGACTGGGCCTGAGGGTCATCAGCATGTAAATTAAAATCCCCTAATACAGTAAAATTGGCCCATTTAAGGAGGTGGGGGGGCAGGGCTTCTTCAATAGAGTCGATAAAATCCCCCCCAGTGCCAGGGGGTTGATAGATAAGTGCTCCTGAACAGGATCTTTGAGCAGAGAGTGTGAGTTGATAACCATGACTCTCCGCTCACTTGAGGTCACTGAGCTACAATTAGAGCATGTAAGAGGTTGTTTAAATGCTATTGCCACTCCTCCCCCTCGTTTATGGCCTCTATCATGCTGGACCAGGGAATACCCCTCCGGAATAGCCATAGAAATGTCCAGCACAGAGGACTCATTCATCCACGTTTCCATCATGAAAATCACATTCAGACCACCAACACTCAAGAGATCGAAAATGTGGAGAGCATGTTTATGTAAAGAACGGACATTGAGGAGAAGAACAGCCAGCTCCTTCTTTTGACTGCTGCATACCAATGACATGGCTGCAGAATCAGACTGAAATGAGGGAGGCAAATAGGAGGACAATCAGAAGGGGGGACATACAAACACGCAGGGCAAGGAGCCCGGTTCAGAAGGTCCTCTATGGTCAAAATACAAGGGCGAGTAGAGTGTGGACGGAGGGCTCTGAGCGAACTTGTAGAATAACATAAACCCAGTTGGTTATCAGAGACCCCCCGCACTCCATGGCTGGTGCTGGCCACGGTCGGGATGTGGACAGGTACGTCTTTGGTGCACCAGCGGCACGCCCGCTGCATGCGTCCGCACCGCACTGCAGTGCTGTTTAAATGCACCATCTTACACAGAAAGGCTCCTCTAGACGTCACTGGGTATAAACAAGCATTGGCATAGCCAGTAGGTCTCGCCTTTGGGACCTTATAAGTGTTTAGCCATGCAACAGTTGATGTTGATGCACCAAGGATATTGTACTGCATAACTAAATACTTATAAGGTTCCAAAGGCGAGACCTATTGGCTATGCCAATGCTTGTTATATAAGTAACAGCCATGGTGTGTTGAAGAAATGATCAGTTACATGTTTAATCATGGCCTTTTCGAGAGAAAATACTAGCATGCCCTGCAGATTTTTGAGCATGGAAGCGTAGGAAAATATACATCAGATCTCAGAGTTGGGGGTGGAGTTCAATCTCATCATAAAAAGCATTATTCTGAGGTCACCAATATCTCCTTGCTCGTAATGTTTATCTCAAATGATCTTCACCCCGCTCCCTTGCTGGTTGTTTCTGTGGACAGACATTTGTTAAAACAAGTGTGCAGATATTTCCCAGTAAATGTGCCTCCTCTGTCTAAAGTGAAAATGCCTTTAACCTTTTGTTTATAAACATATGTGGATTGAATATCTTACCCATTCTGAACAATGATGATGTAACATATATCAAGGTGGGATTTGTCCAACAGCAAATTTCAAGGTGAATTCTTAAATACTGTCAAAATTGTGACTGGTAACAGTGTGGGGCCTTAACCAGAAGCCCCCTAACTCCTGCTCTCTAGTTAAGAAGCATTGAGTAAAGGCTTAGGAAATTAGAATAATGCATTATACAAAATATCTATTTCTAGCTTCAAAAACGAAGCACTGCCAAGCCCAAAGGCTGCCAATGGAAAGAATCTGCAGACCATTTCCTCACAGGGGTAAGGAGTGATGCCTGGGCACTCCCAAAACTAAGTAATGGATGTGTAAGACATGCTTTTTTCTCAAAATTTTGTGCAAAATGAGAAATAATAATTAGTTTGCATCAGTTTTGGAAACCTAAAAAAAATGTGTTTTGTGTTCTTTTTTTTAACCACAAGGGAAGGGACTGGCACTCATTGTGATGTCAGTGGCACTGTTTTCTTTTAATTGAACAACTCAGTTGCCCCTTTCCAGCTGATCGTTGACCCTTGGTGTACTTTGCACACTTTAAACACCTTTTCTTGCACTTCCAGACATCCCAAATGTGAATTCCCCCTGTTTAGTCTCTCTCAATCAATGATCACCCCCTCCTCCCACCCCTCTCCCTTGAATCTGGCATGAACCCCCAAGACCATGAAGCGAATATAATGGACTTGAGCAAGTGTTATGAGACCCACATCTCCTTCAAGGGGATGCCCCCACCAAATAAATATCACATGATATGGACAATACTAAGGAGAAAATGATTATGGGTTTTTCATAAACTATTTAAAGTGGGCTTCACCTATTTCCTCTCATGATCTCCCTGCAATACATTTTTATCCAAACTCACTGCAGTTCAGTGGCATTTCCATTTTTTTTAAAGACTGGACGAATCGGCTGTTATATGTACCTTCTGCACTTTCAGTATTCGCGCATTTTGCGCAGTGCACGCTCCAATGGCTTCAGCGGCTCCTGATGTGACAACAGTGCCCGTGGATTTCTTTTTGGAAAGAATTCCACACACTCGTGTATTCGAACCCTCTTTGAGGGAATACCTTGGCTAATCCTCGCGGGATTAATGCTGAAAGGTGGAGTCGAACACTCATTAAAGATTTTTTTTTTTTTTAAATCGGTCCCATGTCCTCGTGTAATCTGAAGAGTGTGTGAATAGTACGCGAGACATCTGTAATGGCATCAGTGTATTCTTAGAATGTGGCGTGCGCTGAACGCCTGACGTGAATGTTTCAGGCTATTAAACCGCAGCGCCAACGTGTATCTATTTGGGATGAATGAGTGAATGAACCAGACATGAGCGCAGTACATAGCGCCTGGACACACTCGTGGCTCCTCGCATGCAGAGCCTGTAGATCCGCGCTCTCCGGTGTCAGCCTGTCTGGAGATTGGAGATCTGTCGAGAGAGTGACTGAAATGCACCCACTGACATCTAAACCTTTACTGTCAGGCGCATCACAGAATCTGCGCATCTGCCCCCAGGACCCATGTTCCTTGCGCTCACACACAAGCACACCTGTGCAAGAGGACTTGTGTCCATTCTGGGGACATTCACAAAAACGAGAGAATAAACATGGGTACCCTATGTGTGTTTTACAGAATTCCGATAGCTTTTACCAGATTTCAAGCGCATTTCTGATCTGACAAAAAATGTGGAATGTCTGTGTGGCACTTACGTGATTGCACTTTAAGAGCCGGGAGTTCACCTTTCCCATCCTTTGGCGACATTAATAAGTTGGGGTTCTTTCAGTTGTACCTTTCACCCATGGGAATATACAAGTAATATACGGTCATGGTGGCCAAGCACTTAAGAGTGGAATACTGTTATGTTATAAAAACAAAAATATGTGTATAGCGCCTTCTACAATAATATGCCTGCGAGGCGGTGAATATGAATGACAGTGAAAGCAAGAAGCATCCTGCATGTGTTTGACGGAATGGTTCTTCAGATCCTGACAGTTTAACTCTGAATTTTTGTGATGACCTCTCAGAAGAGACTGCCAATTAGTTTTAAGAAGTTAAAAAACGCGTGTTTAGTCTGCAGATAGGCGCCTTCTTTTCATGTCAGGCTTTAGCGCCGGTGCACTCCCAAACATCGATTTGGGTGCGATGTAGTCGCTCCTCGTCTGCGCCCGGTTAGTAAATGACAATATTATTAAGTTATTAACATTTACAAAGTGCACGCACCGGCTTTTCTGTTTTTGGATGTCACGCATAGCCGGCCTTCTAAAGGGACGCTTTGCACCTGGAGAGTAAGAATGAATATTATCAGCTTTTAATTTCCAATCAGGAGGAAAGTTTAACTCCAAGCACTCACCTTCAGGGGGGCTATCAGAAGGACACCTTCGGATGCAACGTGTAGAAAAGGGTGATGTGGTCGGTGCAAAACTTTCGAAGCAGAAACACTGTATTCTTGACTCTAGCATTTTTATTTTTAAACTGAAGGCCCAGCAAGTGAATGATATCCATTAAGAATCGTTACACAAAGGGCCAGATGCATCAAGCATTTTTCTCCTCGCAAACGGGCCGATTTGCAGAATCGGCCCCTTTGCCATCGCAAAAAATGCTTTTGCGATGCATCAAACCCAATTTTGCGATTCGATAACCTATTACCGAATCGCAAAATGGGTTTGCGATTCTCTATTTGGAAGGGGCGTGTTTAGGGCGTCCCTTCCAAATAGCGAATCCTAACAGTATGCATGAATGTTTTGTGACAGTGAATGCGGTCGCAAAACATTCGCATTTTACCACCTACTTCAAGTAGGTGGTAAGACATTCGCAAATGGGAAGGGGTCCCCAAGGGACCCCTTCCCCTTTGTGAATGTTTGTAAAAGCATTTTAAAGAGCAGGCAGTGGTCCCACGGACCACTGCCTGCTCTTAAAAAATGAAGAAAACTTTTCATTTTTCTTTTTCTAAAGCATCTCGTTTTTCTTTAACCCTTTCCGTGCGTCCGTCGGCCAACGGCCGTCGCGAGCACTACCTCCGTAGTGCTGCGCACGTCCGTTGGCCGACGCGGCCCCGCCCACCCAATAAAACCGCCGCACCGCGGCGGAATTGCCGCCGCGGTTAAGTGGTTAAGGAAAACGGGCTGCTTTACAAAAAAAATGATTGCTTTATTTAAAAGCAATCACAGACATGGTGGTCTGCTGATCTCAGCAGGCCACCATCCCTGTGATTTTTGCGAATCCAAGGGGGATGCAAAGTGCGACCTACCTCATTAATATTGATGAGGTAGGTAATTTGCGACCCTTTAGGAAACGCAGAAAGTGTACTGCACACTTTCATGCATACCGTTTTGCGATTCCCTAATTGCGAATCGCAAAGATTTGCAATTAGGGAATCGCAAAACATTTTTTTGATGCATCTGGCCCAAAGTGCTTTACCTGAGGTAAATAAATGCAAAGACAGCGGGTTGAAACATATATTTTACATACATATTTGCAAGTTAGGCGCACTTTTCAGAATACACTTGCAACGTTTATGCACGCGCATAGACAATGTTATGTATACTTACATGTTAATAAGCACACACAATAAAGACATTAATGTATGCCCAACGCCGGCTCATTGTCGCCCAAAGAGGCGACCATCGGTTAAGAACACTTAAACTTCACACCGCCTCCCCTGGGAGGCAGGGTCAGGAGTGGTTAATCGTGTGCAGTCCTTGCTAAATTGCTGGGTTCCAGATGTTGAGAATGTCTTTTTTCTCCTATAGGATGCTGTTAGAAATGGGATCTCTGGTTGGCTGAGGCTTGCGCCAAAGCCAGGCAGAGACCACCACTCTAGTCAGGGCAAGGGAGCTACACACCCAAGATAACCCCTGCTCACCCCCTTGGTAGCTTGGCACGAGCAGTCAGGCCTATCCCGGAGGAAATGTGTAAAGCGTTTGCGCAACACACACCCAGCAACAACATACTATGCACACCACAAAAAGGAACTCCACACAAGGGTATATCAAAAATAGCCTTTGTATTCTCATAATACATTAGAATAGTATTCACATAATACACATGGTGCCAACTGGCACTGGGCAATATCTGCAAGGGATTATTTACACATGACAGGGCCACGTGGGCCACTGTCAGAACCATCACTTAGTGAACATATCATAAATGTAGGACATATCATAACCGTACAACCAGTAATCACTGGTAACCACTATACTCCGCATCAGCCTGTAACATAAACCACATTATGCACAGTATCACATTAGGCACGAAATACATTATACGCCAACCTCACCAGCATAAATACATTATGCAATCATCTCATAAGTCTAAACCTATTAGACACTAACATCCTAAGCATAAATCACTTTAGGCATAACCCACAGTAGAGAATAACTCACAACCTAAACGCATTAGGGAATAATAACCTCACAAGCATAAACACATTATGCAAAACCTCATAATCATGAAGGTACATTAGAGGTATAAACAGGGTGCGTGAAGCATAGTAAATGCATCACATTTCCTAGCACCACATATTAGGACACAAATCACCTTTAGGGCCTGGCGCCCTATTAACCTCACATTCCCCTGGGCCAACTGGCCATCTCAAAAGGGGATCAAAATGCCCTATGTCCAAAAGTCAGGGCGCGCTGCCTAGCAGCTGAATCCAAGTGCGCCATTGCGCAAACCTAAACGTAGCAGCTGGCACTAAGTGCTGCGCAGCTGTGAAAGAAAAGTACTGGGGCAGAGGAGTGCATCTCACTCCTAACTTCAAACATGCCCCCCAAGGAATGAATAACCTAAACGGTGCAGCTGCCCACTACTTGCTGGGCAGCTGGAAATATTAAAATGCGGCAGGGGCTCTCAGTGGCCCTTAAAACGATTGTGCCCCCTTCGCTGGAGCCACATGGGGCTCTGAACACAAATAGCCAAACGTTGGAGCCACACAGGGCTCAGTAAACAAATCATGCCCACAAGCACTGTGGCCCTCAGGGGCCCCTAAATTACGGGGCCCACGTTGGAGCGCACAGGCGCTCTAAGCAAACCTGGGCATGACACGGGGAAAGAACAAACATCCCCCATCGGTGGAGTGACCCCCTATCAGGCGGGGGCCACTCAGGAAATAATGCGGCCATGTCCCCTGCCCAGCCCTCACTCACCGGGCTCCTGCGCAGGGGGACTTCTCTTCTGCCGGCTCCGGTCTCTGCTTCACAAGCGCGGCGGGCGGGGCTCTCTCACTCATGAGAGCCTCGCTGGGGAACCGGCGGCGTCTCCTTCTGGCGGCAACGCGGTGGCTGCACGCGGGGCTCCTCTTCACTACGGGAGCCCCGTCAGGCATCGGTGGCCTCTCCACTTCACATGCGGTGGGGGCAGGCACCGGCAATGTGCCTCGAGCCCCTCCGCCTTCACTCTTCACTTGCTGGCGCCCGCGGGGCTCTCCCTCAGCCATGGGAGCCCTGCACAGGCAGGCGCCATCTTCCTCACCCAAGCGGCTTCTCAGGCGGCGGCGGCGTGCGCGGGACTTCCTCCGCAAAACCGGAAGTCCCGCCCGCCGCCAGGCACATCGTTGCCCGACTTCCGCCTTCGCCGACGTGCCGCGGCGGTGAATTCTCTTCGGTGCGATAAGCGGGGTGGGCACCCGCGAGCATCAAAAGAATGCGGGGTGGGCACCCGCCATCCAAATAAAGACATAAGCGGGGTGGGCACCCGCAAAGCTCACAAGGAGGGGGGAATCCCTACGAGGGGGGATTCCCTCAGCAAGGGCTGCAGCTCAGCGCTGCTCAGCCCCCAGGCTCTCTATCAGGTGGGCAGTTTCAAAGACAGCGCTACCAGGCGCTGGAAGCAGGCAGAAGGTCCTGCAATAAGAACAAAGCAGAGGGCAGCCCCCCCTGGGCCCCAGCAGCAGCACGCCCCTGGCAGATTCGAGTCCAAGAACAAGAACATCTTCATGGGGTCACAGCCCCTTCTTTTATACACATATTTCCCTTTGTGTCACATCACAGGGCTTGGGGATACCAGTCAGAACTGGTATAGGGGGGATTTGGAGCACATTGTTTTGCTCAGCTCCTCTCTCCTTTCAGAGGACAGGCTAGGGACATCAGACGCACCACAGGAGGTGGAGCCAGCATTGTAGAGGGAAGGCACAGCCCTATTCAGGTCCCAGGTGCAACTCCTCCCACCCATCTACATGGAGATCTCTCCATTCAGCCCTGCGCTGACTCACCCTGCCCCTCCTGGAGCCACACACACCTCCCAGCCCCTGTCACTCACAAGCCAGACATGCAATTCACATCAGGCAGGCAGACACAGAGCACACAGAAATGCCAACTTCTAGAAGTGGCATTTCTCTACCAGTCACCATAAATATGCGCACACCATTGCGCAGCATTTATTCTCACGAATTCAGACATACTAGACTTGACCATGCTGCATCTCTCATAACAGGAATTACCACTGACACACTCATCCTCAATGCATTCCTATGGGAGGGCAGGCCAGTCTCACCACACACGCACACAGCGCGCACGCACTTTACACTGGACCACAGTGCTAAAGTGCCCAGAGACCTAAAATCACCAACACTACACAGGGAAAACACAATGTGATCCTGAGCACACGCTATGTGTTTGGTACGTTATGGCGTAATTCTACCACCTTAATTACATATCATACATGTAGATAAGTATTTGTTTTTGCAATCACGACAACTTTGTAGAGTATTCTTTCTTTCTTTATTCAGTAAGATAGCCCAGCCAACACGTGTTTCGTCATGGGAGATTTCCCAACTGACTTCTTCAGGGCTACAAGATAAAAAATATATATGTATATTTGGGATCAGCCGATCCACCACTACATTACGGATAAGCATAAATTGTGTAAAGACTGTTCACCCGGTGACTTATTCAGATATATATGTCTCGTATATAATCACATTAGTGAGTTGCTAATGCGGGTCACGGAATTGTGAATATTCACAAGCTTATACCACTTATTCCCAATCAACGCAATCCAGACAATATATAGTGTTTTACAACATCAGTATGTTTATGAATCTTATAGGGTTATCGTATGATAAATTCATCCCCTGCATTTTTAAATTTATTTACCAGTGTTCGGTGATAAAACGGGGAACTATATAAAATTGGCGGGAATGTGAACTCGAAGATATGGGACCAAAAATGTCCTATCTTCAATTTATGTTAGCCGAGGTGAGACATTCATGTATATATTTTTATATTTTTATTGCACCACTAAAAGTGATCTGACTTATGCGGTAAACCCCTACCTGTTGAGCAGGTGGATGTAATATATCCAGTTCTGAAAAGATAGAATCATGAGCGGACACTTATATTAGTATTGAGTAGTCCCTATTATCGGTCGAGACTATCAGTAAGCTAGTGTAATAAGAGGGCGGTGAAGATCACTCACCTCCCCGCCGGTTTTACTTCCGTCCCGGCTGTAATAGGCTTGACCCCCGGATCCAAGGTTTCTGTGTCAGTAGGTTGCTTCGTTCCTAGGTCAGTAGATTAAGTGGTATGAGAGGCATACCAAATTATTAGCAAAAGTTACCCCCGTTCCAGGAACGCTCTCTTACCTCTTTATTCCAATGCGATAGTCCTTATATTACTGCTGGTGAGGTCCTAGCAGGTGAGTGCCCCAATGGTGTGAAGGGGTGGGTAATCTGAAAGTATTAACGTGAGTGCATTAGTGTACTTACACGAGGCTATGTGCGTCTACTCACAGAGACCCCCCCGCGTTGGTGGTTCTTACCTAGAAGCGAGTACGCTTCACGTTACTGTCGTCTCCGTGTGTATTCGAATGGACCGGAAGTGACGAGTCTCTTAGCCGGGTTCTTTAAATATACTTCCGAGAGTGAAAAACAACTAGAGCGCGTACTGCATTGTGTGTACGTAACTGTTTAAAATCCCGGAAGTTGATTTTGGTTTACTAGTTTGCAGACCTGACTCGAAGATTCGAGCCCATCCTACTTGATGTGACATTCTACATTGTATTGAACCCAAAATACTCAGCCTAACGTGGTTGCAAAAATTAGCGCTACTATGGTTATTAATAAGTAAAGTGAAGTGGGATGTAAAGTCGTGTACTCATCAGTTTCTTCTATATCCATGAATGTCATCTCAGAAAGGAAATGAGTATGTAGATACAAACCAGTATTTGATTAGAAGGCGCTGGGGGTACAGGAAATTCGTATATTGATCGTGAACTCGTGGTCCAGAGCATAAATACTATTCATTGTAGACAAATGTTATTTCACATGTCTATGTGTTCCATCCGTATTTGTTTAAACATATTTTCATAGTGTAAATTCCGTACCTTAGTATTATACATATTATTTGTTTCTACATCGCAAGTTCCATATGTTAAAATACCAACATGTGAGGGTAATTACAATAAGCTAGGATACGGTATACGTGCATACATTTCTTAATTGTAGTATAACTTCGAAATCTATGAGCGGTCAATCGCCCAAAATGCTCTATTACATGATCAGCGTTCAAACCAACATATAAAGGAGATTACAGTAATATTGGAGTACGCTATGAAATGCACACATATCTCGATAGCAGTACGTCTGTAGCATCTGTGTTAGATCAGTTGCCCAAAAAGTACTGCATTTCGTGATCAGTGTTTAAACCGTCTTCCACTGCCCTAATGCGCATAATCCAAGTTGCCTCGGAGCGATGCAACATTAACTCCCTGTTGCCCCCTCTATTGGTAGGAGGGACATGGTCAATTCCAAAAAGGAAAACTGTTTGTATGTTCCTGTGAGCACACATATTGGCATGTATAGCCACTGGGTATCTCTCATCTCCTTGTTTTAGTGCTCTGGCATGTTCACTTATCCTCTCTTTGAGTGTCCTAATTGTGCTTCCCACATACATACGATTACATTTGCAGACAATTATGTACACCACAAATTTAGTTGTGCAATTGATGTTATGTCTTATCGTGTATGTGCGTCCGTCATGTCCTCTGAACTCTTTTTTCTTATCCTCGGCCCATTTACAGACCCCACAACATCCACATTTGTGGAAGCCTACTGAGAAGTCTGTCAGCCAATTAGACTTAATCCTACTCCCAGGGAAACTGGGACTTAAGATGTTTCTAAGCGTCTTGTTCCTCCTATAAGTAGTCAAAGGACGTCCGGTAACAAAGTCATCTAATGTCCTGTCTGCTCTAAGGATTCCCCAATGTTTGCTCATAATTCTCAACAGTGATTTTGACGTCTCATTAAAATTTGTTATCAGTCTGACCGGTTGTTTTATATTTGTAGGCTTGTTTTTGTCCTTCAGTGTATCTCTTCTCGGTGTGTTCATAATTCTATGTTCAGCTTTCCTAAGGGTCAGTTCGTTGTAACCCTCTTCTTGAATCTACCCTTCATTTCTTTGAGACATGACACAAATTCTCCTTCTCGCTGCAGTTCCTCCTAGCTATTGAGAATTCCCAAACGGTATGGCTCGGACCTGGTGTGATGGATGCACTCTCCGCATGTAGAGTGAGTTACAGGCCGTAGGCTTGCGATACAGTCTGCTCTGTAGGGTGTTATTACTGACATATAACTCAACGTCTAGAAATTCTATTCGTGTTTTACTGTATTTGGAGGTGAATTTGATGCCCATACAGTTAGAGTTAAGGTGCTGGCAAAATTCTTTAGCTTCAATTCTGTGCCTGACCATAGTAAAGGCAGTCATCGATGTATCTGCCCCAGTAGATAATATGTCCATTCCATTCACTGCAATGACATATTATCTACTGGGGCAGATACATCGATGACTGCCTTTTACTATGGTCAGGCACAGAATTGAAGCTTAAAGAATTTTGCCAGCACCTTAACTCTAACTGTATGGGCATCAAATTCACCTCCAAATACAGTAAAACACGAATAGAATTTCTAGACGTTGAGTTATATGTCAGTAATAACACCCTACAGAGCAGACTGTATCGCAAGCCTACGGCCTGTAACTCAGTCTTACATGCGGAGAGTGCGCACCCATCACACCAGGTCCGAGCCATACCGTTTGGGGAATTCAAGAGCTAGGAGGAACTGCAGCGAGGAAGGAGAATTTGTGTCATGTCTCAAAGAAATGAAGGGTAGATTCAAGAAGAGGGGTTACAACGAACTGACCCTTAGGAAAGCTGAACATAGAATTATGAACACACCGAGAAGAGATACAGTGAAGGACAAAAACAAGCCTACGAATATAAAACAACCGGTCAGACTGATAACGAATTTTAATGAGACGTCAAAATCACTGTTGAGAATTATGAGCAAACATTGGGGAATCCTAGAGCAGACAGGACATTAGATGACTTTGTTACCGGACGTCCTTTGACTACTTATAGAAGGAACAAGACGCTTAGAAACATCTTAAGTCCCAGTTTCCCAGGGAGTAGGATTAAGTCTAATTGGCTGACAGACTTCTCAGTAGGCTTCCACAAATGTGGATGTTGTGGGGTCTGAAAATGGGCCGAGGATAAGAAAAAGAGTTCAGAGGACATGACGGACGCACATACACGATAAGACATAACATCAATTGCACAACTAAATTTGTGGTGTACATAATTGTCTGCAAATGTAATCGTATGTATGTGGAAGCACAATTAGGACACTCAAAGAGAGGATAAGTGAACATGCCAGAGCACTAAAACAAGGAGATGAGAGATACCCAGTGGCTATACATGCCAATATGTGTGGCTCACAGGGAACATACAAACAGTTTTCCTTTTTGGAATTGACCATGTCCCTCCTACCAATAGAGGGGGCAACAGGGAGTTAATGTTGCGTCGCTCCGAGGCAACTTGGATTATGCGCATTAGGGCAGTGGAAGACGGTTTAAACACTGATCACGAAATGCAGTACTTTTTGGGCAACTGATCTAACACAGATGCTACAGACGTACTGCTATCGAGATATGTGTGCATCTCCTAGCGTACTCCAATATTACTGTAATCTCCTTTATATGTTGGTTTGAACGCTGATCATGTAATAGAGCATTTTGGGCGATTGACCGCTCATAGATTTCGAAGTTATACTACAATTAAGAAATGTATGCACGTATACCGTATCCTAGCTTATTGTAATTACCCTCACATGTTGGTATTTTAACATATGGAACTTGCGATGTAGAAACAAATAATATGTATAATACTAAGGTACGGAATTTACACTATGAAAAATATGTTTAAACAAATACGGATGGAACACATAGACATGTGAAATAACATTTGTCTACAATGAATAGTATTTATGCTCTGGACCACGAGTTCACGATCAATATATGAATTTCCTGTACCCCCAGCGCCTTTCTAATCAAATACTGGTTTGTATCTACATACTCATTTCCCCTTTCTGAGATGACATTCATGGATATAGAAGAAACTGATGAGTACACGACTTATACATCCCGCTTCACTTTACTTATTAATAACCATAGTAGCGCTAATTTTTGCAACCACGTTAGGCTGAGTATTTTGGGTTCGATTACAATGTAGAATGTCACATCAAGTAGGATGGGCTCGAATCTTCGAGTCAGGTCTGCAAACTAGTAAACCAAAATCAACTTCCGGGATTTTAAACAGTTACGTACACACAATGCAGTACGCGCTCTAGTTGTTTTTTTCACTCTCGGGAAGTATATTTAAAGAACCCGGCTAAGAGACTCGTCACTTCCGGTCCATTCGAATACACACGGAGACGACAGTAACATGAAGCGTACTCGCTTCTAGGTAAGAACCACCAACGCGGGGGGGTCTCTGTGAGTAGACGCACATAGCCTCGTGTAAGTACACTAATGCACTCACGTTAATACTTTCAGATTACCCACCCGTTCACACCATTGGGGCACTCACCTGCTAGGACCTCACCAGCAGTAATATAAGGACTATCGCATTGGAATAAAGAGGTAAGAGAGCGTTCCTGGAACGGGGACGGGGGTAACTTTAGCTAATAAATTGGTATGCCTCTCATACCACTTAATCTACTGACCTAGGAACGAAGCAACCTACTGACACAGAAACCTTGGATCCGGGGGTCAAGCCTATTACAGCCGGGACGGAAGTAAAACCGGCGGGGAGGTGAGTGATCTTCACCACCCTCTTATTACACTAGCTTACTGATAGTCTCGACCGATAATAGGGACTACTCAATACTAATATAAGTGTCCGCTCATGATTCTATCTTTTCAGAACTAGATATATTACATCCACCTGCTCAACAGGTAGGGGTTTACCGCATAAGTCAGATCACTTTTAGTGGTGCAATAAAAATATAAAAATATATACATGAATGTCTCACCTCGGCTATTTTATATAGTTCCCCGTTTTATCACCGAACACTGGTAAATAAATTTAAAAATGCAGGGGATGAATTTATCATACGATAACCCTATAAGATTCATAAACATACTGATGTTGTAAAACACTATATATTGTCTGGATTGCGTTGATTGGGAATAAGTGGTATAAGCTTGTGAATATTCACAATTCCGTGACCCGCATTAGCAACTCACTAATGTGATTATATACGAGACATATATATCTGAATAAGTCACCGGGTGAACAGTCTTTACACAATTTATGCTTATCCGTAATGGAGTGGTGGATCGGCTGATCCCAAATATACATATATATTTTTTATCTTGTAGCCCTGAAGAAGTCAGTTGGGAAATCTCCCATGACGAAACACGTGTTGGCTGGGCTATCTTACTGAATAAAGAAAGAAAGAATACTCTACAAAGTTGTCGTGATTGCAAGAACAAATACTTATCTACATGTATGATATGTAATTAAGGTGGTAGAATTACGCCATAACGTACCAAACACATAGCGTGTGCTCAGGATCACATTGTGTTTACAGTGGACCTCGTCTTGGGTCCCCGATTGAGGGTTTAGGGTGTTAGTCTCCCTCACCTCTGCACCGCACAGATAATCCTTAGAAAGTATTGCGTATAATTGGGAGGCGCCAGGTCCACACTTAGAAAACGCCCCGAAGTTCCTGTGTACTACACAGGGAAAAGGCTAAGAGACAGGCAAAAAGTTCAGGGGTGAACCTGCCAAAAGGGCCAGGTCCAACACAACCCCTTCCAGCCAAAACGCAGGGTAGACCAATCACCACCGTGATGGGCTTCCCTGCTTGGGGCGATAGAACACGGACACGGGCCCGCACTGCAGGGACACCCTCCGGTCCTAAGCCACTTGGAACCCATGGAATCCATCTAAGAGAAAAAAACCTCAGGACCAACTAGGCTACCCCACCGGTACTCCTTAGTTGTCCACGGCCAGGACCAGGCCCTAGGCCACCCAGATGCCACTGGTCCTTGCCAATCCACAGAGTGGGGGGCAGTAACCCCTGGCATACAATAGCCATTCTCCACTCTCCCTCTCAGTGTAGTTCCAACTACCACTGATCCTTCAACCTAGGGTCCGCACCCTCAGGCTGACCAGAGGTCACGGGTGAAGCATCTCCTCACCCTACCTCTACTTCTGGGGTTCTGCACTCCCCAGGAGAAGCACCCACCAGAACACAACTCTCCCACCAGTTCAGGACCTCACTCCATCAACTGGTCTACCACCTGGGACACAAATTCACCGGCTGCACCGCGGTCAGAGGCGAGGACTCCCTCCCTCTGCACCCCCTTCCAGAGTCCGATACCCTCCCCACTGGAGTGGTACCCCCTAGAAGGCAAACCGGCCAGGACACTGTCTACAGCCGCCCTGCTGTCCAGGACAGGCAAACACCTGAACCTGGCTCCCCAACCCAGGGACGATACCCTTTGGTCAGATGCCTGGTGAACCAGGACTTCCTGAGGGTGACACATACCTAGCGTGCCATGCCCCAGCAATCTGGCGCAGAGCTCACGACCTCCTGTCTCTCTGACTGTGCGTGAAGATGCCCCAGCAATCTGGCGCAGAGCTCACGACCTCCTGTCCCTCTGACAGTGCGTGAAGATGCCCCAGGCAAAAGTGGCGTCACCATGGCCAATCCTATGAGGCTCAGCCCTTCTGGCTGGCCCCTGACCCAATGGTTCTTCCACTGGGGATTCTTTCCCCCTCTCACCCCTCACTCTGGACTTCTGCACCCTCCCAACTGGAGCGGTACTGCCAGACACTAGAACTGCTGGAGGTCTGATTACAGGCACTCCCAGCTCACCTAAAACGGGAAAAACCACCTCGAAGAACGGTCCAACAGGACAGACTAGGCTCCCTACCTGGTGTTCCCTCATGGAACCAACCAGTACTGGAGACTGAGGTGCGGGCACTCCGGGACACAGCCCAATCTCACTCCTTCTCCTGCGAGACAGGATGTGAGTCCCTACAACCTCCTCACTATAAGGTCACCTAGCTGGGCTACTCTGAACCATCTCCGCCGCAAGGGTTGGAGATACCTGCACCATTCTTCTAGGGTCACTCCCAATGCAAGCTCCCTACAATCAAAGAACTCACACACTAACACCATTTACCGTACTAACCAGTCACCCAAACGTCCAGTGCATCACAACATTCATCCACACTCCCCCCACAAGACTGGTGAGACAGCATCTTACTGCCCCTGAAACACAACCTGTCCCCCTCTTAACCGGGAACCAGGTACCATACTATGGGAACTGGGAATGGGACTTCCTGCACTGGACTACATATTGCTGCCACCACTGGATCCCATCCTTACTGGGAATTCCAGAAAACTAAAACTGCACTTAGGGGATAATCTACCCTCCAGAGCGAATTACTCCATGCCAATTAAGTTACCACTGTAGGCCAACCCTAGAAATAGCAGACAGCACAGGGTCAGTAACAACTCCTTCAGCTTCAGGCCAACCCAAGGACTAGCAGACAGTACAGGGGCAGTAACAACTCCTTTAGCTTGCGCTGCAGGCCAACCCCATAAATAGCAGTCTGCACAAGGGCAGTACAAAACTCCTTCCACTTCAGGCCAACCCCATAAATAGCAGTCTGCACAAGGGCAGTACAAAACTCCTTCTGCTTCTCTGGTTTCTGTCCTTGGCAGGACACCCAACTCATAGTGCAACAAGAACACACATTTCAAAAAGAAATGACACTTAAAACAAACTCAGAAACAATAATCCCTTTCCATGTGACTATCTAAAATGCAGAGTTTTGTAGTGCAACCAGTTGTTGCCGTGGTATTGCGCAAACGCAAGTCCTAATCCCACCGCTGATCACCAATGTTAGAAATGGGATCTCTGGTTGGCTGAGGCTTGCGCCAAAGCCAGGCAGAGACCACCACTCTAGTCAGGGCAAGGGAGCTACACACCCAAGATAACCCCTGCTCACCCCCTTGGTAGCTTCTCACGAGCAGTCAGGCCTATCCCGGAGGCAATGTGTAAAGCGTTTGCGCAACACACACCCAGCAACAACATACTATGCACACCACAAAAAGGAACTCCACACA
Source organism: Calotriton arnoldi (assembly GCA_963921515.1). Classification (NCBI taxonomy): domain Eukaryota; kingdom Metazoa; phylum Chordata; class Amphibia; order Caudata; family Salamandridae; genus Calotriton; species Calotriton arnoldi. The sequence goes on from CAWUFW010004423.1 coordinate 887,656, forward strand.
GGGGTATATCAAAAATAGCCTTTGTATTCTCATAATACATTAGAATAGTATTCACATAATACACATGGTGCCAACTGGCACTGGGCAATATCTACAAGGGATTATTTACACATGACAGGGCCACGTGGGCCACTGTCAGAACCATCACTTAGTGAACATATCATAAATGTAGGACATATCATAACCGTACAACCAGTAATCACTGGTAACCACTATACTCCGCATCAGCCTGTAACATAAACCACATTATGCACAGTATCACATTAGGCGCGAAATACATTATACGCCAACCTCACCAGCATAAATACATTATGCAATCATCTCATAAGTCTAAACCTATTAGACACTAACATCCTAAGCATAAATCACTTTAGGCATAACCCACAGTAGAGAATAACTCACAACCTAAACGCATTAGGGAATAATAACCTCACAAGCATAAACACATTATGCAAAACCTCATAATCATGAAGGTACATTAGAGGTATAAACAGGGTGCGTAAAGTATAGTAAATGCATCACATTTCCTAGCACCACATATTAGGACACAAATCACCTTTAGGGCCTGGCGCCCTATTAACCTCACATTCCCCTGGACCAACTGGCCATCTCAAAAGGGGCTCAAAATGCCCTATGTCCAAAAGTCAGGGCGCGCTGCCTAGCAGCTGAATCCAAGTGCGCCATTGCGCAAACCTAAACGTAGCAGCTGGCACTAAGTGCTGCGCAGCTGTGAAAGAAAAGTACTGGGGCAGATGAGTGCATCTCACTCCTAACTTCAAACATGCCCCCCAAGGAATGAATAACCTAACCAGTGCAGCTGCCCACTACTTGCTGGGCAGCTGGAAATATTAAAATGCGGCAGGGGCTCTCAGTGGCCCTTAAAACGATTGTGCCCCCTTCGCTGGAGCCACATGGGGCTCTGAACACAAATAGCCAAACGTTGGAGCCACACGGGGCTCAGTAAACAAATCATGCCCCCAAGCACTGTGGCCCTCAGGGGCCCCTAAATTACGGGGCCCACGTTGGAGCGCAGGGGCGCTCTAAGCAAACCTGGGCATGACACGGGGAAAGAACAAACATCCCCCATCGGTGGAGTGACCCCCTATCAGGCGGGGGCCACTCTGGAAATAATGCGGCCATGTCCCCTGCCCAGCCCTCACTCACCGGGCTCCTGCGCAGGGGGACTTCTCTTCTGCCGGCTCCGGTCTCTGTTTCACAAGCGCGGCGGGCGGGGCTCTCTCACTCATGAGAGCCTCGCTGGGGGAACCGGCGACGTCTCCTTCTGGCGGCAACGCGGTGGCTGCATGCGGGGCTCCCTTTTCACTACGGGAGCCCCGTCAGGCATCTGTGGCCTCTCCACTTCACATGCGGTGGGGGCAGGCACCGGCAATGTGCCTCGAGCCCCCTCCGCCTTCACTCTTCACTTGCTGGCGCCCGCGGGGCTCTCCCTCAGCCATGGGAGCCCCACACAGGCAGGCGCCATCTTCCTCACCCGGGTGGCTTCTCAGGCGGCGTGCGCGGAACTTCCTCCGCAAAACCGGAAGTCCCGCCCGCCGCCAGGCACATCGTTGCCTGACTTCCGCCTTCGCCGACGGGCCGCGGCGGTGAATTCTCTTCGGTGCGATAAGCGGGGTGGGCACCCGCGAGCATCAAAAGAATGCGGGGTGGGCACCCGCCATCCAAATAAAGACATAAGCGGGGTGGGCACCCGCAAAGCTCACAAGGAGGGGGAATCCCTACGAGGGGGATTCCCTCAGCAAGGGCTGCAGCTCAGCGCTGCTCAGCCCCAGGCTCTCTATCAGCTGGGCAGTTTCAAAGACAGCGCTCCCAGGCGCTGGAAGCAGGCAGAAGGTCCTGCAATAAGAACAAAGCAGAGGGGTCCCAAAAGGTCTTCCAGGTCCAGGGGCAAGGTAGGGCCCAGGAGGCAAGCCCTCATGGCAGCCCCCCCCTGGGCCCCAGCAGCAGCACGCCCCTGGCAGATTCGAGTCCAAGAACATCTTCATGGGGTCACAGCCCCTTCTTTTATACACATATTTCCCTTTGTGTCACAGCACAGGGCTTGGGGATACCAGTCAGAACTGGTATAGGGGGGATTTGGAGCACTTTGTTTTGCTCAGCTCCTCTCTCCTTTCGGAGGACAGGCTAGGGACATCAGACGCACCACAGGAGGTGGAGCCAGCATTGTAGAGGGAAGGCACAGCCCTATTCAGGTCCCAGGTGCAACTCCTCCCACCCATCTACATGGAGATCTCTCCATTCAGCCCTGCGCTGACTCACCCTGCCCCTCCTGGAGCCACACACATCTCCCAGCCCCTGTCACTCACAAGCCAGACATGCAATTCACATCATGCAGGCAGACACAGAGCACACAGAAATGCCAACTTCTAGAAGTGGCATTTCTCTACCAGTCACCATAAATATGTGCACACCATTGCGCAGCATTTATTCTCACGAATTCAGACATACTAGACTTGACCATGCTGCACCTCTCATAACAGGAATTACCACTGACACACTCATCCTCAATGCATTCCTATGGGAGGGCAGGCCAGTCTCACCACACACGCACACAGCGCGCACGCACTTTACACTGGACCACAGTGCTAAAGTGCCCAGAGACCTAAAATCACCAACACTACACAGGGAAACGGCTAAGAGACAGGCAAAAAGTTCAGGGGTGAACCTGCCAAAAGGGCCAGGTCCAACAGATGCTACCTAATCGGATTGGGTTACGACAGAAGCGTCAGATTGAAAGCTTTTGACGGATGATTTCATTAACCATACATTAGGGCGCGTTTTTTTTCTTTTGCAAGGATGAACCCCCCCCCATCAATTTGCTTGCCCGACTCCTCCGTTGCAACGCGGGGGCCCGCCTTCGCTTGCCTCTGTTTCAAAAACTAGCAGAAAACCCTCAGAAGAACATGTGCTAACTAAAACATAGTTCATTGAGCACTAGCATTCAGTCATTAATTATTAATTCTTTAGGCGTTCGTATTTGGTACCCCGAACAGGGCCAGGCATTTATCACTAAGGCGCAATTTGTGAATATTATGATAATGCAGTTCAGCTTTTGCAAATCACTCCCATTTTACCGGTATTTTTTTTTCAAACCTGCATACCCGTCAAAAACAAAAAAAATTTGGAGAGAGTGGCGATAGATAGAAAACAGATTGGTCCATGCAAATCAAGCTTATTTTAGAAATAGGACCCTAGATACTAGACAAGAAGTACTGAATGCAAAAACAAGAATGAGGGAATTTTACTATGAATTAGGTGATATGGCAAGTAGATTATACCTTCAGTCAAGCTATGAAAATAGTGAGTATACGGGAAGATTGCTAGCCTGGCAAGCAAAGGAGAAGCAAGTTCGCAATAGAGTCGTATGCATTAAGGATAATGTAACTAAAACGCGTGTAACGACTACACCATTAATAGGTGAGGTCTTTCTTAAACATTATAAAGACATCTATCAGACATCTCACCAGGTCTCCTTAGATTCAATTAATGAATTCCTACAGCATTTGCCAATTCCAAATTTGGGAGATAATTCTAAAGAGCTGTTACTTGCTGAATTCACTAAAGAAGAATTAGATGTAGTTATCAGCTCCCTGCCAAACTGTAAAGCAACCGGGGAAGATGGTATTCCTGCGGAATTTTTTAAAACATTTGCTATAATACTCCGCCCCGAACTTTTAAGACTTGCGAATTATTTATTACAAGGGGGTGATCCGCCAGCATCTTTTCGTACCGCAGTAGTAGTCAGCATTTTAAAAAAAGACAAAGATAGCGAAAATGTGAATTCTTACAGGCCAATAAGTCTTTTAAATACTGACTATAAAATTTTCACTAAACTTTTAACCAATAGACTAAATAAGATGGTGGGTTCACTCATTGGGACGGATCAGTGCGGCTTTGTAGCAGGGAGACACCTCTATACTAATACAAATTTTTTATTAGAGGCATTGGATTTTTAAAATATTAATAAGGTTGAGGCTCAGATCTGGTTTTTAGATGCTGAAAAAGCATTTGATTTTGTTTCTTGGAATTGTCTTTTTACGATCTTAGAAAAATTCGGCTTCCCAACTGAGTTTATATTTTTATTAAAACAACTTTATTCGAACTCCCATGCGCAAATTTTAATCAACTCTACTAATATTGGGACATGTCAAATAAATAGAGGCACTAGACAAGGCTGCCCCCTCTCACTGATTTTATTTGCTCTATTTATAGAGCCACTGGCAATTGCAATCAGGGAAAAAAGAGCCTGTACAGTCCCAGTTCAAGGCATGACCAACATAAAACTCTATGCTGACGACATTGCTCTTTTTTTGGACTCAAAGATAGACACCCAGGTGGAAGTTATGAGGGTATTTGCAGATTTCGAAGAAATAGGTGGTTATAAAATCAATAAGACCAAAACAGAAATTATATTATGCAATTGTGGTGTGAATTCCTTATCACCTGAGTTTAGACAGATATACAACACCCGCCCCAAGAGATATCTAGGGATTCAGGTAACGGAGAAAGTAGAAGACCTTTTTTCTTTAAATTATATCCCACTGATGAAAAAGGTGAACTCACAGCTATTACGATGGAACCAGCTCCCGCTATCAATAATAGGACGAGTTGCGTTAATTCGAATGTCTATTCTGCCATTGTTTAACTTTCTATTCAGTGCAGCCCCTTGTGCAATACAGACCTCTTTTTTAAAGAGATAGATAGTATGTTCTCTTCTTTTCTATGGGCAAATAAGGTACCAAGATTGGCACTTAGCACTTTAACATATCCTGTATCGGAAGGGGATTATCTCTTCCGAATATTAGAAATTATTATTATGCGACATTTGCACATCACAGTTTTAGATTTTTCTTTTTAGATCCCCAAGAGGCAGATAATTTTTTTATGAAAAAGATCTTAAGGGAATACAATATTATCGATCCTACAAGAGTTACTAAGTACCCTAAGAAAGTACGTTATAAGATCCTACAATGGTTTTTAAACAAAAAACTCAGCTTTTAACACACTATGATATTCCAAGAATTAATAATTCAACCAGGCTCTCGAATATATATATGGGGGATATAGGTATTTTGGAGAAGAATATACTAAGGTTGTGGGAAGAAAATGGGTATGTCCAGATTCAGGATTTTATTAAGGGGAATTGTTGGAAAACCTGGGCGGAGATTGAAACGGGACTTCAACATTCTAACACAATCTTAAAGTGGTCATTTATCAGATTAAAACCTATATTGGAAAAATTAGATATGGAAAATCTGCGCTATAAAACTAGCGTTAGCGATGCATTAAATTACCCCATTAGTCGGAAGATTAGTATCTGGATTAAAATCTTTGAGGAAAATAATTCCTTCTCACTATATGAAAAAATTAGAGATAGATGGAAGAAAAGGGAAGATATACAGATTTTTAAACCAACTTGGAATAGGCTTAACAAGCTTAACAAAGCTATATTCAGAGGGGCAAATTTTAAACGCATGCAATACTATTCGAAATGGTTGATATATAGAACACCCTCCTTTCTTCATAATATATACCCTCATATAGAAGTTAAATGCTTCCGCTGCGCTGAGAAAGGCACCTGGGCGCATATCATCTGGAAGTGCCCAAAAATTCAGAGTCTATGGGAGGAGATTGAGAAATATCTTAGCATTACAATAGATCCCCTCATATCATTCGATGAATCCATTGCAGTTTTGGGCTGCTCTCCTACTATTTCTTCGCATGAGGAGTCTTTGTTTATTGCAGCATTAATAGCAAGATCTTTAATCTTGCAACTTTGGAAATCTGAGAAAGTACCTACCTTTAATGCATGGAGAGCTAAATTATTTAAAATACAAGAATTAGAAAGGAAATATGCTATAAGATCAGGAGCCATAAGAAAGTATGAGAAATATTGGAGTATGTTTGAATGATAGGATAATACATCGCAGTTGACATAATAGGTTGGATCAGATAGGTGTGTAATAATTCGGATATTCTGTCTGCATTCTATCTTAGGGTGATCTTTTTATTTATTTATTTATTTATTTTTTTAATTTTACTTCTGTAATATTTGGTATTAAATGATAGAATTTATAGGTATGTAGCACTTTGCACTTTAGCTTTGATCTTTTTCTGTATTACAGGAATACCATGTTTGTTCTGTTGAACACTTTGAATCAAGTATTTATAAATTTTAAATAGCTTGCACTTTTGACTAATGTTGTCATCTTCTCTCCTTAATATTTTGGAATATGTATTTATATATGATATAATTGTATGTTTGTAATATCTATGAACTCTCAATAAAAAAAATAAAAAAAATTACGCTTAGCTAAAAAGTCATCCCGCACTGCACTTCAAGGCGCTACGTGCACTCCAGCCTTACGGATGTTTGTTGCTTCACCAGTGGCACTTTCTGTCGCCCAGGCATCTACGCCGACTTAATTCTGTGTAGAAGTGCGCACAGAGGCGTCTCGTGGCGGCAGCAGGGGAACTATGACACGCAGGATGCTACAAAAAAATCCCCAGTAACTTTCAGTTCCTCTGGGCTCCCAAGCTGTGTGGCTGTTGTAAGGCAGCCTCAGTCTCCCATCCGAGAGGCTGGAGTGACGAGGATAATGATTCCAGGGACTTGATGGCTGGGGAGGGGAGTGCAGGAGAGGGGAGGGAGGGGGAGGGTGAGGCAGGGGGATGGAGGAGCAGAGAGAGCGACGAGGTGGGAGGGGTGAGGTGGAAATTTTGTTTCTCCCACTAAAGCGTTTGCTGAGACTTCAAGGTATAATCTATCCCAGATCCTTTCCCAGGGAGGCGAAACTTGGTGTGATCACGTTTCCCACACGATGCTCATGTTTGGTGCGCTCCAAACATCCCTCCCCACAAAGATAGGTGGCGTGTGTGGCGGGGTCTCTCCTCCCTGTGATAATACAGAGGAGAAAGAGAAACAAGAAAAACAAGCATTTTCAATCCGTAGTGCACCCACATGGCGATCCTCCAGCTGCTGCGGGTGGGGGTGAACGCGGATGAAGCAGCGCTCGTGTCTGGCCTGCCTGCGGCAGTACCTGCGCATTGAGAAGGCACCGACAGCGGGAGTGCAGGGGAGAGAGGGGCGAGAGAGCACGGACAGCGGGAGGGGGAAAGCATTGTGAGCGGGGCGGACAGGGCAGTAACGGAGGGCCCGGGGGCTGCGGCTCAGGCGTGGTGGGGGCTGCAGGCGCTCAGCGCACTCGGGGCAGCAGATGTCCATGCGGCTCTCCGTGATCTCAATGCGCAGGTACTGCCGCAGGCAGGCCAGACACGAGCGGTGCGGACAGGGCAGTAACGGAGGGCCCGGGGCTGCGGTTCAAGGCACAGAGGACATTCAGCGGTGCGCGCATGCGCTGCCTATGCGAGACTCAAAAAACAACGAAGTAGTGCTTACATTGAAAGATACCGCCCTGCAGTGTAAGTTTACTGTAGTTGGTCGATGCTGCTTCCAGACAACACGGAAGTTACATATGGGATCAACAGCCAACAGAAAGCAAGATAAGAACAGCAATGCCACAGTTAAACGAATCGCAAGCAGTATGACAAATTACACGGAGTTTCACCCAACATACAGATTACTTTATGTCTCGCTGAGACAGCGCATGCAGCGCATGCGCTGCCAAGGCGAGACCTAAAAAGGCCACCCATATGCCCTCAAGTAGCGGTCCTAAACAAAATCCTCCCACTGAAAATGTACACAGTAAGCAAACCTCTTACTGAGTGTGCTAATGAGTAACCAGCCTTCTTTTTTTTTTTTAAACACAACTTTCCCTGAAATACTACCCAGAGCCCCAACACCGATTAAAGAAATTAAAAATAAAAAGGTACATCACCGGAATTGGGTAAGTACCATAAGAAAACCTATCTCTTATTTTTTTTTAAAGAAAAATCTCAGAATACAACAGTTAAAAGTGAGGAGAAATAGATGCAGGAACTTAGGAGCGTTTCTGACCTGCGTCCGCGCCGCGGTGCTGTTTAAATGCACCATTGGCATCCGACACGCCCCTGCCTCCACCTGGAAGGCTAGAGTGCAGCCTCCCACCTTTGTTTCAATCTTAACTTCAAAAATCAAAATGCCATTTTATATTCACAGAAAAAACTTAGTTTAGCAACATTTAAGGGTTACTTGGCCCTGGACACTGTTAAAAATGTAAGTTGGATATTGGCTACAACATAAGAATTTGTCAATGCCACAAAACCTAAAACAAACTTTAATCCCACTGTCAACATGCACTGCTCAGATGATAATAATGTCACTAGTGAAATCACATATCTTATATCTTTTGACATTATTATTGACATCCTTGATCCAGTGGCAGCTGGTGCCATTTGAAAATGGTGAGGCGTAAAAGTTGTGGATGAGAGTTATGTTGCTAGTGAGCTCAATGGGCAAAATGGGAGTTTGGGAGGCATCTCCCCCACCCCCAAGACAATTTAAAAAAAGGAGTAGCATGTGGTGAATTTTAGAGGGAATTTGAGAAAGCAAATGCAAACGTGTAGCCTTGAAATATTTAACATTTAAAACTGTTATATTTTACTGCAGTAAATATGTTCAACAATTATTTCACACACTGTAATGTCATGTTCTGTTGATTCATCTACCCCAACAGCATTTGTCTGCAACCAAACTGCATTGAGTGCAGCACATTTGCTAAACCCAATCAATGGTCACAAGAGCAGCCATTGAGTGAATAAAAAGGAACGCAGGCTAGGATTTCTTCCCCACAGTTTACAGCCCCAGCCCATGTGTGTCATCATCATCATCATTTATTCCCATTACCCAGCATCAAATGCAGCTATCTGTTACCTGGCCCATGTTTATGGGTCCACTCTTGACAAATGGTTTGCAGTCCAGAGACTAAGGGGCTGATTATGACTACAGCACATGGTGTGCCAGGCTGTATGCATGCACCCCAGTTCCTGCACGGCATGGACTTACCAGTCCATGCCGTGCAGGAATTTGCTTTGGCGTTCCCATTGTAGTGCCTTTCTAAGGTTCACCACCGCCAAAGCACTGCCCGCCAGACCATGAGAAAACTCCTAATCTGACGGGCAGGCGGCGAACAAGTTTGGCGGTTTGGGAGCGGGCACTGGCATGGTGGCCTGTTCCCACACCGCCAAACTCGTAATCAGGTCCTAAGACTTCACTGGTCCACTCTTTACTGCTCTGTACTGTGCAAAACTTCAAAAGAAAAACAAATTGCGTTGCCTTCATTTAATTGGATTCTGCAGGTTCCTTGTTTCTGCTTCCACCCATGGCATCCATTTCATTTGCCTGTGCCTGGACTGGAAGAAACCCCAAGTGGGTGTTTCACAGCTCAGCAACACTTAAGGATGGAATTAAATGTGTGTGTTCTGTGCAACATGAATGTTAAGCCAACTTTTAAATGCACTCGTTAGACGGCCGTGTCAGAGAGAGTTCATTTCCACACTACTTCCATGATAATGCCCTCATTCTATTCCATTGATATTGTTGCTGGTGTGATACAGTTAATTTGGCGCTTTAATCAGTACGCACAACAATAACAAGCAATGCTGCTGCACTCACACTTGCATGTTTCCTTGCTGTGAATTGCCCAGGCAGTGATGCATCTGTGATAAATAACCCGAGAGACGACCACCACGCACCAGCCAGAGAGAAAGAGTCTGCCTGTAGGCAGATTAAGGCACATTACCATCAATCAAGCTATCACGCAGCGCTGCACAAATGCTGAAGATGGTTATTTTCCAATTAAGCGAGAACCTGGACACAACAAATGTGTTAACAGTACATTGAAGGAAATGTGCATTCTTAGGCAACAATAATAAATAACTCTTGCATCAATTGTGGTTCCGTCCATTGACTTCTACAGAACTTTGAATGTCTTTAACATTATTAGCTTGGATCAGCACTTAGATTTTAGCAAGACTCAATGGTATCACTTATCTAAATATATGCTCAATACGTTGTACTGTGTACATTTTTTATTTCTAATTTTTTTTTCATATAGCGTGAATTCATCCCAAAGGCATTGAAGCGCTTTACATGAACACCAGTTACAATTACACAAAGTCACGCATTGGGAGATTAAGTGATTGCAGGATGTTTAGCTGACGCCGGGACACAGTGTTCTACGTAACCATAACTCCAGCTCAGTGTGCAGTGAGCTAATATTGTCTCAGAATAGCCCATGAAAAGGAAAACCAAAGAAGAAAATGTGCAGCTCTAGATGTAATGAACTACTGGGTCAGTTCCACAAAAACAAATATCTCATGCGAACCAATTATCAGCAAAACTTGTAACATTCTAATGCTCATTAAAGAACCACCATGCGCTAAATAGCAGTGCATTCACAGTTACTTATTGCACCAAGGGCCTGATTCCGAGTTTGGCATCTCGCAGCGGACCACCACGCCAGTGCCCCGCTCCGAGGCTGCCAAACCCGTATAAGGGCCGCATGCCGGATTACGACAGGGTGGGAGGTCGTGAGACGGCAGTCCCTTGGCAGTGCCTTTCTAAGGCTCATAGAAGAGCCTTAGAAAAGCACCACCATAGGAGCACCCCAGCACGTTCCTGCACGGTAAGAAATGCACAATGTTGTGCATTCTGTCTATGCAGGAACAGGGGGTGCAAAAATACAGGGGGCAGAGCATGTGCCCTCCTGCATGCACCCCCATGCACAGAGGAGGGCCCTACTGAGTTGCCTCACTGCCACCCTTTCCAAGGCGGGGCTCACCAGCATGGATAGGGTTGCAGTGAAGAAACTTGTTATATTCTTGGAAGTGCCGCATCGGCACTGCCAGCATATTGCGGCCTCTGACTGCTGCGCCACTGCAGCGGGATCCATCAGCCCCGGTGGTCCTGTGGCGGTCCGACCGCAAAATTCAAAATACGGTGGTCAGACAGCCGGTGTGGCGGTTGCCGCACTGCCACCACGGGTTCTCCTAATCGGGCCTCAAGTCAGCTTTAAAGATTATAGCGAAAGTACTCGGAAAAATCTTTAAACTGCTGCAGAGGTGTTCCTTCTCATATTTATTACAGTCATACACAGAGAAAATTGCCAACATTTATGAAACATGCTTGACAATTCAAACAACTGGTACTATCACTATGCATGGCTCATTAATACAGAAGAGTTACAAACAGTTTGTAAACCACACTGAAACATTCAAAACCAAGGCATCCTTACAAATTCAAAAACCCTTCCACACGTCCATCTGGGCCAAACAAAAAGATATGAAAAAACGTAACAGGCAGCACTTACTATGTCACTTTATGGGTGACTTGGGACCAGGAAAGGATGACGTGGAGTGGAGAGCTCGAATTATTAATTATTCTCGGTCAGAAGACGCAGCGCTCCTTAACCCTCGTCTTTTCCACTCTGTGCTGCTTAACCCACACCTCAACTAGGCCTGCCTTTATTGAACCAATCCAGACACTGCTCCAATGCTATTTATATCAGCAAACAGCATAAGAGCAGCACCAGGATTGGCTGGAGCGGACAAAGTCAGGGATCCTTAGGAGACCAGGGATGCTGCAGCTGTGATCCCTGGCTCACTACGTTGTGCTGGTAGGCCTCAACTGCGCATGTCAGTTGGTCGTAGGAACACACCCGCCCAACCCGACATGAGCACTAATACTTCAGACCCAGCTAGTCTGCCTGCGTGCTGTGTGTTTGATGCCCCACTCTCCCCCCTCTTGATTGGAAGAATAGGCATTCGCCTGTAATGTGCACTTGGCAGGCCCATGGCTGAAAAAACCCCAAAACGGACGGGAATAAAAACATTTAAATAAATGTCAACATCATAATTGAACATTTTTAATGGGACAGGGGGCAACAAATACCCGGGGGCGACGCCCTTACGCCCCCATACAGTTACCGCAGCTGTCTGTGAAAGGCACTCCAGCATTTAGTCCTTTGAGAAAAACCTAGGACCATTTCCAAAAGGCTGTGGTCTTCACTGACACCCTGGGTGGACTTTATCAATGTTCCTCTGGATCTCTCAGCCCCTTTCGTATCACATTTCCACTTGACCATTTCCTTCTGATGATTCAATTTATGGAATTTTGCGAAATTTCATTATAAACGCATGAAAACATTCCTGCACATTATCTTGTCCAGTTAGGAGCCCATCAACTAGCAACAGATACTTTCTGGTCCGTAAAATCTATCAGTGACATTTTGAAATCCAAAAACTGATATTTGTCACTGAAGAAAGTATTCGCAAAACTAACTATTTTAGAGAATGTATTCACAAAGTTTTTAAAAGTACACGGTTTTCACCCTTTGGAGAGTTTTAATTCACCCACAGACTCTGAAAGTAAAATTCCCTTTTGGCAATGTTTTTCAGAATTTAGGGCTTGATTTAGCATTCATCGTTCAGGTAATTCCACCACAAAATAACTGATATCCCATCCGCGTATTACAAGTGCCATTGGATAAAAGATCCTTGTAATATAGGGTTTGTAATGGAGTAACCCATCCACCGAACTCTAAGTGAGGCCCTTAGACTCGTAGCTCACTGCGCATTGTAAAATGCCACATTGGGTAAGGACAACATAGGACATGTAAGACCAATACAAAGGAAAGAAAAATAATACCAAGGAAAGAAAAATGTATGTATTGGGCTATATGTTCGTTCACATTTCTCCGCAGACACAGAATAGGTAAAACCCTCTGACACATATGGTCCATAGTTTTGGATGTGCAATTCTTATACTGGTACAGTACAATTGGCCAGCACTGAGAAGACTGTCAACAAAATATCTTTTGTTTCCTGCTGGTAAGATAGCCTCTGAAAATATTTTCAGCACATCTCTGGCTGTCCTTGGGGATAGACGACTCGCTTGTTATCTCTAACTGCTGAGAGGTTATCTGTGCTGCAAATGAGCAGACATTTTCTTAATCAGTTTGCTACATATCCATAAGGCATGTCAGAGGAGGCGCTCACAGACCTGGAAGTCATTAAACAACTAGCTGCTGCATACAAGTTATATGAAAATGGACGGCATGTTTTACCCACCACTACAGTTTTTCAAATAAGCTCTTATTTCACAGTATTTTCCTAATCTCTGCATACAGGAGACTAGTTCGCGCAGAAAATGTCTTGCTGAAGCGAAACATGTCTCATGGGATACATATTCTCCTCAAACCATTCCTTTGATGGCAAGTCGCATAACGTTTGAAAGTTGGGTGGTAAGGCGGATTTCAGATTTAATGACAAATAATGCTGGCTATAATAAATGTGCAGAATTAACGTGCAAGCTTCGATGAAAAGAATGTAATTTCAATGCATAAAACTGTAGGTTATTTTATTTACTGGTAGTAGGCCTCAGACTTATTAGTGCAGCATTGCTTGAAATTTATCTCAAAAACAAGCATGAATAGAGAATGCTGAATATGCATGAAAAGATTAACTTCTGATATACAAAGACTACTTTATTATTTATTTATTTATTTTATAGTTTTATAGAGCGCGAACCAGACCCGTGAGGGTATCAGAGCGCTTTACAGGATTAAGTGTGGTATACAAAGAGTTAGGAAGGGAGGGACCAATTGGGTAAAATAGGTAGATACATTATACAAGAAAAAGAGCACGCAGTCTAAGGTCCCGGCTACATATGGGATAAAAAAGAAAAACAGGTGGATACATTATAAAAGAAGGCACGCAGTCTCAACTCTTGAGTGGGATGCCCAGGAGTGCAGGAATAGGTATCATCCGTAAAAGCCATGGATAATGCCGAAGTGGAGGGTGGAACATGTCACTGAGGTGATTGTAATGTGATCGTTAGGCGAGGAATTTGCCCATTAGGAAAGTTTTGATCTCCTTTTTAGGTCTCGCCTATGCAGCGCATGCGCGCTGCTTAGGAGGAGACCTTTAGAAATCGATTCCGTTTTTCAGGCAAAAACGTGCACCCATTGCATTGCTTTGAATAGCAACGCATGCACGTTTGGCGATTCCCTTGCGGGAACGAGCTTTGAAACCATCTGTTTGTAATTAACAGATGGTTCCTGCTCGCTCCCGCAAGGGAAAAGGCGCAGGCCCCATCCTCTCTCCCCTCCCCCTGCTCCCTCCTCCTCTCCTCATCATTTTTACTTTCAGCGCGAGGCGCGCGCGCTTGTTTTTCATGCCTATGATTAACTAGCTCCGGTACTGTCTTGAATGCTCCTGGGGTCAAAGGTTAAAGATGTGCTATCTCTTTGTTGCCATACAATGAATGGACTTTAGTTGCTGACTCACGGTGGTGGAGGGCACAGGGCCTCTGGCATTAATGACTAACAGTTGGGAAGAGCACTGCTCATAAGCTTAATTGTTTCAAATTCAAATTTTCCAAATCGGCAAAGCCGTCCACCGGGTACGCAGGAGGTCTTCCGTGCTCTTCTGTGTAACTGCGGCTCTTACTTCCTAACCTTCCCTTTACTTCTAGCGCCCAGAAATCTTCTGGTGACAGAGCGCTTTCACAAATTAAAGTCTTGTTTATAGATGATCCAATGCTCGCACGAATTCTTAAATTTATATAGCAAGTATCGAGACGTTCTTTTGACGTGTTCAAGTTTGCTTTGCTCTTTTTAAATAGACTTCTGTATACATTTTTGAAAATTTGTCACTCAAACATATATACTTGACCGACTCCGAGGGACATTAATCAATTTTTCCTTTTTATCACGACACGGGGGACGCATATTGGGCTTGCGAGCACCATTATTTCAGCCTTCTCCGTTGCACTTTAACCCTCTGCCCCAAAATTGTGACTTTTAAACTAAGAAATGCATTGTGAGCGCCGGGTTTCGTCTCGGGTAAAAGTTTCCCGTCCCAGAACTTTTCACCCTTTGTGCTGAGAGTATGAATGGGCCGGGCCAGCTAATCTGCTCCCCGGGGCCCATGGGTGTCATTGTCCGAATGTCCCGGTTATTGAAATATGTGTGTAGGGCCCCGGACCCTACAAGCATATGGCCGTGCGCAGTGGTGTGTGGCCTTGGAGTGGCTTCTGTTGTTGTGTGGCCGGCGTGTGCCGGGTCCCAGGGGCCGCAGATGTCTGGGAGGGGCCTGGAGCGTGCCCGGTGGCTGACACTCTAATCATGAAAGATTGGCAAATTCAATTTCCAAGCGGGCGAAGCTTTTGGCCACGCGCTCTGCGTCGATTTCTGGTGACCATATACAGACACATACCGCGGGCCCGGGGTCTCTGCATTCTGGATTTTTGTAGGAGCAAGCCTACAGCACATTTGGTAAGAGCACAAATTGTTTTCTCTAAGATTTTACGTGGAAAAACAATATCAAATAAATCCGTAGGCATGTTTAAAAAGTAATTTGTAAGCAAGTGAGCTTTAGTTTCACCTTCTCGTCCTTGTGAAATGTCATGTGCACTTATCGGATGGCAGCAGTACAACTGTGCAAAACAGCAATTTATTTTCTGTCGCATTTAAGGAAAACTGGTATGACAAATCTTTAAGTTTTCAATGCGTGCTATTCGAGTGACATAGCTTCTTTAAACATGCTTTAATGTTTTTTAGGTCGCTGCATAGGAAAGAGACCTCTTGAAATCGATTCAGCTTTGCAGGCAAAAACGTGCACGCGTTGCATTGCTTTCAATGCAACGCGTGCACGTTTGGCGATTCCCTTGCGGGAGCGAGCGGCGCCATATGTTAGCAATTATTGCGCTCGCTCCCGCAAGGCAAGCGCTGCCTGCTCTCGGCCGCACTTCCCCCCCCACCCCCTACTTGCGCGAGGCGCGCGCGCTTGTTTTTAAATGTCTTCACCCGACTTGTTTTTTAATGTTGGCAGCAGCGTCTATTTCACATTTTCAGTACGTTTGTGGCTGCTAAAAGCCAGTGCCAATCACAAAGTATATTACTGCAATGGACTTTTGTTTTGCATCGGATTTCTTTGACAATGTTGTTTTAATTTTGTGCACTCCACGATGCACAAAGCTCAATTCATGCGGAAAGCAGTCAGTTCTTTGATAAGTAGCTAGAATAGAAGTACCAGGTTTGATTTTCCGATTCTGCTAGCATTTCTTTCTTTGCAGTTCATGACCTCATGACGTAAATGGTGTTCTTTGACTCTGCAGTAGGGCTTCACGCGGCCTTACTTAATGCCGTTCAATCAAGTAGTACTGTCCGACTGCATAAACTAAAGAAAAAAGAAGCCATTTGCGAGAACTTTTATGATTCCTTTCTTTCAGAAATGCATGAACGGTTTTGTGATGTTCCCACCTTAGAAGCAGGCAGGTTTTGCATTCTGCTTCAGTCAGAAAGGACGCGCCCGTCTCCCCAGGCCGGAATTACTATATGCAGCTGTGCTGGCCTTGTCACGAGCCTAAACAGATGCACTTTTGTGGAAAGCTCATCAGAACGTTTGGCACTGCTCGCACTGGAAATTCTACACTTCGTGTCTGCAAATGTGGTCCTTTACTGTACTCTCTCACCCCTCATGCAGGCCGATCCAGCTGCGCTCTGGTGTGTCTGAAAACATGGGCATGTGGGGAGTACGATTACAGGCTTTGGAAAAATTGGTAAAACCACATCCGGCGTTTTCAAAACGGAAAAAGATTCCGCTGAGCGTTCCCAAACAATAAATGGCTGGGAACGCTGTTCTGTCACCGACATAGGTCTATCACAGTGTCTTAATAAATGCCCTGCTAATGCTTGAATTAGTTGACATTATGCACATTAAAATGCATTACGACCATGGTGTTCTAGTGGCCCATTGCACCGCCAGAACGTCACTATTTGTGACGTTCTGTGTCGCACAAGCCTGCGTGATATTTATCAGGCAGCACTAAGCCACTTTTTTTGGCTTAATGCTGCCTGATAAATATCAGTCCCTTTAACGCAGTGTTCTGCGTTAAAGGGCCGTGCAATGGGTGTTGCTGGTGGCGTTCCCAGCAGCTTCCATGGCCTTTTGACACTGCCCTAGATTTACGAGAAATCGTAAATATGAGGCAGTTCCAAAAGCTTACGCCTCCCCAGAGGAGGCGTAAGGGAGGCGCAACGAGGAGAAATATCTTTATTTCCCCTCGCATTCTGCAGCACACATAGAAAGAGGAAAAAGCCTCTTGTGATTATTTTTGTACAGAAAGGTTTACCTTCCTGTACAAAAGTAATCAGCCCTACAACGCAGGCACCCTTGCACCATGGTGCAAAGGTGCCTGCGTTGGCGCACAGCAGCCCATTGTGCGCCGGCGCAGGGGAAAAGTACAGGAATGCGCCGTATCTTATAGATACGGCGCATTCCTGCCCTTTTCTTTTGTCGTAGTGAAGTGCAAGGCCTTCTGCGCTGCCTTACGGCAAAACATCATAAATGAGGCCCTTAAAGTTCATGACATCCTACCTCCAAATGAACGGAGTCAGGAACTTCCTAGGAATGAAATCAAGCATTTGTAATGCAATAGGTCTCGCATTTACGCGAGTTTAAGCTATTGGCATTGTAAAAGACAATGCCTTTTATTTATGTTTTGAAAACGAAAAAAAAATAAAAGGCATTGCCATTTGCAATGTCAATAGCTCAAACTCGCGTAAATGCGAGACCTATTGCATTGCAAATGCTTGTTTTATTTACCAGCCTCATAGTTTGCCTAAACGAAACATTACTGTTTATTGTAGAGTGTGAGGAGTCATTATAGAAAATATTATCTTGACACACACATTCATTTAAAATATGTTATTGAATTCGGTTATACGTTTAGAGCGTTGACACATTGGTGTTGCCTAAAGTTTCGTTTTTGATGTCATTAAATTTTCAAATTCGTTTCTTAAATTATTCTGTATTTTTACACCCAACCCTTAAGCCTAGCTTTTCAGGGGCATGGCACGGACTTGTGTGGAGAAGCCTGAAACACCTGTGTTTTTTTTTTAAATGTATTTATTACATGTGCATTTTTAGATTTTGGGGCTGTGCTTCTCCATTACCACTTCTGTACAGTATTGCAGAAACGAGTTGTTTTGCAGCCCTGTGCCTTGTTACAAACCACATTACCAATAGCCAGGTCTGCACACGCTGCTTGTACTCTCTACAGGGCCATGTTCTATGTACCATCGCATGTTCCAAACATGCAAACGGATGTTGGTTAAAAAAACAAACAAAGAAAAAACATGGGTAAATTAAGTGCAGGCAGGTAGATGCAAACAGCTGGTTTAAGAATATGAAAGACATGCAAAGTAAAATATGTGAACATATAAATAAATGTGTGTATAAAGGTATGACTGGCACAGATCTATAGGTAGAAACAAGTGCTACCAGGCGCAGGCATTGCTCAAGTGTGAGCAGCTATCTAAAAGAGACCTCTAATAAACACATTTTATGTCACTTCTCCCAACAAAAGTACATTTCGTCGGGCAGTCTGTACTTGTCACTCAAACCTTCATTCAACGGCCTCTTCTCCTATCTCCAGGGACAGCCCAGGTCACTTTGGTGAGAAGCCATGCAGCCTGCACTTAGGCACTTTGACAGAGGCGGTCTCTGATGACAGCTTGTTCCTGCAAGCTACTGCTGGACACAGTGAAGGTGACCCCTGCTGCCCCGGGGCTTGGCCTTTTGAACTGATGGGGCATCAATGTGGGTACAGTTCCACTTCTTCCATCTTGGAGTTCATTCGTGAAGCCCCAGTTTGGTCTGTTTACCTCTTATTTTAAAGTGTTGTATTGTGGGAAGGAAAGCTGTGTTTCTTTGCCGCAGTTTGTGATAGGTCGCGCAATGGCTGGTATAATCGGAGCAAGAAATGACCACACTTCCCATAGGCGCTAAATGGGACGGCTCATTTTTATTGTTAGTCCAAAACATATGGGCCTAACTCAAAAATAAATGAGAAAGTAAGCACTCTCAGTTTTATTACTCCCAAACAAGAAATGTACTCACTTTAAGAATTCAGAAAAGTTTTCCAGTTTACTCCCGGAAACTCGCAGCAGTTTCAGGTTTCCATGTGCACTCCTGAGAAACTTGCAAATTCAGTTTTCGCATGTACTAATATAAACGGGTATATTTTTGCAATAGAAAACCGGCAGCACAAATGCATAGGGATAATATGTTCCCTAGTTGGGAGAATATGTTTGTGCATGTTTAAACCTCTTCTTTAATACCCCCACCAATTGTGGTGTTCCCTTTTCATTCTAGAAGGAAGTTTAATTTTTACCCTCAAACAGAATATCCACAAACGGGTGTGCACCCCCTTCCAGAGCATTCGTGTCCTGGAATGCCCCCTTCCCTCGAACAATCACATGACAATCTTTGTGAGTAAATCTTTTTACTAGAACAACGGTTTCGGTGGCCCTCTAACACCAGTGATGAATGACATTATCCACAAATAATACTGCCAGTCGCCACTGGCTACCCCAGAATGCAGAGAGAAGGCCTCACAATCTGCACACACAAGTCATCTACCCGGTCCATCAGTGGGGGCTATTAGAGCCATCTGAGCAAACTTCTTACCTCCTAATCCCTGAAAACATCTGTCAAAAGGTGGAAGGTGATAATTTAACTTTTACAGAGCCAGGAGCCGCATTCCATTCAGTGTTCAAGACTTTAGGAATCTTTCATCGTTTGAGGGATAAAATATGTAAATTATGCAGCAGACGGTGGGTTCAGTAGCAAAAGCATGGGACCCATGACTATGAAAACAAGCATTGGCATAGCCAATAGGTCTCGCCTTTGGGACCTTATAACTGTTTAGTTATCCAGCACAATATCCTTGATGCAACAACATTAACTGTTACATAGCTAAACACTTATAAGGTCCCAAAGGCGAGACCTATTGGCTATGCCAATGCTTGTTAAAGTGTGCCAAAGACGGAAGTCTTCTGATGTCGGGTGGGAGAGAGTTCCAAACTACTGTTAACACATTATTAATATTCTTGTTTAGTAGTGTAATGAAGACTTCATGCATTGAATTGCAGAATCTAAAATGTGAACTTGACTTTCTAGCCTACTTGTTTTCACCCTTGTTGCTCGAATATGAATTTAACTTGAAAAAACAAAAGACAAGAGGCGTTTGGCAAAACAGGAACAGTTGGTGTAATTAAACACTTTGGCCTGGAGTACAGTTAATGAAGCGGGTCTGAGGACTGTCTCAAAATGCAATCAATCTGAGCAAGGTTTTATACATTTCTTTGGGTATCATAAAGGGTATCCGTCGATCCATTTTTGATAAAGAATGCAGGCCTTGTCTTTGGAGTCATAAATAAAGCCCCTGATAGCAAATGCAGGTGGGCCTCGACCTTGCATGAACATAATGGGGGCCAGTGGGTAAATTGTCCAGATGTCCAGCATAAGGGGCGTTTGATCACGGTGTGTACTGTGTGTGCTATATCCTGACTGGCTGTCCATTCCTAACTTTATGTGGCATCTGAATTGATGGTGTTTTAGGAATATGTGCATCCCTCTCGACATGTGTGCTTCATTGGGCCAATCTCTCACCATTGTGGTGTAACTGCATTTATCTGTGGAATTGACCTGAGTTTCCTGTTCGCGCATTTGTCTTCCAGCTACATGCCACCTCACCTGTGACCGGCCAATCAGTAACCCTAGGCCTAGGTCTCAGAGCCTGCCTGACCACGTATTTCTGAGTTGGGGTTGATGGAGAGTTCATGATGGATGAATTTGATAACAGAGATGCAATTTCATTCTCACATATGAATGTATCATTATGAACAATGGCAGCGATTTTTTCAATATTAACACCCTTAATGATTATCTTGCAGAAATATTTTTTTCTTCATTAACCACTTCACTTGCTATTTCTTGTGCTTCCAACCTCCTTCCAGTTAATGGTGGAAATGGGTATGAAGGCAATAATGGACCCCGGAAAGCTATACATTTCTGAAACGTAGATAAAATTCTAAATTCAGTAAGGGTTCATTTGTGTAGATCCTTCAAGGTTTTTTTATAGAAACTAACAGTTGAAAAAAAAACAATTGAAATTGAGTTGGAAAAAACAGCCATTTGTGCCAACGTTTTCACATGTAACTTCTTATAAGTAATGCAGATTTTTTAAAGCAATATACCGTTGAATCTGCTTGGCCCTTCTGATTGCGGGGCTATGTAAGACTTCTAGATTCACCAAGAACCCGAGGATCGCAGAGCCAATAACTGAGCTGCGTCTTGCAATGGTTTTTCATTGTGTACCAGGTATTTAACAATTCATTTGGTAAAATATAAAGAGTGAAAAAAAGGTACCAAGGAAATCTATATATTCCCGAAATAGGAACAAAATATAGAGTTTAGAAGCAGTGGTTATTTGCACATCTCCAAAATTGTGGGTAACCATAGAAGCATGTGAATTAGAGGTCATTTTTCAAAATTACTTCTTTTTTACAAATTGTCTTACATTTGGAAGGCAGAAATGCAAAAAAGTCAATTGGTAATAACACTTATTCTGTGTTTCCCTAAGCCTCCCGATAAAAATACTACCTCACTTGTGTGGGTACGCCTAGACAGTCCCGGCTCCTGGAGGGAGTTCCGACGGGCAGTGACGTGCGGCGGGGAGGGGCAGGGTGGGGGTAGTAAAACCGGAATCCGGCCGAATCCAGGTAAGTTAGCAAATAAATAAATAAAGCGAATTTCATAGCGCGCGCTGCATCGCCAAATGCGATGCAGCGCGCTACGAAATTCGTTTTATTTATTTGTTTGCTAACTTACCTGTGTTCGGCCGGATTCCGGTTACTACCCCCACCCTGCCCCTCCCCGCCGCACGTCACCGCCCGGTGAAACTCCCTCCAGGAGCCGCGACTGCGCCTAGAGTCTGCGACAGGAAACGGCCCAACACGCAGCAGGGACACATCACATTTTTCCAGTGAAAACTGACCCTTTTTTTGCAATGTGCCTAGCTGTGGGTTTTGGACGCTAGCTCAGCCGGCACCTAGGGAAACCTAGCAAACCTATACATTTTTAAAACCTAGACACCCAGAGGTAAAGGGATGGGGTGACTTGTGTGGCTCTCATAAAGCTCTGTTACCCAGAATACTTTGCAAACATCAAACTTTGTCAGAAAAGCTACATTTTCCTCACATTTCTGTGATGGAATGTTCTGGAATCTGCAAGGAGGCACACACTTCCATCCACCCAGCATTCACCAAAGTCTCCCAATAACAATGGTACCTCACTTGTGTGGGTAGGCCTAGTATCCGTGACAGGAAGCGGCCTAAAATGCAACGTGGACACATCATATTTTTTTCAGTGAAAAAGCACCCTTTTTTCGCAATGTGCCTAGCTGTGGATGTTGGACCCTAGCTCTGCCGGCCCCTAAGGAAACCTAGCAAACCTATACAATTTTTGAAAACTAGACATCCAGGGGAATCCAGCTTCTGTTACCCAGAATCCCTTGCAAACCTCAAACTTTGTATAAAAAAACGCATTTTCCTCACATTTCAGTGATGGAAAGTTCTGGAATCTGCATGTATTCACAGACTTCCACTCACCCAGCATTCCCAAAGTCTCCCAATAAAAATGGTACCTCACTTGTGTGGGTAGGCCTAGTGCCTGTGACAGGAAAATTCCAAAAACGCAACGTGGACACATTACATTTTTCCAGTGAAAACTGACCCTTTATTCGCAATGTGCCTAGCTGTGGATTTTGGACCCTAGCTCTTCCGGCACATAAGGAAGCCCAGCAAACCTATACATTTTTGAAAACTAGACATCCAGGGGAAACCAGGTTCTGTTACCTAGAATCCCTTGCAAACCTCAAACTTTGTAAAACAAAAATACATATACCCCATCTTTCTGTGATGGAAAGTTCTGGAGCCTGTGTGGATCCACAAACTTCCACCCACCCAACATTCCCCAAAGTCTCCCGATAAAAATGGTACCTCACTTGTGTGGGTAGGCCTAGTTCCCGTGACAGGGAATGGCCCAAAATGCACTTTTTGATTCAGGGCTCGGTGGCCATCTAGGGAAACCTACCAATCCCAGACATTTCCAAAAAAATAGACACGCGGAGGAGTCCAGGGAGGTGTGACTTGCGTGGATCCCCAATGTTTTCCTACCCAAAATCCTCTGCAAACCTCACATTTCTGTGTGGGAATATTATAGGATCACCTGTCAGACACAAATTCCTACCACCCAGCGTTCCCCCAGGCCCCCCTAGACTCTCCCGAGTGTCTAGTTTCAGAAATGTGTGGGTTTGGTAAGTTTCCCTAGATGGCTGCCATGTTCGGGACTGTTGGACTTGGCCCTTTTTGCAGGGTCATCCCAGAACATTTTGCCTTCCTCCTGTATTTTTTCTCACCTGTTGTTGGTGGTTTTATGACTCTGGGCACTTTATCACTGCTGATCAGTGCTAAAGTGCATGTGCTCTCTATTGTAAACTTGGTAAGATTGGTCTACACCTGTTTGGCATATTTAACTTACCTGTCAGTCCCTTGTACAGTAGTATCCCATATACCCAGGGCGAGTAAATTAAATGCTACTGGTGGGCTTGCAGCGCTGCTTGCGCCACTCACCTAAACAGCCTTTCAAACCTGTCTCAGGCCTCTTCCACTGCAGGGCCTGCACGCGCAGTTTACTGCCGCCGTGACGTGGCATATAAAGTGGTTGCCACCTCTGCAGCTCCCCTTTTACGACATATCAGTCACCCCAAAGGTAGGCCCTAGCTAGCCCTAAGGGCAGGGTGCGATGTAGGTAAAAGGTAGGACATGTGCCTTAACTGTGCGGCATGCCCTGGTAGTGAGAAACAGCCTATTTGGTTTCTTACTGCTGTGAGGCTGCTCTCTCATTGGGATGCATTGGGGATTCCCTGAAATGTGCTTCAGTGATAATTCCTGACATGAGAGGGGTAGCGCGACCATGTTTGGTATGTTTGGAATAGTAGTGATAAATCCTGCTTATTGGTGAAAGCGGATTTATTATTACTATTTTAGAAATGCCACTTTTTGAAGTGGACATTTCTGTGTGCTATGTGTCTTTGTGCCTGCCTGGATGAGTATTGACCGTCTGGTTCTGACTGACAGGGTGAGAGGGGATGTGCATTCACTCCAGCCAGTCCCTGGGGGGGTTGAGTTGTGTCCTGCCCTGCCTGGGTGACTAGGCGCTAGGCTGAATAGACATTGGCTGAATTTAGAGTAGCGGGAGGAGTTTTCCCTTGCACCTGAATAGGCCTGGTCTGCAGTTGGAGTGGTGGGAGTAGCACCTGCACCTGCATAGGGCTGCGCTTGCCTTCCACAATGCTGGCTCCGGCCGCCTGTGGTGTGTCTGGGGCCAAGGCTTACAATGTGAATGGAGGGTGTTTTGCACTTGTGAATATATTTTTAAGTGCCCTAGAACAAGGACATTGGGACTATAAGTAATGGGGCTTTGACCCCAATTTGAAGACAAGACACTGCCTGGGACCAAAGGACTGCTGTGGGCCAGAAGGAACCGCCATCTGGAACTACCTATTTGTGGGACTGAACCTGCCGGGCAGCTGAAGGGACCCTGTGTGCTGGCCTGCCTGTGCCCTGTTCTCAGGCCCAGGGATATACCAGGGCTGTGTAACTGGCCCTGGGTATTTGGAAAAATATAGCGTGTAGTGAGCACTTTTACTGTTGGGCACTAGCGTGTGCTCTAAGCAAGTATGTGGGGAGCGCTGTGTGTGGCCTGGAGGGTGCTCCCCCCTTTCTTGATGCTGGCCACAAACAAAGAAGGTAAAAGCCAGTGAGGAGCGCTTTGTATTATTTGATGTGCCCGGAGCAGCGTGTGGCCGTGCTGCATGTGTTGGGCTGCATTTCCCCAATAGTGGAGGAGGAGAGGGAGGGGAGAGCAACCCCAGAAGAAGCGCTTTCCCTCCTGCGTCGTGTTGCCTGCATCTGGTCAGGGGTGCAGAGTCCGAGGCTGGAAAGAACAGCCCGTCCTAGCACAGCCGCTTGTCATCGAGGCGTTGCCCAGGAACCAGTCCCCGAGGTAGAGGAGCCGGTAACCAGGCAGGAGTGACGGACCTCATGGCCGAGCCTGGATGTAGGTGGGGCCAAGTGGCAACACATTCTCAAAAGAAGCTGAGGACAACGGAGCCGACGGAGATTTCACTCCATGTCCAACCCCTTTCGTCTCCACAGCGGAGCGGCTGCACCATGTGGTTGCGGGCCAAGTGGGACTGCACACCAGGAAAAGGAAGCGGAGCCTCACGGGCTCCTATCAGCAGGTGGGCCGCCGGGAGAGGCAGGCCACTGTTGGCATTGGGTCTCGACAGAGACCGAGGCGCCCAGAAGCGGTCTCAGAGAGATCGCAGCCTAGAGATCCCAGACGCATCTCAGGCATTATCGCAGCTGCACCGCATGGTCGCGGGCAGCTGCACCCATTCCTGCTGTTGGGGGACATTGTCTTGAGCGTTAGGACGGGGCAAGACCTTGCCGGAGGCCCCCAAAGTCCGAAACGAGGAAGGTACCTCCACGACCTTACCGCCTTTCCCCTAAGGGAGGCCTGGTGGCTTCTTTGCTCCACTGCATAACGGGTAATGTGGATGTATTGGGCCCTGATATGGCATATGTGGTTGGTTTGTGAAATTACAATATCAGGCTATGCCCTGATGTGATGTTGTGACTCGTCACCTGCAATTGGCAGGAAAGGCACCCATATGTTCTGTAATGGTGGTATGCATATTTGATGGCAGGATATTCCCCTAATATGTGCACGCTTACAAGGATGTACTCTAGTACCCTGTTGATGTGGTTTATGCATAATGTGCTGTGCTAAGTACAGTTCCTACCAATAGCTACTGGGTTGTGCTAACTGATGTTTATGACAGTGGCCGGATTGGCCAATTGATTTATGTAATCCATGTGAAGTCATGACAAGTGCCTGGTGGCACAGTGTAATATATGTGATTGTGTTCTAATGTGTTTTTATGGATAATACAAAGGATATTTTATATAACCTTGTGTGGAGTTTCTTTGGTGGTGTGCCTAGTGTGTCGCTGCTGGGTGAGTGTGTTGCGCATACGCTTTACACATTGCCTCTGAGATAAGCCTGACTGCTCTGCCAAGCTACAAAGGCGGTGAGCAGGGGTTATCTTCAGCATGTTACTCCCTTGCACTGACTAGAGTGGTGGGTTCTGCCTGGCTTAGGTGCATACCCAAGCCAACCAGAAACCACATTTCTAACAGGGACCAAATAAACAGATGCCCCCTATCTATCACAAAACGACCTGGCTGTGCAAGGGGGCACCTGCGTTTTAGGTACTGGGTTCGGCAGCCATTTTAGGAAACCTACCAATCCCAGACATTTCCGAAAACTAGACACCCAGCGGAATCCAAGGAGGTGCGGCTAGCGTGGATCCCCCAATGTTTTCCTACCCAGAATCCCCTGCAAACCTCAAATTTAGCTTAAAGAAAATCACATTTTCCTCACATTTCTGCATGGTAAAGTTGTAGGATCACCGGTCTGACGCAAATTTCCTACCACCCAGTGTACTCCCCCAGGTCTCCCGATAAAAATGGTACCTCACTTGTGTGGGTGGGCCAAGTACCTGTGGCAGGGAAGGGCCCAAAACGTATACTGGGGAGACTTCAAAATTATCTATCACAAAATGAGCTGGTTTTGCAAGGGGGCACCTGCGTTTTTGGTCCCGGGCTCGGCAGCCATCTGGAGAAACCTACCAAACCCACACATTTCTGACAACTAGACACCCAGGAGCGTCCAGGGAGGTGAGGCTAGCTTGGATCCCCAAATGTTTCACTACCAAAAATCCCCTGCAAACCTCAAATTTAGCTGAAAAAAATCAAATTTCCTCACAGTTCTTTGTGGGAAAGTTGTGGGATCACCAAGCTCACACAAATTTCCTACCACCCAATGTTCCCCACGGTCTCCCAATAAAAATGGTACCTCACTTGTGTGGGTGGGACAAGTACCCATGGCAGGGAAGGGCCCAAAACTTATTGTGGAGACATCAAAATGATCAATCACAAAACTATTGACCAAGTGGGGGTATTAATTACCATAGGATATTACAGTGGCGCTTGCCAAATTCACGACATAGAGAAGATTACAATTACCTTCTAAATAATGTGCTTGGGAGTACGTGTGACCCGCCGGGTCGGAATTATCACCGGTATTGAGGTCTAAGCTCGCAATTATTTCGTTACAGCCCTGAAGAAGTCAAGGGTTAACTCCCTATTGATGAAACACGTGTTGGCCGGTGTTTTGTGCAATATCAAATTAAAACAAGATGAAATTATTCTTAAAGGACACCATTTTTTTTCATCCTTACCGACAGAAATGTGTTAACTGTATTTTATTTACATGCATGTGCATAGGAACTGTTGCAATCACAAAACTACCTCGTTTTGCAAGGGGACCACCTGCGTTTTTGGTCCCGGATTCGACGGCCATCTGGGAAAACCTACCAAACCCAGACACACCCGGGGGAGTTCAAGGAGGTATGGATTGCATGGATCCCCCAATGTTTTCCTACCCAGAATCCCATGGAAACCTCAAATTCAGCAAAACAAATGAAATTTTCCTCATATTTCTGGCTGGAATCACCGCACAGGCACAAATGTCCTACCACTCAGCGTTCCCCTCATTGTCCTGAGTAAAATGATACCTCCCGGGGGGCAGAAAGACTGTGGCAATTTTTTGGGGGAGTGGGGCATTTGCAGGTCCATTCTGGGCAGCCCCGACCCCTAGGAATACGTTTAAAAAAACGAATCCCTGGTGCCTAGTGGGCTACTACCCCCATCTGTCCCCCAGGAGGAGCAGAAAGAATGAATATGCCACTTTTTTATGGGGGGAGCAAAGGCCCTTGACCAAGGGGCCACTCCTCCCTCCCTGGTGCCTTGTTGGTGGATCCCTGCTTGGGGATCGCCCTCCAACGATACCTCTCCCACGTAATTCGGTGCTCGGGGGGCTGAGATAGCACCACGAGCACCGAAACAATGAAACCAAAACTAAGTTTCAGTTTAAAGCCTCGGGAGGTTGGATAAGCTATTCTCCACCTCGCGTGGCAAAAATAAAGGAAATCCCTCTGCTGTCTGCACCAGAGGGATTTTGTGCTGCATGTGCAGATGATGAAATGGTTCCGTCATGAGCACCGAAGGGATTAACACAGAAGTTTCGAATTTACATCGTTTTTGGTTAGAAACTGATATTAGAAAGGAAAATAATCACATACATATATATATATATATATATATATATATATATATATATATATATATATATATACATATATATATATATGTGGGAAAGCAAGCCTGAAGGAAGTGGACTCCGCCTGAAAGCATAGTTGATATTATTTAGTAGAACATGTAACATTGCAGTCCATGGACTATTGTATTCATGTGAGAAGATGAGGAGTGATCCTGTTCCCAGGAGAATATTGGACACTAATGGCTGACAGGAGACTAGAAGAGTAACATGTTACAAAGTCATGAAATGTGAAGTCTATAATAGTGTGTGTCCTAGAGTAGGTTAACACTCTTTCCCATTCTTTTTCCAGACATTTTCCAGACCCAGGCTTTATGTCACATTGCTTTGAGACTCTACTGAGTTTATCAAACTACTCTTTATGGGAAGTTCTGCTTTGATATTTTCGTTCCTTTTGAGCTGATTTACATGCTGATGTTTCATGCTTTTCTCTCACTTTCTCTTTATGGATTCGGACTAACTCAATTTTTTAACTTATTCTTAGAATAGGGATGTATTCCTTTATGGAACGTGCTTGATGCACTTAATTATATGATTGATTAACCAATATTGATTTTATATTTCTGTAATTTATTGAATATTGATTAATCTACATTTAACTTGTGATTTGCAATACACCAGTTTGATAACTAAAGGCATGTGGTACACACACATATACAATTACAAACTCATAGCACATTTAAAATAGTTTAAATGGTTGCCGGTATAAGCCATCAGAATTGATGTAACATTGCTTCTGTTATCATTGTTGAATGCGTCATACCATTATCAGCCCACTGATCAGTCACACACTCTACCAGTTAGTTGTGAGTAATTAGACTAGACAGTGGAAAATGATTGCTTATGAAAGGAACCTTTAACCCTTTCAATGCTCATGACGGAGCAGTTCCATCATGAGCCACGGTGGGCGTATGCTCATGACGGAACTGCTCCGTCATGGCACCCACCCATGGGGGAAGCGCTGGCGCTCCCCCCATGGGCAGCCCATCAACTCCCCACAAACAGGGATGGCAACAGAAGCGTTTCCGCTGCCACCCCCGATCCCCCCGTGGCAAACCCATGATGTCAGCACGCACAGCGCACACTGACGTCATCAGGAAGCCCCCGGTGCTGGAAGCCTTTTGCTTACAGGCGGCCGAGAAAGTAGGTAGGTGTTTCCTGCTCCGGGGGGGGGGGGGTTCTTTGTGCATCGAGGCATTGGGGGAGAGGAAAGTGTTTTTTCTCTCCCCTGATGTCTCTTTGCAGGGCATTTCTGCTTCACGATCACGCACAGCACAACAATCGTGCAGCAGAAATGCCCCCACTAAGCACTAGGGATTTATTTTATTGTAATGGAAGCAACCCTTGGGCAAGGGTCACTTCCAAAGGGGGTGAATTTCCTGCATGTTTTTTCTGCCCCCACCCCGGGGGCAGATCGGGCCGTTTTTTTGGCCTTTCTGCCCCCAGGGGGTGCAGAAAACCCCACTAGGCACCAGGGATTTTTTTTAAATTGTAGATGGAAGCGACCCCTTGGGCAAGCTTCGCTTCCAAGGGATTCAAATTAAGGATATGTTTATTCTGCCCCCCCCTGGGGGCAGATCGACTTGTTTTTGGCCTTTCTGCCCCCAGGTAGGGGGGCAAGAAAATCCTACAAGGCACCAGGAATCTATTTCTTTTGCAAGGCGGCAAATTTCTGTCTGCTGTTTTGTGCCCCACCTGAGGGACAGATCAGCCTGGCTGAAAACCCTACCAGACCTCTTGGGCAAGATCACCCCCCATTTTTCTCGGCCCTATTTGAAAGCCCATCTGGCAGATTGACCATTTGGGTAGTGACATAGCGTGTTATAATGTTAATTGATTAATTTCTTGTGAATTGCAATTGTAATGTTTTATTTCTCCTTTTTATTCTAGTTCAAGGCTTTTGCTCTTTAGACTGTTCCAGTTTGCGGTTTCGTTACTGGTGGTTCTGCAGTTTGTGTAGTTGCATGTGTTTGGTAAGAGCATTTTTTTGTACTATTTACTCTAAATGAATTTCATTTTCCTGCATGAATGTGTTTTTTGCAAATGGTGTAATAATAGCAGTATGTTTGGCTTCTGTTTTTTGAGTGTCAAAATCTTTTTGCATTTGTGCTCGATGTGTATTTTGTTGTCTTGTGAGTAATTGGTCTTGTTTTTTCTTTCTAGTGGGATATCGTTGCTTTTTGCTGTGTCTCTGCAGAGTAGGTGCTGGTGAGTGTAGCTATCTTTGGCAAGTTAGTCATATTGTTTTTGAGTATATAGATCTTTATGATAAAGCCACACTTTGTTTATTACTTATTTTGCACAGTGTTAGTTGTTGTTGACTTGTTTGTGAAGTCTCCTTTCTTTGTAAGTATTATGGCTAGCCTCAGGATTACTGCTCAGCAGGTTGTTGGTATGCTTTTTGAGTCTTCCTCTGACCATGGTTCAGAGACTGGCTCTGCATCTGAGGCAGAAGAGGCAGTAGAAGATTCTGGCAGTGACTTTTCTGTCCATGAGGAATCATCGGATGATGAAGCCACTCTTAGTGCAGATGAAGTGCCTGACTTTGAGGAGGACATTGATGTGCCGATAGTGCAGCGAGAGGCAACTGGGTTGCAGCCTGGGGCTGCAAGGCTTCCCATTGGAAGTGCTGACCTCTGGGTTGCCCCAGGCATGGTGCAGCCGACATTGCCAGACTTTACTGGTGTTCCAGGGTGTAGAGTGGATACTGAAATCCTTTTGCCTATACTTTTTCAGTTGTTTATGGACGATGTATTTTGGCAAAGATTGTTGAGCAGACTAATTTGTATGCTGAACAGTATTTGAGGGACAACAGTGCCAGCCTTAGGCCCCACTCTAGAGCTACCCGGTGGACTCCCACAAATCTGGAAGAGATGAAGAAGTTCTTTGGTTTAACTTTTTTGATGGGCTTGCTAAAGAAGCCATTGATGTCTTCATATTGGTCTACTAGTCCCTTGATGGCAACGGCTATATTTCCGGCAATCATGAGTTGTGATCAGTATTTGCTTCTGCTTCGGATGCTGCATTTTGTCGATAATGGTTTAGAGTTGCCACGAGATCACCCTGATTGTGACCATCTTTTTAAGATTTGGCCTGTCATTGATCACTTTGTAAATCGATTTTCTGAGATCTATGCTCCAGGGAAAGAAATAGCCGTGGATCAGTCTTTGGTCTTGTTCAAGGGCCGCTTGGTTTTTAGGCAATACATTACTAGGAAGAGGGCACGCTATGGAATTAAGATGTATATGCTGTGTGACATTAGGACTGGATATGTCTCTAATTTCAGGGTGTACACCGGTAGGGATTCCACGATTGACCCCCCTGGTTGTCCGTCCACTTTTGAAGTGAGTGAGAAAATTGTGTGGGAACTTGGTAGAGGACTTTTTAACAAAGGTCAACATTTATATGTAGATAACTTCTACAGTGGTATGCAGGTGTTCAGGGAATTGGCCAAAGTGGACACTGTTGGTTGTGGCACAATCCGCTCTAACTGTAAAGGTTTCCCAAAAGAACTTGTATGCCAAAAGCTTGTGCGGGGACAGTGCAGTGCGTTGCATAGTGAGGAACTTCTAACTGTGAAGTTTGCAGACAGGAGAGATGTCTACATGCTGACTATCATCCATGATGAAATCACTTCACCTGTGACAGTTTGGGGTCAGGTTGCTGAAGTGCGCATACCTGTATGCATTTTAGACTATAATAGGCACGTGAGTGGTGTTGATAGAGTAGATCAGAGGTTGGAACCTTACACTGCTCTTCGTAAGGCTTACATTTGGTATAAGAATTTGGCTATCCATCTTTTCCACTCGGCAACCTTTAATGCTTTTGTTGTATTTATGGATTGTTGTCCTGAGTGAACAATGACTTTTGTTAAGTTTCAGGAGTCTGTGATAGGCAGCCTTGTTGTAGTGGGCTAGTGTTCCTTGAGTTGGAGTGGTGGAGGATGTGGCTAGACTGAAAGATCGCCACTTTCCTCATCACATTGCTCCCACACCCTCCAAAGACTTTCCCAGTAGGAGAAGCAGAGTCTGTTGGTGAAGAGGTACGCGGAAGGAGACTCATATGTACTGCCCGAGTGTCCTTCTAACCCTGCACTGTGTGTACCTGCTTCTTTTAGATAGTATCACACGCAAAATAATTTTTGGGAGCATCCATGAACTGTCTGGTCTGTATTGTTTTATATTTTTTTGTTCAGTTTCAAGGTTGGATTTAGTGCAATGTATTTAGTTTCAGATTTTGTGTTAGTAGATTTGTATCTACTTACAATTTGTTTGTGTTTTCTTTTTTGTATAAAAAAACCCCTAAATGTGATGGCGGTGTGTTTAGGCTGGCGCTTGGCTGGCGGTGTGCGTGGACTGGCACTTGGCTGGTGGTGTTTGTGGACTGGTGCTTGGGTGGCGGTGTGAATGGACTGGCGCTTGGCTGGCAGTGAGCGTGAACTGGCGCTTGGCTGGTGGTGTGCATGGACTGGCGCTTGGCTGTCAGTGTGAATGGGCTGGGGCTTCGCTGGTGGTGTGCGTGAACTGGCGCTTGGCTGGCGGTGTGCGTGAACTGGCGCTGGGCTGGTGGTGTGCGTGGACTGGCACTTTGCTGGCGATGTGCGTGGACTGGCGCTTGGCTGGCGGTGTGAATGGACTGGCGCTTGGCTGGCGGTGTGGGTGAACTGGCACTTGGCTGATGGGGTGCGTGGACTGGTGCTTGGCTGGCGGTGTGTGAGTAGTGACTTGCTGCTGGTCACTACACACACTGGTAGCCAAACGCCAGTCCACACAATCTGTCAACCGGTGTGGTTGCTGTGTCAGGCATGTGGGCGTGTGAAAGTGATGGGCCCTTGAATAGCGCTGTCTGCTGATCTGAGTGTTGTAATGTGATGGGCCCGCGGCTGGCAGTGCGAATGGTTTTGTATGTGTCACATGTATGAAAGGTGTATGAATGGCCTGTAAAGGGGTTGGTGCCTTGTCGTGACTTTACAGCTCACGAGCTGTGAGTCAATGGTTCAGTTTCTTGTCCTTTCAATTATTAACAGTGCATTTCATTTTTTTGAAATCTCTTGTTAATAAAATTGTATATACTGAACCATCACTCACCCTTGTGCCAAATCCAACCAGTATGTACGTGTGCTTGAGGAATAGATGGTTGTGCAGTAATATTTGTCTTTTCTGTCTTTCTCAAGCAGGGTGTACCTTATCCCTTTTTGTGAATGTTGTAATGTGTTGTTTCATGCCTGGTGGTGTGAATGGTCTTGTGTGTATCACGTACAAAAGGTGTGTGAATGGCCTGTAAAGCGGCTGGGGCCTTGACGCGGCTTTACAACTCACAAGCTGTGAGTCACTGGTTCAGTTTTTTGTCCTTTCATTTATTGACAGTGCATTTCATTTCTGTGAAATCTCTTGTTAATAAAATTTTATATACTGAACCATCACTCACCCCGTGCCAAATCCAACCAGTATGTGTGTGTGCTTGAGGAATTGATGGTTGTGCAGTAATATTAGTCTTTTCTGTCTTTCTTTGCCAAGGTGTACATTCCATCTACGAAAAACCTACCAACTCTAGATATTCTCATAAACTAAACACCCAGGGGAGTACATGGTGATGTCTCTCTTATGGATCCCAACAACTTATCTTACCCAAAATGTGCTGCAAACCTCAAAATGTGACAGTCACATTTTCCTTGCATTACTGTGCCACAATTTTCACGCTTCAGAAAGAAGCAACAAATTTCCTAACACCCAGCATTTCCACAAGTCTCCCTATAAAAATGGTACCTCAATTGTGTGGGTGGGCCAAGTACCTGCAACAGGGAAGGGCCCAACACGTATTGTGGAGACATCAAAACTTCCTATTTAAAAATTACCTGGTTTTGCTAGGGGGGTCACCAGAGTTTTTGGCCTCGGGCTCGGCAGCGATCTTGGGAAACCTACCAAACTCACACATTTCCAAAAACTAGACACCCGGGGCAGACCAGGGAGGTATGCCTTGTGTGGATCCCCCAATGCATTCCTACCCAGAATCCCCTGCAAACCTCAAATTTAGCTGCAAAAAATCAAATCTTTCTCCCATTTCTGTGTGGTAAAGTTGTGGGATCACCGGGCCAACACAAATTTCCCACCACCCAGCATCCCCCAGGTCTCCCGATAAAAATGGTGTCTCACTTGTGTGGGTGGGCCAAGTACCCGCAACAGGCAAGGGCCCAAAACTTATTGTGGAGACATCAAAATGATCTATCAGAAAACGACCGGTTTTTGCAAGGGGGGGCACCTGGGTTTTTGGCCCCGAGCTCGGCGGCCATCTAGGTAAACCTACCAAATCCAGACATTTCTGAAAACTAGACACCCGGGGAAGTCCAGGAAGATGTGGCTTGCATGGATCTCATAGCATTTTCCTACCCAGAATCCCCTGCAAACCTTTAATTTAGCTAAAAAAAAGTTACATTTTCCTCACTTTTCTGTGTGGGAAAGGTGTGTGTTCACCGGGATGACACAAATTTCCCGCCACCCAGTGTTCCCCCAGGTCTCCTGATAATGGTACCTCACTTGTGTGGGTGGGCCAAGTACCCGCGACAGGCAAGGGCCCAAAACGTATTGTGGAGACATCAAAATTACCTATCACAAAACGACCTGGTTTTCCAAAGGGGCTCACCTGGGTTTTTGTCCCTGCGCTCGGCGGCCATCTAGGGAACCCGACTAAACTCAGACAGCTTTTAAAACTAGACACCCGGGGGAGTTCAGGGAGGTTTGGCTTGTATGGACCCCCCAATGTTTTCCCCAGGTCTCCCGATAAAAATGGTACCTCACTCGTGTGGGTGGGTCAAGTACCCGTGAAAAGCAAGGGTCCAAAACGTATTGTGGAGACATCAAAATTACCTATCACAAAACGACCTGGTTTTGCAAAGGGGGGCAACTCAGTCTTTGGCCCCGGGCTCGGCGGCCATCTAGGGAAACCTACCAAACCCACACAATTCTGAAAACTAGACACCCTGGACCCCGCCTGGTCTCTAGTTTTCAGAAATGTGTGGGTTTGGTAGGTTTCCCTTGATGGCCACCGAGCGTGGGGCCAAAAACGCAGGAGACCCCCTTGAAAAACCAGGTTGTTTTGTGATAGATAGGTGAGCACCTGTATTTTTAGTCCCGGGTTTGCAGACATCTAGGGGAACCTAAAAAACCCAAACATTTCTGAAAACTAGACACCCTTGGGAGTCCAGGGAGGTGTGGCTTGCGTTGATCCCCCAACATTTTCCTACCCAGAATCCCCTGCAAACCACAAATGTGGGAAAGTTGTGGGATCACTGTCCAGACAAAAATTTCCTACCACCCAGCATCCCCCCAGGTGCCCCGATAAGTGAGGTATCATTTTACTCGGGAGAACAAGGGGAATGCTGGGTGATAGGATATTTTTTGCCGGCACGGTGATCCCACACAAAAATGTGTGGAAAAAGTGATTTTTTCAGCTAAATATGAGGTTTGCAGGGGATTCTGGGGAGGGAAACGTTGGGGGATCCACGCAAGTCATACTTCCATGGACTCCCCAGGGTGTCTAGTTTTCAGAAATGTGTGGGTTTGGTAGGTTTCCCTAGATGGCCGCGGGCACGGGGCCAAAATCCCAGGTGCCACCCCCTGCAAAACCAGGTCGTTTTATGATAGGTAGTTTTCAAATCCACAGTACGATTTGGGCCATTTCCTGTTGCGGCCACTATGCCTACCCACACAAGTGAGGTGCCATTTTTATCAGGAGACCTGTGGGAACGCTGGGTGGTAGGAAATTTGTGTCAGCCCAGTGATCCCACAACTTTTTCACACAGATATTTGAGAAAAATGTGATTTTTTTAGCTAAATTTGAGCTTTGCAGGGGATTCTGGGTAGGAAAACTAGACACCCTGGGGAGTCCAGGGAGGTATGGCTTGCGTATATCCCAGAATCCCCTACAAACCCAAATTTAGCTAAAATAAAACACTTTTTCCACACATTTTTGTGTGGGATCACCGTGCCGGCACAAGTGTCCTACCACCTAGCATTCCCCTTGGTCTCCTGAGTAAAATGATACCTCACTTGTGTGGCTGTCCAATGCAGAATCGGCTAAAAACGTATTTTTAAAACAAATGTAGCGCTTAAAATTCGCTGTGCTATACCCTAAATCCCTATGTTTTTGGCCCTTCCCAGTCACAGGACCTTGGCCCACCCACACAAGTGAGGTATCATTTTACTCAGGAGAACAAGGGGAATGCTGGGTGGTAGGACATTTGTGCAAGCACGGTGATCCCACTTAAAAATGTGTGGAAAAAGTGATTTTTTCAGCTAAATTTGAAGTTTGCAGGGGATCCTGGGTAGGGAAACGAAGGGGGATCCATGCAAGCCATAACTCCCTGGACTCCCCAGGGTGTTTAGTTTTCAGAAATGTGAGGGTTTGGTAGGTTTCCCTAGATGGCCGCGAGCCCGGGGCCCAAAACCCAGGTGCCCCCCCCAGCAAAACAAGGTTGTTTTATGATAGGTAATTTTGAAGTCTCCACAATAAGTTTTGGGCCCTTGTCTGTCGCGGGTACTTGACCCACCCAAATGAGTGAGGTACCATTTTTATTGGGAGCCCTGGGGGAACGCTGGGTGGTAGGAAATTTGTGTCAGCCCGGTGATCCTACAACTTTGCCACACAGAAATTTGAGAATTTTTCTTTTTTTTCAGCTAAATTTGAGGTTTGCAGTGGATTCTGGGTAGGAAAACGTGGGGGCTCCACACAAGCCATACCTCCCTGAACTCCCCTGGGTGTCTAGTTTTCAGTGATGTCTGGGTATGGTAGGTTTCCCTAGATGGCCGCCGAGCATGGGGCCAAAAACCCAGGTGAGCCTTTTTGCAAAACCAGGTAGTTTTGTGATAGGTAATTTTGATGTCTCCACAATACGTTTTGGGCCCTTCCCTGCGGCGGGCACTTGGCCCACCCACACAAGTGAGGTACTATTTTTATCGTGATACCTGGGGGAACAGTGGGTGGTAGGAAATTTGTGTCAGCCCAGTGATCCCACAACTTTCCCACACAGAAATGTGAGAAACATTTGATTTTTTCAGCTAAATTTGAAGTTTGCAGGGGATTCTGTGTAGGCAAATTTCGGGGGTACACACAAGCCATACCTCCCTGAACTCCCACGGGTGTCAAGTTTTCAAAGATGTCTGGGTGTGGTGGGTTTCCCTAGGTGGCCGCCGAGCGCGGGGCCAAAAACCAAGGTGAGCCCCTTTGCAAAACCAGGCTGTGATAGGTAATTTTGATGTCTCCACAATACGTTCTGGTCCCTTCCCTGCCGCAGGCACTTGACTCACCCAAAAATGTGAGGTACCATTTTTATCAGGAGACTTTGGAAAATGCGGGGTGGGTGGAAGTTTGTGGACCCATGCAGATTCCAGAACTTTCCATCACAGAAATAAGGGGAAAATGTGTTTTATTTTTTACAAAGTTTGAGGTTTGCAAGGGATTCTGCGTAACTGAACCTAGTGTGAGCCACTCAAGTCACCCCCTCCTGGATTCTCCTGGGTATCTAGTTTTCAAAAATGTATAGGTTTGCTAGGTTTCCCTAGGTGCCAGCAGAGTTAGGGTTCAAAATCCACAGCTAGGCACTTTAAAAAAATAGGGTCAGTTTTCACTGTAAAAAGGTGGTGTGTCCATGTTGCGTTTTGGCCTGTTTCCTGTCGCGGGAACTAGGTCTACCCACACAAGTGAGGTACCATTTCTATCGGAAGACTTTGGGGAATGCGGGTGGGTGGAATTTTGTGGATCCACGCAGATTCCAGAACTTTCCATCACAGAATTGTGAGCAAAATTAGTTTTTTTGACAAAGTTCGAGGTTTGCAAGGGATTCTGGGTAACAGAACCTGGTGCGAGCCACACAAGTCACCCCATCCTGGATTCCTCTAGGTGTCTAGTTTAAAAAAATATATAGGTTTGCTAAGTTTCCCTAGGTGCCGGCTGAGCTAGGATCTATGCATTTCTGCCTTCCAATTGTAAGACAATGTGTAAAAAGAAGTCATTTTGAAAAATGTCCTA
This sequence comes from Calotriton arnoldi, assembly GCA_963921515.1. Taxonomy (NCBI): domain Eukaryota; kingdom Metazoa; phylum Chordata; class Amphibia; order Caudata; family Salamandridae; genus Calotriton; species Calotriton arnoldi. The sequence goes on from CAWUFW010004423.1 coordinate 925,792, forward strand.
TAATTCACATGCTAGTATGGGTACCCACAATTTCGGAGATATGCAAACAGCTTCTACTTCTAAACTCTATATTTTGTTCCCATTTTGGAAATACATAGGTGTCCTTGATACCTATTTTTCACTCTATATTTTACCAAATGAATTGCTAGATACCCGTTACACAATGAAAAACCATTGCAAGACGCAGCTCAGTTATTGGCTATGGGTTCTTGGTGAACCTACAAGTCCTATATATCCTCAGAACCAGATGGGTCCAGCAGATGTAATGGTATATTGCTTTAAAAAATCTATCATACTTAGAATCAGTTACAGGTGAAAACGTTGACACAAATGGCTGTTTTTTCAACTCATTTTCAATTTTTCTTATTTTCAACTGTTAGTTTCTATAAAAAAAACTTTAAAGGATCTACACAAATGACCCATTGCTGAATTCAGACTTTTGTCTACTTTTCTGAAATGTATAGCTTTCCAGGATCCATTATTGCTTTTATACCCATTTCAACCACTAACTGGAAGGAGGTTGAAAGCATGAAAAAATAGCAAAAATAGGCTATGTCCCAGTAAAATGCCAAAACTGTGTAAGAAATTTTGGTTTTCTGACAACAGTCTGTCTGTCCCTGAAAGCTGGAAAGATGGTGAGTTCAGCACCACAAACCCTTTGTTGATACCATTTGCAGGGAAAAAAACAGACGCTTTCTTCTGCAGCACTATTTCCCATTTAAAAAAAAAAAAAAAAACATATGTAGCTGTATTTTGGCTAGTTTCTGGGTCCCCTCCAGGGGAATCAATAAACCCTGGGTACCTTTAAATTTGGTGTGGATACCTTATGTGGACAAAAAGTTCAAGGGGCCTAAGCGCGAACTACTCCAAATAACAAAAAAAAGGCTTAGCATACGGGGTGAAAGGCATAGCAGCGGAGGGGTTAAGGCATGTATTGCTTTTGGCTGGAAATGCATTAGCACTTGTTGTTGTATCTAAACAAAACAACTGAACATTGTGCAATAATACACATAAAGCAATGTGACAACACAATTACAACATAGCAGCACAGCGGGCGGGGTCGGGAAACATGGCGGCGGGCTAACGCCGGTCACGGGAGCTCCTAAACGAGGAGGAGAGAGGAGGAGAGAAAGGCGAGAATCTGCAATACGGAGTGAGGCAGCGCAATGATTAGATGAGTATCAAGCGCCTAATATTGATTTGAAAAAGCAAAAAATACGATTTTTGAAGTAGTTTACCTGGGCTCCGGTGCATATGGGGCTGACAGTGGAGACGCGATACGGGTTTTGGCAGCGGGCGGCAGGCTTCTTGCGGAAGACTCGGAAGGTGATTCTGACGGTCAGCTTCCGGACCCGGGTCAATAGTGGAGGCGGGAGAACAGTACGGGAGCCAGCGAGGACGAGAGACGCCAGGAACCCAGTGGGGGTTTGTAGCAAGGAAACTCAGGCTAGCTCCCAATACACGCGCGCAGACCCGAAGGAGCGGCAGCTAGTCACAGAAACATCTAGGAAAGTGAAAGGCTTACAGGTAGAGAGGAGGTCACGGGAGGAGTCGAGGCTGATGGGTGAATCTCCCCCCAATGTAAGGAGTGAGGTGGGGATTGAAAATTGTTTTGTCAAAGGCGCGGGTGGTGGTGGTGCTGAAAGAGGTGAAGGTGAAGAAGTCAACCTCACCCCAGTGAAATCTAAAGGGGTTTCGCGCTCAGAGGAGAAGGCTGATAAGAGAGCTCACAACCCTGTGGAGAAAGTATTAACTGATCCTGAAACGACGGTGAGGAGCCGATATCAGTTAAGATCACTCCTGGATACCAGAAATAGAGGCAGAGGCAGAGGTGGTAAAGGAGGAGAAGGTAGATAGCAGGTGGCGACAGAAGTAGTAGTAGTTTCTCTGAAAAAGAAAGTATTGAAGGGTGGGGGTAAGCCGCAGCGCTGTGGTTTGAAAGAGGCACGAGTCCCCGTAAAACCTTCCCCTTCACTAAGATCATATTTTAAAATCATGGAGCAAGCTGAAAGCTCACTATCAAAGGGGAATAAGTCTATAAATCAGGCGCAACCTATCCCAGTTCCCTTAAAGAACAGATTTACCCTGTTAGCTGGATCACCCCTGAACGATGATTAACATGACCAGCCGATTGAAATTGGAGGGGCAGTAACCAGCTCTAGCTCTAGTTTATGTTTCAGCCCTGTATCACCTCATGCCTTGGCTCTAGCAGTAGCCCCAAACCTGATCCTGACCCTGATCTCGGCTCTTGCGCTGGTCCTAGTTCTGGTGCCAGTCCGTCTTTCTCTCTGTCTGTGAGTATAGAAAGTATAGAACCAACCCAAGGAAGTGGCGGCAGAACTGGAGAGACTGAGATTGAGTCCTCTAAACAGGTAGAAAATGGTGAGTTTTAGGGGTCAACAAGGCGAAGGTGAAAATTCTATGGAAAAAATGTTTTTGAATTTGAGGCAAGGTATCTTTGAAAAGTTTGAAATATCTGAGTCCAATCAGAAGGGGATTAGAGATAAGTGCGAGGTACTTGAGGTGAAGCTTGATGATATTGCGCAACGTACCTGCACTTTAGAAGAAGAAATTAAAACACTATCAGTGACAGTGTTGGAAAATTCTAAGGACATCGAATCTTCAAAGAAGTATAATAGAAGCCTGCAAGAAGACCTGGAAAGGCTAGAAACACATTCACCTCGGAATAACTTGAGGTTTTTAAAAATACCGGAGGGAGCCGAGAAGGGAGATGTAAAGGCTCTTATATGTGGTCTCCTGAGGGAAATTGTAACAGATAGATCGGATGTTGATTGGGAGAAGGAGGTCCAGAGAGCGCATAGAGACCCTTTTAGGATGAATCCGGGCAGGAAATCTCAGAGAAAAATTTTGGTAAACTTTCTGACATACACTGTAAAAGAACTAGTATTGGGAAGGGCGTTGAAGGTGGGCTTGTTAAAATATGAGGACTTTTCATATCAAATTTGATCAGACCTGGGCAGGAGGACGGCCCAGAGACAGTGGGAACTAGGCACCAGAATGACTGAGTTACGTAGTAAAGGAGCTCAGGTCCAATTAAAATTTCCAGCCATGTTGAAAATTATGTGGCGGAACAAAATGTATAACATCAGTGATCCAGAGGAAGTGGATACTTTCATTTCGCAAATGGATGGATGAGCTGATGTTTGCAGAAGCGATGTATAGATGTTTAGTACAGAGAGGGTACTTGCCTTTGGTTTAAGTTTAATTTTTGCAAGTGATGTAATGATTTATGAATAGATGTTTGCGTAGTATAGATGTAATGATTTATGAATAGATGTTTACGTAGTATAGATAGGTTATCTGCCTTTGGTTTAATTTTGGCTTTTTAGGCCTTTTCTTTCTCTTCTCTTTATCTTCAGAATGGGGTTCACGAAGGGCGGAGTGTATCGCCCAAGAGGTAGAAAGGGGGTTTCCTGGGAGGGAGGGGGAAACAGGGGCACTGGGTGTGGGTTGCAGTGGGAGAAAAATTTAAAAAAAAGTTGTCCTCGTTGAGCTAGTTCTAGAATATTATGGGAACCAGATGGGTTTAACAAGACAAAGATTTGAGTATGGATAATATAAAAGTGATCAATTTATTAAGTTGGAATGTGAATGGGCTAAGATCTAGGAAGAAATTATCGCGGGTTATTGAAATTCTAAAAGATAGCGAGGTTCAAATTATACTACTACAAGAGACCCATTTGGAAAGAACGGAATGTAGGAAATGTTTCGAAAAATTAAGATGGGTACAGGAAGTTCTATGCTCAGAACAGAGAGGGAGTACCAGGGGGGTTGCTATAATCATTAAGAGTAATAAAGAAATAAGAGTAGTTAAGTTTGAAACTGATTTGTCAGGAAGGTGGTTAGTGGCAACCCTCTTAGTTCAAGGTAGGCCTCTGGTATGTGCGGTGTATTACGGTCCTAATAACGATAATCCAGAAGCCCTGGAAAAACTTGAGTCCTGTCTATTGGAGACGACAGCCCCATTATATTAGGGGGTGATTTTAATTTAGTATTGAATAAAGGATTGGATAGGACCTCAAAAGTTAAATATACTAATTCACCAAAAACATTTTCTAGATTGATAAGCATTATGAAAGAATTTAATTTAGTCGATATCTGGCGTATTAAAAATAAGGAGGTGAGGGAGTTTACATTTTATAGCAAAAAATACAGGCACCACTCCCGTGTAGATTATTTCTTTTTTTTTTTTAAATATTTTTATTGAAGATTTTTAAATTATAAACAGCATCCATAATACATAACTAATTCATACACGAATGAGGATAAATACTTCCATATTTTATCTTCCAGAATTTACAAAATCAGATTACATTCTTACTTTAAAACGTTTTTTTTTTCCCCCGACGTATATATATTTTAAGTGATTTCTCAAAAAAATAAGGGACCAGCATAAAAAATCAAATCAAAACAAAACAAAACAAAACAAGCCCCAACAAAAATCCAAATATATTTTATCCAATGTCCCATGTCAATCCAATTTCGGGAATCAGAACCTAAATTAGGTTTGGGATTCTTTCCAGTTATAAATCGGGTCCCAGATGCGTTTCCCCAAAATTCTCCCTCTTTTACCCCGCCGCTCATAAATTCCCCTCTCAAGGTTAAACATCGCAAGTAATCTGGCTAGCCATAGTTGGAAAGTTGGGGCAGTTTGATCTAGCCAAGCTGCGGCAACACATATTCGGAGAACTGCCATAGCTACAAACAAAAAACGAAAATGCGGGGCTTGCCCCTGGGAGTTATCAGTCCCCAGAAGTATTAGGGTTGGGGTAATTTTAATTTTGATATCCAAGGTGTATTCACAAAAAGCCGTAATGGAAGATTTTATTGAGTCAAGCCGCGGGCAGGTGGAGAACATATGAACTAGATCCACTTTTAATAAATTACACCGTGGACACCTAATTCCCACCTGTCCTCCCCATTGTGCTATCCTTGCCGGGGTATAGTAAAGAGAGAATAGCGTCTTAAAGTGCTGTGCCTGAAGCCCAGCCGAGCATAGCACAGTCTGCCCCAACTCTAAAGAATCAAAGAAGTTATCCGGTTCAGTGCCCAACCTATCTTTCCATTTTTCACCATGCTTTTCTAAATCATCATGCTTCAGTGATGTACGTTCACCATAAATTCCTTTTATATTACAACCCTTGCTGCTTTTTATAACATCTATAGCTTTATTACTACAAAAGCCATTACCACCACCTAGCTTTTACCCAAGAAGCTTCTAATTTGAAGATATTTAAAAAAATTCTTCGAGCTTAACCCAAATTTGTCCTGGATATCCTTAAATTGGAGCATTCCTCGGAACCCATCAAGTCACCCACTTTCACGAGACCATACCCGGCCCATTCTGCCATAATCTGATCTGAAAAAATTTCCGGGAGCATGGGGTTACCATACATCTGAGTATAAAAATTCATTCTGCCCAAACCAATCTTTTTCTTAAAGGCAGCCCAGATTTTAAAGGCTGCTATCATGGTCTTAAACTTCGTTCTTTTATAGTAGCTCGGCTCACTGAATTTCAGAAAACAGTTCGCAGCATCCTTACCCACCAATAGCCGATAAACATCAGGCAGCGAATCCACCGCACTTGATTCTACTGAGTACCCACCAAACAACACCCACATATAGTGGAGAGCCGCAAATCAATAATAGAATCTGAAATCTGGGAGTGCCCGACCCCCTCTCTCCGAGGGCAAAGACATATAACGAAGGGCTCTCCTTGTTTTGCCATGAGACCAAACAAATCGATTTACCAAACTTTCTAAAACAACAAACCATTGCTTCCGAATTCTAAAGGAATAGCCCTGAATAAATAGAGTATTTTGGGTAGAAATACCATTTTAACCACGTTACAGCGACCTACTAAAGATAAATGTAAATTATGAAAATTATCAAAATCTTTCCTTGCCTTCCGAATTATAGGGTCCGTGTTCATTGCAACTAGTGAGTTCAAATCAGTGGTTATAGAGATACCCAGATAAACCGCTGAATCTGTTACCCGTGGGTCAGAGAAGCTAATTCCCCGATTAATAACTATCTGGGTCTTCTGTTTATTCAGGGCATATCCCGAGATCCTACCAAATATTAAAGCAATCTTCTCAACTGCCGCTATTGCTGCCGATGGATCGGGGTTACTAAAGCCACATCGTCAGCATAAGCAATGACTTTGGTTTGAATATCATGATAAATCATTGGCTTAATTTCCTGGCAACCTTCTAAAAGCTGTATTAAGGGATCTATGTATATAGCGAATAAAAGGGGTGAGCATGGGCAACCCTGCCGGGTGCCCCGTTTAATCTCAAAAGATGTTGTGTATTTCCCGTTAATTCTGTGTAGATTATTTCTAATTAGATCAGGAGCTTAGTGGGGAGGTGGTGGAGGCGACCCACATGCCAGCAATAGTGTCGGGTCATTCTGGTGTGATGTTATCACTAGGTTTTCATCAAAAAGAACAGAATAGAAGGTGGACTCTAGATAGGACGTTACTTCTAGATGAGAATGTGGCTAGAGACCTGAGGGAAAAATCGGAGGATTTCTTTTGTGCTAACAAGGGCTTGGCAGAAGAGCATATAATATGGGATGCTTTTAAAGCATATTTAAGAGGGGTCCTAAAATCCATTATAATAGGGAAAAGTAGAGCGGAGAAACAGCAAAGGGAGAATAGAATGGAAGAAATTAAGAAAAAAGAAGAAGAACTGCAGAAGGCGTCTATAGAAGAGTCGGATAGAGTTCAAAGTTTGAGTAAAGAGCTTGAGGGATTACAGGTGGAATTTCGGGCGCAGCTTGATAAAAAATCACTGGATAGGTAGAAGACGAGTAAACTCCAACATTTTGCTTATGGAGAAAAATGTGTATCATTATTAGGCCTGGGCGGAAAACTACGCTACGCTCGCGTAGTTTGCGAAGTTTGCGCTACTTCGCACTACGCGAATTGCACGTAGCACAGTGCAAACACGCGTAGCGTAGTGCAGCGGTCATTTTTTGCTTGCTCGCGGTCCTCAACGTCAAGTTGGCGACCGCGAGCAAGCAAAATGACATCCCGGCGAGACTTTTTCGTCGTTCGCGATCAGCAACATCAAGTTGCCGATCGCGAGCGTGAAAATAAACCTCCCGGCGAGATTCTCAACGCGGGATGTCAGGTTTCTCATTGCGAGTGGTCGCGTATGCTCGCGACCGCTCACGATGAGAAACTACCAGTCCGCGTTGAGAAGCTGCCGCTCGAGTAAAAATCTACTCGAGTGGCAGTAAAGACAGCTCGCACTGTGCAAGATGCCGTTTTCAATGATTGCACAGTGCGGACAAGCATCCGGCACTGTGCAATCATTGCGAACACGCACTACGCAGTTCGCGTAGTGCTACGCGTAGCTCGCGTAGTGCGAACTGCACTTTGCGTAGCTTCGCGAAGCATTACTTCGCGAACTACGCCCAGGGTTAATCATTATTAGCCTGGAAGGCGAAGGTAGACAAGGCTAGAAACACAATTCGCAAGTTAATTAGTAGAGACGCTGGTGAGCTATTAACTGTTAACTCAGATATATGCAGAGAGGCTTGTAGCTTTATGAAAGATCTTTATAGAGAGGACATTAAACCTGGCCAAGAAGAGATAAAGGAGTGGTTGGGATTGATGACATTACCACGTTTAACTATAGAGCAACAGAAAGTTTTAGAAGGAGAGATTAAGGAGGAGGAGATAAGAGTTCAGTGTAAGAAAATGGTTAACGGAAAGGCAGCAGGACTAGACGGTCTACCAATTGAGCTCTTTTCTTGTATTATTGAAACAGTAACCCCTATTTTACAATCATTATTTAATGAGATATATATCAATGGAAAGAAAGTTCCTAAATCATGGCTAGAGGCCACAGTCACTTTGATTTTGAAACCGAATAAGGATCCACAGAAAGTGGATTCTTATAGGCCGATATCTTTATTGAATGCGGATTATAAGATTTTTTCCAGAATTATAGCATCTAGGGTAGCCAAGGTAGTACACGAGATAATTCATTCTAATCAAAGGGGCTTCATACCAGGGAGGCAGTTGAATGAATTAACCTTTCAGTTATTGGGAGTTACGGATATCGCGGTGGCTCAGAACTTACCCTTGACTATAGTGGCCGTAGATGCTGCCAAAGCATTTGATCAGGTACATTGGCCCTATCTTTGGGAGGCTTTGATAAGCTTCGGCTTTCCGCAAAATATGGTTACGGCAGTAAAAAACGTATATAGTGGTCCTAAAGCTAGGGTTTTGATAAACGGGGGGCTGTCAGAGTGGTTCGAAATTTTTAGAGGGACCAGGCAGGGCTGCCCTTTGTCCCCACTCCTTTTTAACATATATATTGAGCCATTAGCCAACTTGATTAGGATGGATGCTGATATTCTCCCTTTTAAAACACAGGGTTTAGAAGTTAAACTAGCATTATATGCAGACGATATGTTGCTGTATACAAGAAACCCGCAAGAGGCAAATCCAAACTTGATGAGGAAGGCAGAGAGGTTTGGTGTACTTTCTGGGTATAAAGTAAACGTAGAAAAACTGAGATTATGGCCTGGAATCAGGATATGGTAAATTATGTGGTCAAAACCCAAATATGGTATTTGGGAGTTTTAATAACTCAAAAAATGGAAGATATTACAAAAATAAATTGGAGGAGGGTTAGTCAGGAAGTAACCAGACTACTTTCGAAATGGGCGAACCTACCTCTGAATATTTATGGAAGGGTAAACCTTATAAAAATGATTATACTTCCAAAGGTGACATTTCTTTTTAACACCATTCCGTTAGTCTTTCAGAAGCAGGCTATAGCAAAACTTCAGGGGAAAATAGGAAGTTTCATTTGGGCATCAAAAGGACCGAGAATTTCGTGGAAAAAGTTGTGTAGGAGGCTTGAAATTGGAGGATTGGCGTTGCCAGATATATTGGTTTACTGCTATGCTATTCAATTCAAGAATGTTCGTATGCTTGCTAATAGAACAGATAACTCAATGATAGGATTACTCTTTGAGGCAATGTTAATGGATGTCCCGCAAGCTCAAACTCATTTGCTTTTCAAATACGGAAATCTAAAGTTTTTTAAAAAGATGAGGCTCAAGGTTTTGAGGTCTGCATTATACACATGGATGTATGTATGTAAAACTCTGAGAGTTCCATATTTTTCATCATGGGCACCCATTTGGGACTCGCCAGGCACCCCGGAGTGCTTGAGGGACCAACTAAGTCAGCCATTGAAAGCAGGGGGGATAAGCTATTGGGCAGATCTTAAGGTTGGCACAAATTTGATGAGCTGGGAAACATTATCTAACTGTACTAATGGCATGCTGACTAGGTTTAAATATTATCAACTCACTTCTTGGTGGGCAACTCAAGAGTGGGTAGAGGAGGAGGAATCCAAATTTGATCAAGTAATGAGAACAGACCAGTGGGAAAAAGAAACATCCTTTTGGTATTGGGCTTTTTTGGAGATGGGTGTGAAAATTGAGACCGAAATCCTAAAATTGTGGGGTGAAGAGCTGAATGGTGAGGATCTGACACATATTTGGAGCAATTCTTTTAGTATATTAAGACAAGTAGTAAAGCCCGCATCACTGAAACGAAATCATTTATTTACTACTTATAGAGTTTATTGGTCCCCAGCGAAGCTCTTCAAAATCACGGGTAATACTTACACATGCCCTAGGTGTATGTCAGTAGCTGCTGACGATATACACTTGTTTATGTCATGCCCAGTAATAGCCCCATTTTGGAATTCAATATGCGACTTTGTTGAAGAGATCATTGGTACTCGTATTATAGTAAGCCGTGTGTAATCTTTTTTGGTCTTATTTTGGGACAAGATGTGCGAATCACAACAGTTGAATCAAAGTTTCTGTTCTATGTAATTCTATTGGCAAGGCGTGAGATTTGCAAGTTATGGAAATCTGAAAACCCCCCACTGTTTTCTGAATGCCTTAGAAACGTTATATATATATCTGAATCAGACATGGCATGTGATCCTAAAAGCAGAGAAAGAATTTGGGCTCCGTTGTTAAGGTGGAGAGAGAAGGAAACGTGAGTCCTATGATTATGCCACCTATACTGTCGGCCATGGTATCTCCTATCCTTGGGTAGTCTCGGTTGTTAAGGAGATGGAAGTGGAAACAGTAGCACGCTTGAGGGTCAATACTCGTCCCATTCCTCCTAAGGTCAACGGTCTGGTTCCCCTTTGTAAGACCTGGAGGGTGTGGAGGTTATCCCAGCAAGAAATAAGGCAAAATGAGGACAAAAAAAAACAAAACATAGCAGCACAGCAAAGCAGTCAAAATAGAACACATCACAACAATCATGGTAGAAGAAGACAAAACCACGTTGGAAAAGTAGAGCACAAAAACACAGCAGCACAAAAAACAGAACTCATTACCACCACAACAATTCCTCACAACAAATGTGCACCAATGTTCTTGTCACACATTACCACCTCCAGAATGCTTTTTTCATGATACAATGGTAATAGATGTTTTGAGCAAGCAGTGCCTCAGGTTACCACCAAAGACGTAATGGCATCAGTCAAAATGTTTGTGTTCCAGGACTAAAAGTTTTTTTTTAAAAAGCTAAAAATTAAAATATTTACATTTAGCTAAAGTTAAAAGCTGAGAAATGCTAACTTATGATTATAAGAGAAGTTAAATGTAGTACAAATCTCACTGGTGATAGGGGCATCAGGACAGAGAGATAGACGTGGAGATTGAGAGACCTAAAGTCAGACACAGGGGTCTAATTTTTAGAAAAATGAATCTGATTTGGCACTAAAATTGGACATGTTCTCAGGGTGTGAAAAGTATGAGGAAAATTAGTTTATGAAATAATTTCTCTTTTTTGGTTCTACTTCAGAACCACCAGCAGAACCTTTTCCTTGAGAGTCCCCAAGGCTGCGTAATTTACTTAAGTAACATAATGTCCTCCTTCGCACATTGTTTTCCTTCTAAAATATGGAAATCGCAACGGGTAGGTAGTTAAAGGGAGTAACAGACATGGGATCTTTGACACACAGTCATAGGAGACACAGTAATGGGGCCTGGCAAAGACAAATAAAGGGACTGGGAATCAAAGTCACAGGAAATGGGAGGCGACTCTAGACAATGGGATTTAAGCACATTTTATTTTTCGCAATACTATATTTTACAGTTAGCCTTCAAATTTTTTTTTGTCAAACTTGTTTTTATTGAATTTTGCAAAGTATCAATCAACAAGCATGGTTGTACAATCTCCTTATACATTCGGATATCGCTTTCAGTTATCTATTACTAGTTACTGAGTCTGTCAAATGATCCGATTCTTTCCTCATACCGTTCTATCTGCATGTATTACCTGCACAGCTCCACTATCGGACGATACAACAGATAAAGAGGATAACAATAGCGAAAACATACCCCCCCCTATCGATTATCCATTTTTACTACTCCAGTCCCTCCTCCCACCCTAGCTTTCCCCCCTAGTGGAGTACAGAAGCTATACTTCTCTCGATTTAGCCTTGGGAGTATGGGGACCCAGGGCCAACCTATAATGGGAGGAGAGGGTTTGACTAACTCATAGTGGGGTAAAATGAAAAACTTGGGGTGAGCGGGGTTTCGGGGGTCCGGAACGTCTATCCGTGTCTTGCAGTAGTTTCAAATGTACTCAGGGGCCAGGTCAGAATTGGAACAAGTGGAGCGCCCTAATTCTCGTGGGATAGGTGGTCAGTGGGAGACAGGTGGTCAGTGGGAGACCGCTGGACAGGAATTCCACCAAAGGGCCCCATGTAAATTCAAAATTTGTAAATGCATCCCTATAGATGTCACTCCATAGTTAGAGCCTGCCACAACCGTGCGTACCATTGAGTTATAGCTGGGGAATCCTGATTTTTCCATGCGGCAGCTATCGTCGTCTTGGCTGCTCCTAGGCAGAGCCATATGATGGTTTGGTCTGCTTTAGTTTGGTATTTCAGTGATGGGTCCCTCAGGCCTAGTAACGTGTATTCTAGGGAGTCTGGTATGGGATAACCTATTATCGCTTTAATTTGAGCTAGAATTTCTGACCAAAAGGGGCGTATGGACGGACAATCCCACCATATATGGCGGAAATCACCCAGCATGCCGCAGCCTCTCCAACAGAGCTCCGAAGTGTTAGGGAATATTTTCTTCAGTTTGTCCGGATACAGGTACCAATCAAACATTATCTTGTAGTGGGCTTCACGTTGATTGAGGGAGTGACAGTGGCATTTTATATCTTTTCAGAGGCCTTTCCACTGGGTGTCTGAGATATCGTGGCCCAATGTACGTTCCCAGAATTCCAAATAGCGTGGACGCCTAGACGGTAGTGTATGCAATAATAGGGAGTATAAAAAGGAGATCGCACCTTTCACTGAGCTGGCACCTTCCACATATCGCTCCAGGGGTGTAAGTTCTCTGGTAGCCCCTTCTCTAATCTTAGGTTGGAGGACCCTGTGGCGCAGTTGGAGGTACCGAAAGTACTCTGTGTGAGGTAATTGGAATTCTCTCTGACAGTTGGCAAATGTTAAAACGTCCCAGTTGTGGAATATGTCAGCCACAGTAAGGCAGCCTCCCTCCCGCCATGCGTCATAAGGTCCTGGTTGTAGTGCCGGTGGGAAGGCAGGATTGTAGTGAATGGGCGTGAATGGTAGGGGGAACGTGGTCCATTGTGTCTGCTTTAATATATCGTTCCACACCTTAAGGGTCGTCTTGATAGGTGTGCTAATATAAGCGTTTGCTGATCAGTCCCCCTTCGGCTTCCAAAGCAAGTCCCATATTACTCTTCCCGCAATTGCTCGGTCCATGTGAAGCCAATGTTTATCTGACTCACGTTGGGACCATTCTACTAGTACCCGGAGTTGGGCCGCTTTATAGTAGAGGTCCAGATCCGGCATTGTTAGACCTCCCTCGTCAGTGGGTTTCTTAAGGAGCTGAAACGACAGTCGTGGTCTCTTGTTTTGCCATATGAATTTCCGTATTAACGTGTGGGCCTCATGTAAGAAGTCTCTCTCAAGTGTTATGGGGAGACTTTGAAATAGTTGGAGGAATTCCGGTAGAATTACCATTTTAACTGCATGTATTCTGCCTAGCCAGGAGAGATAGAGGGGTGCCCATCTCTTCAGGTCCACTCATAGCTGACATAAGAGTGGTGGGTAGTTAGCGGAAAATAACCCCGAGATTTTTGGAGTCAGTTTTATCCCTAGGTACGTTTTCTCTTTTTTGGCCCATTGAAAGGTAGATGAGGCCACTAATTCCCTCATCTCCGCTTCCGGGAGCGTCAAGTTAAGGAGGAAGGATTTATGGAGATTAATACGGAAGCCTGCCACTATCTCAAATTTGTCCAATTCGTCACGTATTTCTATGATGATTGACTCGGATCCGGAATGGTTAGCAAGATGTCGTCTGCGAACATTGATATTTTGTGCTCGTCAGAGCCAAACGGTATTCCCTTAACCCCGCTATTGTCTCTAAGTCGGATGGCTAATGGTTCAATACTGAGTACAAAAAGGAGTGGGGATAGGGGGCAACCCTGCCTCGTTCCCCGTTCTAAGTGGAAGGAGTCAGAAGCCACTCCGTTGACTGGTACTCTAGCACTGGGGGCTGCAAAGTTGGCTTTGATCATGTTGATAAATGTGCTGCAAAAGCCGAATCTTTGAAGAGTCTGGAAGAGAAAGTTCCAGTTTACTCGATCAAAAGCCTTCTTGGCATCTAGTCCGAGAAGGACCGCAGGGATTTGATGCTTATTAGCCTTTTCTATGAGATGTATCACTCTGCGCACATTATCATGGGTTTGTATCCCCTTAATGAATCCCGATTGATCCGGGTGGATCAGTCCTGGCAATAAATTTTCTAGGCGGGTAGCTAATATTTTTGAATATAGTTTAGCGTCCAAATTGAGTAGTTCTATGGGGCGATAAGAACCGCACTGTGATGGGTCTTTCCCTGCTTTGGGAATCACGGTCAGTAGTGCTTCACTCATAGTGTGGGTTGTTTGTGTGGTAGTCGCTATGTAATTAAAATGTGCCGTTAGCTGGGGAATCAGTTCTATACTAAAGGTTTTATAGAATTGTGTCATCAGTCCGTCAGGTCCCGGAGATTTATGTAATTTGAGAGACCCTATTGCTTTCTGTACTTCCTCTTAAGTGATGGCTTCCCCTAGTTGTTCATTCTGGGTCTGTGAAAGCATTTGCCTTACCCAAGTCGTCGTGTGTTAGTGAGCCCGAGGGTGTGTGAATGTCTCCAATAAAGTTCTTTTCTCTCTTTACTCTCAACTGCCGTGCGAGGTGAACCCCCACTTTGTTGCCTTGTGCGTAGGAGGTTTGCTTGAGTTTAAGCAGAGTTAATTCTGCCCTGTTTGTATATATCGCGTGAAGTTTACCCTTAAGTGCAGTGACCTTTTGCTGAGTTGTGAGGGTGTGCTTGGTTTTGTGTGTACTTTCTAGTATTTTCAGTTCTCCCTCTAGGCTTAGGCTTTCTGATGCCCTCTCCTTGTTTAGTGCTGCCATGAGCATTATGCATTGGCCCCTAACTACAGCCTTAAAAGCATCCCAGTTGTTTGATGGGGGTGTATCCTGGGGGTCATTTAACTGGAAATATTCCCTTATTGAGGAGCGTAGGGCATCACGGAGTGTTTTGTCCCGAGTTATGGCATTGGGGAAAAACCATTGCTTGAACTTCGGTTGAGGACTCTGCCATGCTAGTACGACTGATACCGGAGCATGGTCAGAGATAATGATGGGGTGTATGCTTGTCTCCTGGACTAACTTGTTTAGGGTCTGGCTCATAAATATATAGTCAAGTCTTGAATACGTGCGATGGACGTGAGAGAAATATGTGTAATCACTATCCTCTGGGTGAGCTTCTCTCCAACAATGTAGGAGGCCCAAGTCTCGAACAGCTTGTTTCAGAGTTTTAGGAAAGCTACCTGTGTGAGCCCTATGTGGGTGGGTACTACCCTTCCCGGAGTGCCATGTCAAGTTAAAGTCTCCCATCAATATGATGTCGCCTTCCGCGAAGCCCCCCAGAAGAGTCAGCATGTTGTGGATAAAAGTGGCCTGGTTCATGTTTGGAGCATATATCCCCGCAAAAGTGCAGAGGCGTCCCCAGATGCGGCCCTTCACCAGTACCATCCGGCCTTCCTTTTCAGTTTTATAGTCTATTGGTTGGAATTTGAGGGTAAAATGAAAGAGGAACGCCACTTGATTGTTTTTGGAATTGGCGGAAGAGTTAAAAACTAGGGGGAATGCTTTGTGTTTAATTCTGTGGTCTTCTGACCTCTTGAGGTGGGTCTCCTGGAGCGCCACTACGTCATAGTATTGATCAGTTAGATATTTCAATATCTTTTGACGTTTAGATGGGGCATTCATCCCTCTCACATTCCAAGTCAGTGTAGTGACTACCATTTTAACTCAATGAACTGTGTTGCTCTGCTGTTTGTGCCCTCCCATCTCAACGACTTTCTCTTCACTCTCCCGCTCAAGGGCCACCCTCCTTCTCTCACCCCCCCTGGGGCCACCCACAAACCAAAACCCACGCCCGAGAACCCGATGTGAACTAGTGGCATTGCCCACACCTCTCCGAACCACGCACAAAACATAAAAAGGGGAAAAAAGGGGAACAGTAAAATGTACAACAATGTAGAATAAATGTCTAGTCAAAGTCTTGATTAGTAAACTCGAGGGGATACTCCGTCCCTCTTCCGAGTCACCATGGTAAAGTCTGTACATCACCCGGGGCGAGTTGGACCACATGTCTTCGCCGAGGTCTATTTGGCAGAACCATATCCAAAACCCAGCTCTCCTTCTCCGTTTGAAAGCTTGCAGATATCTTGTCGGTGTAGATCCCTTCGTGTCGAATTCTGCGCCTTCAGTTACTAGTGGTGTGTAGGATTACTGGTAGAAGTTGTATAGTGGGATTATAGATCTATCTTGTCGTATACACGCTTGAATAACGCTGTCTTGTTTGCAACTCATGGCTCACTTGTGCACAATGAGGTCGAGATCATCAGGGAGCTTCAGTGGTGTTTAATTTCTTCTGCGCTTTGGGGAGGCGGCAGGTCTGCCAGCGGTCTCCCTTCTCCTTTCCGTGTGAGGAGCCATTCTGTTGCTCTGCACCAACTGCCTCTGTGGACGTCTCAGGCAATGGTATACCCATCACTCTGAAGGCTTCATTGACTTCGGTTATGTGGTGCGCTTTGTAATGATATTCAAAACCGATACCAAAAGGGTAGGTCCATCGATATCTAATGTTGTCTCTTCTGAGTTTGTCTGTGACCGGCCTGAGTTGTTGGCGTCGGGCTAGCGTTGCCGGAACTACGTCTTGGAACAATTGGCACGAATTACCTTGGAATTGCAGAACCTCCAATTTCCTTGCTGCCTGTAGTATGGCTTCTTTAGTCTTGAAAGAGTGTAGTTTAGCCAGAATGTCTCGTGGTCTGCGAGTTTCTCCCTGATTGGGACGACCCACTCTGTGGACTCTCTCCAATTTGATCTTTGTCGTTGTTGGCCCTAATGCCTCAGCAAACAGGCCCGTGATGAAGGCCTCCAAGTCCGGTCCTTCTGCTCCTTCTACAAGATTACGAATCCGTATGTTGTCTCGTCTTGTTCTGTTCTCGAGAGCTTCGTTTTTTAGAAGGACGGTTTGTAGTTGATTGTGGAGATCCTGCGTGATTGACGTCACTTGTTCCGTTTTCTGTTCCAGGGTTGTAACGGTAGCTTCTACGTCTAGTACTCTAGCCCCCACCGAATCCACATCCTGTTGCACACTAGTGAGTCTGCCACTGAGATCTGCTCGTAGTGAGTCCATTGACTGTACTATATCCGCCTTTAGCTCCTATCGCAGGTCCTGCTTAAATTCCCGCAATGATGTAAGGAGATCTTCCTTGGAGAGGGCCATGTTGTGCTTCCCCGATGCTGGCGTCTGTGCGTCTTTGGTGGTTGAAGGGGCAAAATAGGAGGAATCTCTGTTAGTAATCTGCTTTTTCGGCGGCATAGATGAGGCTTATCGCAATACTAGACTCTTTAGTGTCTTGCGTCTCTTCTCCTGGAGCGATGGATGGGCTAGAGTTTTAGGTTTGTGAGAGCGCACAGGGGCCTTTGTTGGATTTCTTGCTATCTCCGTGCAGTATTGCCTTTCTCACTTGGTGCCCGTTGTAGGAGAGTAGGATCTGCTTCACATGGGTACCCCCACTTTTTGCTGATGCTTCACTGTTTTTCGACATTAGTCTGGCTGGGGCCCTGCTAATCAGAACCCCAGCCTAGCTGTTTCCTCTCTAAAATGGTTTCCATGTGCCTTAGGCACATCACTGATTGGGATCTGGAGTGCCCTTATAAGTCCCTAGTATATGGTATACTATGTACCAGGGCATAGGTACCTCAGAGGCCTGCCAGGGGCTGCAGCATGTATTATGCCACCCCTGGAAGGCCATCCAAACTGACACCACAGGTCTGCTACTGCAGCCTGGGTAAGGTGGTGCATGCACCTCTTACTGTGATATAGGTTACCTATATCACTAAATACATACACACATATAAACCTATAAGTCACTCCTAAGGCAGGCCTTATCAATCCTAAAGGCAGAGTGCATGGTTCCTATGTGAGAGGGTGCCCTGCATGAGCAGGGCCCCTCTGCAGCGTTCGGAGACCCTTCTCTGATGCTGTTTGTAGTGCAGCCTGACCATATACTCTTAAGCGCATTATAACCTCGCGTTAAAAAATGCTAACTTTGGAATGGGTGCACCTAAACATGTCGTGTTTGGTGTCAAACATCTTGGAATACTACCCCCCCGCCAATTCTGGAGGCGGGGGTAGCATTCCACCCTTCTAGAGGGAAAGACATGTTAACTCTGACTAGCCCGGTAACTTCTTTCTAAAGCCCTGGCATCACAAAATGGATGCTGCTGCCACAGACACGAGTCTGGCCTCCTGCTGCTGGACGAAACTCCGGCAGGGGAGGCCTGGACAATAGGTTTCCTGTCCCAGGGAGGTGTGACCACCTCCCAGACAGGATAATGTGTATTGGGGCTGGGCGGGAGCACTTTCGGGTGCTTTGAAGTCCTGCACTGGGGGCACATTTGGTGTCCCTAGTACATACCCCAGTTCAAACCGGATCAGGGGCTTGCAGCCCCTGCTTTGGCGCGAACTGGACAAAGGGAAAGGGGTGTAGCCACCCTCTGCCCTGACCCACCCATAGGTGGGGCCACAGAGTAGTCCAACCCCTATCCTTAGTATAAGTATAGGAACCCAGTCCTTAGGACTTTAGATTATCCCTGGACGAAACTCTGAAACTGAATCCTGGACCTTCGACGCTCTACTCACGATTAGAGGACAGAAGAATCTCCCTTGGGGTCAAGGAGTGACTCCCTGCTTGGCAGGCACCAAAGAAGCATCTGTCTGGTTCGCATTTCTGAAGCTCCTGTCGGACGCCGAAGTCATCGCATCACCAGAGGTGGATTCTCAGACTTCCCGAGGCTACCCTGAGTCCCCAGCAAAGCTGAGGCCCGTGGCTATCGTGGGTGACTTGAGACCATGACCCCTGGACATCAAGCACATTTGCAAGTGCATCCTCTTCTGGGTCTCCCAAGAAGTCGTGCTTTGGGTTCCGAGTAGCCCTAGCCTCCAGCACCAACTGCACCGAAGATCACTGGCCCCCACTCCACGAGTGTCCTGTGAGCCAGATCCACGTGCGGCATCACGAGGCTCCTTCGCGGTCCCTAGCCCGTTGGCTAGTAGCCCTTAATGAAGGCCAATCTTTTTTTAACTTGGCATCCTAGTTGCTCCAGGCCTGCCCTCACTTACCCTTGCTGGGTGAGTTCCCCAGACCTTGCTGGTCTGCACCATCGACGATCTTCCTTTGCATCGAGACTTGCCGTTGCCAAGGCTTGTTGGGTCCAATCCGGTCGCCGATACCTCAGCACTCGACAAACATCGTGTACCAGCCCGAATCCTGCTCCTGGTTGCCGACAACGCCTCCTGGACCTCGTGGCTGAAGAGTCAAGACGACCGTCAACGCACCTGAAGCACTCGACATCGGTGGGCATCTGTCCATCGCCTTCCTGGTCACTGGCTAGTGACCCAGACTCTGTCCCCTCTGCTTTCAGGTTCTTCAGAACTCCGATTCACTCTTGGATCCACCCGGACACTTTCCACTTGGTCGCCAGCAGCACTTTGCAGCAGATCGCCATTCAAATCGACGACGAAACCCGACCCCGAAAGGCACCTATGCACCCGGCTTCCCTGGGTGAGGTAACACGAGTACTCCGGTGCTCCTGTGGGTAGAGACTCTTCAAAGTCCCAGATCTCAAAGGGTTTGGTCCAAGTCCTCTTTAAGTGTCCCTTTCTCTAATTTCCCGATCACGACTTTCTCCATAGAAGTCAACGGCGTATCGCGGTTGTGTATTTACACTGCACGCGTCCCCCGTGGGTCCCCTGTGTCACTACCTTGGGTGGTTCCTTGTGGTACAAGCACTTCTAGAGGCTCTAGGCCTAGTGTCTAGTTCAGTCGTGGTTCTTATACCACTTTATTGGTATATGGTTTGGTACGCCCCTAGGGCCCAAACGTGTATTTGTGCTATTACTGTGTTTAAATAACTTCTAACTTATGTATTTCGAACTCTAGCCTCATAAAGAGACTAGAGGGGTGTGTTTAGCAATAAATACATATATTTTGAATATATACCTGGTGTGGTGCTCTTTCATTTGATCACTCAAGAGATTATAGACTGGTAAAACAAGCTGCTTTACATTCCTTCAAGACTTAGCCTGAAGGCTGCTCTCCATAGCTACCACTAGGATAGCTTTCAATAAGGTTGTCTTTAACCTATCTCCAATAAGGGGTTGTTTGGACTGGTGCAAGGTGCCCACTATAATTAGTGGACAGCATATACCAGGCCAACTTCTCACATTGGTGTGCAGCGTGTGGGATTCCAGCTTGCTATTGTTTTACCAGATAATCTCAATTGAATTGATCCACTGAAAACCACTAAAGGTACCTAAGGTACATATAATTTAAGCTTAGAATACAGTAAGTTCTACTGAACTTAGAGTTGTGAGTTAAGGGATAGCACAACCCTTTCTACAACTCAAGAGAGGTTAGTAGGCCACACTAGAGTAGGTAGTGCATACACCACACCACACTAGTAATGTCTTTAAGGGTAGGAACTAAAGAATCCTTGCAGGAAGCCATTGAGCTTCCACCCTCCAAGTATGATACACTCCCATTCTTGGAATTGAGAGCTTTATGCAACTTGAGAAAAATAAGGACAGGCCAAAGCTCCACCACCCAACACCTCAAGGAGTTGTTGGTGGCTTATGACCTTAGTAAGCCCTTGGGGACTGAAGGGGTAGGAGCTGAGGGTGGGGCAGAAGATGAGGATGGGACCAGGGGTACCAATACCCCCAGCCCCCTCTGAAACTGGCCAGGAGGGCGACAATGGCCCTGACCTGGATAATCCAACCCCTCCTGAGGAAGATGAAGAGGATGATCAAGTTGATGCCCCCTTTGTCCCCCAGGAAGGATTGTGAGTGTGCCCAGAAGGTCTAGGTCTTCTTCTCAGGAGTCTAACCACTCTGGCACCTCAATAGGGAGCTCTGTCTCATCTCATAGGAGGGAATCCTCTCATGAGAGAAGAAAGAGGCTGGTTCAATATGAGGAAGCTCAGCTTGAAATCAAAAAGAAGCAACTAGCCATAGACAGGGAGTCCCTAGATCTCTTTAGAGAGAGGAGAAAGTTGGGACTAGAGTCCCATGGTGGCAGCCATGTCCCTAGAGATAGGGAAAGGTCCTATGACCATAGGAACCTGAGCAAGATTGTCCCTCCCTATCAGAATGGGGATGACATCCACAAGTGGATAACTGCTCTAGAGAGGGCCTGTAAGGTACAGAAGGTCCCTCAGGAGCAGTGGGCAGCAATCTTGTGGCTCTCCTTTGCTGACAAAGGTAGAGATAATCTCCTCACTGTTAGAGAGGAGGATGCTGATAATTACAAGGTCTTGAAGAGTGCTCTTATTGATGGGTTTGGCCTAACCACTGAACAGTACCGGTTGAAGTTCAGAGATACCCAAAAGCACAGACTCAAGACTGGGTAGACTATGTGGATTGTTCTGCCAAGGCTCTGGAAGGCTGGTTGATGGGCAGTAAGGTGTGTGACTTCTCAGGATTGTACAATCTGATAATGAGGGAGCAGATTCTTAATAACTGTCAAAATCAGCTGTTGCATCAATACCTGGTAGACTCTGATCTGACCTCTCCCCAAGAATTGGGAAAGAAGGCAGACAAATGGGTCAGAACCAGGGTGAAGCAGAAGGTACAGAACCAAGGTGGGGAAACCAAGAAGCAAGATGCTAAGAACTCTGAAAAGGGTGGGGAGAAGGGTAAAGATCAAAAGTCTTCATCAGGCCCCCAAAAATCTTCTTCTGGTGGGGATTCACAGTCTACCAAAGGGAAAGGCCAAAGAAAACCATGGTGCAAGGTCTGTAAGCAAAAGACCCACTGGACCAGTGATTGCACCAAGTCCAAAGACTCCAGTCCAGCACCCACCAATGCCCCTAAGGCACCTGTTCCCCTAGTACAGTTGGTGGGAGTGCTCCAGCCAAGGGTTTAGTAGGGTTCACCCTGGGTACTGAGTTGGGCTCTGACCTAGTCAGAGAACTGACTCAGGCTGTGTTAGTCTGTGATGGAGGCATGGATGTGACCTCCTCTGTGAGTCCCAGTAATCTGGGCAAGTACAGACAACAGCCTTTAATCAATGGACGTGAGGCTTGGGCATTTAGGGACACAGGGGCAAGTGTCACAATGGTGACACAAGACCTTGTGAATCCTGGGCAAGTTATACTTGGTGAGATGTACCAAGTGACCAATGCTAGCAATGTCAGAACAGACCATACTCTGGCAGTTGTTAACTTCTCCTGGGGAGGGGTAACTGGCCTTAAGAAGGTTGTGGTAAGTGCAAACCTACCAGTCGAATGCTTGCTTGGCAATGACTTAGAGACTTCTGCTTGGGCAGAAGTGGAGCTCAGGACCCATGCAGAAATGCTGGGGATCCCTGCAGATGTGTTTGCTGTGACCAGGTCACAAGCCAAAATGTCTAGCACTGAACAGGCCTTGGATTCTGGAAGAATGGACCAAGTGCCTTCCAAGAGGAGGAGTAGTAGGGTTAAGGCAGTGCCTTCCCCCTTGGCTCAGGAGGAAGATCAGTCCCTTGAGGGGGATGATCTCAGCCCTGAAGAAGGAACTGTCCCAGAGGAACTTGAACCTGACCAGGTTGAGTTCTTGGGGACAGGGGGACCTTCTAGGACAGATCTGAGCCAGGAGCAGCAGAGCTGCCCCTCCCTTGAACCCCTCAGACAGCAAGCTGCTGCTGAGGCTGCTGGGAAAGCTAGTGGTCCCCATACAGTGTATTGGGATGATGGACTCCTGTACTCAGAGAGTAGAGACCCCAAGCCTGGTGCTACCAGGAGGTTGGTTATACCTCTGAAGTTCAGGGGCTTCCTATTGACCCTAGCCCATGATATTCCCTTAGCAGGTCACCTGGGCCAGAACAAGACTTGGGACAGACTTGTCCCTCACTTTCACTGGCCCCACATGTCTGAAGACAGCAAGGAGTTTTGTCGCTCCTGTGTAACCTGCCAAGCCAGTGGCAAGGCAGGTGGCACTACAAAGGCCCCCCTGATACCACTACCTGTGGTGGGGGTGCCCTTTGAATGGATCCCCAAACAGCCTCTGGGCACAGGTTTATCCTGGTGGTAGTGGATCATGCCACCAGGTACCCAGAAGCTATTCCCCTCAGGACCACTACAGCACCTGTGGTGGCAAGGGCCCTCCTGGGAATTTTCTCAAGAGTGGGCTTTCCTAAAGAGGTAGTATCAGACAGGGGTGCTAACTTCATGTCTGGGTACTTAAAAGCAATGTGGAAGGAGTGTGGAGTGACTTATAAGTTCACCACACCCTATCACCCACAATGCAATGGTTTAGTTGAGAGATTCAACAAAACCTTGAAGGGCATGATTAAAGGGCTCCCAGAAAAGCTTAGGCGTAGATGGGACATACTCTTGCCCTGCCTTTTATTCGCATATAGGGAGGTGCCTCAGAAGGGGTTGGTTACAGCCCTTTTGAACTTCTGTTTGGCCACCCTGTGAGGGGTCCACTGTGCTTGGTGAAGGAAGGATGGGAGTTACCTCTCAAGCCCCCAAAGCAAGATATAGTGGACTATGTACTTGGTCTCCGCTCCAGGATGGCTGAGTACATGAAAAAGGCAACCAAAAACCTTGAGGCTAGCCAGGAACTTCAAAAGGCCTGGCATGACCAAAAGGCTGTTCTGACTGTTTACCAGCCAGGACAGAAGGTGTGGGTGTTGGAGCCAGTGGCCCCAGCAGCTCTCCAAGACAAATGGAGTGGACCCCACACTATTGTTGAGCAGAAGGGTGAGGTCACTTACTTAGTAGACCTAGGAACACCCAGGAGTCCCCACAGGGTTCTCCATGTCAACAGGTTAAAACCATATGTGGACAGGGCAGACATGGGCTTGCTCATGGCTACTGATGAAGGGCAGGAGGAAGAGAGTGACCCACTCCCTGACCTGCTCTCACAGAACCCTGACGATGGGTCAGTAGATGGTGTAGCCTTGGCAGGCAGCCTCACTACCCAGCAACAAACTGATTGTAGGCAAGTTCTCAATCAGTTTAGACATATGTTTTCACTGACACCCAGTCAGACCACCTGGTGCACTCATGAAGTGGACACTGGGGACAGTCTGCCTATTAAAAATAAGATTTATAGGCAACCTGACCATGTCAGGGACTGTATCAGGACTGAAGTCCAGAAAATGTTGGAATTGGGAGTTATTGAACCCTCAGATAGCCCTTGGGCTAGTCCAGTGGTCCTTGTACCAAAACCTCACACCAGTGGTGGAAAAAGAGAGATGAGGTTTTGTGTGGACTACAGGGGTCTCAATGCAGTCACTAGGACTGATGCCCATCCAATACCAAGGGCAGATGAGCTCATAGATACTTTGGCCTCTGCCAAATATCTCAGCACATTTGACTTGACAGCTGGCTACTGGCAGATCAGACTAGCTGATACTGCAAAGCCCAAAACAGCATTCTCAACCCCTAGTGGGCATTATCAATTTGTGGTAATGCCCTTTGGTCTGAAGAATGCACCTGCCACTTTCCAGAGGCTGGTGAATACAGTTCTCACAGGTCTGGAAGCCTATAGTGCAGCATATCTAGATGATATTGCTGTCTTTAGCTCCACCTGGGAGGATCACCTGGTCCACCTCAGGAATGTTTTACAGGCCCTGCAGAAGGCAGGCCTGACTATCAAGGCCACTAAGTGCCAGATAGGGCAGAGTCAGGTTGTGTACCTGGGCCACCTTGTGGGTGGAGGCCAGGTTCAACCTTTGCAGAGCAAGATCCAGACTATCATGGACTGGACTGCTCCCACTACCCAGACTCAGGTGAGAGCCTTCTTAGGCCTGACTGGGTACTATAGGAGATTTGTCAAGGGGTATGGATCAATAGTGACACCCCTGAATGACTTAACTTCTAAGAAAATGCCCAAAAAGGTTCAGTGGACAGTTAGCTGTCAAAAGGCATTTGATGACCTGAAGCAGGCCATGTGCACTGCTCCCATTCTACAGAGTCCTGATTACTCCAAGAAGTTCATTGTTCAAACTGATGCATCTGAATTGGGGTTAGGGGCTGTACTGTCACAATTGAATGAAGAAGGTCAGGATCAGCCAGTAGCTTTCATTAGCAGAAGGCTGACCCCTAGAGAGAAACGTTGGTCAGCCATAGAGAGGGAGGCCTTTGCTGTGGTCTGGGCTCTGAAGAAGTTGAGGCCATACTTGTTTGGTACACACTTCCTGGTTCAGACAGACCATAAGCCCCTCTTATGGCTAAAACAAATGAAGGGTGAAAACCCCAAACTGCTTAGGTGGTCCATTTCCCTACAGGGGATGGACTTTACAGTGGAACATAGACCTGGGAGTAACCATGCCAATGCAGATGGACTCTCTAGGTACTTCCACTTAGAACATGAAGACTTAACTGGGCAAGGTTAGTTTAATGTCCCTACGTTTGGGGGGTTGTGTAGGAGAGTAGGATCTGCTTCACATGGGTACCCCCACTTTTTGCTGATGCTTCACTGTTTTTCGACATTAGTCTGGCTGGGGCCCTGCTAATCAGAACCCCAGCCTAGCTGCTTCCTCTCTAAAATGGTTTCCATGTGCCTTAGGCACATCACTGATTGGGATCTGGAGTGCCCTTATAAGTCCCTATTATATGGTATACTATGTACCAAGGGCATAGGTACCTCAGAGGCCTGCCAGGGGCTGCAGCATGTATTATGCCACCCCTGGAAGGGGGTGACACCACAGGTCTGCTACTGCAGCCTGGGTAAGGTGGTGCATGCACCCCTTACTGTGATATAGGTTACCTATATCACTAAATACATACACACATATAAACCTATAAGTCACTCCTAAGGCAGGCCTTATCAATCCTAAAGGCAGAGTGCATGGTTCCTATGTGAGAGGGTGCCCCTGCATGAGCAGGGCCCCTCTACAGCGTTCGGAGACTCTTCTCTGATGCTGTTTGTAGTGCAGCCTGACCATATACTCTTAAGCGCATTATAACCTCGCGTTAAATGCTAACTTTGGAATGGCTGCACCTAAACATGTCGTGTTTGGTGTCAAACATCTTGGAATACTACCCCCGCCAATTCTGGCGGCGGGGGTAGCATTCCACCCTTCTAGAGGGAAAGACATGTTAACTTTGACTAGCCTGGTAACTTCTTTCTAAAGCCCTGGCATCACAAAATGGATGCTGCTGCCACAGACACGAGTCTGGCCTCCTGCTGCTGGACGAAACTCCGGCAGGGGAGGCCTGGACAATAGGTTTCCTGTCCCAGGGAGGTGTGACCACCTCCCCAGACAGGATAATGTGTATTGGGGCTGGGCGGGAGCACTTTCGGGTGCTTTGAAGTCCTGCACTGGGGGCACATTTGGTGTCCCTAGTGCATACCCCAGTTCAAACCGGATCAGGGCTTGCAGCCCCTGCTTTGGCGCGAACTGGACAAAGGGAAAGGGGTGTAGCCACCCTCTGCCCTGACCCACCCATAGGTGGGGCCACAGAGTAGTCCAACCCCTATCCTTAGTATAAGTATAGGAACCCAGTCCTTAGGACTTTAGATTATCCCTGGACGAAACTCTGAAACTGAATCCTGGACCTTCGATGCTCTACTCACGAATAGAGGACAGAAGAATCTCCCTTGGGGTCAAGGAGTGACTCCCCTGCTTGGCAGGCACCAAAGAAGCATCTGTCGGGTTCGCATTTCTGAAGCTCCCGTCGGACGCCGAAGTCATCGCATCACCAGAGGTGGATTCTCAGACTTCCCCGAGGCTACCCTGAGTTCCCAGCAAAGCTAAGGCCCGTGGCTATCATGGGTGACTTGAGACCGTGACCCCTGGACACCGAGCACATTTGCAAGTGCATCCTCTTCTGGGTCTCCCAAGAAGTCGTGCTTTGGGCTCCGAGTAGCCCTAGCCTCCAGCACCAACTGCACCGAAGATCACTGGCCCCCACTCCACGTGTGTCCTGTGAGCCAGATCCACGTGCGGCATCACGAGGCTCCTTTGCGGTCGCTAGCCTGTTGGCTAGTAGCCCTTAACGAAGGCCAATCTTTTTCTAACTTGGCATCCTGGTTGCTCGAGGCCTGCCCTCACTTACCCTTGCTGGGTGAGTTCCCCAGACCTTGCTGGTCTGCACCATCGACGATCTTCCTTTGCATCGAGACTTGCCGTTGCCAAGGCTTGTTGGGTCCAATCCGGTCGCCGACACCTCAGCACTCGACAGACATCGTGTACCAGCCCGAATCCTGCTCCTGGGTGCTGACAACGGCTCCTGGACCTCGTGGCTGAAGAGTCAAGACGACCGTCAACGCACCTGAAGCACTCGACATCGGTGGGCATCTGTCCATCGCCTTCCTGGTCACTGGCTAGTGACCCAGACTCTGTCCCCTCTGCTTTCAGGTTCTTCAGAACTCCGATCCACTCTTGGATCCACCCGGACACTTTCCACTTGGTCGCCAGCAGCACTTTGCAGCAGATCGCCATTCAAATCGACGACGAAACCCGACCCCGAAAGGCACCGATGCACCCGGCTTCCTGGGTGAGGTAACACGAGTACTCCGGTGCTCCCATGGGTAGAGACTCTTCAAAGTCCTAGATCTCAAAGGGTTTGGTCCAAGTCCTCTTTAAGTGTCCCTTTCTCTAATTTCCCGATCACGACTTTCTCCATAGAAGTCAACTGCGTATCGCGGTTGTGTATTTACACTGCACGCGTCCCCCGTGGGTCCCCTGTGTCACTACCTTGGGTGGTTCCTTGTGGTCCAAGCACTTCTAGAGGCTCTAGGCCTAGTGTCTAGTTCAGTCGTGGTTCTTATACCACTTTATTGGTATATGGTTTGGTACGCCCCTAGGGCCCAAACGTGTATTTGTGCTATTACTGTGTTTAAATAACTTCTAACTTATGTATTTCGAACTCTAGCCTCATAAAGAGACTAGAGGGGTGTGTTTAGCAATAAATACATATATTTTGAATATATACCTGGTGTGGTGCTCTTTCATTTGATCACTCAAGAGATTATAGACTGGTAAAACAAGCTGCTTTACATTCCTTCAAGACTTAGCCTGAAGGCTGCTCTCCATAGCTACCACTAGGATAGCTTTCAATAAGGTTGTCTTTAACCTATCTCCAATAAGGGGTTGTTTGGACTGGTGCAAGGTGCCCACTATAATTAGTGGACAGCATATACCAGGCCAACTTCTCACACCCGTGTGTTCTGGACCCTTTGTCTACTATGCATTAGTACTGCCCAGAGACATTATTATTGAGGACTTCAGTGGGTATTTAGGAGGCGCAAACTGACCTTGTAGATGATCTTTGGTATCTTTTGCGGAGATGACTTCCCCTATGAGTACTGCCCGCCTTGAGATTGAAGTTCTTTGTCATGGGAACTCGATATTGTTATGATCCTCGTATTCAAGTTAATTCTAAACGATCCGCTTTTGTGCCATAACCTTTTTCCCCCCTCTTGGTCTTTACCAATTGCCGGTTAAATCATGAGTACGGTGTAAAGTTCAGTGATAAGGAGCACCACTCTGGAGACACGAGCTCGGGTGCTGTTGCTTTCTTGATTAGGGAGCGTCTCCGCTGGTCGCCATTTTAAAGTCAGGCACCTGATTTTAATCGTTCTTGGCCAACGATAAGGCTGTCTTCGGTGAGAATTATCCAGCCCCCAGTCTTATTGTGCCTGTCACCACAGTCGCCACCAGCCCTGGGCATCAGAGGTCTTTCTTTGCTGTGTGTCTTGTTCGCGTGCACGCTATCAGCGCCAGTCACTCGGCCGCGCTTCCCCCCCTTGCCACTGACCCCCGGTACCTCCTCTGATGGCGCTTTCCTTGTCCTGGGTATCCCGTAGGGTGTCTGCGGCTTGGAGAGTCAGCAATGCCCCGCTGGCTGCACCGTGACGTGTCCGCCACGCCTGCCTTCCAGCGTGTCGATCCTGCGGTCACTACGCTGCCAGGCGCCGGCTCCTCGCGGCCCGCATGGAGTCCGGCGGCATCTGACGTCAATCTGTGCCTTTCCTTCGGATCCGGTGACAGCTCCTTTATCACATCAGTTCATGCGGTAGGAATCATCTCTCGGTTTGCCGTTTTGTCTGTAATATATGGTCTTAATGTGATCTCGGCAACGGAGCCGTAGTGGATTACAACCACACGGACATCTTGGTTGGCCACGCCCCCCTTTAAATTATTTTTAAACACACAATCCAGTGGAGACTACAGAGTATCTGGAGCTATACCAGCATTGAACTTTACCTGTGCAGAAATTGGAGGCACACCTTAGTTTCCACAGTTGTAGATGCATTTCTGAAATTTATGTGGCTTCCATTGTCATTAGTGAAGATATTTCAAATTACATAGTTCATCCATTAGTGTTTATTATAAAAAGTTGTTCTTAGCTGAGAAAATGGTAACATTTTCTTGGCTCTATTTTGCCATATTCTCATTTAGAAAAAACTTTTTTAAACGTGCATTAATTTATGAAACATATAATCTGTTTCTTTGCACTAATCACAATAGAGGGCTGATCATTAGGGCCCAGGTATGCTAACACTTTGTGTTGGGGTTGTGTTACCCTTTTAACACAGGCTGATGCAAAATTTATTTTGTGATTTTTAAGCCACACTAAGCCTGATTTCCTTGTTTTAGTAAAAAAAAAAGTATGCAAGGCAGAACATTGCATTATTTTGTATCAGGGAGGCATTCCATGGGTGCAGCATGGGAATTCCCATGCATCCACCCATAGATTTGGATGCAAACCCAGAAACACTTAAGGCAGAAAGAAAACCTGGGTTTGCGCCAAAATGGTGCACCTAACGGAAGGCTGATGCAACAAGGAGATGTTTCTCATTGTTACTTCCCCTTTTTATGTGTATTGCATTGTACAGTAAACATCGAAAGACGAATAGGCATCTAAGGATTGTTTCTGTGCAGGAAGGTGATGGAGCAGGGATTCTTAAATCTCAAACATCAGGTATAATCATTATGCAAACCCTGCCACTGATCATATGGACCTTTTCTCATTGCCGTGAAGAGAATGTTAGGAGCAATCATTTACATACATTTTACAAACAGTGGAGACAAATGGGACTCCTCAGGAAGCAATAAGGAGATTTGAATGAATTTTAAAAATGTTTATTAACAAATTATTTAAATCCAAGCTATTAATTCCGTAAGTATTTCATTTTAAGCATAATCATTACAAGTTCAAATGATCCAGGAGCTGATATTTTAAGATGAGTAAAAATAGGACGTTAGGAATTTCTCTAGAATACAAAATATACAACAGGTGTTTTCCCTAAAGTAAATCTTGGTCTAAATTAATTAGGTATAAGTTCGGAAAGGGCATTCAGTTAAGCAAATGAGGAAAGGTGTCAGCTTCAGAAAGCCAAAAAAAGGTCTCTGCATGAGAGACTGTGAATGCTTAGACTTTAAACCTTTGAACTCGGGAAGTGGAGATCAGCAGAGTGAGAAGAGTCTTCTCAGTTCGAAGTCAGCAGGCATCTTCGCTCTAGTCTAAGGAGCACACTATATTATTCAACACCACACTGATTTGTAACATTATGGCTCGTTCTCACTCTCTGGAGCCAATCATATTACCCTACGCTCTGGGAGCATGTAAACTCCCCTCTTTCCCAGGACAATACAGTGGTTCATGCATGGCTACGTCCTTGAATTGTTACACTAGACAGACTGCCAGATACAGTCTGCTCTTCCCACGAGTAGCTCTCCCATCCTGGCATATTCTTCTTTTTTTTCAATGAGAACCTCACTATCAGTCGTCTAATACATAACAAAAAGCTATTTACTAGCTAGCAACAGGAGTCTGGCAAAACAGCATCTGCAATGGAAAAGCACACAAGGTGCAAGACAAGCAAGAATGAAATGTGCAGGCCTCTTTGACTTAAACGTATAAAAGTCGACATTTAATATGGCAATAGAAAGGTGGATAACTTTGAGCACATATCATGTTAACTCAGGTACTGTTTATAATGGCTACATGTGGTTACCTGCTACAAATTATATGATTAATAAGCATATGTTATTTAAAGATGTAAATCTTTCTCTGCTAATAAATGTATTTAATTATGCAAATGCAAAAGTGCCCTTCCACAAAGGTATCCCTTGCCGCACAAAAGCAATCCTACCCATAACGCAGGCATCCTTGCACTTAGGCATATGATAGCCGTTTGTGGCAGGGGTGCCATTTCAATATTCTCCCTGATCTGTTTGTCAGGTGAAAGTTTTGCTCCATTGGAACTGGGCGATGCATCCCCAGTCATGGTGCTCCATATTAGTGCTTAAACTAACCTTGTTCAAACAGCAAATGAAATATGAATAATTCCAAATTAGCATGTATCGGACATTCTTGTTTTTCATACTGGCACACCAAGGATTATATTTACAGCATAACTATGTTATTGAAGGATTATTCATTAATATTTGATAGCGTTTCCGGAAAACATGTGGTTTTGTAATAACCTCTAGAATCGAATTATCAGTTAGAACACAAAGTCATTAGGCGGTGTAAGAGTTTAAACATTAAACCTAGGGGCATATTAGCAAGACCCACGTTAAAATTATCGCCGTTTTAGCGGCAGGAAACTGCCGCTAAAACGCCGATAATGGGCTTGCTAATATGCGTTATAGAATTCCAATAGAAGCCCATGATAGATGTGCAGGACATCTAACCTGGGCTTCTATTGGAATTCCACAACGCATATTAGCAAGCCCATTATCGCCGTTTTAGCGGCAGTTTCCTGCCGCTAAAACGGCGATAATTTTAACGTGGGTCTTGCTAATATGCCCCCTAGTCTTTAGGCTAAAACATGCTAATGCAATTGCAATACAATCTTCTTTATACTTCAATACTGTTTTTTAAATCACTTTTTTCTACCACGTTAATGCAAACAATTAATTTTGTAGTCAAACAAATAAATACTGATTACATGTTTACGGAGTGGGCTATATTAAACGTGAATTTAAAACCATGCATGATAACTTCAGGGAATGATTACAAGAACAATCGTGGAATGTTTATAATGTTTTGAATCCAGCACTCAGTCTTAGCGTCATTCATTTATTTATGTGTTGGCTTTCTGTAGCGCTTTTACCCAGAGCACATTACAAAAAAGAATAAGAAGGCATGCATTATTTAATGAAATGGTACAAGATACAAAACAATAAAAACAAATGCAAATAGACCCTACAGAAGATTAGCATGATTAAAAAATAAACATGCGCCAGATGTATAAGTGAATGACTAAAATGACAGAGAGACCAAAGCTATAGTCCGAAATATCACAAATCCTTCTCAAGAGGAGAGAGGAGAGGCCACATTCCATCAGCGTCCAGATGTTCAAGGCAGATGAAATGACCCATAGGCAAATGACACAAGCCCGACCAGGCCCCAGTCAGTAAAGCACCCAAGATGACAAATAGGTGGACGAGATGAAAACACCTCGCAAGAAGAGCAGTCGCGGCTCCTGGAGGGAGTGCTGCAGGGTGGTGGGGCGGGGGAGGGGCAGGGTGGGGGTTAGTAAACTCCGGCATACGGCCGAACAGAGTTAAGTACATAAATAAATAAAACGAATTACATTGCGCGCGCCGCATCGCCATTTGCCATTGCTGCGCGCGCTATGTAATTCGTTTTATTTATTTATTTATGTACTTAACTCCATTCGGCCGTATGCCGTTTACTACCCCCCACCCTGCCCCTCCCCCGCCCCGCCCCACCGCCCCACAGCACTCCCTCCTGCAGCGACTGAAGAAGAGTCTCCAGGTGATCTGAAACCACAGATTTGTGACAGCTGCAAATTCGAACTCATTGTTTTGCCCTTTACATATAGAAAGACAAATACACTAATATAATATGAAATAGAAAGATACAAAACGTAAACATACCCAAAGGCTTCGAGTGGGCTTTGTTTACTCCAAGTGAATGAAGAAGAACTCTATGTTTTCGTTCGTAAGTAGGTTTGAGCAGCATGTTTAAATCTACTAATAGGCAGTAGTGGGTGGAAGCATCCTTTTGTAACTGGCTCTGTACAAAAAACCACCGAGAGGTGTTAAGAAACCGCACGTAGATAGGACTGTGAGTTCAGGGATGGCCCTTGCCATTCCTCTAAAACTCATGTAGCATTCTACAAAGTGTTAAAATATTGGCCACACTCACATACAAATAGATGTAAAACATGCAAGTGAAGTGCTAAAAACATGTGTAACCCTCCCGACATTCTCACAGTCCTCAAACAGTAAACAGTGCCACTCCTGTGGAGTCAATATGATCGCAAGATAAGAAAAATCTAGAAAGGCTGCCTCATAATTTGTGGTTTTCAGTATCTATTTTTCTGCTAAATTTCATCACATTCATATTTTCAGTTTCCCTTCAGAGGAAAGCCCTGCGCTGTGAAGTTACCTAGCAACAGCATCCATTTCTAAAACCAAACAATGAATCTCTAAGACTAATCAGTATTTCTAAAATAAAAGAATGATTCTCTTTCTTGTATTCTCTATATATATATTTCCCAACCTCAGTGCCCAAGGAACTGCATATTGCAGCTGCCAAAACACCCATTTAGGGCCCGATTCCAATCTCGGTTGGAAAGCAAACCGAACGACTCGCGTCCGGAATGCTTTCCGTACGACTCGTGTCAGGGGAGTCCGGCCGAACAAGTACGATGCGTTTGAATGCATCTGGATACGATTCGGTCGGACTCCCATTGACTTCAATGGGAGCCTGTGTACCGAACGCGTACACAGGCTCGCATTGAAGAAAGGGGTGACTGGGGAAAATCGTGCACCCTGTGGCGGGCACCCCTTGGTGCCTGCCACACTGTGCATGGTCTGACAGGGGGGACCTATGGGTACCCCCACAGGCACGATTCAGAGGGCCCCCAAAGACCGATTCCGGCAGCCTTTTCGATCCGGGCACAATGACTCGTAAAGGCTGTCCGAATCGTTCATCGTACTTGCTCACATGGAAAACCGACTCCATAGAGCTGTACGATTCGGCTCTGGAAGGCTCTCTCTCTCCGTATGTCTTCCGGAAACGATTCGGTCAGCGCTAAGGGGTTCCAGGCATCGTACTTGGTCGTTCGGAATTGGGAACGAGTCGGTCGGAAACAAGGGCTCCAGATCGGTTTAGGTAAAACCAAATCCGATTCGGAGCCCTTCCAACCGAGATCAGAATCGGGCCCTTAATGTCTAAAAACAATGTTCAAATCCATCGTTAATTGCTGGTGTCAAACATCCTATATTCTCACCCTTACAGTTAAACAAAGTACAAAATAAACACTAGTTCATGAAAGTTAAAACATAGAAATATGAAACTGTAGGTATGCAAAGAATGATTGTCAGCACGCATTTCACATATGTAATCCAAAATTAAGATGCATGCAGTTTCTACTCAGTAGTGCTTTTACATAAGGGAAGCATAGAAACATGATGGGCTTCACTTTGTATAGTGCCACTAAATACCCATGGCTGAATTACGTTCTGATTATGTGCTGGGGAAACAAGAACAGCGGGAAAAGGGAAGGGTCTTAATCGTGCAGAAGCTTCATTTAGTAAAGATAGATGATTGAGGAAAGGGAGAGGTGATGCTTCTCATATGAGTACTGAGATGGGGTAAGAATAAATGGGACATCCTGGAACAAGCCTGCAAGCAAGGACCATGGCTTGAATGTGTAGGTTCCTGGAACAAGCCTGCAAGCAAGGACCATGGCTTGAATGTGTAGGTTCCTGGAACAAGCCTGCAAGCAAGGACCATGGCTTGGATGTGTAGGTTCCTGGAACAAGCCTGCAAGCAAGGACCATGGCTTGGATGTGTAGGTTCCTGGAACAAGCCTGCAAGCAAGGACCATGGCTTGGATGTGTAGGTTCCTGGAACAAGCCTGCAAGCAAGGACCATGGCTTGGATGTGTAGGTTCCTGGAAGAGGCTGCACGGCAGAAAGAGACGTGTGAGCAAAATGCAAGACTTCCACACTAAGGCAAAGAGAGTCTGTCAACGTCAAGAATATTGAGGTGTAGTCTTGTATAGCTTTCTATACTTCTAGTAGTTGTTCAGATACAGGACAAGATGAGTGCACTTTTCCAGTGAATAGGAGCACCACAGCAAGACTAAATACATTTAAGCCTTCCCTGTGAATTTATGCCCAGTTCGGAGTGTTCACATTTTAATTCAATGTTCGATTTGAGACAGTACGTAGGTCTGACACTAAATCATACTGATGCGAAATTGTAAATACAAATGCAAACGTACATTGTAAGGAAGCAGCTTACTGAAAAATAAAACAAAGCTTTATTTCGGTGTTAACGGAAACCTTGAGGGGACATTTCATAAGTATGTTTCTTAGATCTACATGCATTTGGGTAGGTGGTGATATTCCTCTTGATACCAAAAAGTCATCATGTTTAAATTGCCAAAATACATTTTTAATTCAAAATCTTCACTTTGTCGGATGCATTGGATAACCCTATGACTATTTAAAATCTACATTTTCATATTTTCATTTCCAAGGTGTTTTTGAGATATGTGTTAAGTTAGATATTTACCCAGTTCACACATAAACTGTAAAGGGTCGAAGTTCTCAGTTAACTGTTATAGATAGGGAATTGTTTTCCTAAATTGATAAGACTATAAATGAAAATGTGGGCAATCGATTATGAAAAAGTAGCATAGGAACTGGAGTCTTGTCAGGCTCTACCCTGAACGTGAAAAATACCCTGTCATTCATGGATTCATGCATATGAAGAACATTCTGAGCTATGTATGGCTGTGCATTTTCAATGACATTCCCTTCACCATGCTGAAAGTATTTTATTAAGACTAGGCATATATTTTACAGACAAGCATATACAATATACAAGTACACAAGGCGCGTAGACAACCTCCAAATTATCCACCCAAAGAAGTGATTACAAAAAACTATTTTTCTATCTGTTCCAGTCTGAATAGTGAATTGTACAGCTCTCAATGCACGAGGCTAGGAATTGCCAATCTCAATGCGGTAAACTCTAATCATACATTTTAATTTGATATATTTAAACAATTATATGTTTAAGGTTAATGTTTTACTATGTTAGGGACAGCCAGTAAGAACATACAATTTTGTCTTGGTGACTTTAACCCCTGTCACTGGCTGAGCTTCTTTCAAAGCTCTGACCTGCTCAGGAGAGATGCTACTCACCCACACATCTAAAGCATCCCTTGAACAAAAATCTTCCTGACCTCCAGAATCCCTCCTGTTTGACAGCCATCCATGAAAGGCAGTTCTCCACTGATCAAAGCATTGCATGGACAAAGGTCTGACAACCAGTTAATGTCTTCGATCTCAGGTCTCTGTAGCTTCTTGTCCAAGGCAGTTTGACACTCTTCATAGGGCAGCTCCACAAAAAGTATCATATACCTTATGGGGCCTAATTATGGGGAAGTAATGCAGTGCAGCACAGCAAGTCACCTTGCTGCTTTGCACTGTGTGACAGGGGTAGGACAGGAATGCACCGTATTTAAGGTCATACAGCGCATTCCTGTCCTTTCCCCGGTGCTGGCACCCTTTTGGCTGCATAACCCCAATGCAGGTACCCTTGCCGTATTTAAGGTCATACAGCGCATTCCTGTCCTTTCCCCGGTGCTGGCACCCTTTTGGCTGCATAACCCCAATGCAGGTACCCTTGCCGTATTTAAGGTCATACAGCGCATTCCTGTCCTTTCCCCGGTGCTGGCACCCTTTTGGCTGCATAACCCCAATGCAGGTACCCTTGCACCAGGGTACAAAAGTGCCTGCATTGCGTGCAGGATTGTTTTTGTGCAGGAAGACCACCTCCTGCACAAAAACAATCCTAGGCATATTCCTCTTTCTATGTTTGCTGCAAAATGCAGCAAACATAGAAAGAGGAAGAAATTAGGAGAAATAGAGATATTTCTCCTCGTTATGCCTCCCATGGGAAGGTGTAAGATTTTGGCGCATTCCCAAGGTCTTGTAAATCTGGGAATGCGTAAAAAAAAACATGGGAGTTGAGTGGGAGCACCTATGCAACACCCATGGAATGCCTTCCGAGGGCAGAGTAACACATCGCAGCAAATTGCATTGCATTACTCCAGACTTTTGGAGCCACTCAGAGGCATGCAAAGTGGCTTTGCGTGCCTTCAAAACTCTGTCTTAAGGTTTGTGTTGCTTTTGCACCACGTTGCATGGTGCAAGAGCGACACAAACGGCCTCAAAAATGTGCTCCTATGTGTCTCAGCTATGCATCCAAAGGAAGCACCATCCCTAGTAAATTCTGAAGCATCGTAATCTCACAGACTGACAGAGACATTACTACCTGAGAAGGGTGCTTTTGCTTTGATCCAAGAGGACTCACAGGAAGAAGGCTAAGGGAGGATCTACATGAGGGAAAGAGACGCACACACAACACTTTTTTCCACCCTTTTGGTCAACACAGTGATATGAAATATATTATTACACACCACTCTCAAATTAGACTTCGGCCTGAAACGGATAAATCATCAGAAGACTGCGGGCCTGATTCACAGAACTAACTTACGTCAAAAACGTAAAGTTAGTACTTTTTGGTATTCACAGAATACACTCACTCATTTTGGTATTCACAGAATGAACTTACTCATTTCGGTATTCACAGAAGTTAGTAGTCCTAACTTTAGGACTCCTAAATGCCTTCTGAGAATACCGAAAGTCTTAAAGTTAGGATTTTTCTCAGTTTAGGAGTAGTAAAGTTAGGACTCCTAACTTTAGGACTCCTAAATGCCTTCTGTGAATACCGAAAGTCTTAAAGTTAGGATTTTCTCAGTTTAGGAGTAGTAAAGTTAGGACTCCTAACTTTACTACTCCTAAACTGAGACAAATCCTAACTTTAAGACTTTCGATATTCACAGAAGGCATTTAGGAGTCCTAAAGTTAGGACTACTAACTTCTGTGAATACCGAAATGAGTAAGTTCATTCTGTGTATACCAAAATGAGTAAGTGTATTC
Organism: Calotriton arnoldi; assembly: GCA_963921515.1. Lineage (NCBI taxonomy): Eukaryota > Metazoa > Chordata > Amphibia > Caudata > Salamandridae > Calotriton > Calotriton arnoldi. The sequence goes on from CAWUFW010004423.1 coordinate 963,425, forward strand.
TGTGAATACCAAAAAGTACTAACTTTATGTTTTTGACGTAAGTTAGTTCTGTGAATCAGGCCCTGCATGTTTGGAAGAATTCATGTCTACCTGGGGTCACATTATGGATACAATTCGTCGCCTCACTCTGCACACTGGGGCACATTTAAGTCTGTACGCCAGGGGCAAACTGGGACAGTCCGCCTTATCACAGCAAATGTGCTCTTTCTAATACGCTGTTAGCAGGGCAGGTACGAACACCCTTCTGCACTGGGAACAGTGCATTAGGAAAGGACAAAATGGCTGTTTGAAGCCACTAGTATTTATTTCACTGTGCAGATAGCAACAGGCCTGACTATCAAAGGGGCGCAAGGATCTCCCCACAGGCGGGTGTAGTGAGTGTCTGCTCCTGGCACCACCGGGGGTGGGGGCGTGTTGCTGATTATGCACCATCTCTATATTGTGCCCAGATAGTGTGCTTCCTGATGGCCTCTGTTCCCACATCTATAATATGGTGTGTTCACAAAGGCAAGGGATCCCCTTATTTGCATGGGGCCACACACGGGTATGGATCAACTTACCAGCTTGAAAAGAAGGAATGGACAAATTATGACTTACGCATCTCCCTCAAGTTATTTGGAGGTAATTCATATTGGGCACATAGCAAACCTGCCAGAGACTGCCAGGTTCTTTGATTTATTATTGTAAGCTTTGGCAAATAGTCACCACAAGTAAGCACACACACAAAACCCACTTTGTTACTGCTAAGCATCTATGTTAGGCTAAATTTAGTGTACAATAAATATAATAAAATAATTGCAGACATCAATGTTCTTGTAGTAAATGCAAAAGCATTCAATGCAGATTTTATGAAAGCAGACACCATATTACAGAGTGCGTTTTTAAAGGTTCCCTACATGCCTCGCCTTTAGCGTCAAAGCTTTGCCATAATGAGGGTTCAGTATTTACATGTCAACACATATGCATATCTGAACTTCGAATATTATTCGCAGTCCGAGGTCTATTTGCAAAGGGAGGTTGAATTATTTCCCTGCAGAAGGACTGTTATGAGATGATGACCTTCGAGTGACTCCGCTTGGAGCCACTCTACTGTTTTGCTCTGTGTTGTGGAATCAAAGAACCTTATTTCTCTCTGAGAAAGGACTGGAACAGCCAAATTATAGCTTTCAGATTATATATTTTGAGAAACATAAACCTCATGATCATGATGCAAGGTGGGAAAAATAACATGAGAATTCTCTTGCACATTCCTTTTACAGACTGCAGTTTATCTACCTGTTCCGAAGCACCAGCTATTTAAATGAATATCGGAATATATGAACTAGAAACATACTATCATAATATACTATAAATGTGATACACATTGTTGAATCAGCCATTGCAAATAAATAATGACTTTCGTAGCCTGAGGTCCCAAATGAATAAGTAAGCAAGCCACGATATAGGAGGGCACCTAGGAGAGATATAAGGCAAAATATATGACAATTTGACATTCATGATATTAATCTAAACGGAGATACAGTGTCTCTTTGAAATGACACAGGGGATGTATTCACTTAAACACCAAATCCTGCATCTAAAAGTAATGCAATGGCTAAAATCTTGTCATTCAGTCAAATGTTTCTCTTGTGATTCCAAACACACCAACATGATTCATTATTTATAGTGCATTATTCAAATGCCTAATATTCCAAACATATTTAATTCAGATCTATGGCATACATGATTAAAATACAGACTATAGGTCTTGAGCTAGGACATTGAAAGGTGGTGGTTTACCTTTCTAAATATGTTTGTTAATGTAATTTATTTGACACTCCGATGAACATTGTGGAGTCATTTAAGTTGTCAAGTGTAAGATATTAAGCAAATATAATCACGGTTTTGAATAAGCAGCACTAAATGAAGTAATGTCTCCTCAATTAACATGCTTTTAGAAAGGATCAGTATAAGTTCTCTTCACAATTAATTGCTGTAGGATTTGCCTCTCTGACTAATTCAGAAGCTCCTCCATTACAAATACACGTTGTCAATTGGAGCATGGGAAGTCTTTTACATCATTCAATGAGTTTCATTCATACATATACGGTCCTCAGCAGTTACTTCCATTAGTTCATGTTCCTGAAGTTGTGATTTCAAAGCAAATATGGATCTGAAGAACTTGCTTCGGAAGTTACTGCAGCTATGATAGAAAGGAAATGTTGTCCATGACTCCATGCAGTCTTGCAGCCACGAAAGGCGCAGGAGGAACTGGGCCATGATGATGCACAGTGGCTGATGTCCTGAAAATTGCACAGCGCCTAAATCAAAGTAAATGGAAGAAACTCTGCTTCAATTTAGCATTTCCTTCAAAGATGTAGTAAAGAGGTATGCATGTCTGCATGCTTGCATACCAACCAGAATATATACTATGGTTGCTGCTGTCTGCAGTGCAACTTTCATCTGTACTCTCAGTCCAAGGTGGGGGAAGAGGAGACTCTTTCGGCTTCACGCTTCCAACAACTGTCTTAGGCCTTTCAAGGGTCGGGGTTCTCAGAGAGCGCCACCGACAGCCTGGGTCATTCCTGCTCCAATTCCTCCTGTCATGTGAAAGAGAGCGAGTGTTAAATTAACCTCCCACCTGGCTCCAACATCCTGTCAGTCCTCACATTCATCATCACTACCATGAGGTTCTCATTCCCTGAGTCGGGTACCTGGACGGTAGAAGAGAGCTTTTTCAAAGTCGTGTGATGTCAGATCTGCCACACAGCTGTGCCATTGGTCCATGGTCCATGGCTATTTTAATCCTGTTCCCAGTCTCTTGTCTTGCGGTCTCCTCAGCTCTGGTGAAGCCACTCCTCTGCAATGGTCAGTTCAGTTAACATGAAGCAAAGTGCACCTCATATCAGACATCCCTTTTGGTTCTGTACTATCAGTGACCATGGTTATTTGGAGCATATTGTCCTTGTTAGCACCCACATTTTGGGAGTGCACATTGATGACCGGTACAAGCTCAAAGCACTTACAACAAAGGCCTCCTATTTTTGGCGTTCCTCCGTCTTCAGGCCAACAGATCCTGGCTGCCATGTCAGAATGGAGCTGTAATAAATTACCTTTCAAATATAATCATCAACTTTCAGAAACTTAATGTACAGTCAATGATGGGAGGTTTGGAATAGTTTTAAAATTTTAATTCTCTTAAGAGATTCGTATTGTTTTTGTCGTTTTTATTCAGATTAGTTAAATTACAGAAATATTTAGAAAAAGTTTCATTAGAGTCAGCACTCTATAGACAGTGTTCCATAAAAGAAATAGTCTCTATCTTAGTCTAAGAGTCCTAACCAAAATAAGAACCCATAAAGAGTTCTCTTTGGAAAAGGAGCAAGATTTTGTAGCTTTTAGGTAGTCAAAGAATGAACACCCCATAAAGAGCAGGTCCAGAAACTCAGCCGAGTTCCCCAACAAGTCGCAGTAGCAACTGTTAATTAAATCAAGAAAAATTAATCACAGCAGTAGCTATGATCAACTGTAGAAGAAAGTCTCCCCGCAAAAAGATCAGTGTAAAAGGAAATCACTGTTAGCAGTAGCACTCAGCAATCTGGGCAAGAATAAGGGAAAAATAATGCATAAAGCATCGAGGGTAAGGTGGCATGGAAAGGAAGAATGCCATAGCCTCTCTAACTAGGGACACGTTCATATGAAAACATAAAACATTTGCAACATTCAGCACGATTCAATCATCTTTGTCCAATGGAAATGGGTATTCTGATGGTCTGTCATCTCTCCTCCCATTTTCCACGGTAAACATTCACGCTGGTGAGCAGTTATCTAAAAGTCTTGCACTAAATACATGAGGAAGGTTCTCATGAGAACCTTTGCAGACCTATTGTGTTAGCTGTTGTCAGTATCCCATTGTGTGGACAAAGGGCTAGTCAAAAGCAATGAAATATTTCCATCAGTAAGTCTTGATGAGACCATTCAAAACAATTTCTTCAGTAAGCTCAACATTGCTAATACTCTATTCATGATAAAATATAGCAGAATACATTATTTAGTGAAATGAGGAAATCATATGGTGTGAGCAAAAATAAAGAAATACATTTCTCTTAGAGCAACACATTTTAAAGTGATGAATGGTATTGCAGTCAGAGGATTAGATCAGCAGTTCTAAAAGGCATTTTATTTAAATGTCAAGCAGAAGTTCAGAGGAATTTTCTTTTCAGGCCTAGTCATAGAAGTACATTAGGTATTAGAACCTACTACTTATTTAAGCTGCATGTTTATTTTTACACGTCCAAGAAAGCATCCTCTCCTATGGTTTAAAGCTGCATAATTTATTTATCACATTTTGGAGAAGCATTTCTATGTTTTCTCTTTCTCTTCTACAGATTAGACAAAAATAAATGCATTTTCTAATGTCAGGCACATTTTCTTCAATGTTAACCGAAGTAAATTTTTAAGACAAATTTAGGGGCCGATTCCGATTCCGGCCGGAAATCTCTCCGACCGAGCCGGACCCGGAGAGAATTCCGACCGAATCGGACCCTAGCAGTCCGACCGAACGAGTACGATGCGTTCGCATGCAATCGGACTCGTTCGGTCGGACTCCCATTGAAGTCAATGGGAGCCGGTCGTACAACGCGTACGCGGGCTCCCATTGACTCAATGGGTGCGAGGCGAACAAGGGCGCCCCCTACAGCGGGTACGCGTCCATGCGCATCGCGGCGTACATGCACAGGTAGGGGGACCCATGGGTCCCCCTGTGTGCGACTCGCGTGCCTACGCGTACAGGGGGTCCGACGCGGACCCCCAAAGTCCGGCTCCGACAGCTTTTTCGAGCCGGACGGCGCGAGTCGGTCGGACTGCTCGCGGCGCGCATCGTACTTACCCGGCCGGGAAACGTCTCCATAGCGCGGTGCGAGTCGTGTCCATGCGAGTCGGTTGGAGCGTGTTGAAGCCGCGTACGAGCCGGTCGGCGATTTCGCGGGTGCTTGCATCGTACTCGCTCGGCCGGACCCGCGTACGATTCGGTCGGGAAACAGGGCTCCGAATCGGAGTCAAATGCAAAAGCTTCATGAAAGGGTTTCAATGCTTTTGCATTTGACTCGTGAGGGACATCTAGTAACGACTAGTGGAACTGCAGCTTGATGTATTAATAATTTCAATGCTTTTGCATTTGACTCGTGAGGGACATCTAGTAACGACTAGTTGAACTGCAGCTCTTTGTAGAATTATTTTGATATTGGACACTATAATATTCACTGCCCACTGCTAATCTCGTCCCATAATGCTTTGCAGGGCCTTTGGTTGGGATTGTATTTTTGCCCATAACTGTGCTTGGGGTGGTCCTAGGAGGAAGGGACCACCACTGAATCGTTCACATGATATGCTTTTTGTGTTCAAGGCATCTGCTTGGTCCTCCCCTAGGTTAGGGGGAACTCAAAATCATCACCTCTCTCATTGCTTGATATTTTCATTGTCAAAGTTCACTTTTGTGAATTTGTTATATGCTTTTTAGCATAGAAAATTGCATTAACAAAGCATTTGTATGTGTTTAATATACTGCTGCTACCCTACGTCGATTAGCAGAGTTTTTTACTCTGCTACGTGCAATTTGCGTAGTGCGTAGTAACACAAACTTTGCATGCTTCGTGAGCGTAGCAAAGTATTATGCCCAGGCTTACTAAAAAGCCATGGACCTTAAAGCAACTAATTCTGCGTTAATCACAAACAAGGCTCATGCTGTGCGGTTCGCAATTTTGTACACTACATAGCTAATTTCTTAATCTTTTCATTGTTTACAATGATACCTACAGGTTGAATTATCGCTCCAAATATATCTCCTACTAATCCAATTCCAATTTATACACTAAGGGGGTTATTACCACCCTAGCGGTGCTGGGACCGGCCGCCAGACGTGCGGTGGTCCCGCACTGCTGATTAGGATGCGACCGCCACCCTGGCGGTCACATTCCGCAATTTTGACATTGCGGCGGGTGCTGCTGTAAGCAGCACCAGCCGCAATGCCAAATTACCATGTTGTGCATTTCCATGCACAACGTGGCAGGCACCGTTCGGTGCCTGCCACCCTGTGCATGGCAATGTAGGGGGTACCATAGGTACCCCCCAAGTGCAACCCCCCTCCTCCCCACCCTCCGGGGGCCCGCAACGATTCCCCGCCAGCCTTTCCATGGAGGCTTCGCCGCCATGGAAAGGCCTTAATAACCATACATCCTAATATGGATGGCGGTGCCTGCTAGGCACCGCCACCATATTAGGCCCCGGTATAGAGAACAATGGCCCTAGACTATTTCTTTTAGGAAGGTATTCTTTAACTCAAAATCTATATACATGGTACACATAGAAATCAAGTTGCATCATAAATGTACCCCAGTTATTTCTCAATTTAATTCCGTATATCCTCAAAATGACACACAAGCACCAAAAATAGCTCCAGTAGTGACTGTTTAATGGATCAATGTAGATAATACTTCAAAACAGAAAGAGGGTTGCTCCGGGGGGAGTGTAAAGAAGGAGAGTGCTCGTGAGAATAGAACAGATATGTAGGGAGGGAAATCATAGAATAATTTAGAACAATCAATTTCATATAGTAATGTCCTTAGTAAACTGGTTGTGGTTTACAATAACACCAGTCTTACAATGGGGCCTGTCTCTCATAGATTTTACAGGTTATTTGCTGTTCCCTGATGGGGCACAGAGTATATTCATCTGTGAAAAGGCTGGGGTGAAGTAGGGTACAGGCCCACTTGGGGAAAGTGTCGACGTTTCAACCCTGGTGCATCGAGGGTAGTTTGTATCCTCTGCAGGCAGGTCTTCCTCAGGACGGGGAGAGGGAGGGGGGCAGACAACCTATGTTGAAGTGAAGTCAGGATTACAGCCCCTCAAGTGGCGGTCCGCATTAATTCAGCGGTGAAATGAATAGGTATGAAGAATTGGATAAGAAGAATTCAAGGCTGCAGTGTAGAATGAATCAGAACACTGGTAAGTAAATTACCCATGGCATCTCATTAAGCTTTCACAGCGCAGTCCTGGTGATCAGCGCTGTACTCCTACATACCTGCAACCACCAAAACTCTTCTTTCAGGATCGAGGACCAAGGGCACTTCTTCTGGATTGCTCACTCTTTTAGTGTGTGATGCATGAATCCAATTTGCAACTCCAGCACAGTTAGCAGTGTTCGTGGTCAAGATCACTTGGAAGGGACCTTTCTATCTGGGTTCAAGACAAGTCTTCCGGACGTGCTTCTTGATGACAACCAAAATCTCCAGGACTGAGGTTGTGCACGTTTTTTGGTGGAAGTCTGGCATGACCGTTGATACCTGATAAGAGATCGAATGAACCACATCAGCCAATTCTTTGCTGTCATCCAAGATTATATCGTCTGTAATATTCACAAGGGGCATTTGCAGGTTTAGCTGGTAATCTCATCATTGCCCTGCCTATCAAGATATCATGCGTGGATAGTCCTATTTTCCTGTCTGGGGTACTTCAACGCTCATTAACACCAAAGGTAAAGCATCTGGGCACTTTAGGGAGGTCGAAGCACTCACCTTTACAAACTTAGACTTGATGGTACCATTCATTCGTTCCACGATACCTGATGTTTCTGGTCTGTAACTGCAATGTAATCTTTGCTTAATATGGAAGGCTGTACAAATCATCTGCATCACCTCATTGTTGAAGTGTGTTCCTCTATATGACTCAAGAGAAATCGGCATACCGTACCTAGGGATCAGTTCAAGCAACAACTACCTGGCTACAGTCAGTGGGAAACATCCATTACAACGCAGTCATTACAACGCATTACTTTTACAACGCGGCTGTTACAACGCAATAGCCTTTACATCGCATGCCATTACAACGCAGCCATTACAACGCATGTCACTACAACGCATGCCATTACAGCGCATGTCACTACAACGCATGCCATTACAACGCTTTATAAGTTAAGTAATGGGGATTTTTTAAGTTTTAGGGGGTTTTGGGGTACATGGGAATAGTAATTTTTACCCCTACACTATCCAACACTTACCCTACTGTTGCACTCACTGGAGTGGGAATAGTATTTTTTACCCCTACACTATCCAACACTTACCCTACTGTTGAACTCACTGGAGTTTGAATAGTAATTTTTACCCCTACACTATCCAACACTTACCCTACTGCTGCCCTAAAAGTATTATGCGTTGTAAAGGTATGCGCTGTAATGGTATGCGTTGTAATGGAATGCGTTGTAAGTGTAGTTTCTACAAATGCATTGTGTTGGCATGCGTTGTAAAATCATGCGTTCTAATGGATGCTGCGGTGTAAAAACCGTGTTGTAAAAGCATGCGTTGTAAATGTTTGCGTTGTAATGTCATACATTCAGAGTGTCAAAAAAAAGAGCTTTATTCGATTTCAAGTTTGATAATCATAAAAGCAAACACGATTAAATACATTCATAAGTTTCTACTAAAATGTATAAAATCAAACAGTAAAAAACATGTGATAAAAGAGAATATACACGTTTTATCAAGGTAGAATGGTGTTTTCGGATACATTATTCATATTCATATACCAATTTATCACACAGAGATAGAGTTTTCCTTTTGCTTATAGCACCCCTAATAAATAATGAGACAGCAGAACAGATAAGGTCAGACTCAAGGCTGCATAAAAACTTGTAGGCTTCCTGATGAACTAAAAAATTCTTAGATTGTAGTACGGGTCACAGTAAATGTTTCCTGAGAGTGCAATAAAATTTACAAAATAAGATAAAATTCATTGTTGTTTGGGCAGAGACTCCGTCACACAGGCATCTAGGAAGTCGATTAGACCACGTGTCTCTTTTCGGGATAGCTACAAGACGGTGTGCGATGCCTAGTCGGAGCCTTGTAAGATTAAATCTTTTTGGGACATCAAAAACCATTATGAGATATCCCAGCAGCCCAAGTTGGATAGGTCCATCAAGGAATGTAATTACTGAGACTTTCTGTCTTTCCTTGGTTTCTCTCATGGCGACTCGTTTATTCATAATAATGGCTTTGATTTCATTCTTTCCAAACTGTAAAATATTAACTGGGTTCTTAATTTCAAGATCCGTATCAATTTCCTGCATTAGCCTATCAACCTGAGCCAACCAGGGAATTTTCTTATAATGCTCAAGGGTGAGACAGTCATTCGGTAATGACTGCTCTAGAAAATTTCGTACCTATTTTGCTCCGGATGTTATACCAGCCAGTTATTACACTCAGATCAATTATATCCTCCATAAAAGTTATGTCTAATTCCCTATGGGTGATTATGGAAGGTATTGCATGCGGTACAGCAAGAAGCCTAGCCAGGAAAAGATTTTCCTGAATTTGTAGTGTAGTGTTTCCACTTACCCCCCAAAGGGTACTGGAATGCATTTGCTCTTATAAAGTTGAAGCATTTCTCGAATAGGCTTGTTTCCTACTTTTCTTGCAAACCTGAACAAGGCCTCAATAGATCTTACAAACTTCAATTTCGCTAATTCCAAATGAGGGTTCCAAGAACCAGAATTTCAGAAGAGAATACCCAAATAGGAGAATTTATCGACTTCAAGTAATTTGTGACCCCTGACTGAGTGTATTTTCTTTTTAGGCCTGCCATTTCCACATATCATAGTATGAGTCTTAGATAGATTCAGTTTTAAGTCTTTCCACTCCATAAATACGACAAATCCATTGATTAGTTTTTAGAGACCGTTTGCGGTTCTAGACAGAAATACCGCATCGTCAGCATATAGGAGCACAATTCTATGTGCATCTGCATCTAAAGCTTGGAGCTCTTTATCGATTACATATAGGGAAGCAAGAGAGTTGGGGCGATTACACATCCCTGTCTAATCCCTCTTTTAACGCTAAACCTGGTGGTACATTCTCCCCCCAGCCCAAATCTAACACATGAGGTCATTGATGAATACATTTGTAATAGGTGGACCACTATGTCCATTGGAGCACCCATATCAATCCAAGTTTTCCATAAGGCTGTGTGGTTCACCAAGTCAAAATCGCTAGAAAGATCAGCAAAGCAGAGATAGATAGATCCCTGCTTTGCTAATTTATATTTGCTGACATAAGATTCAGATTTATACATTGCTCTGTAGTCCCAATGTCCTTCCTGAAGCTGTATTGTGCATCGGTTGAGATACAATTCTTACTCATTCACTCATCAAGTCTGTCCAAAATTACCTCCATAAAATCTTAGCAGAGGAATCCAAGAGGAATATTGGGCAGTAACACCTAGGGTCCCCCGTCTCCTTTTTTAAAATTAGGAACGATAATGGAATCGGTCCAAGTTTTGGGAATAAACCCACAGCATTGAAAACATTTGTAAGAACTGGTTCCCATAATTCAATTAAATCCTTAAACACGTCAACTGGGACCCCATCAGGGCCGGTGCTTTCAAGGCAGTAGATTTCCCAATGGCTACAATAACCTCATCCACAGAGATGGTTTGTAAAGGAGTTGATATCATGCTAGTTATATTACTCTGAGATACTATCGTGTGATCTGTACAGGAAAAGATTCCTTCAAAATGTTCCACCCAAGTAAGTGGGACGATGAGAACTTCAACTTTTGGATTAGCTCCATCTGATAAAAAAGGGGAATTTATGATTTTCCAGAAGAGCTTACTATCTTTGGTATATGCTGCCTGTTCTATGCCTGCCCATGTTTGTCCCCTCAGCTCATTTTTGTGTCAAACTATAGCATGTTTGTATTCTACCCTTAGTAACCTAACTTCCTCTCTCTCTCTTGGTATTTGTTTCAAAGCCCTTCTTAATTTGCAATGTTGATCGAACCACCCCGTACGACTCACTTGCTTGCTGGAATTTGCCTTCTTCCAATTACCAGCTATGGCTGTGGTGATCCTACTGAAGGCTGAAATCAATTTGTCTGGTTCAGGTTCAGTGCAAACATTCAAACCGTCTAAATTACTTTTTACCAGCTTCTCCAGAAATACTGAGGCATTAACCCCTGACCATTTCAGGCTGATACCATTCTTTTTTGCAATCGCAACTGAGGTGGACATCTGATACACCTCCTGTTGCTGAGTTGGCAAATCCATTGTACGAATAAGTGGAAAATGATCACTATAGTAAACTGTACCAATGGTTAATGTACTAGATAGACTCTCACTGTTGCAAGACATAAGAATATGATCAATGCTTGAGAAGCCTCTGTTCCCGCAGAAATTTGGTAGCGGGGTTCCCTCATTTTGGTTCATTATTTCCATATTGTATTTATATAACATCATATTTAAACTGTCCCCATAGTTATTATGGGGAAAGTGTCTCAAGTTATTGCTATTAGAATCTACATGCCCGCAGATATCGGTAAGTGAATGTACACAGAGATCAATATTAAAATCACCTACCCAAATAAGGGTCCAATCTCCAACAATATCTTTTATAAATTTATCGAATTCTTTCTCAAGTGACCTTACCACCTCGCAACTCTTAGTATTAAACACATTATTATAAAAATTAATTAAAACAATGGAATATCTCGAATTTGCCTAAAGTAAAACCAGTTGAAAGAAGGGAGGATTAATAAAAGTCTTTTTAACAGTCACCAAAGCCGTGGTTGAAACCAGGACAGACAAGCCCCCTTTAACACGTCCATGTATTGATGGAATAGCTGGACTATTTATGGCAATATACCCATTGATTGTATAATCAACAGTGTGCCAAGTCTCTTGAAGCCATAGAAAGTCTGTTGTACGTATATAATTACACCAATCAGTATTTGCTAATTTGCTTTTAACACCCACTATGTCCCAGGATTCAAGGGAAAAAGGCTTCTTGGTAGTGTCTTCCTGTTATTTGCTTCAGGTTCACAAAGAGCGTCTCCAATGCCATTTTATCCTGTTTTAAGTAGGGTAGTCCTCCTGTTAAATTCATCTGCCTCCAGGGGTACAACATAAGCACCAATGTCACTCTGGTGCATATTATGGCATCAGTCCTGATCGTCAATAGACAGTAGGGCTGCAAATCTATTGGGAGATGTGAACAAATCAGTTGGACTAGGATTGCTTTGGATGGCTACAGATTCCTGTGCCTGTAATCTCCATCTTGGGGCTTGTAGAAATAAGCTAGTGGGACAGCTGTTTGCCATGATAGACAAGGTACTTCTGTCATTGCTACAGATGGAAAAGAAGCGACTATACCAGAACAATGTCTCAAAAATTGATTATAACACAGTCGCCCCTTTCTTGCTTCCGGCTAGGGCCCACCCAGTTAATTCTCCTTACCATAATGATCTCAGCATGTAATAAGTTGGTGTTTAATTTTTGGGATGACAGTCAGTGCACCACCGTTTTTTAAGCTATCCCAGCTTTCTTTGGTTCTTGACTCAAGCTTGGAGACACCTTTTAGCACTATAACATAGGGTTCTTGTCAGGAACATTGTAGCCAGTACACACATTAAGAACTGTCAGGCTAAAATGCATGTCAAATTAAGAAAGGCTCAGAAATATCCGCATTGGAAAAGATCTCCCACAGCCACCAAAACCGCGTTAAGATATTTTCTAAACTTACTCAGCATTTCACCAGTCTTGGATTCGAGAAGCAGTTGACATGAGTCTGGGAATAAGGGTCAGCGGTCTAGTTCTTTTGTGGGCGAGGTGGCAGAAGAGCAAAACGCTCATGCTCAAGTAAAGAACGCTGCACTTCAACTGAATCCTGTGAGGCACCGGTGGCATCTTCCTACTGCGCAGCATTTCTGAGGAGATTTTTGTCCTTTCTTGACACGAAGCAGTGTCTCATTATGGCGCTTGTGTAGCACATTCATGCTTGTCATTTTTTGAGTAAAGTTAGTAAACTCCAGCTCGAGTAGAGTTAAAAAACGACGCATGCTAATAAATTCTACTAAATATCTCAGATAGTGACAGGAGTCACTACGAGTACATCCGTTTAAGAATTTCCTGTTTGAACTGCTGTCAAGAATCAGGTAGCGTTTCAGCAATACGCAATTCAACACTACTTCCAGTTTGGAGGCTGTTTTTGGGTAAGCAAAATACTTATTTTTAGTTACTCGGCAAGTGAGCAGAGCCCCAGGTATTTTCTTGGAAAATAAAAAGACTAAATAATTCAATTGTGCACAGAACTTGCTTCATATGTATTGGAAGAACCCATGTCTTCACAAGACCACATAAGGAACTGTACCAAAGAAACATTACTGAGAGATTCTTCAACCATCACAAACATCTGACAGCATATCCAATCAACTGTGCTGTATAATTTAGAGAGAGGCTAATGCCTTGCATATAAATGGGTAAATAGAAAGAAAATAGATGTGATATAATTTAGAATGTGACAAATTTAGGGGTATATAACAAAGTGTGCTTTGTATGATTTCTATTCCTGTGCAGGTGCAACATAGCTGAACCCATAATAGGAAAGATAGAAGGAGGCCAGAATAAGAAGTGCTGGGATATCTCCTATGCAAGGTGGTTTCTCATGGTATCTACTTCCCCTTTCCCCCTGCTATTGCGCTGCGCAAACAGATACATTTAGGTAGGCATGGGCACTAGTGGAAGGGCCTTGGGACCATCTTCGGCTCCTGTGGAATTTGAATAAGGTATCTTCGGACAGTTCTGCATCAAGAGGTAGATGGAGCGTTACTTGATCATCCTGAGCTGTTCGTTGTTGAAAATTTCCACCCTCCACGTTCTTCTGTGTGAATGCCTTGACAGTAGTCTCCCTGCTTGGGCCCCTGCTAGAACCGGGATTCTGTTGTTGTATTGTGTTACTTAGGCTATTTGTGGGGCTAGATGCCAAAGGGGCAGATGTTTCTGGTTTGTTTGTTTTGGGATGTAGAAAGTTATGAATTTCCCCTTGAGTTTTACATCTATTGGTACCAAAGCATCCTTACACTCCTTACAGTGTGTTTCAAGGGTGGCTGCTCTATTTTTAATCTCCTTTAGGACCTGCATAACTTTATGTTCAATGAGGTCTAATTTAAAAAATAATTTATCAACCAAAATTTTAAATCAATGTTTTTCTAGATCTTAAGTTTTTCCCGAAAAATTGTCATTATCTGTGATTTTAGGCAAACATGATCTGGTAGTTTTCAAGGATTTTTTTTAGGTAGTTTTTCATTTATGAATACCTTACCACGGAGTTTACTTCGTTTAAGTGGTGGGGAGGTAGATTCAGAAGTGTCCAAAAATCCCAAAATTTCTAGGGGTGTATTCGATACGCACAGATTATCATCATGTTGCCTCGGGTTTGCACTGGCATTTCCCGCCATTAAATTGGGACTTTTGGGTGCGTGCACTACAGCGCAGCCCAAGACTGTGTTTGCCGCTTGCTTTGCTGCAGCTAGTTGTTCTTCCACACTTAAAATTTCATTTTCTATTAACCAGACAGCCCATGTTAGATAGTTTGTGATGGAGTTTGGTGGCATTCCCATGGTGTGCTTCCCTGCGCTGGTTGTTGCCAATTTTCTTTTTACCATAATTTATTTTGTTCCTCTGCCTATGTGCTTTAAAACAGTTAAATTTAGAAAGGAAATAGAGTTATTAACTACCAGGACAAGCCTACCTTTTCCTCAGGGCAGGGGGCAGAAAAAAACGAAGCCAAGAGGGATGGCCCGGCCTGGCCTCTGTCAGCCACTGATGGGCGCAGATGTGCCCGCTCTTGGCCGGTCTTCGACCTGGCACGTGTCTGGGCGCATCACACGCTGCGAGAGCCCTGCTCCTGTTTTGGATGGCGCCTCTGGGCATGACAGTGGCGGTCGCCACTTTGCTGCCTGGGGCTTGTGGTCTGCCCCCTCTGCGGCGATGATAGACTCCCACGCTGCAGGGGCCCTGCTCCTGTTTTGAATGGTGCCTCTGGGCGTGGTAGTGGCGTTGCCGTGTTTCTGCCTGGGGCTTGTGGTCTACCCCCTCAGCAGCGATGATAGATTCCCATGCTGCGGGAGCCCTGATCTTGTTTTGAATGGCACCTCCGGGCGCGGTATAAGCGGCGGCCGCGTTGCGGCCTGGGTCTGCCCCCTCTGCGGTGATGATAGACTCCCCTTCAATTTCTACTTTCACAAGAGAGCCACAAGCCGCATCTGTGCTACACAGACCGCTTTTGCAACCCCCCGCTATTACTCCACCTGTAGAGGGACCTAAAGTACCCCCTCAGGCTACTTCTACCTCTTTTCCACTCGTAAACCACTACCAATCTTGTCTGGTGGTTATAGCCCTTGAATGTGATGCCTTGCTGAGGGTTATTTTGACCTTTTCGTGGGTCTGTCTGACCAAGCCTGCTTCCAGCATGTCTCTTGGTCTTATAGCACTTTAATTGCAGCGCCTGATCTCGTATTGCAGCAAAAATGCCGGTCTCATGCGCTTTCTTCTTGGTAAGCCTCCTGGTGGAAGGTTTTCGAATGTAAGCCTTCGGCCTCACACCTGTCCTCCTCCTCTTCTCAAGACCTAGATTCTATGATGCTCTCTGCTGATCGAGTACATGTCAGAGCGTCATTTCTTCTCGTCGGGTAGGCTTCTACCCATCTTGAGAAAAAACAAACAATCACCAGGGTATATCTTAACTCGCTATGTACAGGCATCTCGATAAAATCCATCTGCATCCTGTTGAAATGACCACCTGATCTCCCTATGTGTGTCAAAGTGACATGTGTTGTTTTCCCTGCTTTCAGTTGTTGACATATTACACACCTGTGACAGATCTCTTCTGCAAACATTTTGAACCTGGGTTTGTACCAATTGGGCAACAGTGGCGCTCCATCGGCTGACATCTAAATGTCATTGGCATTCTTCTTACATCCTCCTCCTAGCCATCCATTCTGTTCTGCTTCTGACACATTTTCCTGTACTCGTTTAAGTTTGTACCACGTGTAAGTGACTTTCATCAACATGGCACTCTTCCTCAGATTTACATGTGAAAGCTCCATTGAAAGTACAAGCCATCAGTGCGCAATACCTTGCTACTGATTCAGCATATTGGTTGTCCATGACAATGTATCTGCTTCCATTTTGGTGACCTGGACATTTAACTACAGCAATTTCTTCTGGAAACTGCAATGCCTCCAATAAGTTCTTGACATGGATTCCATTCTGTATGTAAGTCTCACCTTAGGTTTCCTCGGAGCAAGATGTCAATTTTGAAGCAAGGTACGAGCTTCCCTTATCCACTTAAACTGCCTGACAAAGTCACGGCCAGGTGAGTGGAACAGGGGAAGAGGGGAAAGACAAGGTAGGTGAAAATACTTCTTTCCATGACAATGTAAGGGCGTACAGGTAACGTCAGTTAGGCTCAAGTAGATGTCTGTATGCAAAGAAATAAAACATGTGTGTTAGTGTATATACCTGGTGTATGTAGTGTTATTACACTCTCAACATATAATTGAATATAGTTAAAAAGATATCCACCTGTTAAATTCCCCTCTTCCACTAAAAGATAGGTAGGGAGGCAGCTACAGGATCAAACATAGGTGAACTGATGGAAAAGAGAAAGAACAATAAGATATTGTGTACTTGCGACAGGGAGGTACATATATGAAAGGAACTATGTAGTAACACTGACCATAATGGTAAAAAAACAGGAGTTTCAGATAGCCCAAAATTAAAGATATTCATGCGACCAAGGTAAATACTCCATTAAAAAAATATCCTTATTAATAGGAAATATATCCCTCGACATGTATTAGTTCAAAGGGACAAAAAGGTGCAGGGGAGAAAATTAAACTAACTACATTCCTTTACTTCAGGAAAATTAACTGTCTTTTTGGTGAGTTTGATTACAGCCTTTCTGCAGAATTTACACAGAAAAAAGAAGATCTCCAAGTCGTTTTAAGCAGAAATATCAGATAAGTGAAAGGCATGAATAGCCTTTATTGAGCAGGCGCGAGCGCCTTACTACTAATGGAGAAGAAGGATCCTTTTCTGTTGATTGCCTTTTTTTTTCTTTTGCAGGTAATGTCACTCGCCAAGAGACCGGAGAACCAACCTGTCGAGATCAGGGAGCAGGAGAACCGTAGCCGGCGTAGGGAAATCCGACGAGATGCAGTACGAGACAACTAGAATCCGACGTGCAGAAGTCCGACGAGGGATCGTGTGACCCGGAAGCACCATGTAAAAGAAAGGGAGGGCAGAAGGCGTGCGAGGCAACTAGAACGTAAATCGCTCTTCCACCTGTGGTGGCCACCTGGTGGCTCTGTCCCGATTGCAGACACGATCGGGCGCGCCGCAATCGTGACACTGTATTGGCGTTCCTGCGAAAGTAAGAAAACCAAGCTGTGACCATAGCTGCCCAAAATCATGGACTACACCGAACCTGTATTGGCTGTTAGTAAATATGGTAAAACTCCATTTTGCAGTTAAAGTGCAGGCTGTGGTAAGGGCAATTAATTCAGCAACTTGTGCAGAGAACACTGTTTGAAGCCATGCTGCTTCTATAACATCATTTATAGTGCACACGGCATATGCTGCTCTCAGTGTGCCACTGGTTCCTCTAAGGCATGAACCATCCACAAACAATACATGGTTGGGCTCAATTAGTGGTTCATCCTTAATATCTGGACGAGGTTTGGTGCATAGTTCCGTAACATCTAGTCAATCATGGTCATATTCATCACATTTATCATCAATTTCATTTACAGGCAATAACGTTGAAATGTTTAAAGTTGTACAACGTTTCAGTGCGATATTGTCTGCGGACAATAAACTCTGCTCCTAACTGGTCAATCTGTTATGAGTCATGTATTGGGTTTTAGTTCTCGTCATCAATAGCTCCACAGAGTGTGGGACCATAACAGTTAAAGAGTATCCCATCACTATGTTCTCACTCTTTTCCAAACTAGTACTTACCGCGGCTACTGCTTTTATGCAACCAGGAAGACCTGCCACTACAGGATCAAGTGTAGAGGAAAAATAGACTATAGGCTTTCGAGCTCCTCCATGCCAAAGCTGAGAGAGCGCACCCATCTCTCTCGCTACAAAATAAAGTGAATTCTTTCATATAATCAGGCATTCCTAGTGCCGGGGCACAACCCAATTTTTATTTCAGTTCCAGGAATGCTTTTGTGTATTTGTTGTCCTTTGGCACCAGATCTGACACAACTCTGCGTGTCAACTTCAGAAGAGGTTTTGCCATTAAGGAAAAGTTTGGTGTCCACTGCCTACAGTAGCCAACTATTCCCAAGACCATTCTGACTTTCTTTTCCAGTTCAGAACGGATTCATCTGTAAGATGACTTCCACCCTTTGTGGTGGCACCTTTCAAGCTCCCTTCACAATAATGTGTCTCAGATATTGAACTTCTTTTTGACAGTACTGCAGTTTACCTGGAGACACTTTGTGCCAATTCTCAGCCAGGTGATCCAAGATTGCAATGGCGTCATGTTTACTGCATCATGTGGCTCTGATGCCACAAGCAGGCCATCTATATACTGAACAAGGGTAAAATTACAGGACATTTGTAGGGTTTCTAGATTTCTTTTTCAGGATCTGATTAAAAATGGACAGACTCTCTGTATACTCTTGTGGGACACGGCCCCATGTTAATACCTTGTGCTGGAACACAAAGGGAAAAATATACTGGCTTTCTTCATGCAAAGGTACTGAGAAGAAAGCTTGGCAAAAATCAATGACAATAAACCATTCTGCAGTACATGCTGTTTGAAACAATACAGTGGCTGGACTCGGTACCACGGGACAACAGGGCACCACTATTTCATTCACCTTTCTCAAATCTTGAACTATCCTGTACTTACCATTGGGTTCTGTAAGCCCATAATTGGGGAACTACATGGACTCCCAATTATTTCCCTCAAAATCCCTTTCTGTAACATATCCTCTATCACTGGTTTCATTCCTGCAACGGTTTCCGGAGTCAAATGATATGGTTGTGTTCTGGGATAGGCAGTATTTGGCTTCACATTAGTTCGGACCGGTTCTAAACCCTTGATAAGTCTGATATCCTTTCCTGTGAATCCCCATACTTCTGTATTCACGGTTTCTCTCAATTCTTCAGGTAATGCATCAATGGTCAATAAAGAGAACACCCATACTTCAGTTTGCTTTTTAATTAATTCGAAATAAACAACCTCATACTGTGTTTAAAGCACAACACCATCCGGTGTGCAATAAATGGTGCAATTTAACTTGCTCAGGAGATCTCTCCCTAACACATTCACAGGACTGGTGTCGCACACAACAAATTGGTGCTTTTCTCTAAATGTACCTGTTTTTACTGGAACATTCTCTGATATTGGACTCAGTATCTGTTTATTTGTAACTCCCGCTACTTGGATCGTTTTCCTCAAGAGATATATGTCTGGACTTCTACAGTTCTCACAGTAGAACGAGTAGTTCCTGTATCGATGAGAAACAATGCGGGGTGGCCATAAACTTCAGCATCTACATATGAGCCACTTTGGTCTACCTATAAGACTGCGCCAAGTACGCAACCTTCCTTCCCTCTCAGCCACCATCATTGGGAATATAAGAACCGGAGCCATTGGTTTCAAATTAAAGGAATTGTTGCAATAAGTTCTGGCTTGGATTTTGAAATTGCTGTGCAGTATTCTGAAATTGCAGTATAGTATTCTTAAATTGAGGCTATGGCATTTTGAAATGGGGTTGTATTTATTTTTGGCATTTGGTTTAAATTCAATCTAGGATTGCCCATCTGAGTAGGCAAAGGAGCAATCATTGGGACCTGTCCCTGCATTGGCATTTGCATCTGATGCATAGGCATTTTTGGATCATGCACCCCTCACGGTGTTTGCATATTTGCTTTAGCATTTTCAGGATTAAATCGACATTCTCACTTCCAATGTCCAATTCTATGACAGATGTGACAAGCAGTAATCTTTTTTATAGCAGCCACATCTCATTCCTATCCCATACTTTCAGAAAACCTCTACCTCCACCCTGTGACACATTCATTCCATTCCACCTTGGTTTCCCTGAAACCCAGGTGGTGGGGTACCAACCCTTTGCATGTTTCTTTGATTTCCTACAAAAGGAGAATTTTGAAATCCTTTCTGAGCTTGCTTGGTCTGGGTCACCATGAACTTCTCTTTAATCTATTTCTGCTTAATGTATGTCTTCGCAGGATCTCGTCAAGAGATGTATGTTGCCAATGGATCTTACTTTGTGTTATGCACAGATCTCAGGCTTCAGTCCCAACTGAAACTGGGATACAAAAATCCCCATGTCCCTTTTCTCAGAATACTCATGTCCACTGTACTGCCGAAACACCTGCAATAATCTCTTATAGTACACGATGTTTTATATGCTGAGGGGATAGAGAAAATTCGCACTTCACTACCCCATTGTAGTAAAGTGCCTCCCAGAATCGACTTTGGTGCTATGAGTACTTTAGAGTGAGGATCTATGCTATTTTTGTATATTCAGGACCCCCAATGTCTCCCCTAGGTGTCCCAGCCGAGGGGTGGGGGGATGATGTAACTATAAGCAGGGCCTATGTAAAAGATGTTTTATATGCCCTGGTGATGGAGAAATTCCACAGTTCAGTTCTCACATTGTAGATGCCTAGCCTCATAGGATAACATTGCAATAGTTTATGAAAGCATAAATATTGCTAGGAATTGAATAAATATCATTCAAAGACTTAGGAGAAGGACGACGAGATCATGACCAGGCACCATTTGTTATTATATATATATATATGGGGATGGGGCATTACTAGGCCTCCACTATCTAGCCCAGGGAACCCCATACCCCAGAGGCCGAATTTGTAAAAAAGGGGAGAGGGGCTGAGCATCTCCAATCACTGAACCTTAAAAAAGCCCTGGGCACCCCATCCACCAGGGCTGCAAATTAAATTAAAAGGGAGAGGACATTGTGGCCCGCCTTTGATGGCCCCAAGGATCCCATCCCCCGGGAGGTCCAGCTCACTTACTGTGTACCGGGGATCCCATCGCTGGCCATCAGTAGTTTCCCTGCCCGCAATACCATGGGCAAGGAAACATGTGTTTGCTCCAGTCTGGCTGAAGCATTTTTAAATCTTCCGCCAGATGGGAGCAAACACTAAGGGCCAGATTCTCCAAGGTTTAGCATCTGGTTTTGTTTGAGTTGTTTTGGGATTCACAACCAAAGCTAATTGATATTAACATTGGTTTATGTGTAAAAGTAACCCAAATCAGTAAGAAACGCTGCTTTGCATCACTTGCGTGAAGTGGGTTAACATGTGTGGTACCTGGACATTCTCAAGCAACCACTCATGCTTTTTGATGCTAAATTCTATCCACTAACATTGGTTGAAAGGGTTTAGCACCAAAGATTAATGCAGCTGAGAAGCAGGGGTTAAACTGAGAAATGTTTTCATTTCTCCGTGCTTTTCTGACTTTGAATGCGTGCTGTACTTAACAGCACACATACAAAGTAGCAACAGCTTTTAAACTTATCAAGGCATGGTATTTTATATTTTGTACAGGAACGGTAACCTTCCTGTACAAAACCTATGCTAGTCTCAGGTACACACCCTAGCACTATGGAGCTAAGGTGTGTGCCTGGCGCACGGTAGCTGAAATCAGTGTCGGCACTAGGGAGAGGAGAGTGCCCTATCTCTGTGAATATGGTGCTTTCCTGCTCTCTCCCTGTCACGCAATGCAGGGAAGCATCTTTGGGTGCTGTGCTACATTGCCTGACACCTTTCAGAATCTGGGCCTAAGTTCGCTGCCAGCCGGCGGGAGCTTTAAAAATGCTCCCAAAGCTGGGAGCAGACTTGTGTTCTGTTTTCCTGCCTGCATGCCTACAGGCAATGAAGCAAAATACATATTTCTCCTGCTCACAGAGAGCATGCAAAAAGCAGCTACTCACTCCAGGCAGGACCAATACTACCACTTGCACTATGCCGGGACCCGACTGGGGCCATTTAGGCCCTGGGGCTCAAGATAGAACACTTATTATAAAGAAAAGCCCCAGTGAATGGAGTCCTCGAGGCCTGAGATAGCTTGAGAGGGGGCTACATGGCCCCCTCCCCTTTTTAATAAAATACAGCCTGGGGGATGGGATCCCCAGGGCCTACTAAGGCTTGGGGAGCAGGGCTGCACTCCCATTTCCCCTTAGAATATGGCCCTGGGGTCCACACAGCTCACAAAGGCTCGTGGAGGGCTGCAGCATGGTTCCCTGCCCTTTTTTTTTGTAATTTGCCTTTGGGGGTTGGTCCCAGGGGCCTACTAATGCTCAGGAGGGAGACTGCATGCCCACCTCCCCCTAGATTTTGGCCTCCGAGGGATGGGGTCCCCGGGAACCAAGAAGGCTCTGGGAGGGGGGCCTCAAGGCCTTTCCCCTTTTTACTTGTATATGACCCGAGGGGATGGGGTCCTCAGGGCTAATGAAGGCTCGGAGGGGGGCTGCATGCCCCTCCCCTTAATATTTATGTTTTGGCCTCAGGGGATGGGGTTCCTGGGGCCTGAAGGTCAACCCTATGCTGCACACGCCAAAGGCTCTGCATGGCATGGGGTTGGCAGCCTGCTGGGGTTTTGGCCACAGGTCTGGGTGGAAGGCCAAGGAATTGACCCCCACAGGGGGTTCACCATAGCGGCCAAGCACGGCCTTTGGCGGGGGTTGTCTTTACGTATGGTAATAAAATATTACTTTACGCTAAAAAAGCCTTTGAAATTCATTGAAAAAATCAAAGGTTAAAGTGACATTATAGTTAGGTGAATATGTCAGTGACAACATTAAAATTTTTAGCTCAAAAAACCACAGAAATTCACCAGTTATAGTTAGCTATAAAGTGGGTCCCAGCCATTGACTGCTTATGACCTCACATACTAAATCACTCACGACATGTTCTATGTCATCGTTTATGACATCACTGATGGCATCCCAAAAGACATCATTGATGACATTACTGATGACATCATCTTAGTACGTGTGGGTGGAACTCACAGAGTTACCTAAAAACGAAGTGAAATTCAACGGAGTTGTGCGAGCGGTCGAATTCCAGTTAGTCGCGCAGCTCGTGCTAATTTTAAGCACCTGGATCTTGACCCGCGCAAACTTCACCATGCGGTGCGCCAGTGGGCACTGCTTCTTTCTGCCGCTCAAGTAGATTTTCTACTTGAGCGGCAGCTTGCGCAACACGAGCAGCATCTTTCTCAACATGAGCTGTAGTGACCTGCCGTGACCACTAGCATTGAAAAATCTCGCCAGGAGGCAGTCTAGCATTCTTTTTTTCTTGCTCACCAACTTAATGTTGGCGAGCCGCACACGATAGAAAAACTCCAGTGCGTGGCAGTTGCAGACGTTTTTGTCGAGCTACAAGCGAAGCGTGGAGTCAGCAAAACTCCACCAGCAGAGTGGAATTTACCACCCACCCCTGCATCTAAGCTTCTTTTGTACACATTGCTCTGTAAATGGGTATGGCATTAGTGCTATGAATTTAAGTGCAAAATAGCTCAGAATAATATAAAACATCATTAATGCTATCATGCAGACAATCCATATAGGTGAAAAAAGCCGACAGTGGGTACTGTAAACAGTCTTTATGCTATGAAGACAGTTTACTCTGTACCACACTGTTTACAGACAGTGAAACTGTCATAAGAAATGCACCACATAGTATTTAAAACCATCTCCTAAGAACACTGTACACTCTATGCAAAACTTGCCCAAAGAGAGACTATTCACTTAAAATACCCAAGGTCTAAAGGTGCTAAAGATCATACTACCTGCAGCCTTCATACTGTGGTGAAATCTTTAGCGATAGCCACTCTTCTGAAGCAAACAAGCACATGTACACAGGTTAGCACATAGGCGCGAGCTATAGTTACCTGGGTCATGAGTTATAGTCTCTTGAGAAAACTATAACTAGAATTGCTGAATTTCTATGGTTCTAAAATCTGAGCCTAACTACAACGTCCTTGTTACCTTTTAATTTTTTTGATATTTTCCAAGGTTTTTTAAATTCTATTCCTAACTATAACGCCCCTGTAATCTTTGTTTTTTTACAGAGGAATTTCTAGGGTTTTGTAATCATATTTCCTAACTATAATGTAACTTAACTATAATGTGAAGCCAACCCCACGATGTGCACAGCTTTTGGCCGTGAGCAGCGAGGGGTTGGCCACAGGCCCTGCTTCCAATGCCAAGGGCAGCCAACCTGCAGGCCCCCTCCCCACGCCGCTTTTGGCCCTGGGGTACACATCCCCCAGGGCGTGGTGTATTTTTTTAGGGGGAGGGGGCACGGTGCCTCCCTTCCTGAGATGATTTCGGCCACAGGGACCTCATCCCCAAGGGCCCAGCCAATGATTAAAGGTGGAGGAGGGAACTCAGCCCCCTCTCCAGGCTGATATCGACCCCGGAGATCCCTTCCATGTGGCCCCTCCAACTAAGGGTGGGTGCCCTGGTGCCCACACAGGGAAAATACCATCTCTATGTTGGGGCCGCAGCGGGGAGCCCCAAAGCCCCCTCAGCTCCAGTAAGCTTCCCACATCCAGCGGAAGCAGCCATTGCTTACGCCCACAGAGAGCAGCTAAAAATACTGCTCCCTGCAGGCGGGTGCAATATTCAGATCTGCTTCCCTGCCCGGATCACTGCTGGTGGGAGCATATTCAAAGCTCCCGCAAGCTAGGAGTGAACATTGTGTTTGCTCTCGCTTGGTGGGAGCTTTGAAATTGCTCCCGCCAAGTGAGAGCAAACACAGGTTTCCCTGTCCGCACCAGTGCGGGCAGGGTAACAGCTATGCCCCAGGGGTGGACACCCCAGGACATAGCAAGAGGTATCCCCAGGGGATTGGGCTACCCCTCCCACTTTATATTAAGACCTGCGTGGCCCCCCTCCTTCTTTCTTGTATTCAGCCAGGCCCAGGCAGATGGGGTCCCCTGGGCCAAAAACATCCTTGGGAGGGGGGCCACACACTACCCCCTCCCCCAATTATATTTATAAATCCACCCCCTGTGACCTGGTCCACCTGGGGTGCATAAAGAAAAACAAGCGTGGGAGGCTGCACTTGTTTTTTTTTATTTTACTGCAGATTCACGGATCCTCTGCAAATTTATGGTAACATTTTAAAACAAAATGTTTTGGCCCCAGGCAGGTCCCTTTGGGACCCCACCACCAGATCTAGAGGGTCAGGGTATTCCTATCCTGCCCCTTCTGGGTTTTCTGTTTTTTGGGAACATGGGCTGAGTCTTGAGTTCCAAGATGGCTGCCACCACTTCCTGGTTTAAGTGGTGGGAGCCAATCAGTTTTCATCATGATATCTGTCGGATCCACTGAGCTTCCGCATCCCTAGATATACATAAATCTTTTTTTTTTACTCCAAAATTACTGAACAGATTTAAACCAAATTACAAAAAGGGATGTTTCTGGACCAAGACTTACCTTTCTGCCAAATTTGGTGTAATTTCGTTCAGTGGGTCGACTGTAGTAGTGTCTAAAATCCCTATAAGAAATTGCTTGGAGAAAAAGCGTTTTAGGACCCCCCCTTTTTTCTTGGCCCCCGCTTGATGAATCAACCTGAAACTTTGCAGACAGCAGTTGAAGTGAGTTGCAAACTAGTTTTGAAAATGTAATGAAGATTTGTGAAACAGCATCAAAGTTATTAGCAAAACAAAAAATCCTCTTCCTATGAAAACTAGATCCTAATTATAACTACCTACTGGCAATATTGAAACTAGACTTTTGAAACTAGATCCTAACTATAACTACCTACTGGCACTATTGCCAGTAGGTAGTTATAGTTAGGATCTAGTTTCCATAGGAAAAGGATTTATTGTTTGTGATTTTGAACATCGAAACCAACCACAATAAATGACCTTTGGAGTCCAAGATTTGGAACATCAAACTTTCGTGTGGAGTTGAAAATACTCAAGAGTCCATTATTGATGAATTATAATATTGTGAACACTTTAACATATAACCTGTGTATAGTGTGTGCCAAAGGGATTCGTATGACTTTTTTTTAGGGTGTCTGAATGTGAATGTAGGGTAAACATTCCTCCCTTGTGTGCATCACTCTTTAATTAGGGATTGAAAATACTGTGTTAACTGCCAGGTGAGCATCGTTGTCAGATCCCGCCTTTACCCTTCTTAGTGCTGTAACAGTGTAGGAAAGTACTAGAGCTAAAATAGTTCAAGGGAAATAAAGCAAAAGGATCATAATCACACTCATAAATGACTGGGGTAAACTGCACCACAAGCATCCGCATTTGGCTAGAAATTCTAGAACGTGATGAGTCACATTGCGTAGTGCAACAAGTTGAGAATCATGTGTTGAAGCTACAGCACAGGAAGGGAGCATAAAAAGTAATTCAGCAGCTTTCTCAAAACCGCCGCCGCCATTTGACACAGCCAAGAAACTAAACATTGATGCAGGTGGGCTGCGTAGATTGAAACATTTATTGACTTTGTAGATGCGCTTGAGGAGGAAAATGACACTAAAATCATCAAGCATTTAAAAAATCTGGGAGGTCATGGAGTGAAAGAAGTGCTGAAGAAAGTTCCACGTACTAACGCAACATCATACCGAAAGGAGAAAGAATCGATAGAAGCCAAATTCAATCCAATATCGAATGTTGATTATGAAAGGTATATTTTCAACAAAGCATGACAACAGACAGGTGAAACAATAGATGAGTTTTTTGAGAGACTTGACTCGCTTATCAAGCATTGCAAATTCTGTGATTTCATCGATGAAGAAACCAAGTGCCTCGAAGTCAACAACGGCTGCCTTTACGATTCTTCCAGAAGGCGCATGTTGAGAGAGGCACTCAGTCAAGAGAAAATTAAGATGGCTGCAAGAGCAGAGGAATGAGCAGAATGACAACTGCTGACATTAAAGCAGGGACAGCACACAATGAGTCAGTATTGACTGTGAGAAGTAAACATAAGCACAGAACAGACACGCATAAGCCAACCTCCTCAAAGAAAACAAAAACATGCTTCCGATGTGGATTTTCATTTTCCCATGATGTCAAATGTCCAGCCCTAGGACAAATCTCGAAAATTTATGAGAAAGAGAATCATTTCATAACTGTGTGTCGAGCCCAAGAGAAATCAAGTGTGTCAGGATGAAACGAAAAGATGGTCACTAGAGCTAGCTGAAAGCAGTCTCATCATGCTCACAAGACCAAAAGGCAACATCAACCACACCAAGTTAAGGTCAAACAAAGTCAATCATCATCAAGTTCATCACATAAAGGTTCTTCAGCGTCACTATCAAGTACTAGTGAAGAGGACGATACTTGCTGATGGTGTCCACCAAAGGACAATATGCGCATGTGGGGTTATCTGCCAGTGAAGAAGACCAAAACCTAGAAAATGCTCAACAAACAAAATGCAGAGCCTCAGTAGGACACTTTCCCAGAAGTACATTGAAGGTAAACGGTCACCCCATAATGTTCATCATCAACAGTGAGGCATCAATTAATATCATGCCAGTGGACAAGTTCAACAGCCTCTCGCATGGGCCACCCCTCACTCAATCTAACATGAAAGTATATACCTGGACAACCTCTAAACATTACAAAGTCAAGGGTAATTCACTGCAATGCAAAACAACGTCAACACAAGCCACAATTAATGTCTAGTGCATGTCTACTCAGTTTTGCCACAGCAGCTGACATGGGGTTGATACCCCTTAACTACAACCTGTGTGCTCAACCTGACATCACAAGATCATTTCCGTTGCTGTGTCATGGCTTGGGGAAGCTCAAGAAGCTGAAAGTACAGCTTCACATCAATGAAGACACTTGTCCTGTTGCCTAGAGGCACTGCAGAGTTGCTTTTCATTTGCAAGAAGCTATAGAGAAAGAGATGGTACACTCCTAAAGCACAACATCATTGAACGCTCGACAGGCCCGAAGCCATGGATTTCGCCCATAGTGGTTGTACAAAAGGAAGACAGCAGTGGAGCTGTGCACATTTATGTCGACATGCACCAGCCAAATAAGGGTATAGAGAGGGAGAGAGACAACAACCTGGTCCTCTTATAGTGGACATGATCATGCAACTGAACGAAGCTAAAGTCTTTTCCCGCCTTGACCTAAACAAAAAGTATCACCAGCTTGAATTAAAAGACAACTGCAGGTAAATTACCACTTTTTCCACTCATGTTGGTTTAGTCAGGAACAAGAGTCTGAGATTGGAGTATCTGTGGCTGCTGAGCTATTTCAAGATTTTATCCGCAGAGTAATTCAACCTGTTTCACATACTTTCAATTGCAGTGATGACATCCTGGTTTTTGGAAGCGCTCAAAGAGACCACGACAAAGCCCTATCCCAAATGTTGCAGTTACTTGCTGATGCTGCCTCCCCTTGAATGCAGCAAAATGCAAATTCCTTAAATCCAAACTCAAGTTTTTTGAGCGATTAATCTCAGATGGGGGCAATATCCCAGATTTAGACAAGGTGCAAGCGTTGTCATCTACTTGCCCCCTCAAGATATTGCCATGCTGCGGTCCTTTCTAGGCATGGCCAGTTGTTGCTCATGGTATCATCACAACTTTGCCGCTGTGAGTGCCCCATTGAGAGACCTAATAAAGCAGAATGTTCCCTTTCAGTGGTCACCCCAATGCAATCAAAGTTTTAAAGAAATAAAACACGTGATTGAGAATGCGACTGTAATGGCCTACTTCAACCCCAGGCTTAACACCAAAGTCACTGTAGATGTGAGCCTGGTGGGGTTAAGGGCTATTCTTGCTCAACACAGTGGTCATCCCAATGCTCTGAGAAATGTTGTGGCCTATGCCAGTTGAAGCCTATTTGAAGTGGAACGTGCCTACTCTCAGCCTGAGAAATGGATTCTGGCTGTGGTGTTGGCCTGCAAACATTTTCATGTGTTCCTCTATGGGAAACAATTTATGTTATGTTATGTTAACTGAAATTTGTAGAGCGCATAATCACCGGCAGGTCTCTTAGCGCTTTGAGAGAGTGGCCAGAACCCACTGGCAGTCACAGATACAACACTTGGAGGGGTTTTAGGCTATGTCCAGCGCCTCCAAAAACAGGAGAGTCTTGAGTCATTTCCTGAAAGGGAGGAGTGCGGGTTCCTTGCGAAGATTCTCGAGCAGTCGATTCCAAAGTTGAGGAATTAGGACAGAGAAGGCTCTGCTGCCTTTAGAGGCAGTTTTGAACCGTGAGAAGGCCAGAAGGCCTGCCTCGGACGACCGAAGTGTACGTCCCGGCACATAGATCCCTAGGCGCTCCTTGACATAAGCTGGGGCTTGGCCATGGACGGCTTTATGGGCAATGCAGAGACCTTTGAACTTTGCTCTCTGTTTAATGGGGAGCCAGTGCAGCTGCTGCAACAGGGGGGTAGCGTGAGCCCATCTGGGAAGCCTGAAAATCAGCCTAGCTGCATCATTCATGGTCACCTGTAGCTTACTGATGAGTTTCTCGGGGAGACCAATATATAAGGCATTACCATTGTCCAGTCTAGACACGATCATAGCAGACACGACCATCTATAGTGTGGCAAATGAGAGGAGGGGGGCAAGTCTCCGCAGCTGTCTCATTAAGCCCGCACAGGTTCCAACCACTGCAGGGACTTGGTTTGCAATGGAGAGATTGGCATCAATCTTGATGCCCAAGCTTTTTACAACCAGAACTGGCGTTGGGGTGGTGCCAAGCTCTTGTGGCCAGAAGAGGTCATTCCAGGGGTTGTTTTTAGAGGAGATGACAAGGACCTCAGTTTTGTCGGGGTTAATTTTTAGCGAATTAGCTGTCATCCAGTTCACCGTGTGCCTAAGTATAATTTACTGTTATCACGAACCACCAGGTGTTGCTCATCATATTTGGAAACCTGAAGGCTAAGATGCCTCCTCGCATTGAAAGGTGGGGGTTGAGGCTGCAGGAGTACGACTATGAGATTGCACACAAACCAGGGAAGGTTCAAAACCCAGCAGATTACTTTTCAGGAGAACCGCTATATCTTCCAAGATCGATATTAAGGACAGCTGAAATATCTCAATTTCATCGTAAGGTCAAGCACATCTGTCTGTGTACCAGATTGTTGCAGCCACCAATGAAGACACAGACATGACCATAGTCAAAGAACTCATTAAGACACAATCATGGAGACGAAGCACCCGATCTCAGACCAACGATACTGAATTCCAGAAGTTCAAAAATGTACAGGATGAGTTAGCAGTCACAAAAGAAGGAATAATACTGAGAGGCTCACAAATCGTCATGCATGAAAGCCTGAAGCAAGGGGTCATAGAATTGGCCCATGAAGGACACCATGGCATTGTGACCACAAAAGAGCACCAAGACAAAGGGTGTGGTCCCCCAGACTAGATGAGAGAGTAGAAAAAGAGTTAAAAGCATGGCACAACTGTAATTGTTTGCCCCCCAAGGTGACTCAGCATTCGGTGACAATGTCTGATCTCTCTGCCCAAGCTTGGGAGAGAGTCGCCGTCGACTCCTTCGGACCATTGGAGAATGGACAGCATCTCAGGGTAGTCATAGATGAATAGTCATGTTTCCTCTTGATGGAAACGCTTTCCTCAATGACTCATGACAGTGTCATAAAAAGGCTTAATGACATCTTTTCAACCTGGGGCATCCCAACGATTCTCAAGTCAGATAACGGTCCGTTCTTCAACAGGACTGGATTCAAAGAGTTCTTCACACAACTCAACATCAAAAACCAAATGAGCACATCTCTCTGACCTCAAGCCAATGGTGTAGTCAAAAGTAGGCCTGGGCAGAGTTTGTGGAGTTCCTCACGAAGTGACAAAAAAACTCAGCCGTGCTCTGTGAAGTTCCACAAGCAGCGGAATGAGGTAAGTCGTGCTGATTTTTAGCGCCGGGCATTTTTCCAACACTGTAAAATCAGAGCAAACTGCACCATGTGCAGCACAGTAGGGGGCATCTTCTTTCTGCCACTCGAGTAGATGTTCTACTCGAGCGGCAGCTTGTCATCGTGAGCAGCAGATTTCTCAATGTGAGCGATAGCGACCTGCCGGAACCACCCGCCCGCATTGAGAAATCTTGCTGGGAGGTGGTCTATCGTTGGATTCTCCTCAATCACGCTCGCCAACTTAATGTTGGCAATCCAGAAGAAAGGAAAAACTCTGCTCCGCGCCACTCCGCTGAGTTTTTCAGAACTTTGCACTCTACGCAGAGCTCAGAGTGGGAAAAACTCAGCAAACTGTATGAACGGAGTGGAGTTTACCACCAAGGCCTAGTAGAAAGATTTATGGGCACCCTCAAAAGGGTAATTCAGCGAGCCTCAATGAAGTGAATCGACTTGAACCTGCGTTGCAGAGTGGTGTAAAAAGAGGGCGTGGCCTTGGACCACCTCTCTGCAACGCAGCTCCCTGGCGCTTACTGGAGGTACCTGGTGGGCTCGTTGGCCCGCAGGGACCCTCAGGATTCAAGGGGACTTAATCCCCCAACTTAAAACGCGCCACAGGGCGCGTTTGCACACTTGTCACATCAGGCCACGCCCCCTCCCTGCACCACTGTGCAAACGCGCCCCCTAGAGTGTTGTAAATTGGGGGATTAAATCCCCTTGAGTCCTGAGGATCCCTGGGGGCCAACTAGCCCACCAGCTACCTTCAGTAAGTGCCACAGAGCTGTGTTGCAGAGAGGTGTAAAAAGGGGCGTGGCCTCTGAACACCTCTCTGCAACGCAGCTCCCTGGCGCATACTAGAGGTACCTGGTGGGCTAATTTGTCCCCAGGGACCCTCAGGATTGAAGGGGACTTAATCCCCCAATTTACAATGTGCCAGGAGGTGCGTTTGCACACTTGCTATGTCAGGCCCCGCCCCCTCCCTGCACCACTGTGCAAACGCGCCCCCTGGCGCGTTGTAAATTGGGGGATTAATTCCCCTTGAGTCCTGAGGGTCCCTGAGGGCCAACTAGCCCACCAGGTACCTCCAGTAAGCACAAGAGAGCTGCGTTGCAGAGAGGTGTAAAAAGGGGCGTGGCCTCTGAAGACCTCTCTACAACGCAGCTCCCTGGCGCATACTGGAGGTACCTGGTGGGCTAGTTGGCCCCCAGGGACCCTCAGTATTCAAGGGGAATTAATTCCCCAGCTTACAACACGCCAGGGGGCGCGTTTGCTGAGTGCTGCAGGGAGGGGGCGGGGCCTAGCCGCGATGCCGGCTTTAAAAAAAAAAAAAATTTAAGAAGGGGGGCTGTGTGGCCCCCCTTCTCTTGCCTTTTTTTGGGCCCTGGGGACCCCATCCCCCAGGGCCCGCGCCCTTTTTTTAAATGTAAACCGGAGGGGGGCCGCGTGGGCCCCCCTCCCGTGGCCAATACCGGCCCCGGGGACCCCATCCCCTGGGGCATGGCCACATATATTTTTTTAAAGGAGGGGGGCTGCGTGGCCCCCCTCCTGAGGCCTCTATTGGCCCCGGGGACCCCATCCCCCGGGGCCGGCCTTTATTTATTTATTTTTTTATTTGTGGAGGGGGGCCGCATGGCCTCCCTCCCGGGCCACTTCTGGCCCCGGGGACCCCAACACCTGGGGCCTGGCCATCCTTTTGTTTTTTATTTTTGGGAGGGGGCCGCGTGGCCCCCCTCCTCAGCCAATTATGGCCCCGGGAACCCCATCCCCTGGGGCCTGGCCTCTCCGTTTAAAAAAAAAATAATAATATTCACAGGGGAGGGGGGCCGCGTGGCCCCCCTCCCGGACCACTTCTAGCCCTGGGGACCCCATCCTCCGGGGCCTGGCCTCACCGTTGGGGACCGTGGGGGGAGCCCCAATGCCCCCACGGTCCCGCCGGCTCCCCGCCTCCTGCGGGAGCCGGCATTGCTTTTCCACATGGGGAGCTGCTGACATGCAGCTCCCCGTGTGGAAAAGCAATCAGCTTTGGATTTTGGAAGCAAGAGCAGGTTTCCCTGCTCTCGCTTCCAAAATCCAAAGTAAGTTTGCTATGACCGGGCGGGAGCTGCACTGCTCCCGCCCTGTCATAGCAAACAGCAGTGTCCCGGGGGTGGACACCCCGGGACACTGCAGGAGCCGGCCCTGGGGGGTGGCGGTCCCCAGGGCCATCGAGGGCTCCAGGAGGGGGGCCGCGCGGCCCCCCTCCCTGCATTGCAAAGCCCCGGGGAGGTTGTGGTCCCCGGGGCTCGGGGGTCCGTAACGGACCCCCAAATCTCAATATTAAGTGCCCCGGGGCGGTGGTGGTCCCCGGGGCAGTGTGGGGGGGCTTGAGTATCCCCCATACTAATTATTTATTTAGCCCCGGGGAGGTGGCGGTCCCCGGGGCCCGGGGGGGACGCGGGGCCCCCGCCAATTATCATAAATGCTCCGGGGAGGTGGCGGTCCCCGGAGCAGCGTGGGGGGGTTGGGACCCCCCACGCATTTCTTTAGGTAGCCCCGGGGAGGTGGCGGTCCCCGGGGCTACGGGGGGGCTGAGTGCCCCCCGCATTTATTTTAATAAGCCCCGGGGAGGTGGCAGTCCCACAACATTATTTATAAGTGCCCCGGGACCTGGCCCACCCGGGGCTTTTTAATACGAAGCACGGGAGCCCGCGCTTTTTTTTTTTTTTTTCGTCCGTATTCGCGCACCCAGAGCGAGTTCGGACGATTTCTTTAAAAATGCTTTTTTGGCCCTTGGGGTCCTTGTGGGACCCCTGAGCAGGCCTAGGGGGTCAGGGTGTTT
This sequence comes from Calotriton arnoldi, assembly GCA_963921515.1. Taxonomy (NCBI): domain Eukaryota; kingdom Metazoa; phylum Chordata; class Amphibia; order Caudata; family Salamandridae; genus Calotriton; species Calotriton arnoldi. The sequence goes on from CAWUFW010004423.1 coordinate 996,974, forward strand.
CTACCCTGCCCCCTTTTCTTTTTTTCACCTTTGTTTCACTGTTTTCTTGTGACTGATGGCTGCCAACACTTCCTGGTTTGGAGTGTTGGCAGCCAATCACAGTGAAGCTCGTGGTTGGGAGGGTTCGCGAATCCACCGCGGCCATAGATATCAAAACTTTTATTTTTTGAATTTCTCACCAACTACTGAACGGATTTACACCATTTAAAAAAAAGGATGCTTTCTGAACTAAGCACTACCTTTTTGCCAAATTTGATGCAATTCCGTTCAGCAGTTCGAGCTGTAGCCGTGTCTAAAGTTTCCTATGGGAAATTGATTTTCCGACCCCTATTTTTTGAATTTCCCAGGAACTACAGAACGGATTTACACCATTTAACAAAAAGGACTCTTTCTGAACCAAGGGCTACCTTTTTGCCAAATTTGGTGTAATTCCGTTCAGCAGTTCGGGCTGTAGCCGTGTCTAAAGTTTCCTATGGAAATTAACATGGAGAAAACACTTTTTTTCTCGGCCCCCGCTTGGGGAATCACCCCGAAACTTTCAAGACAGGAGCTGACCGGAGCACCCCACTAGTTTTGAAAATTTCGCGAAGATTCGTCAAACGATGCTAAATTTATTGGGAAAACAAAAAATGCTTTTCCTATGGAAAATCGGTCCTAACTATAACTACCTACTGGCGACCGCCAGTAGGTGATATATACATATATATATTCCAAAAGACTCCTGACGAGAGAAGTGCTTCAGCCTCTCGGGTCGGGGCCCATACAGATGTGCCAGACATCTCAGCATATCCCAGAAGAAAACACGTACTGTTAGGTAACGTGAGAAGGGCCACACCAACAGTGCTGCATTAATCCTTTATTCCGTGGCCAAACAAGCATAACGCATTTTCAACTCAACATGAGTCTTTGTCAAATGCAAATATTAAGCAGCCGGATTCGTTTGACTTTTAAACATGGTTATCAACATGCAAAAAGGACAGTTCCTTTAAAGCGGCAGTTCATTCTTTATATTGGAGTTTTATATAGTGATGGTGAGTCATTCTTCCAATTCATGTGTGTGTCAGTATTGCTTACTGGCGGTTGCCAGTAGGTAGTTATAGTTAGTACCTTGTTTCTATTCAAAAAGCCTTTTTCTTTTGCCAATCTCTGTGGCGCTGTTTGACGAATCTTTGCGAATTTTCAAAACTAATAGGGCGGTCAGGTCAGCGACTGTGTTGAAAGTTTCGGGGTGATTCGTCAAGATGGGGCCGAGAAAAAGGGGGGGTCCCAAAACGCGTTTTCTCAATGTTAATTTACAAATGAAGGGCGGTCTCCCGCGCTTCATTTTCTTTAAGCCCCCGGGTGGGCCAGGTCCCGTGGCCAATCATGAAAATACATGCCCCCTCCCCGGGGCTATGTTCTTTAAATGTGGGGGGCCACACAGGCCCCCCTGCAGCCCCTGGGACCGCCACATCCCTGGGGCTTTATTTAAAAAAAAATGCATGATGAGGATCCTGCCCCCCCACACAGCCCCAGGGACGACCACCTCCCGGGGCACAAACTAAGTAAATGCGGGGGTCCGTTGTGGACCACCAGCCCCGGGGACCACCACCTCACCGGGGCTGCACAGAAAATGGGAGGGGGCTGCGTGGCCCCCTCCAGGAGCCCTCCATGGCCCTGGGGACCGCCACCCCACAGGGCTGGCTCCAGCAATGTCCCGGGGTGCCCACCCCCGGGAAATTGCAGTTTGCTATGACTTGGCGGGAGCACTGCTCCTGCCATGAGATAGCAAACACTGCTTCATGGAAGCAAGAGCATGGAAAATGCTCTTGCTTCAATGAAGCGAAGCAGAATTGCTTTTGGGCAGGTGGAGCTGCATGTTAGCAGCTCTCTCTGCCCAAAAGCAATGTTTGCTCCAACAGGAGGCAGGGAGCAGGCAGTGACCGTGGGGGTTTTGGGGTTCCCCGCAGTCCCCAACAAGAGGCCAAGCCCGGGGCCGAAAATGGCCTGGGAGGGGGGCCATTCTGCCCCCTCCCTTCTTTTATTTAAAAAAAACTGACCGGGCTCTGGGGGATGGGGGATGGGGTCCCCGGGTCAAAATCGGCCTGGGGATGGGGGCTGCGTGTTCCCCCTTCTTTAAAATAAATTTAAAAAAAAAGAAAAGAAATGGGCGAGCCCCGGGAGATGGGGTTCCCTGAAAATGGCCTGGGGGAGGGGGCATAGTAGCCTGTAATTCGCAGATTAGCCTCAGATGTAAGCAACAGGTGCATTGATCCCATGAGACATCATACTGAATTTAGAACCTGTTATAAAGATCCAAATCTCTGCACTACGTACATTATTCCCATGAACTACTGTAAAGGGATTAACACCTTTGATCTGTAGATATGCAGTTGCTTTTACGCATTCAGATATTCTAAGGCTCTCAGGGCACACACTGATGTGTAATGCAGACAGCATCACTGCAATCCGCGATCACACTGCTGGACAGCGGTGGGAAGAGAAGCCCCATTCAGGGTAATGTGAGCTACGAGGGAAACCAATCCTGAGGCGAGGGAGAGGGGCTGCGTGTGATCCTCAACACCATACAGCTTGATCTACACACTCACAACCGCTTCAGCCTGCAGCTCGGCTCCAGCCAGTATTTACACACACCGAGCAGGCAGAAGCCAAAGTCCGGGGTCATAACTAGAGCAGGCAGCACCACCAGCTGGGAGCTCTCAGCGAGCAGGCAGGATCGGATCTCAAAGAGCCCAGGCAGGAACTTTCCTCGGTGACCACAATGAGAGCAAGCACCCCCTCTAGGCCTCTGCTGAGAATTAAATTTAAACTCTGCTGCCTTGCACATAAATCACTTTATGGCAGGTGTCCTAACTATTTGGCAGACAAAATTAAATCTTATCGTCCGAACAGGCCTCTTAGATCCGAAGGGAAAGGGCTGCTGGTGGTTCCCCGCTACAGGAAACTACAAGCAGGAGGCAGAACTTTCTCTTACCTGGCTCCAAAATATTGAAACACTCTGCCCGAGGATCTGCGCAAATGTCCCAGTCTCCTCCGATTCAGGAAACTCCTGAAGACTGAATTATTTCGGGACTGATTTGGGCTGAATCTGTACCTTGTCTTCTCTGCAGCACGGAGATACCCCTTCGGGGGGTGATTCCGGCGCTTTATAAATTCCTTTACAAATGACAAATTATAAATTCATCCTGGGGCACAGAGAGAAAACGGGCATTTACTCGAGCCATGGGTCATGGAGAGAGAAGGCAGCTGCTCTAGGCTGGGATGCTGCAACCTGTTGCATTGTTGCTCTGGAGCAGACAGCACCCACTGCAAAGGAGGCAGATCCTGTAGCCTGGGGGCACTCAGACAGCAGGCAGGAATGCCAGACTGGGGTCACAAATAGTTGCACACGGGACAAGACAGCAAACACCACCTCGGAGGGTACAGAGAAGAGGCAGCGACTCTACCTGGGGTACCACAGGGAGCAGGCAGCGACGGAGTGATGCCTTGGATGACAAGCGCAGAGTAGGCAGTAGCTATATTTAGTATGGGCACTCTGTGAGTCGCCAGCTTCCTCAGCCTGTGTGAACAAGCACCGCATGTGGCAGACAGCATCTTAATCTAAGCAGCATGCACTAGGTGCAGGCAGCATATCTAGATGGGATATGTTCCCTGACTGCACCCTGAACTGCGCTCCAACTCGTAAAAAGACCAAGCAGGCAGCATCTATGAGAATAGGCCAGCCACCTGCCTGGAACAAGGCCCTGTTTGCAACCTGGACCCTTGCTGTGAGCAGACAGTACTTCCAACCTAGATATGCAGACAGTAGGCAGCACCCCGAGAGGAGACAGCAATGCAAGCCTGAGATCTGAGTACACGGAGCTCCTGTAGCTGTGCATACTTGGAATAGGCAGCGCTTCGAACCTGTGACCTCCCGGACCGACAGCATCTCAGGGTTCAGGCAACACTGCAGAGAGCAGGCAGCACTGCCTCTCTTGAGGCCAGTGAGGGGCTTCAGGCCTTACTTCCGAGGGACGTGGATGTATACGGAAGACCCTACCTGCCTAGGATTCTCAGCTGAGAACCGCAGATTGCTGTGAGGAACTGCACGGTGTATTTGTCAAGGGCAGAAGCAGATGTGAAAGCTAATAAACCGACGTAGTGTAACATTTTACTGATGTCCAAGATCACACTGAGCGTAGGGACATGAACCAAGGACTGGAGTGAAGAAATCAATTACAACTAAATCCTTTCTCTGGAGGTCACCTGATCCGATGAAGGAACGTTATTTTTCTTAATTTAGTAAGAAATCCGTGTATAACACTGTATTCCAAAGAGTCATAAAATATGGCAGGCACGTGACATATCAACTCATTGGAAACACCACCGCACTTAGGTATTAATCAGTTATCAATAACCCAGCGTGAACATTAAAAAAACGTGTAAAAACAATTTCCTGGAATATATCTTCTGCTATTTGATCATGAGTATTTGATTTGGCCTCCTAGTCATGATAAGGGTGATATTTTTATATAGTGCCAAAACCCAGGATATCTGTCATTATTACCTAATCCGCGATCCTTGGTTTATGGACAAGGGAAAGATCAAAAGCCAGTGAGCACGGTAGAAATGTGTACCTTTTGGGCACTGGTACGTTTCGCATGTGCGTTAACACGCAGAGGTACTCTAAAATTACGCGTATATCTTAGTAGCAGATCGACCTACCCCATTTCAGATCGGAATCTGTGACTTCTGTGTTACACACAGATCTCTGCCATGCACATTGATCCGCTATACTATAGTAACAGTATTTGATTCAGGTAACTGTAGATGAATTAAAATTGCCATGGATACGATGACAGAACACACTAGGGTATAAATTGTAATTGTATTGTAAAGTGTTTGGACCCGCAGATTAGGCTGAAATCTCTGAAGGGTTGCACCAATCTACTGGTATATAAGCCTGTAATTCGCAGGATAGTCTCAGATGTAAGCAACAGGCGCATTGATTCCATGAGACATTGTACTGAAATTAGAACCTGTCATAAAGGTCCAGATCTCTGCAGTACGTGCATTAATCCCATGAGCTACTGTAAAGGGAATAACACCTTTGATCTGTAGATCTGCAGTTGCTTTTACGCATTCAGATATTCTAAGGCTCTCAGGGCACACACTGATGTGTAATGCAGACAGCATCACTGCAATCTGCGATCTCACTGCTGCACAGCGGTGGGAAGAGCAGCCTCGTTCAGGGTAATGTGAGCTACGAGGGAAACCAATCCTGAGGTGAGGGGGAGGGGTTGCGTGTGAACCTCGACAGCCTACAGCCTAATCTACACACTCATAACCGCTTCAGCCTGCAGCTCGGCTGAGCTAACTATAACTTGCGCCCCCACAATCCACTGCTGATGACGTCACATATTACATCACTCATGACATCTCAATTGACATTGCTGATGATATCACTGATGACATCATCCACATAATCTCTGATGCACCTACTCACACCCCAATATAACCTTTCAAACACCCACTCCAAAAATCATACTACCATTCTTGAAACCATTGACACACCAATACCAGTACGTACATACCCACTCACTGATTCATAGGTCTACATACACATCCTCTCACTCACCCATACAGGCACTCACACAGCCAGTCACTCACTGATACAGCCGCTGATATATCAACTCATACACCCATACAGCTGCTCATACACTGTCAGTCACCCATAGAGCTACTCACACACCTACTCACTCACCCAAACACTCAATCACACAGCCACTCACTCACCCATACAGAAACACACACACACTCACTACTCATACAGATACTAACAAATACTTACTCTCTATACAGTCGCTGACACAAGCACACACTTACCCATACAGCCACTCTCACAATCGCTCACTCACACATACAGTCACTTATGTACTCCAGCACTCACATATACTGCCTTTCACATATACAGTTACTCACCCATATACCAATGAGACATCCATTCACCCACTGACACTGCCATACACACACTCACTCAGCCATACAGTCCCTCACAGATGCATGCATGAACCCATGCACCCAGGGATTCACCCACTCACACATCCATGCAGAGAGTCACACACCCCTCACCCACCCACACAGACACTCAGGCACCCATGCAGGTACTCAGACAACTAATCAATAACCCTTATAGACACTCATGTACCTACTCACCAACCCATGCAGCCACTTACACACCAACTGACAGACTGATACACACATTCACACCGATTAGTCACTCACCCATACATTCACTAAAACACATTTAATCACTCACTTATACAGTCAGTCATGCACCCACTAAATCATCCATAGACACTCATACACCCACTCATTCTTCAATACACCATGACGTATATATATATATATACAACATTCTTAAACTTTTTAGAAACTCAGTCACTGGATGATGTCATTTGAGATGGTCATCAGTGATGTCACTCACCATGTCATGAGTGAATTAGACGTCATCAACAGTGCTGGTTTTGTACGAGTGAAATGTCAGCCTAACTATAGTGTTCATGTAACCTGTGTTTTTTTCAGTGAATATATGTATATATATTCACTGAAAAAAACACAGGTTACATAATTTCTTAGCTTGTACCTCTTTTTCATGCTCTCCCAATCTTCTCTCTAGTTCTTCAAACAATTTGCTCCCTTCGGTGGATTCCTGAAAATTTTCAAGTGATTTCTCCAAAAGTTTGATTTTTTTCAATTGCCTGGGATAACCTCCTTTCAGCAGGTACAATGAGGGTATTGATTAGTTTCATTGAGCAGTCTGAAGTATCTGATTGCCACTGTGACAATATATCCGGATCCAAGTCGCTCAAGGTTGGGAGCACAAAGATCCTTAGTCCCCTTGGGACACGTTTAATTTCAACATATTTTGTCAAAGTCACGCACTTGCACCATTTGTTTTTTTCCATGGCTATATATATATATATATATATATATATATATATCCCAACGAGCAAGAACAGAGTCAACAGAAATTACAAACGTCGGCAAAGGAGGAAAGCAAACAGGCAACACTACCAAGCCAAAGAAACAAACAACAGGGAGGTGGAAACAAAGATAAAAGACAGTATAGGACCCAACAAAACTATCATTAATTTGGCCAATATAGATCTAACAAAGGCAGAAGAACAAATACTGAGCTTGGGCCTATCATATTGCCCTGAGAGCAATTTTGATTATGCAAGGACCAGGATGGATATATATCGCTGCATCAGAAAATTGAAACTTAAAAAATATCATGCATTGCTGAACAAGGAATCAAAACTAAAAACACAAAGGGTAGATGGAAACGATGTACAATCAACTATAATGGACTCATCCACGTCAGATATGCCCCTTTTATTGGATTTGCAGGAACTATGGGGAGAAGGGCATTTATCAAGCACTCAAGAAAATGCATCTAATCAGCCCGCAGATATGATCCCTGAAGTGATACCAGTCAGGGAGCAGACTCCATTGACCCCATTTAAAGTCAAATCTACATTCAACCCCATTACTCCAAGAGACTCTATTGACATCTTCAATGAGCAAGTTACGGCACAAATCAAACAATTGAACCGTAAAGTATCCAACACCAGTGAAATACAATAGACGCAATTTCCAGTACAATGCATTAATGAAAAAATTAGAGAATGACAATCGGATTGTGATCAGAAACTCCGACAAAGGAGGAAACATTGTGATTTGGTCCAAAGATGAATACATAAAGGAGGCACTATCACAATTAAATGATCAGACATGCTATATAAAAAGTAATGGATCACATTTGAAAGCAATATACAAATCTTTTTATACAAAGCTGTCAGCCTGGAAGGCTCAAGGATTAATAAGCATGCAGGAGTATAAATTTCTCAAAAATGAATACCCAATAACTCCCTCAATCTATTTTATTCCAAAAATACACAAGGATCCGTGCCAACCACCAGGGAGACCAATCATCTCAGCGCGAGATGGATTATTAGAACACACGTCACAAAATGTTGATTATTTCTTGCAAGGACATGTCCAATCTCTACCATCCTTTGTGAGAGACATCAGTGACTTTTTAAACAAACTACAAGACTTTGAATGGCATAATGATTACTTATTAATATCGCTTGATGTCACATCGTTATATACAAGCATAAGACACAGTGACGGTATGGTGGCATTGAAACATTATTTATCTAAGAGACCTGAACAACTAATGCAACATAGCAAAATGTTAATTGAAATGGTGGATTTCTGTCTCAATAACAATGTTTTTATGTTTAACAATATGCTCTATCAGCAGATCAGAGGGGTAGCCATGGGTGCCAGCTTCTCCCCCAGCTACACGTGTCTTCACATGGGCTGGTGGGAGGAGCTGGTACTAGCAGCAGAACATAGCAGTTGCATGCATTACAATATTAAACTATGGCTTCGTTTTATTGACAATCTGTTTTTAATTTGAAGGGGCACACATAAGGAAGCAATGGAATTTGTAACATCTATCAACAACAATGTGATCAATTTGCACTTTACAGCCACAATTAGTGACACTACAGTTAACTTTTTAGATACTCAAGTGTACATTAACAATGGCAAAGTTGAGACTAAACTTTATCGAAAGGAAACAGCTGGTAATTCGACTCTACACGCCAGCAGCGCCCATCCAAGGCATTTGATAAACAGCATCCCCTATGGGGAAATGCTGAGGCTGAGGAGAGTGAGCAGTAACAATGAGACTCTCAAGAGGGCCCAAGAGGAAAGTAAGGCCAGATTCCTAGAACGAGGGTACTCACACAAGACAATAAATGGGGCAATTGCAAAACTATGACACTAGATAGAACGGAGTTAATCAGGGACAAACGAGATCAAGTGACATGTCAACTAGATCAACAAAAATACAGGAGGGAAACTAAAACCGATGAATTCAGAATAATCATGGGGTTCAGCAAACAAGATAGAGAGTTGCGGACCATAATTACACGCAATTGGCCATTGGTACTCAATGATCCAGTTAGAGGAACAATGTTACCGCGAAAGGTGTCAATCACACACAGCAGGGCACCCTCTATGAGGGATAAACTTGTCAAAACCAGCCCTGAAGTGATAGAGGGGAGCAGCTGGCTCAAGAAACATAAAGTCTTTTTTAAGTGCAAGACATGTAAAGCCTGCCAACAGGGGCTAAATAAAACTACATATCAGACCCCATTTAGTACAAAGGAGTACAAGATCAATAAACTTTTAACATGCAAGACAGACCATGTGATCTACGTACTGATATGCCCTTGTGGCCTACAATATGTAGGAAGTACAAAACTCCAAGCACACAAACGGGTACTTCAGCACATAAGAGCCATAGCCAATCAGGACAACACATACCCGGTGGCGAGGTATTTCAAGGAGTACCATAAGTCAAGGAGCCAGGATCTACAATATTATTTAATTGATTCAGTACCCCCCAGCAGAAGATGAGGGAACAGGGAAACAAAATTGCATAGGCTAGAGACCAGGTACCTTCTAGAAATGGACTCCAAACACCCAGGGGGGCTCAACACGACAGAGGACCTTTACACTTGTCTTTAGGATGTTATCTTTTAGATTGTGTGCTGGTAACATGAGGTTCTGTTTATATTTTATATTGATGTTCTATATTAATATTTATATTTAATATTCACTATTTAATATTTAATATTTAATATTTAATATTTAATATTTTATATATATGTAGCCTTTTAAACATTTAAACATCAATTACACAAACCTTCAAAAAAAGAGAGGGAGTAATATGAAGTACTGAAGATCAAATAAACACACTACAAGAGTTACAAATTAATAAATGAGCAATAGAAGGGGTCACTTGATATTCAAACCGTGATTTTGGCAGATGAGATTGATAGAAAATAACTATTACAAGGACAAATGTGCAATACTAATTTTTTTTTATATATATTTTTTAGCGGGTACAATGAAACTTTAATTGTACATACTGTGACAGTAACGTTAAGCACTGAAACGTCATCACTTTATTTTGCACAAATGAGCACTTTATTCGGTAATTGGACGCATAGTCATCAACAATAAACAAAATAATAATGAAGCATATGGGCACTTCATGCAATGGAAACCAATACATATGATTGAGATGTATTTTACAGACATACATGTGTATTAGGATGTAAGGATATCGGTACCAATGTAATGATTTGTCCTTTTAAAAAAACTAGAACCATTCAAAGGTTTTTAACATGTTTTAGTCAACACTATTTATGCATTTAATTTATTTATGTATTTATTTATTGATGTGTATGTTGACACAAAAAATATATATGAATTTCCATGCATATTAACCGTTGCATTGCCATCGCCGATATGTATATGTATACTGCTTGAAGCTAATTTCTTCTATGTCCATTACCAATGTGAACTTTGCACTTTACACGCAACACTTGTCACTTTAAAAACATATAAATGGCACCGTAGCGTCATGTCATGTGATCAAGGCTCAAGTGGAGCCGAAATGCGTAATGGCGGCATTGAAATAAAGAAGAAATGAACACTTACTCTATGGTCCGTGTGTTGGAGGAAAATTGGTAAAGTGCTGAATATATATATATATATATATATATATATATATATATATGTGTATATATTATCTACTGGCGGTCGCCAGTAGATAGTTATAGTTACAACCTATTATCCATAGGAAATCCGCGACATTCTATTTGAAATAACTCTCTTGCCGGTTGACGTATCTTCGCGAAATTTTCAAACTTCGTGGGGCGCTCCGGTCCGCTCCTACCCTGAAAGTCTCGGGGTGATACGTCAAGCGGGGGCCGAGAAAAAGGGGGTCCCAAAACGCGTTTTCCCCATGCATTTTCCCATAGGAAACTTTAGACACGGCTACAGCCCGAACTGCTGAACGGAATTACACCAAATTTGGCAAAGAGGTAGTTCTTGGTTCAGAAAGAACCCTTTTGTTAAATGGTGTAAATCCGTTCAGTAGTTGCTGAGAAAATCAAAAAGTAAAAGTACATATATATCTATGGGCACGGAGGATTCGCGCACCCTGAGCGCACCCTGCGCGCACCGTCCCGATCACGAGCTGCATGTTAATTGGCTGTCAGCTGGCTGTCAACATTCAGATTCAGGAAATGTTGGCAGCCATTTTGTCCCTCGGTAGAACCGAGGGACAGAAACAAGTGCGCAAAGCGCACAAAGGGGAGGGTAGAAACACCCTGACCCCCTAGGTTTGCTCAGGGGTCCCACAAGGACCCCCTGGGCAAAAAAAAAAAAATTTTTTTTTTAAAATCGGCAGGATGCGCTCAGGGTGCGCGAATCCTGCCGAAAAAAATCGAAGCGCGGTCTCCGCGCTTCGATAGTTAATTGGCCCCCGGGTGGCCCAAGTCCCGGGGGCATGCTGGGGGGGTTAATTTTATGTGTGGGGGCCTCTAAGGGCCCCCAAGCCCCGGGGACCACCACCCCCGGGGCTTTATGTACAATGGTGCGGGAGGGCTCTGAGCCTCCCGCAGCCCCGAGGACCACCACCTCCCGGGGCTTCTTTTTTTATTAAAAACCTGTGTGGGGGGCTCCAGCCCCCACACGCCCGGGGACCACCACCTCCCGGGGCACTAAGAAAATTACAATGGGGGTCCGTTTTGGACCCCAGAGCCCCGGGGACCACCACCTCCCGGGGCTGTGCACTGAATGGGAGGGGGCCGCGCGGCCCCCTCCTGGAGCCCTTGATGGCCCTGGGGACCACCACCCCCAGGGCCGGCTCCTGCAGTGTCCCGGGTGCCTACCCCGGGACACTGCTGTTTGCAATGACAGGACGGGAGCCTCGCGGCTCCCGTCCTGTCATTGCAAACTTGCTTTGGATATTGGAAGAGAGAGCAGGAAACCTGCTCTCTCTTCCAATATCCAAAGCCGATTAGCTTTCCACATGGGGAGCTGCATCTTAGCAGCTCCCCATGTGTAAGCAATGCCGGTTCCCGTAGGACACGGGGAGCCGGCGGGACTGTGGGGGATTGGGGACCCCCCACAGTCCCCAACGAGAGGGCCAGCCCCGGGGATGGGGTCCCCGGGGCAAGTAGTGGCTCGGGAGGGGGCCACGCGGCCCCCCTCCCCAAAATTTTTTTTTAAAAAACGATCGGGCCCGCAGGCCCCGCCCCCTTCCTTCACCACTCTGCAAACGCGCCCCTGGCGCGTTTGCAGAGGGGAACGAATTCCCCTTGAATACTGGGGGTCCCTGGGGGCCAACTAGCCCACCAGGAACCTCCAGTATGCGCCAGGGGGCTGCCTTGCAGAGAGGTGTACAGAGGCCACGCCCCTTTTTGCAGCTCTATGGCGCTTTTTGGAGGTATATGGTGGGCTAGTTGGACTCCGGGGACCCTCAGGATTCAAGGGGACTTAATCCCCCAACTTAAAACGCGCCACGGGGCGCGTTTGCACAGTGGTGAAGGGAGGGGGCGGGGCTTGAGGTGACGTGTGCAAACAGGCCCCGTGGCGCGTTTTAAGATGGGGAATTAAATCCCTTCAATCCTGAGGGTCCCTGGGGGCCAACTAGCCCAACAGGTACATTCAGAAAGCGCCACAGAGCTGCGTTGCAGAGAGGTGTAAAAGGGGTGTGGCCTCTCTACACGTCTCTGCAACGCAGCCCCTGGCGCATATTGGAGGTTCCTGGTGGTCTAGTTGGCCCCTAGGGACCCTCAGGATTCAAGGGAACTTAATCCCCCAACTTAAAACGCGCCACGGGGCGCGTTTGCAAAGATGTCACCTCAGGCCCCGCCCCCTCCCTTCACCATTGTGCAAATATTCCTCTAAAATCAGCCGAAATAGGAATTCCGATTTACTCACCTGTTATAAGGAGAGACCTCAGTGCTGTATCTTTCAGCCCAGTACTGGTCCTGAAAAGTAATTTTAACCGTACTTACCGGTAACTTGAATTTCCTTCATAGGCTAACATTGACTGGTTTCACTTGGAAATTCTTCTAAGTGTGGAGTTTTGGAACTTTAAAATATTCCTCTAAAATCAGCCGAAATACGAATTCCGATTTACTCACCTGTTATCAGGAGAGACCTCAGTGCTGCATCTTTCAGCCCAGTACTGATCCTCAAAAGTAATTTTAACCGTACTTACCGGTAATTTGAATTTCCTTCATAGGCTAACATTGACTGGTTTCACTTGGAAATTCTTCTAAGTGTGGAGTTTTGGAACTTTAAAATATTCCTCTAAAATCAGCCGAAATACGAATTCCGATTTACTCACCTGTTATCAGGAGAGACCTCAGTGCTGCATCTTTCAGCCCAGTACTGATCCTGAAAAGTAATTTTAACCGTACTTACCGGTAACTTGAATTTCCTTCATAGGCTAACATTGACTGGTTTCACTTGGAAATTCTTCTAAGTGTGGAGTTTTGGAACTTTAAAATATTCCTCTAAAATCAGCCGAAATACGAATTCCGATTTACTCACCTGTTATCAGGAGAGACCTCAGTGCTGCATCTTTCAGCCCAGTACTGATCCTGAAAAGTAATTTTAACCGTACTTACCGGTAACTTGAATTTCCTTCATAGGCTAACATTGACTGGTTTCACTTGGAAATTCTTCTAAGTGTTGATTTTTGAAACATACAAATATTCCTCTAAAATCAGCCGAAATCCGAATTCTGATTTACTCACCTGTTATCAGGAGAGACCTCAGTGCTGCATCTTTCAGCCCAGTACTGGTCCTGAAAAGTAATTTTAACCGTACTTACCAGTAACTTGAATTTCCTTCCATAGGCTAACATTGACTGGTTTCACTTGGAAATTCTTCTAAGTGTGGAGTTTTGGAACTTTAAAATATTCCTCTAAAATCAGCCGAAATACGAATTCCGATTTACTCACCTGTTATCAGGAGAGACCTCAGTGCTGCATGTTTCAGCCCAGTACTGATCCTCAAAAGTAATTTTAACCGTACTTACCGGTAACTTGAATTTCCTTCATAGGCTAACATTGACTGGTTTTCAGCAAAAAGTTTCAAAGTGTTGATTTTCACAAACTACAAATATTCCTTAAAAATCGCCTGTATGACTTAAACGCATTCTTTCAACTGTTTACAGGAGATGCACCAGTGCTGGATCCAGGATCCAACACTGAGTAAGAAAAAGTAACGATAACAGTTTTTACCTGCTAAGTGAATTTCCTTCCATATGATAACATTGGTGATTCTATGAGAAAAAGTTTCAAAGTGTCAACTTTTAAAATACAATAATATTCCTTAAAAATCACGACTGTAACCAAAACGCTTTTACTCAACTGTTTACAGGAGATGTACCAGGACTGAATCTAGGATCCAGTCCTGTGGTTACAAAAGTAATCCATAAAGTAACTAATTGCATTTAACTAGAAATTCACATTGAGCTGAATGTTGCATTGTGTTTGAAAATGTGTTGCCCATTGCAACAACTGTAACTACTGTACTTAAAAGTCTATTGCCTATCTGCAAAGTATTTAAACTAAAGTAATTCATTCTGAGAAAGTATTTTTTGTAATGTAATGTATAATGTAATTACAATGTAATTTGACAAATAAAATATGTTAAAAAAAATTGTTTCTAAAAATGTAGTAAATCAGTATGAAAAAAATTAATATAACAATTAATACATTTAAAAATTGTCATTTACAAAACCTTTGAAATTCACTGAAAAAACCGTAGGTTTCAGGCACGTTATAGTTAGAAATTAGCATTTAAAAAACCTTTGAAATTCACTGAAAAAACCATAGGTTTCAGACACGTTATAGTTACAAATTAGCATTTAAAAAACCTTTGAAATTCACTGAAAAAACCATAGGTTTCAGACACGTTATAGTTACAAATTAGCATTTAAAAAACCTTTGAAATTCACTGAAAAAACCATAGGTTTCAGACACGTTATAGTTACAAATTAGCATTTAAAAAACCTTTGAAATTCACTGAAAAAACCATAGGTTTTAGGGACAGTTATAGTTACTTGGACATTGCACTCGTACAAAACCCGTGAAATTCCCCCGTTATAGTTAGTTCAGCTAACTATAACTCGCGCCCCCGCATGCACTGCTGATGACGTCACATATTACATCACTCATGACATGGTCAGTGACATCACTGATGACATCACTGATGACATCTCAAATGACATCACTGATGACATCATCCACGTGATAATCTGATGCACCTCCTCACACCCTAATATAATCTTTGATACACCCACTCTAAATTACAGACTGCCATTCGCAAAAACATAGACACTCCAACACCAATAACTACATACCCACTCACTGATTCTTAGGTCTACACACACACATCCACTCACTCACCCGTACAGTCACTCATACTTACGGTCACTCAGTACAGGACTATCATATGCACTCTTACTCCTATATAGACACTCAAACAACGCCACTCATCCATAGAGATACTCACACACCTAGTCAGTCATGCAAATAATTAAACACACTGCCATTTACTCACCTATACAGTTATACACACACCAGCTCACTTACTCATACAAATAGTAGCACATTGTTACGCTCTTAAACAATCACTGATACAAGCACACAATCATCCATACAGCCACTATCACAATCACTCACTCTTGCTTATAGCTATTTATATACTCCAACACACATATATACTGCCTTTCACATATGTAGTTACTCACACATGTACCACTGGGACATACATTCACTCACTAACACACTCTTACACACACTTACCCACCCATACAGTCTATCACAGATGCACTCTTGAAACCATCCACCCAGTGAATCACCCACTCACACATCTATGCACAGAGTTGCACACACCCCTCCCACACAAACACTCAGGCACCCATACAGATACTCAGACAAGCATTCAATAACTCATATAGAAAATCATTTAGCTATTCACAAACACATGCAGCCACTTACACAGCAACAGACAGACGGATACAGACATACACCCAGTTTAGTCACTAACCCATGCATTCAGTAAGATACGTTAAATCACTCACTTATAGAGTCAGTCACGCACCTACTAAATCATCCATACAGACACTTAGACACCCACTCATTCTTCAATACGTCTTTTCCTATATATTTTAAAAATATTTAAACTTTACAGAAACACACAGTCACTGGATGATGTCATCAGTGATGTCATTTGAGATGTCATCAGTGATGTCATCAGTGATGTCACTGACCATGTCATGAGTGATGTAATATGTGACGTCATCAGCAGTGCATTGCGGGCGCGAGTTATAGTTAGCTGAACTAACTATAACGGGGAATTTCACGGGTTTTGTACGAGTGCAATGTCCAAGTAACTATAACTGTCCCTAAAACCTATGGTTTTTTCAGTGAATATATATATATATATATATATATATATATATATATATATGTGTATATATATATATATATATATATATATATGTGTATATATATATATATATATATATATATATATCTATGTATATATATATATATATTCCTTTTATTGGCATCATGTGAGCGAGTGCCCTGATTGGCTGCCAGCAACATGAGAAAAATGTCGTTGGCAGCCATTACAGGGCTCTGGGACTTAGCCCCTGTCTTGAAGTTTAAAATAAAATATATAACGGGACAGGGTAGGGACCCCCTGATCACTTAGGTGCCACAGGGTGCCACAGGGTGGAGCCAGAGTGACCCCCCGGGGCTAAAAAAAAAAGTAAATGTCAAAAAATACGCAATCCCACAACACTCCAGTGGAATCCCAATAAAATGGCGGCCAGGCTAAATTTATTTACTATGAGCTCTGGGGTGCCCACCCCAGGGCCGTATTCATAAAGCAGAGAGGGGACAGGAGGCCTCCTCCCCAATCCATCAGAGGCCCTGGGGAGCCCACCCATGGGGCTGAACATACTATGTGTTGGGAGGGAGGATGCTTGTCCCCTTCCCTGAGCCTCGAGAGGCCCTGGGGAGCCCAACCCAGGCTGAAGGTACCAAGTTTGGGGTTGGAGGCCACACGGCCCCCCTGAACCATAGCAGGCCCCGGGGAGGCCGACATTTTGTAAAATGTGGAGGGGGGCGCCTGGCCCTTCCTAAGCTTCTAAAGGCCTTGGGGAGTCCTACAGGCCAGGCCCTGCAGCCAGACTTCTGCCAGGCACGGCCAGATGTGGTGGGGGAATGGATTTACTTATCGTAAGATCTGTTTTTTTTTTTTTTTTAAAACATTAGCAATGCACTGTAAAAAACAAAGGTTAAAGTAATGTTATAGTTAGGTGGATTTTTCAATGACAACATTAATGTTTGAAACTAAAAAAACACAGAATTCGCCAGTTATAGTTAGCAGTGCTAACTATAACTTGCTCCCCCACCATGCACTGCTTGTCACCTCACTAATTACATGTTCTATAACATAATTTATGACAATACTCATGACATCTCAAATTATATATATATATATATATATATATATATATATAAAATATTGTGGTTACTTCTCTACCGCAAAATAGGTAAAGCGCACTCTGAAGCTTATTTTCAATCAAAGTTTAATCCACAGCAAATTAAGCTTGACAGACGTGTTTCGGCATGGTCGCCTTCCTCAATGTCAATTGTGTTAATGGATTAACAATTTATTTAAATAAAGATAGCAAAATTCATTCAGGAGTTTCAGCGAAACAGAGGAGGGTTAATATCTCATAAGGATGTAAGTTTCTGTGGCGGGCCATCTTTACACATGTTGATTTGTCCATACATTTCATTAAAATGTTCAACAACTTTTACATACAGATCTCTGGATCTCAGAAAGACAGTTGGAAGAGATATGAAACATGACAGCTTCTCTCAATTTATCACAAAAAATAATTTGCTTTATATTCCTCCGTGGGCCGATTTTGGCCCAGGAACCCTGTCCCCCAGGTTCCAACCTTTTATTTTAATATGCAATATTGGAGAGGGGGCTGCAGGGCCCCCCTCTCTGGGCCAATTTTGGCCCCTGAGACCACCCTCCTCTGGGGCCTTTCTCAAATGGTAGGGAGGCATGCAGGCCCCCTCAATGCGTGATTTTGGCCCGGGGGACCCCATCGCCTGGGGCCCAGCCATGTCTGCTGGGTGCTCCCGGGGCTCCAAGTTTCCACTGGGACCACGGGGGGAGCCTGAATGCTCCTGCAGTCCCTTCTGGCTCTCCGTCTCCTGCAGGAGCTGGCATTGCTTTCAGACATAGGGAGCTGCAAAACAAAGCAGCTCCCTCTGTCTGAAAGCAATTCTACTATTCTTCCAGCAAGCAAGAGCATTTTCAATGCTCTCACTTGCTGGAAGCAGAGCATGTGCTGTGGCTTGGTGGGAGTAGTTAAGCTCCCACCAAGGCATAGCAAACAGTTATGTCCCAGGGGTGGGCACCCCAGGCATGGCAGGAGCCGGCCCTGGAGGGTGATGTTCCCCAGGGCCATTTATTACTCCGTGTGGCCCCCTCCTTTCTTGATTTAGGGCCTGCCCCAGGGAGATGGTGGTCCCCGGGGCTGACAATGGCCCACCTCCCATCTTTACAAAAAGAAGTTGGCCTTGGGGAGGTGGTGGTCCCCGGGGCAAGGGGAGTCCAAGAGGTGCCCCATTTAAAAATAAATTAGCCCTGAGGAGGTGGTGGTCCCCAGGGCCAGGGGGGTCTGATGGGCCCCTCATTTAATAATAAATAATCCTTGGGATGTGGTGGTCCCCGGGGCATTAATAAGCCCCAGGAGGGGGGCCATGCACCACCTCCTTCATATTGAAAATGCCCTTGGGACCAGGCCTACCCGTGGGCCAATTACTATTTAAGCGTTGGAGGCCGCTCTTCTTTTTTTAAAAAAAACTTCAGGGGGAGCCTTGGAATCAACGTGGCGCCCACCAAAAAGTAAACAAATAAATGCTTTGCAGAGTCCATGTGGGACCCCCCCCCCCAAGAGGCCTAGGAGGTCAGGGTATTCCTACCCTTCCCTCTTTTCTTTTCTTTTTTTACAGTTTTTGAGGGACTCGGCTAAAGCAGAGTCCCAAGATGGCTGCCAACACGTTCTGGATTGAAGTTTTGGCAGCTAATCAGATTTGAGCATGGGGACTGTTGAATCCATGGAGCATCCGCGTCCCTATATAAATGAATTTGGATTTCGGTTACTATCTCTGAAACTACTGAACAGATTTACACCAAATCACAAACGACCCTTTTTCTGGACCTTCCTGCCAAATTTGGTGTAATTCCATTCAGCAGTTCGGGGTTTAGCCATGTCTAAAGGTCCTATGGGAACTAACATACAAAATGCACTTTTTTGATCCCCATTTATCTCAGCCCCTACTTGACAGATCACCCCAAAACTTACTCTGCCCAAAAAGAATTACCGGCACACTTTTTGTTAAACTTTTGTGAAGATTCAGCAAACGACACTAAAGATAGGCAAGTCAAAAAATGCTTTTCCATATATATATATATATATATATATATATATATATATATATATATATATATATATATATATATATATATATATAATGCAAAACAATCTTTCCCCGGTTTGATATATATCAAGGCTCCTTTTTTCTCCAGTTCACGGAAGAAAACCAGCACTCACGGGGATAGTTGCCATAGATTTTAATCGCAACACAACAACAGACGCGTTTCGGGTTGCTCCTTCGTCGGTGTTACCTGTCACACCAGAAGCGGTCATTTAAAACGAATTTCATTAAGCAACAACATTGAAAACAGATGAATTTCCATTGTATACGGAAAGCGCCATTTTTGCATGATTTCCCATACCAATGATGTGAATGTTGTGAACAAACTTGGATGCTCAATTGTCATAGCAATCTCAATACTAGCACATATTATTTCATTTCAATTTATCCACATGATGAATATATTCTTCATAATATCCAGCCGTGTATCGGCAAGTGCTGTTCACCCGTAAATCAGCACATTCTTTAAGCAACATCACTAAAAACAGACGACTTTCCATTGTATACGGAAAGCGCCATTTTTGCATGGTTTCACATACTGTTAATATAGGAGTTTTCAACAGACTTGGAAGCTCAATTATTATCGCAACCACGATGACAACACAAATTATTACATTTCAATTCATCCACGTGATAAATATATTTCATAATATCTCGCCGTGTATCAGCAAGTGCTATTTAGCCGTAAATCGGCATTTTGCATGGTTTCACATACTGTTAATATAGGAGTTTTCCACAGACTTGGAAGCTCAATTATTATCGCAACCACAATGACAGCACAAATTATTATGTTTCAATTCATCCACGTGATAAATATATTTCATAATATCTCGCCGTGTATCAGCAAGTGCTATTTAGCCGTAAATCGGCATTTTGCATTTACAAGGTTGCTATTAATCATTCTATCTAGCCGTATATCGGCATTCACCAGTTTCAATAGTTGCCATTAATCACAAAACACTTTCCAAAAGAATCAACGTCTAAATTTCGCCGTGTATCGGCTCTTTGTACATTCTTATACTGGTAACATTATCAATAAAGTTCAGCTTGAAAATCAATCCCCCAGGTAAACAGCTAGTTCTTCCCCGCTGTTTAACCCTTTGGGTGCTCTTGTTTGTAAATCAATAATGTAACGAGACACAAAATTCTATCGCCTCCCTTGATGTTATTGGGTACATGGTCAATGCCGAAATATTGTAACAGGTCCCTGTTACTTTGATGTTTGTTGGCAAAACGCCTGGCCACTGGATAAGAAATATCCTTCTTTACAATGGCCCGCATATGCTTTAATATGTGGATTTTTATAGGGTGAATAGTGCTACCTATATATTTTAATCGACACGGACAAATCAGGCAGTATACTGAATAGGCAGAATGGCAGGTTGTGAATTTAGTTACAGTCCTGCGTTTTATTATTTCAGGTATCTCATATGCTAATACCTTTCTACTATTGACACAAGCTTTACATTTTCCACATGGGAAAAAGCCTTTCATTTCTTTAAGAGTGCCTTTCTTTTGTATCTCTTTTTCCAGGTGGCTGTGAACTAACATGTCTTTTAATGATCTTGCTTTTTTAAAAGTCACTAGAGCGACCGATTGTATGTCACTTCCAATAATCATATCTGTTTTCAGGATGTGCCAATTCCTTCGAAGTATATTTTTCAAAGAGTTGGCATCTTGCGAATAAGTCGTAACCATCCTGAATTGCCCTCTTCATTTTTCTTTTTAATCTTATTTTTTCCTTTCAGTATCTGTTCTCTAGGAATGGTCTCGACTTTTTTCAATGTTGTTTCTAACAGTTTTGCATTGTAACCTCTTGCAGTGAATCTAGCAGTGCTTTCTTTGGCAGCTAACTGAAAATCACAGTCCCTTGAGCTATTCCTCTTCAATCTGAGGAATTCGCCATAGGGTATACTTTGAATCAGCTTGGGTGGATGACTGCTTGTGGTGTGGAGTGTAGAGTTTCCCGCCGTTGGTTTTCTATATAACAATGTGCTCAGCTTGCCTTCAGCTATGGAAACTCTTAGGTCTAAAAGGTTTGCTGCCACTGAACTTACTTCACCTGAAAACTGTAAGTTTACTTTATTTTGATTTAGATGTACAATAAAATCACGTGCAGATTATGATGACCCCTTCCAGACCAAAAACAAATCATCTATGTATCTATGCCACAACACAACCTTTTCCATCCATGCTTTGTTCTTGGTCGACCATGCCACCTGCTCTTCCCACCAGCCCACAAATAAATTCGCGTAGTTGGGGGCGAAGCAGGTGCCCATGGCCATACCCGAGATCTGCCTGTAATGATCCTCCTGGAACAGAAAGATGTTATTGATTAGACAGAATTCAGTGAATTCCAGAAGCATAGAGTTGTGTTCTGCAAATTTCAATGGTCTTTTGTTTAAGAAACATTTCACCGCATTGAGTCCATCTTTGTGATCTATACACGTATATAGACTTGTAATGTCCAATACAATCAATTGATATGATGGATCCCAGATCAATTTATCCATGTGACTCAAAAAGTCCTTGGTATCCTTTATGTATGAGGTTAATTGCGATACAAATTGAAACAAAAAATGATCAATAAATATTGAGAGATGTTCTGTCAAACTGCCTTGCGATGAGATGATTGGTCTACTTGGTGGGTGTTCACAATCTTTATGAATCTTAGGAATATGGTAGAAGGTAGGTGTCATGGGATTCATATTGCGAAGAAATAAGTATTCATCTGTTCCCAACATTGATTTTTCATACCATTTCTTAATCAAGGAGTGATATTACTTCACACTCTCATTATAACTCTCCCTAGTTGTTTTCTCATAATGTCTGTTGTCAGATGATTGTTTTAGGGCTTCTCCACAGTATTGTTCTCTTGTTTGTAAAACAATATTCCCGCCCTTATCAGAGGGTTTGCATATTATTGAAGTATCCATCAACAAGCTATCCAATGCTTTTTTCTCCTCCTTTGTTATATTGCCTCTTTTCATAGGACGGTTTCTCTTTCTTCTGAATCTGAGTAGATCTTTATTAACAGCGTCTGAAAAGATGTCTATAGCATCCGTTGGCATCTGTGGTATGAACTGCGAAGTGGGTTTAAAAGGACTCATGACTGTCTCTTGTTCAATGCCCAACCTCATTGTTTTGTGGGCAATGTCATGAATGTCACTCTTCTCCTCCTCTTGTTCCATGCGCAGTCCCTCTAAAGTTTCTAAAGCTGCCAAATCATCCACTGTTAAAATATCAGTAACTGTAGATTTTTGTTGTATTCTCCTTGATTCTTTAATTAAACAACAAAGGAATTCCGCACACAAAAATTATATATCCATTCCAAGTCAGTTAGGCAACAGTCATAATTGATGATGTGAAGAAATTCTCAAACGTAGTATTTCTGTTTTCTTTCAAACATTGTCCTTTATTGAAAAAAGATGATACACCAAGTTGATAAAATCCAATAGCCAACGGGTTTCGTCCCAATCGGGACTTCTTCAAGGCTCAATACTAGTTTCCAAGTGTATGTCCACTTTCGATATTCACATTCTTCAGTTGTATCTTGAAACAGACATTTAGTATAGTGTGCCATTATTTTTTCTCCTGGCGTGATAACCATGCAAGTCAAACACGGCGTCTGCTTCGATGTTTTTTTTTTTTTCCGAGACATTGAAGCAGACGCCGTGTTTGACTTGCATGGTTATCATGCCAGGAGAAAAAATAATTGCACACTTTTCAAAATGTGTGTTTCAAGATACAACTGAAGAATGTGAATGTCGAAAGTGGACATACACTTGGAAACTAGTATTGAGCCTTGAAAAAGTCCCGATTGGGACGAAACGCGTCGGCTATTGGATTCTAGCTTTTGGATTTTATCAACTTGGTGTATCATCTTTTTTCAATAAAGGACAATGTTTGAAAGAAAACAGAAATACTACGTTTGAGAATTTTTTCGCATCATCAATTATGACTGTTGCCTAACTGACTTGGATTGGATATATAATTTTTGTGTGCGGAATTCCTCTGTTGTTTATGCTGTTTTGGGTTTCCAAATAGGGAGTATAGAGGGTTTCAACTCTCTGGTTTTCCTGCACCACCATTACTTTCCCGGAACTTATTTTGACAGTTGCGGTTGTTTGCTTTGCCTCAACACTTATTTTGCTAATCCTTACATATTTAATCTTTAATTGTTGGTTTCAGTTTAAAATACTTATGTAGTTTAAGTTTTCGAATGAATTTGAAAAGATCTATTCTTGTTTGCGTGTACTCCATTTGATTGTTTGGGCCAAATGTTGGTCCTAATCTTAACACCGACTCCTCTGTGGGTGTGAGGTTTTTAGGTGTAAGTTTGACTATGGTTAGATTTTCCGTATCTACTTCCATTTGCTCCCCCTCTTGCTGCGTAGTACCCGTGGGGACATGTTTCCTCTTCCTGCACCAGCCCCCCCTTCTTGTTTTGCGTTGGTGCTTTCTAACCAATAACATCTTTCTGTTCCAGGAGGATCATTACAGGCAGATCTCGGGTACGGCCATGGGCGCCTGCTTCGCCCCCAGCTACGCAAATTTATTCGTGGGCTGGTGGGAGGAGCAGGTGGCATGGTCAGCCGAGAACAAAGCATGGATGGAAAAGGTTGTGTTGTGGCTTAGATACATAGATGATTTGTTTTTGGTCTGGAAGGGGTCATCAGAATCTGCACGTGATTTTATTGTACATCTAAATCAAAATAAAGTAAACTTACAGTTTTCCGGTGAAGTAAGTTCAGTGGCAGTGAACTTTTTAGACCTAAGAGTTTCCATAGCTGAAGGCAAGCTGAGCACGTCGTTATATAAAAAACCGACGGCGGGAAACTCTACACTCCACGCCACAAGCAGTCATCCACCCAGGCTGATTCAAAGTATACCCTATGGCGAATTCCTCAGATTGAAGAGGAGTAGCTCAAGGGACCGTGATTTTCAGTTAGCTGCCAAAGAAAGCACTGCTAGATCCACTGCAAGAGGTTACAATGCAAAACTGTTAGAAACAACATTGAAAAAAGTCTAGACCATTCCTAGAGAACAGATACTGAAAGGAAAAAATAAGATTAAAAAGAAAAATGAAGAGGGCAAATTCAGGATGGTTACGACTTATTAGCAGGATGCCAACTCTTTGAAAAATATACTTTGAAGAAATTGGCACATCCTGAAAACAGATATGATTATTGGAAGGGACATACCATCGGTCCCTCTAGTGACTTTTAAAAAAGCAAGATCATTAAAAGATATGTTAGTTCACAGCCACCTGGAAAAAGAGATACAGAAGAAAGGCACTCTTAAAGAAATGAAAGGCTTTTTCCCATGTGGAAAATGTAAAGCTTGTGTCAATAGTAGAAAGGTATTAACATATGAGATACCTGAAATAAAAAAACGCAGGGCTGTAACTAAATTCATAACCTGCCATACTGCCTATTCAGTATACTTCCTGATTTGTCCGTGCGGATTAAAATATATAGGTAGCACTATTCACCCTATAACAATCTGCATATTAGAGCATATGCGGGCCATCAGAAAGAAGGATATTTCTTACTAAGTGGCCAGGCTTTTACCAACAAACATCAAAGTAACAGGGACCTGTTACAATATTTCGGCATTGGCCATGTTCCCAATAACATCATGGGAGGAGATAGAATTTTGAAATTACTTAGACTCGAGTCTCGTTACATTATTGATTTACAAACAAGAGCACCCAAAGGGTTAAACAGGGGGGAAGAACTAGCTGTTCACCTGGGGGATTGATTTTCAAGCTGAACTTTATTGATAATGTTACAAATATAACAATGTACAAAGAGCCGATACATGGCAAAATTTAGGCGTTGATTCTTTTGGAAAGTGTTTTGTGATTAATGGCAACTATTGAAACATTGAAACTGGTGATTGCCGATATACGGCTAGATAGAATGATTAATAGCAACCTTATAAATGCAATATGCCGATTTACGGCTAAATTGCACTTGCTGATACACGGCGAGATATTATGAAATATATTTATCACGTGGATGAATTGAAACATAATAATTTGTGCTGTCATTGTGGTTGCGATAATAATTGAGCTTCCAAGTCTGTGGAAAACTCCTATATTAACAGTATGTGAAACCATGCAAAAACAGCGCTTTCCGTATACAATGGAAAGTTGTCTGTTTTTAGTGTTGTTGCTTAAAGAATGTGCTGATTTATGGGTGAACAGCACTTGCCGATACACGGCTGGATATTATAAAGAATATATTAATCATGTGGATAAATTGAAATGAAATAATATGTGCTAGTATTGAGATTGCTATGACAATTGAGCATCCAAGTTTGTTCAAAACATTCCCATCATTGGTATGGGAAATCATGCATAAATGGCGCTTTCCGTATACAATGGAAAGTCGTCTGTTTTCAATGTTGTTGCTTAATGAAATTCGTTTTAAATGACCGCTTCCGGTGTGACAGGTAATACCGACGAAGGCGCAAGCCGAAACGCATCTGTTGTTGCATTGCGATAAAAATCTATGGCAACTATTCCCGTGAGAGCTGGTTTTCTTCCGTGAATTGGAGAAAAAAGGAGCCTTGATAAATTTTGTGGGCGTACCCCTGCGACAGCAACACCCGTCCGTGAGTGCTCCGTGTATGGTGTTTGGGAGCAATAATATATATATATACATAGTTCCCACCTCATGAACGGAAGCACCCGTCCTGAGTGCAGTGGCATTGTGGGATCATTTGGAAACGAAGATAGTTTCATACCACTTGCACCGCCGCTGACTGGCTTCTCCATTGACCCGGACTAAGGTCAGAAGTTATACAAACTTGAAGATGTTGAGCCACTTGATCTACACCTATGGATATTTCCAGTTTTTACATCCAGCGGCTGAGGCGAGGGGACTCAAGCATGCATGATATCTTAGCCCACCCCATTTAGAGGTCTAAAGACAATTCATGTCAAGTTCATGTGAGGGGATTTCGAAGGATCATAATTCAAATCCTACCTGTTTGACAACACCACCCGTATTCAAGTCAATCCATCAGGGTAAAACATAAATGGGGTATTGGAGACTGTATGCAGACTCATCAGATCGTTGACTGTGTTGGGATGTCAGAAGGAAGGAGAAAAAGACATTGAAAACATCTATCCTATTATTGGCCACAGATCCACCAATGAGAATGGGGGAAATGGTATTTTAGCCAATTGGAAGTGCACGCTGTCGAAAGCAGTTTATGGCATTTGATAAAGGCTAAACGCCAAAACGTGCCATGCCTATACAATAGCTGTAAATAAACATTTTTGAGTGACCCCGTGAGTGCTTCGTATATTGTGTATGTGTGACAGTGCGGCACGCGAGTTCCCACCTTGTGAATAAGTGCAGTGGCATTATGGGATCATTTGGAAATGAAGTGTCAAAGGAGAGAGAAAGAGTTACGGTTCAGCGAGGGAGCTCACCAGTTGATAAAAGCAGGAATAAGTGATGACGAGTGTGCGGCTCGAGAGCAGGAGTCAAAAGCTGTTTGTGAAAACGTCCTCTAAAGAATTGAATGACAACTCTGGGGGAACAAGACCAATAATAGATACCGATATTTGCAAAAAACTGCAAGAGCTAGAAAAGCTGAAAAAAAGAGAGATCTCACAATGGTGGGAAGTTGCATCCCTTAAACGGTATATGCAAGTGGGTCGCGTCCCTAGAGGTTTGAGGATTATGATCACGCCCACATATGAAATAGTGCAGGGAGCTCAAAGAACATAGATTTGATTATTGATTAAATATGCGGAAATGGAAAGGAGCAAAATTATTGGAAAGATGAAAGAATTAAATGAAATCCTTGACAAGGAAGGAGATCAAGCCAGAGTAATCAAATTCAGGAGCGACCTAAAAAATAGACTTGAAAATATGAAAAACGGATTAAGGACAGAAAGGCAACAAATTTCTTACAAGACCGACTAGATTACGAGAATGGGCTAATATATACATTCACAAAACGATTGATACAGTATGGAGACAAAGTTCAGAGCAGTAACACCATGGACAAAGAAACCTCGCAGAGTGAAATAAGCTCAGATACTGGCTCAGAGGTGGAACAGGAAGACCTTGCAAGGAAAGGGGCTACTAATATGAAGCTCAGAGTAACAGACGAACTACGTTTTTTACAATTGGACCAAAGAACAGACCATCAAATAATGAGAGGTCGGGGGAGACCAAGAGGAAGAGGAAAAGGAAACAAGGGAGCGGAGGACAAGGATTTTGGAGGTGCGCAAGGAGGAACAATAGAGAGATCTGTGCGCTCCAATGCGAGACAGAGGGTGAAACAATAGAACTAAGCAATACAATCATCAACTTGAGTTCCATCGAGCTAACGGATGAAGACAAAGAAGTGTTAGAACTAGGTCTATCTTACTGTCACAACAATGAATTTAACTATGCAAATAGCAGAATGGACCTGTATAGATTCATCAGGAAACTGAAATTGATGAAGTTACATTAAATCAAAAGCACCTCTGAACCGATACAGGAAATGGAAACAATTTCTCCCCCTATGGATCCAGTAAACCTAACTGTATCAGATATACATATGGGGAGATGATGTAGCCTTACGGCTAGAGCGGTCGGCCTAGAAGCTGGGGAACTGGGTTCGAGTCTCGGCAATGACGCTCAACATCCTGTGATTCTGGGCAAATCACTTAATTTCCCCGTGCCTAACAAAAATGAATGTGTCCTTCTGTAACGAAACTGGTGCTCTTGTAAAGCGCTCTGATACCTGTTGTCTCAGGTTAAGTTCGCGCTATTTAAAACTCTATAAAAAAAAAAAAACAATTCTAGAAGATATGTGGTCTCTACAGAATGAAAATGGAAACCAGCAAGCGGAGGACCTAATGAATTTGACCCTGGCAAGAGAAGACCTTACTCCCTTTCGTCCGAGGTCTCAATATATATCCCAAATGATGAGGGACAATTTGGATATCTTTTCCGAGAATGTGATAGGGGACATGGGTAGATTATATCAAAATATGGGAACCAACAAAAGAAAGGCTGACCCCAAGGAAATCAAAGTCCATCGAGTCCTCAATAAGATCAAAAAGGAACAAGGAATATTAGTAAAGCCCTCAGATAAGGGAGGGAACGTTGGTCTCTGGGGAAGAGAATTCTATAGAAATGAAGCATTAAACCAATTGAACAATAGAAACTGTTATAAGAGAATTGCAACATCGGAATATGAGAGAGTGAAAGATCTATTTTTCGAAAGATTGATCGAATGGAGGGAACAGGACTTAATGAGTTGGGATGAGTACTGATTCATGAAACAAGAACATCCAATCATTCCCGTCTTTTATATGATACCAAAAGTACACAAAGATACTCCTAACCCACCAGGGAGGCCCATAATTTCATCTCGGAATAGTCTATTTGAAAATGTTTCAAAATATATTGATTTCTTTTTAAATCTGATTGTCAAAACCCTTCCATCATACATAAGAGACTCAGCAGACTTTCTTAAACGCATCTATGATGTCAAATGGGACCAAAGCATGGTACTGGTAACCTTAGACATTTCCACTCTGTATACGAGTATCAGACACAGGGATGGCTTGAGGGCGACCGAACATTTTTTAAGAATGAAACCAATGAGATTCTTGAGACATAACAGAATGCTGCTGGAAATGATGGAGTGGTGCCTTACAAGAAACAATTTTATGTTTGGGAGTGAAATGTTCCAATAAGAACAGGGGACCGCGATAGGCACCTGCTTCGCCCCCAGTTACGCTAATTTACATCTGGGCTGGTGGGAGTAGCAGGTGCTCGGGGGCCATCATTGGAGCATTGGACAGAAAATGTTTTAATCTGGCTAAGATTCATTGATGATGTTTTTGTGTTGTGGCAGGGCACAAAAACAGATATAGATCAGTTTATCGAAGATTTAAATGAGAATGTTTTGAATTTGAAATTTGTGGGACACCACAGCAAGACATCTATAGATTTCTTAGATATAAGGGTACTAGTGAGAGAGGACAAATTGGAAACTACGGTTTTTAGGAAACCCACAGCAGGCAACACAATCTTGCATGCCGGTAGTTCCCATCCAACACCACTTATCATAAGTATCCCCTTTGTAGTATTCTATAGGGCAAGAAGAGCATGCAGTACCCTGAAGGACCATGATAAGGTTGAGAAAGAGATGATAAGTCGATTTATACAAAGGGGCTATTCATCAAGAATTTTGAAAGCTGCCTCAGAGAAAGCTAGAGCTTTGAGTAGGGAAAGAGTATTATTTGAACCATCCAAAACAACAGAAAAGAGAAAAAACAAAGGAGGGAATGATACACATAGGTTCATAACAACGTACAATTCCAAACATAAGGAAGAAAGACTAATTTTAAAGAAGCACTGGCACCTTATCAGAGGGGACCCTACAATAGGACCACAACCAAAGAATTATCCTGAGATGACATACAGAAAATCTAAGTCTGTGAAGGATCATATTGTAAGGAGTGAATACCTAGAACCTCAAACCTGGTTACAGCAGAGAGAAGGTTTTAGAAATTGTTTAAAATGTAAGGCTTGCAATCATGGGGAGAGCCTCTCAACTTTTAAGACGGTTTTTAATAAAACTGTAAGAATAAGAGGTTTTTTAACTTGTAAAACAAGCTTTGTTGTATACATTTTAAAATGTCCCTGTGATAAGGTCTATGTATGGAGTACCACATTGCCGGCGCACAAAAGAATCTTGCAACATAGAAGAGCGATTATTAACAAACATCAAAGTTACCCTGTTGCTAGGCACTTTGAGAAGGAACATCAAAGTGATTCATCATTAATGCGGTATAGTTGTATAGCACAGGTACCTAGAAGAAAGAGGGGTGGAAACAGAGAAATAGAATTGCGAAAGTTAGAAACTTACTATATCCTTGAACTGGATAGCATAGAGCCAAATGGATTTAATGTGGACGAGAATTTGTTCTCATGCCTGTTCTGAAAACTGACATAGAGCCAGCACACTCAAGAGAGCCAGTTAGAAAAGAAAAAATCCTTTTTTTTTTAATCTAGAGGAGGACATTAGGCACTAGCACTTTAATGTAAGAGAGCACTCTATAATAGTATGATTGAGCACTAGCACTTTAAGAAATCAGACAATTGGTAAAAATATTTTTAAAGAAATATAAAAACATTTTCTCTTAAAAATTTATAAAAATGGAAAATATAAAAAAATCTTTTATTGTTAGAAAAGTTGTATGAGCACTAGCACTTTAGGTAGAAGAAACAAGTACTGTATGATATACTTAGAAATTCTAGGTGAAAATTGGCAGCTAAGGAACAGTATGCACAGATGCACTTTATAAAATAGGAATTATCCTCAAGAAAGAATTTTACTCATTGGAATTTATGCATTGGTATGAAATTGTCCAGGGATAATGTATTTGAATGAGGATAAAATATATTAACAATAGAAATAAGTAGTAATCTGTGAAGTACGGAAATGTTCCAAAATGGCGGCATTATTATCTAAACAGTCTGTCTCACCTTAAAGTATGAACTGTCCTCTTTCAGTGTCGATGTTTTGTGAGAAACATGTGTGTATTTAAAGGAAAAACAAAATGGGGCTCAATATCGTGACCAAGGCTGCGAGCAGCAGTCGAAATGCGTAGATGCCATCACTCGAAAATAAATAAAAACTGAAGTGAAAACCCGTGGAGTGTCGGTTTCATCCCTGGTGTGAATGGATGCTGTTTTGGATGCCGGGCCTAGGCGGGAGGCTGAGGAATATGTGGCGATTTTAAACAACAACCCCTACAACTTGCATCTCACTGCGCAGATGAGTGTTAGTGAGATTTCATTTTTAGATATCTTATTGCAGGTGAAGGATGGTAAAATCAACACCACTGTATTCCGCAAAACAACAGCTGGCAATAGCACTCTGCATTTTAAAAGTCAACATCCAACTAATCTAAAAGCTAGCATTCCGTATGGTGAATCATTAAGGTTAAAAAGAATATGTAGCCAAGACCTAGAATTCCAGAGACAAGTGCAAAGGATGAACCAGAGGTTTAGGAAACGAGGGTATCATCCCAAGATGCTAGTGGGGGCCAAACAAAAGTCAGAAACGGTCTCAAGAAATCAGTTGCTTGGGGGCGTGGCTTGCAGCCAACGAAGATGGCCGCAGCTTAGAGTGACTCCGGGCCCGACGCACTGACCCCAGTCTCTCCTGTAAATAATCCGGCGCGAAACAGCGCACTGACGGTGAGGGGCAGCTCCGGAATACCGGAGGAACACTCGCCGAAAGTTTCGGAGCGGCAGGTGCCACCGGTGCGACAGGGGCACGCCCGGCGTGTGTGCGGCCTGGCTCCAGAAGTAAAGCAGGGGCCTCACGTAAAACTGCGGCCAGAGAGGGCAACGACAACCTCGGCCAGACCCACACAAAAATACCGGCGTAACAACGAAGCCTTCGCAGCCTCCAGGTACCGGAGAGGTGCGGGAGAGAAACAAAGGCGATCCAGTGCAGGTACAGAGCGAGGCTTCTGGCACTAAGATACGGCAGCCAGCCGCCTGGCGTCGCAGGTACACGGCGGTCACTGGGCCCACGGAAGGCCCTACTAGCGCGCACCCTGCACAGACCTCCTCCGGCACGGCATAACAAGCAAAGCCATACACAGCGGATAGCCGGGGGCCGGAGGGGAGTAGTAAAGAACAGAGGATGGTGTGGACCCCTCTACAGGAGCTCCGTCGGACACGCGGACACTGCGTGGCGCACCGGTGGGCCAGACGGGGACAAGGGGACATACGGGGCGGCCCGGGATCCGGCACCGGCGCTCCACCACGGCGGGTGCGTGGGTCTCGGAGACGGCGCCACAGGACCTCCCGCCTTCTGCGGCACAGTAAAGGAGACTACAACCCGGTGGCGATTGTGTATCTGTAATAAAGGCTGCATCTCGCCTCGGGGAGCTAGATCAGAGAGGGAGGACACCCTGCGGGAGCCAAGACAACCGAAAGACCGCGCGGAGACGACATACCTGTGGCAGATAACGACGATTACTGGCTCCCCCACCTGCCCCGCCCTGGAGAAAATGGGTGGCAGCGGCCCACGCTCGACAGCAAGCAATAAAATGGACAAATATGTCCTCCACAGGGACAGTAAGGACCTGCAGTCCACGGCCGCACCCAGTGGTGCGGACGCAGTACCGGCGGCACCAAAAGAAGTCACTCTCCTGGATGTGATGGCCGCTCTTGGCCAGATGCAAACGTCCATTGGGACGATATCGACAGACATCACACTACTGCGCGCCGATGTTTCCAAAATGAGTGCCAGGATTCACGAGGTGGAAACCACTACGGCAAATCTCTCCACAGACACGGCGGCATTGAAAAAGAAGGTTCAAACGCTGGAACTGGCACACAAGCAACTGACCGCCAAGCTCGATGACCAGGAAGGCAGGTCCAGAAGGAATAACGTGCGCCTGGTGGGGGTGCCGGAGAGCATCAGGGGCCCCGCCCTGGATCTTTTCGTCGAAGATCTTGTCAGCAACCAGCTAAAGCCTCGGGGACTATCAAATTTTTCTCGGTAGAAAGAGCGCACCGAGTACCAGGGGAGGCCTCGGCCGGGGGCTCCCGAGACCAATTTTGGCGCGCATCTTTAACTACCGCGACCGGGACATTATTCTGCAGGCGGCACGAGTGGCCCCCATTACAAGTAGAGAACTGTACTGTAACCCTGTATCCAGACTATACGGCGGAGGTGACCAGGCGGCGCCGTAGCTTCACAGAGGTGAAGAAGGAATTTCGCACTCGCGAACTAAAATATGCCATGTTATTTCCAGCAAAGTTGAGAGTGGAGGCGGAGGGTAAAACATGGTTTTTCGACACACCGGAGGAGGCTGCCGAGTGGTTGGAAGGATGGCGACCAGCGGGTGGCCCCGGACGACAGAGACCCAGGAGGGAACGGAACGGCAGCACGGACCCCGAAACAGAGGGAATCTCCCAACAAGGCGACACTGAGCATTGAGACAACGGGGATAATCGCAGGTACGATAGACTCAGACAATATGTGTACAAAACCCCTGTGGGATCTCCGGGCCCTGCCTGGCCATAGGCCCTGCCTGCTTCAGGAACGGAAACTGAGCGCAAAAGACCAAGAATACTTGGGGACAGTGCGGAGAGACCGGGGTGACTCAACCCCCCTTTACGCAAGTACAACATTATGGGGATAAAGCACTCTGCTGAGTTGGGGAGGCGGGTAGTTCTAAATCCGCGGTGCAGGGAGGCAGGGAGGTGGGCGGGGGGTTGGGTAATCTTTGGGATTTCTTTTTTTTACTGTTCTAGTTTACATGATGACATATGGTACAGTGTCGGGGAGCACACACAACGAACGCATCACAGGGGATACATAACACTCCTACATCGCATAACAACAGGACATACACATGACGCAGGCACGAGCGATGACTATGGACCCTAATCAGCAGGGACAGACCTCCAGCCCAGCCCATCAGCCCTTTGCGGTGTTGTCCTGGAACGTTAACGGACTAGGGGATAAAATCAAGCGAGGGCTGGTTCTTCAATACATTAAGCGCAAGGGGCCCGCGGTCACACTCCTCCAAGAAACACATATGACAGGGACGGCGTGGAGAGCGCTGAACCGATGGGGGTATGAAATGGCAGTACATTCCGAGTTTACCTCAGGTTCCCGAGGGTGGGTGTCCTCATTAATAAACGTTACCCATTGATGGTCCTGGGAACCCGGAAAGACGACCAGGGTCGATTTGCGGCGGTGACTTGCAGGTCGGACGGCAGGGTTTACAATCTAGTGACGGTATATATCCCGCCAGCGCTACACCATATGGCATTCCCGGCCCTTGGGAAATTCTTGCTGACACTCCCTCAGGGGGAACTACTAATAGGGGGAGACTTTAACGCGACGATGGACACCACAAAAGACAGGAAACCCCTAGAGACACCAACAGTGCAAACCGGAAATTAGTAGACTTCACGGAGGCCCTGGGCCTAATAGATATATGGAGAGACAGGTACCCGACAGAGTTACAGTACACGTTCCACTCCGGGGTGCATGACAGCCTCTCCCGATTAGACTACATCTTCACGCTAGCATCCGGGAAAACTGGGGTAGTTGAAATCACGCATCTAGCTAGAGGCATATCAGACCACTCACCAGTACAAATCACGTATAGGGCCTCAACCCCGGGTAGGCGTAGGCTCTTTCCCCTCCACCCTAGTTATCTTAAGACCCACAAGATAAGCAAAGGCCTTATTAAAACAACAACAAGCTATTTTGCAGAAAATCTGCATTCCGTGGTGTCCCTACAACTTTATGGGAGGCCTATAAAACAGTGCTACGCGGCCAGGCAATCTCTTTAGTAACAGGCCATAATCGGGCGCAGCAGCAGCAGATCCGTAATCTGGAGAGAGAGGCAACATTGGCGGAGACTGAGTTAGCAGCTAGTCTTAATGACGACACGACCCATAGGGTGCATTTAGCACACCAGGAATACAAGGCATATGTGTGGGAAGAGGCAAAAGCTAAGCATACCAGAACACACCATGCCATATATGAAATAGGCGACAAAGCGGGTAAACTTCTGGCATGGCTGGATAAAAAGGAGAGAGCCAGCAAATGGATAGCGCAGATACTGTTGCCGAATGGGACATGTACGGCAGAGCCGCAGCGGATCGCTGGGGCGCTGGCGAGACATTATGAGATGGTTTATACCCCGGTGGGGACAGCCACAATGGAGGACAATATTAGATTCCTCAAGGATATCGAGATGCCCACATTGACCCCTGAAGCAGTAGAGGCTCTTGAGGCAGATCTAGCCCCGGAAGAACTTACGCGGGCGATTGGCGAGCTACATGTAGAGAAAGCCCTTGGGCCTAACGGAATCCCGATTGAATTTTATAAAAGGGCGGCGCCTCACTTAGTGCCGCAATTGCTAAACATGTATACAGATAGCCTGGAGAAGGGGGTCTTGCCCACAGACCAGGGCATAGCCACGATAGTCGCGATTCACAAACCTGGCAAACCCCCGCAGGAGTGCACATCATACCGTCCCATATCCGTGCTCAACGCGGAAGCTAAAATTCTTGCAAAGACATTGGCCATGAGACTACAACAGCACTTACCCATTATAATCCATCCAGATCAGTCTGGGTTCATGCCAAATCGAAACACCGCCCTAAATATTCAGCGACTGCACGGGGTCATAGCACGTAGATCTACTATAGAGGAGGACGCGGTCATCCTTTCCCTTGACGCCCGAATGGCATTCGACCTCGTCGAGTGGCCTTTCCTTTCGCGGTGCTCCGCCACCTGGGATTCGGTCCTAAATTCTGTGATTGGATCCAGCTGCTGTACACCCGACCGCTGGCGCAGGTCACAGTGAATGGCTGCATCTCAGAAGAGTTCTCGCTGGGCAGAGGGACACGGCAGGGGTGCCCGCTGTCGCCACTCCTTTTGCGATAGTACTGGAGCCGTTGGCCGCATGGGTACGCCAGAGCCCGGTGATCCGGGGACTGAAGTGGGCCGTGGGATGGGAGGATCGCATCTCGCTTTATGCGGATGATATCCTGCTCTATTTGGCATCTCCGGCGCGCTCCATTAACTGTATATTGGACATCTGTGCGTCCTACGGCCGGGCCTCCGGCTATACCATAAATTGGGCAAAATCCATACTGTATGTACTGCATGGTACCCCACCACGGCTCCCCGGGGATGTGACCTCCAGGTAACGCACATCGGATTTAAATATCTGGGAATATACATCACGCATAACACCGCGCAATTCATGGCCGAAAATCTCACACAACCTCTAACGAAATTTCGACAAGACGTCAAGCACTGGCGCTCGCTGCCACTTACATTACTGGGGAGGGCAGCCCTCTTTAAAATGATGACGCTCCCCAGGCTCCTGTATGCGTTGCAGAATACACCGTTTCCCGTGACCCTTGCATATTTCGCAGCTATTGACTCCGAGGTGTCCACTCTACTATGGGATGGGAAGGCACCCCGCATAGCGAGACAGAAGCTTGCGCGCTGTTGGTACGACGGAGGCATCGCCCTCCCTGACATAAAAGTTTATTATTGGGCTGCACAATTGGCGGTTATAAACCAATGGCTCCACGTGTCCCAGGCCGACCCGGCGTTTCGACTGGACAGGCATCTCCTTGGCACCGCCGGAATTATGGGAGCGCTATATAATAAGACTAGAAGAGGTGCGCTTACTGGCCCGACGGCCCATACCATTCACGTCTGGGTCGAGGCGCGGAGGGCATTGGGATGGAAAGGGGTAATAACGCAGGCCATGCCGCTCTGGGATTCCAAACAATTGGGCACCTTGCGCAATTCCAGAGGCTTCCAGCGGTGGGACCTAATTGGGATCTCGACGGTGGGAGACCTATGGAAAAAGGGGAAATGGTCACGTTCGCCCTACTGCAAGACACATATGGTCTGGCGCAGTCGGAGGAGTTCCGTTACCACCAGATACGACACGCATTAAGGGCAGCTATCCCACCGGGTACGCAGCTTCCGGAGTCCTCGCCGTTGGAGGACAGACTCCTGACTGTGCACCTAGTCAAAAAAGCCATCTCACAAATCTACCGCAAAATAATAAATAACCAGCCTGATCGAACAGTCGCCCTTAGAGAAAAATGGGAAGCGGACGTAGGTAAATTAGACGACACAGAGTGGCAGGAGGCCCTATCGTCCCCTAAGGAAGTAGCGATACCATCTAGGCTCAAGCTAGTACAATTAAAAATAATGCACCGTACTTATTACACGCGGACCCTTATGCACAGAATTGCCCGAGCAGACACACCACTATGCCTTCGAGGCTGCGACGAATTAGGAACCTTTTTTCACACGCTTTGGACATGTCATGCGATAATGAGATACTGGAGGGCAGTTATGCGGACACTCTGCAAGTAACGACCATCACGATCCTCCCAGAACCAAGGATGTGTCTGCTTAATATATGGAAACCCACAGACCTCACTCATAGGGCTCGAGATTGGGTGACACTGGGAATAACTCTAGCGAAAAGAAATATCGCACAGCACTGGGGAACTCGACAGCTGCCCGCACTACAGCAATGGTGCAAAGACATGGACAGCACCATGATTATAGAGAAAGCAGTATACATACATAGAGGGTGCCCCAAAAAATGGACACTGATCTGGGGGGGGTGGAATACATACCGGGGTGGCATATGTGAGCCCCCACAGGAGAACACACTGTCCGATCTCAGCGAATGATGGAGCTTTGTCTCGGAGGACGTACGAAGGCCAAGCCATATGACACTGACTAGCCGACAGCCCACATCACTGCTAAGTAGTCCGTGGCAGACTGCCGCCACCGATAAATTAGACAAATATCCCCCTGTTTTGATTGATTGTAAATGTACCGTAAAGTTATTGATGAAATGTCACATGTACCAGTTATGTAAAATCAATAAAATGTTTTACAAAAAAAGAAAAAAAAAAAAAAGAAATCAGTTGCTTTATCCCAATGACTGGGTTTCAAAGGGAGGTACGGTAGCTAGATTGATCACCTGTTTTAATCAAATGTCCCCTAGAGTCTACCAGATATTGAGAAGACACTGGCAGGTGGTCAAAAGAGACAATGTCATTGGCAAAGATGTACCTATGGCGCCCCCTGTGACATATAGAAAAGGGAGGACACTGGGTGACAATCTAACACGCAGCTACTTTGATGGAGACCATAAGCCGGAGACGTGGCTATCCACTGTGAGAGGGTTTTATAAGTGTAACAATTGCAAGGCCTGTAGGATGGTGAAAAATGTCCTCACATTTAAATCTAGTGATGGACATTTGATCAAGATAAAAGGCCTTTTAATTGTAACACTGACCATTGCATC
This sequence comes from Calotriton arnoldi, assembly GCA_963921515.1. NCBI lineage: Eukaryota > Metazoa > Chordata > Amphibia > Caudata > Salamandridae > Calotriton > Calotriton arnoldi. The sequence continues at coordinate 1,035,320 of CAWUFW010004423.1, forward strand.
TATGTACTCAGCTGCCCATGTCAATTGATGTATGTAGGGAGCACGATTTTTCCTTTGAAAAACGGATGCTAGAGCATCAGCGAGCAATTAGGAACCAGGATTTTACCTACTCCGTGGCTAAACACTTTTATGATAAACATGATAGTGATCCTGGCCTACTGATGTTCTTTGCGATTGATAGGGTTCCCCAAGCATCAGAGGAGGCAATAGAGTATTAAACCTCAGACGTCTAGAATCAAGATACATCCTGGATCTGAATATGAAATTCCCAAATGGTCTTAATAGGGATGAGGAGCTAGAAGTACATCTGGGTTGAATGATAATTTGTACATTGCCCTGCTCCCCTCCCAACATTTTAGAATATGCCTTATCTTGTTTTAATACTGAAATGCAAATTGGTCAGAGACATTGAAATATTGTGTAACAGAAGATGGTTTTAGCGTTGCACTATGGCACTTTATATATCAGGATATTCCTGATTTGAGATTCAAGGATATCTGGCATGTCTGCACTTTGAGTATATTCTGTAGTTAATTACTAGCATGACTACTGACTATAATGATGGAATTTAAATTTGTTCGGAATATGAAAAGCCTGTATAATAGGAAAAAATTCTATCCTCATAATTGGAGCACTTGTTATACATTGGGATATTGTAGACTCCTATGTTTAGGTCATGCTGCACTCGGACACTTTATATATGTTGAGCAATTTTGCACAATTTAAATTGGGTTGGAAGACAGAATGTGCAATATGAAATGGGTTCATTCCCGCACTATAGCACTTTATATACTGTGATTTTATTGATTCCCAGTTTAAGATTATGTGGCACTCTGGCACTTTACATATGCTTATCAAGTTTTGCACATTTATAACTATTTATTGTATTTATGGGAATGATTGGATGTATATGATTAAATTTGACGGTTGGATAATGAATTAACCTATAATGAATTATGTAACACATATTTTATGGCAATTGAGCAATTGGAAATCATATCCTACCATCTTACTATTGATGGAATTATTGGCATCCTCTCAGTCTTACCCTGAATACGGAATGAGTATTGATATATGCTTGGTTTTGATAAGCTGTTTATGTGATGATGGCCACGTTGTATATATTGTTTGAAATGCTTGACCTCAATTGGGTATCACAACATCATCTATTAGATAAAGGGCACTGGCCCAAGAGCATGCTTCCCATCTTTCGATTCCCGGTCCAGGGTTTGTTAGATTGTTATGATGAAGCCAAGGAGGCTTGTTTTTATTAATATAGCATTTTGTAAAAAATCAGTAAAAAAAGTGGAAAAATAATTTTGTTGAAATATGTAAAAATATAGGGACTGCTTTAAAATCTAAATTATGCAAGTTGAAGGGACAGACCACATTATGAGGAAGACATAGTGTCCATGTATGTGCTGTTTTCTATGTCTATTGTACTGTCCCTTTAAAAATGAAAACATCTAACTAAAAATGACTTTGACAAAGGATGGGACCAGCCGAAACGCGTCAGGACGGACATCGTATAATGACTCTATGAATAAAAGAAATTCTGCTTACCCGGAGTGCCTGCATTTTCTCTTTTCTGTGGGGGCTGTTGGAAAATATATATATTTATACATACGTCAGCGCATCTAAATGACCTTGTGAATGAAGTTGCTCCATAAAGTGCTTCATTACCAATGGAGGTGGCTGAAGATTAACAACATCTATCCACAATTTTAGGTGCCTTTGCTTTTGTGTACATATATGTATTTTCTCCCCCAGTTACAACAAAATCAACAAAGGACTACTCTATAAAGTGCACAGCAGTCTTCATCTTGCATTTTGAACACAATTTATCAATGCTATGCATGCTTTTCTGTTGTTTAAACAGAAGCAATACTAAATCAAACTGTACTATATTTGCAACAATAAATTGTCATCATACAGCTGACTCCTTATATTTCTTTTGTTCATCAAGTAAAATATTAAAAAACAACAATTGAGAGAAAATTACAGTGATAACATATGGTAGGCCCATAAGAAAACTGCAAGTGCAAACTTTTTCCCATCTTTTATGCTTTACTCTATGGGAGACTGTGTCACTATGATAATTATGTTTACCGTTTCACAACAGTGTCCAAGTGTGCTTTTAACATATAGTGCGTATTTTATTCGATATATGGAAAAAAACACCCAAATGTAAGGATAATGGTTATTACATTCTTAATGCTCCCAGCAAATGTACTTTACTAAATTATCACACTGTCCTCAGTTGAGACATAAACATTCGAACTAACACAATCAATATGATGAATGAAATATGCTGTATACGTCCTTCTTTGTAGTGATATCTAAAATCAAAAAACAAAAATGACCATGGAAAGCAATATAAATTTAGGACAGCCTAAAATAGAATTTGAATTATTGTTTTGTACAATGAGCCAAACGAATGACACCACATATTGAGGGTAGGCTTACCAATGTTAGTCCAATTTACCTAAAAACTCCTGCACTAAAGACACCACTTTGGCAAGTCAGGAGAGCAGCACTTAAACATAATTTATAAGTCAGTATATGATTCTTCATCAATATTGAGACCATATGACTCTTTACTATCCATGTCCAATATAAATCTTGTCTCTGACTTTCTAAGTTCTTTTTTGTCTGTCACACCCTCTTAGATTAATAGGTATGTGCGCTACATCACTATATATTTTAATCGACTTTCATCTCCATCATGAAAATTCCTGAAATGTCTAGCTACAGGGTAGCTCATATCTTCTTGGCTCTGTGGTGCTGCAAAATTTGTTTGTGTACAGATAATGGAGTGCTTCTCACATAATGTTTGGGGCATAGACAGGTACGAATATGAACCGCATAACTGCTTTTGTATGTTAATCTTCCTTTAATTTTGATGTTCTTATTGAAAGGTATCTTCAAGGTACTCATATTTACTCCATGTCGACATGCCTTACATTTTGCACATTTTATAAAACCCTCAGAAGGGGGGATCCGCGTAGTGGTGGTTTTTGTGTCTTTTATGTCACTTTTCACTAATTGATCTCTCATTGATTTTGCCCTTCTAAAGGAAATTAATGGTCGCATAGGGACCTCCTGGCCTATCACCTGATTACTCTTAATAATGACTCTGTTGAGAGCGGCCCTCACTGTCATGTGTTCAATATTATACGTTGTAATTAACCTGTACTCAGTAGTTTTTGACAGCTTTTGTTTGATATTAAATAAAGCAGTTTTTATTTTCAGGTTCTTACCCTACTGGATGCAGGATACTGTCTAGATAACATCTTTCCTTAAATCTATTGATCATTTGCTCCTCTAGTTCTAGATATTCTTTGTCTGTGCTACAAATTCTTTTAGCTCTTTAAAATTCTTCAGAAGGTATACTTTTTTTTAATGCTGCCAGGTAGAAACTCTGTGTGTGTAGAATACTATTTCCCCGCTATTGACTTCTTAAATACTGTGGTGACTAATTTGTCTATTACCATCAGAAGAGAAACATCCAGAAATTCTATTATAGTGCTACTGATCTTAATGGTAAACGACAGATTCAGATTCTTTTTAGTTATCTCTTTTACAAGTAATTCAGTTCCTCCTTACTCCCTTTCCAAATAAAAAAACGAATCATCAATAAACCATTTCTAAAGTGTAATGTGTTTTATCTATTTTTTCATAAGTGGGCTGACTAGCACCTGCTCATATGCAAATTAGCATAGCTGGGGGCAAAACAGGTGCCAATTGCAGTACCCCAGATTTGCTAAAACACCTCTCCATTGCAAAGGAAAATGTTGTACTTAAGAAACAATTCAATCATTCCCAAAAGCATATTGTTATGATGTAGGAACCCCTTAGGCCTAACCAAAAAAAATGCTGTACTGCTCTGAGACCATCACAATGGCGTATGCTGGTGTATAACGTGGCAACAGCAAGCTTCATAAATAACATCTGTCAAAAACCCTGCGTAAAAAATCTGCATTGTCCTTTATGTGTGATGGAAGTGCTACAACCAATGGGACCAAAAGATAATCAATATGTTTGTACACATTCTCAAACATACTGCCTTGTGCTGCAATTATAGGGCATCCAGGTGGTGTGTCTAGGTTCTTATGTACTTTAGGTATAAGGTAGAATATGGGTAATTTAGAGTGTAATTGTTATAGAAATCTGTATTTATCAAGGCTATTAAGGCCTTGGTCTCTTCAATTTTCCAATTCTTTATTGAAGTCTTGCCTCACCTTTACATATTCCACCATAGTGATTTTCCTGTAACTAGTATGTAACTATTTATAGGCTTCAGTCATATACATTTCTTTTGGTTAGAAGACTAGATTCCCACTTTTATCTGAACATCCTATCACTGTGTTGGTCTGATTTTGTAATTTGGCAAGAGTGTTTCTATAATCTGTGTCTCTCTTGTTCCAAATTTGTTTCTTACTAGATGTCGTGTATGTAATATTTCTGAGTTGTTTTATCATAATTTCTGAAATTCTCTATGTTATCATAGGATGTTTGCAGAATGTATCCGGATCTTGACCTGAAGTGTGAACCACCTTCAAAGTCTAGTTGTAAACTAGATAACTCAGGTTCCAACGCCTCATCTATTTCCTGTGTACCCACATTCCTGTTCCAGCTCAATTTCAACAAGGTCCCTTAGAAAATCCACATCAGAAACTAACAAGTTGCTTCTATCATCCCTTTTCATTGTGAGATGGGTCTCTTCACCATCTCTCTATGTATTTGTATTAATTTTAACTGATAAATTTATATAAAGCCACCCTGCTCTGAGCACAATCAAAATTAGATTCCTGACAATAAGAAAGACCCAAAGACAGTATTTGCTTTTCTGCTGCAGAAAGAGTTTTTTTGTCAAGTTCAACACAGTTTTTACTGAGCAGAATCAACATTAGATTCCTGACAATAAGAATGACCCAAAAAGAGTAGTTGCTTTTCTGCTGCTGAAAGATTTTTTTTGTCAAGTTTAACACAGTTATTACTTCCGGAGATTTTGCCTGTTGTTCCATGTTGTTCTCAAATTCAGATGCTGTTTGTCTCAATTTTTCTCTTCCCTTGTCCTCTCCTTCTTTGTTTATTCTTTCTTTTGATGTTGCAGGCCCTTTTTTGGGACTGTGGTTGGTTCTCTGACCAAGCCTTAAAAACTAAATTCATCAGCAATTGTTGTGTGAGAAAATCCTTCTGCTGCTTCTCTTTTTCCCAAAAGCATCCATATCCATCTCAGAGCCTGTGTCAGAACTCATATTAATGATTGAAAAGTCTTGTTTTGCTTTATTAAGAACTCTTAATCTTTGCCTTTTAATGGATTCAAATCTTTTAGCAAATGTGTAAATGTGTCCTCTCTCATAATCTAGTCTGTCTCTCTGGAATTCAATAGCGTTTTGGACTTGATGGTTTCCTTATATTTTATCAGTATGTCTTTAAACTCATTGCAAAATTTAGTGATCTTGTCATTGTTGTCATCCTTTTCAATTAGTTCATTCAATTATTTCATCTGTAGCAATAAATCGTTCCTTTCAATTTTCACATAATTAATTAATTTATATTTTCATCATGCCTAATGAACTGTTTGAATTATGCTCTGCCCACTCTTTTAAAATATCAAGATGTGAGTGCTCATAACTTGGGGTGATCATAATTCTCAGACACCTTGATTTCCTGGCAACATCAATATGCTTTTTCAAGGAAGCACTTTTAGACAACCTCTCCAGCCTTTGTGGATTTTTCCATAGGCCTCTCCCCCATAGTCATTATGCTTCTACCGCTATTATCACTGGCTGCATTAGTCCTTTGTTATTCCTTTGTTGATTTTGATGTAACTGGAGGAGAAAATACACATATGTAAACAGAAAGCAATGGTACCTAACATCATGACCAAGGCTGCCAGGTACATGACCAAGGCTGCCAGGTATAATATCTACTGGCAGTCGCCACTAGGTAGTTATAGTTAGGACCTAGATTCCATAGGGAAAATATTTTTTGACTTGCTAACATCTTTGGCGACGTTTGACGAATCTTCCAGAAATTATTAAAAAAAAGTGGGGTAAAAAAAAGTGCATTTCCCATTTTAATTACCATAGTGATTTTAGACACTACTACAGTCCGAGTCGCTGGATGGAAATGCACCAAATTTGGCAGAAAGGTAGCTCTTGGTCCAGAAGGCGCCCTTTTTGTTATTTGGTGTAAACCTGTTAAGTAGTTTTGGAGATATTAAAGAAAAAACAAATTTGTAGGCTCGCGACTATTTCGTGATGAATTGCGAAGGCGCTCGCCAACAGGAATGCCATGATTGGCTGGCTGCAACCTCAGCAGAAAGTTGCGGCCACCATTTTAAGCAACTGGACACGGTCCATGGGGCTGAAAGTAAAAATCAAAAGTGGTATAAGAGGTCAGGGTGGAGGTACCATGACCCCATGGGTGGCATGTAGGGGTGTTTGATGGACCCCTTATGTGTAAAACACATTGACATTCTTTTTCCAAATGCGATATTCAAACATGCGTTGCAACGCTCAGCATGGTGCCCAATGTAACATCGCGATGAATTTGCAAATATCACCTGCATTTCTTTCTGATACTCAGTCAGACACTAATGTACTCATTCAGAGATCTACTCATACTGTTATGCCCACTCACAGACTGACTCAGAGATGCCCACACCCACTCACAGTCCCACTCAGATTCTCATACCCCCATTCACACACCCACTCATGCACCTACTCACAGATCCATTCATACACTCATGCACCCTCTCACAGACCCACTCAGACACACCCACACCCACTCACATACTAATTCAGATATTCACACACCCAATCACAGACCCCCTCTGACACTCATGCACCCAGTCACAGACCCACTCAGACGCTCATGTATCCACTCACAGACCCACTCAGATACTTACACACTCACAGAATCTCTCTGGCACTGACACACCCACTCAGATACTCACACACCCACTCACAGACTCACTCAGCCACTCATGCACCCACTACCAGACCCAGTAAGACACTCACACACCCACTCAGAGACTCACTCAGACACTCAAATACCCACTCACAGATCCTCTCAGACACCTTGCACCCACTCATAGACATACCGAGGGACTTACATACCCACTCACAGATCCACTCAGACACTCTCACACCTACTCACAGAACCACTCAGACACTCACAAACCCACTCACAGACCCAGCCAGACACTCACACACTGACTAAGAGACTCACTCAGACATCTGAATACCCACTCACAGACCCTCTCAGACACTCATGCACCCACTCACAGACCCAATCAGACATTTAGGTACTCGCTCACAGACACATTGAGAAACTCACGTACCCACTCACAGACCCACCCATGCACCTTCTCACAGACCCACTCAGACACTCATGCACCCACTTATAGACTCACTCAGACACTCACGCACCCACTAACAGACCCACTCAGAGTCATGCACCCATTTACAGACCCACTTAGAGACTCATGCAGTCACTCACAGACCCAGCCAGATACTCATGCACTTAGTCACAGACCTACTCAGGGACTTATTCAACCACTCACAGACTCATTCAGACACTTGTGAATTGTGCTGGTGTATATTGATTGTCTGCTTTTGTTTTGTGTATTTGTGATGTATTTGCTAATTTGGAAAAAAAACTAAAGAGGGATTTTAAAAGAAAATGAAGCAGTGTTTGGGAAATAGGGTGGCTCTGAGAAGAGCCGTTGTGTTTATTGTGTGTAGGTGATAACTACACATAAAACAGGATGCAGTATTTCAAGTTGTTTAGGAACACCCAGTTGCCTTTGTCTATGAAGTGAACTCCATCACTTCTATAGATACTATCCACATCAAAGTGCAAGTTGTTGTTGTTGATAGAGCTCATGTTATGGTCTTTGAGGAATGCAGAAACATTTTTCTTGACATCTTTCCTGGCTTTGTCTTTATGTGGACAGAACTTGCTTGACCACTTCCATTTCTGCGTTTGGCATATGTTGGAGAACACTAGGGCAATCTGAGGGAAAAGCATCATTAATTGACCAAAGGCATCCTTCACTTCAATTTCCAGTCCTTCCCCAGTGAGTGTGCCTTGGTCATTGCCACCACAGTGCACAATCATGAGGATAGGTGTTGACAATCTGTAGTACTTCCAACCAAAAGCAACAAGTGATTTCACTTTAACCCTCTTTAGCCAATCCAAACAATGTCCACATTAGGCAAAGCCAAGTCCCTGTCAATGCCACTCTTTCTAGCACACTTTCTAGCCCAAAACACAAAGCTGTGACCCACAGTCCACACTCTAAACATTTTGAAGTCAAGGAGCAATATCACGCAGTACAAGGCTAGAGCAGAATGAGTTAAAATGGAGGACAGGACTTGTTTTAAAAAAATGATAGATCTGATTGGATAGTGTAAATATGTAGGTATTTACAATTAGGTAGTGATTTTTAAGAAAAAGTAAGTACATCTATGATTGGCTGTGGTTAAAATAAAAAATGTAATGCAATCTTAGATCTACTTATAATTGGAAACAGTCAACCACACCTGCTGGAGTTGAGTTGGAGAGTAATATGCTGCTTCTACAGTGTGTTGTGAACCTCTGACATACTGGTTGAAAAGAGTGTTCTAAAGTGGGTTGCTATGGAAACTCAGCTAAGAGAGTTCGAGGGAAAGGTATTAAACAGAGTGTAGTCTTTTTGTTTATATTACAGTTAGGCTGTCCGGTTTTAGGTTTAAACCTATAATAACTGATAAAACCCCACTGAAAGAGAAATTGCCCTCACCAGTGAAAACATATAAACACTGAAAAACACCTGCACAACCACAAACTAAATGCCATTCAAAGAAAGGAAAAAGAGAGTGGAAAGAGTCATTTTTCTTTCTTCCTGAAGGGGCCAATACAATGTAACTTCATTATACAAGCTAGCAGTAAGAAAGACTGGGCTAACATTATTCTGCTTGAGTTTTGTTGTTTAGGGATGCCACTAAAATATTGTTTCTTCTTCCTTTTGCTTTTTTCAGTTTTGTGGTCTTTGGTCTAAAGATGCATGGTTTAGAAGCATGTTTTAGGTCTTGTTTAATTATTTTATAAACTGTAGAGAATCAGGAAATATCAAAATCATATTTGATATTTTGGCTGCGTTTGATTCTTTATTGATAGGTAAAATTGCTGGTTTCATAAGAATCTTTCCTAATATGTGTCATCACATTTACCCACAGAGAATGGGTAAAAACCCTTAATACATCAGCCCCCAGTTTCTAGTGAGTCAGTAATGATAGTAGGTGAATTGCCAACACCTCAGGCTTTAAACATTCAATGCAAGGTATAGTGACAAGTATATGTGAAATGAGTGCTATCACCAAGCATCTGGGATAGTGGTGAAAACATGACACCAGACTTTTGGAAAACATGGAACGCAGTGTCACTTGGAATGCTGCAAAAAGGTTCTTTCCAAGTTCAACAAAGATTGGAGTGATATTATTTGTATTTGCAGTGATTCAGCTACGTATATGAAAAAGTTGTGTGATGACCTGTCAAAATTGATACCTGAGCTGAAGTGCTTCCCTGTAAGAGATCCTTGCCACTTGTTAAATGGTATGCTGAAAGCATCTTTACAATCTTCAAAGTTAATGAGAAATGCTATTGACTTTTTAGTCCATTCTGGTGCAGTTTTTTTATGTGCAGGAACTAAAACGCAAATATTTCTCATTTTGTGCTTTGTGTGGCATCAAAAAAAGAGTCATCCCAACTGTGTCCATTAGCTGATGGTTCTCAGTCCAAGGGGCTATGAATGCTATATTATCCATGTGGCAACCGTTTACAGAATCTTTGCTGAGTGATGATGTCAAAGGCAAGAAATGTGAGGATCTTTGGTCGCATATTGATAGTGATGTGAAAAAAGTACACTCTACTGCATTCTTAGGGGCATATTTACAAGCCCCTTGCGCCACTTTTGCGCCGCCATTGCGTCACTTCTGTGACGCAGCGGCGGCGTAAAGCCAGCGCCATGCTGCGGGGTATTTACAACGTGACGCACCTAGGGAGATGCGTCACATTGTAAAGCCCTGCGCCACATGAAACCTGCGTCAGGTTTCATGTGGGCGTTCTGGCGCAGGGGGGGGCGTTCCGGCGCAGGAACGCCTTGGAAAAGTGGCTGAGTGAAATCTACAAGATTTCACTCAGTCACTTTTCCGACACCGCTGCGTCAAAACCTTGCGCCTGCTTGAAGCAGGCGTAAGGCTTGACGCACCATGATAGACATGGGCATGGTTGGCACAGTGCTGGAGTTGCGTCGCGCCCGCGACACAACTCCAGCACTGCGCTAACGTTACGGCAGCAGATGCGACACGCATCTGCATTTCCTTGCGCCATGATGCGCCGCATTGTAAATGCGGCGCATCCGTGGTGGCGCAAGAATTGAGATGCGTGTTGCACGTTTCCTGGCGCATCCCTGCTGATTTGCAGGGATGCGCCAGGAAACGTAAATCTGCCACTTAGATTTTTACAGGAAAACATAACTGCTGTAGTGGACATAATAAAAAAAATAGAGTCTGAAAACACCCTTGTTTGCCAAGTGTTCCGCATAATTGGTGTAGATGTGAAACATCTCCTTGAGAGTAGGCTGGGCGACACCATTAGTGACTTTGGCATTGCAACATGTTCCATGTTAGAGTGCTTGCCACTTGGTAAGCAAAGCAATGTTGAAGAGAAATTCAGGAACTTTTATTTTACAATGTATGAGAAATGGCTTGCAATGATGCATAGAAATGTCCCTTCACCAACCATGGCATTTGAAGTCAATGAAACCTCACTGTGGTACTCTGTACAAGTTCTAGATCCCTTCCGTAAAGGGGAATTTCCTCCGCAGTTTCAAAAGTGCTGCTTCATTTTTGACCGCTTCAATAATTCTGATGGCATAAGCGCCCAGTTAAACGCAAATGTTGCAGAACCTGCCCTGAGAATCACAATCTTGAAGTGCACCAGTATTGGCATGGAAAGCTATGTCAGTGGCCAGAGTTAACAAATTGTGTACTGGCTGTTTTGGCGTTGCCCATCTCAAGTGCTAATGTTGAGAGGGCCTTTTCACAGAAGTTTACATGGGAAGGAAAGAGCGAGCGCACATGACCAAGGACTCACTGAAGAAGTATTGTATGGTGTACTACAATAAGTTTAATTTGTAAAAATCTATTTGGACCTCACATACACTATACGCACACTGTCTATATACCATGCGCTATCAGTGCTGAAAGCACGCAATAATAAAAGCGAAACATTCCATAAACACCTGAAAACACTGTTTCTGTTGTGTTTAATGGTTCGAAAATGTGTAACCACTGATAACCACTGTTTTTTATGGTATTGAAATCACTTGAAAACACTGAAAAAAAAAACCACCAGAATTTACCAAAAATAGAAACTGAAAACAGGAAAGCCTAATTACAGTGGTTTAGACTCATTATTTATGAAGGAGGTTATATTTTCCTAGAATGTTTCAGATGTAATGTATTGTAGTTGGAAATTATTAAGAGTACAAAGCTAAACATATTTTTGGGCTCGTACGTATTTGAGAATTTGTTGTGAAGTTACACTAGGTGCCAAGCTGAGGGTCACAACGAATTTGCAAATATACAGAAATACCCTACTATATTGGGCTTCTTCATAGAAGTGCAAGAAAGTGTTAACACACACTAACCATTGAGAAGTGGAGTAGCTAAGGTAAAATATGAAAGGCATGTTTTGATTTGCTGACTTTAGCAATATCAGAGAGTAAAATGTTGGAAAGGTTGCCATTAATGGTTGCTTTGTATGAGAGTTGTGTGCCATTCTTATGCTTAGTTTTCACATTTTCTGAGAGAGTTGAATCTGTCTAATAGGAGCAAAAAATAAATATTTGACCAACAAACTCCATTTTCAGGTATATCAATTAGATGGGACTTTAAAAAAAATTGATTGAAAAGGTATATGTGTATGTGAGGTTGATAAGAGTATGATATAGACACAAGTATTGTGACTCTATGAAGAGATCTGTGAGTGGCTGTGTGAGTTTATTAATATATTTAATAATGGGTGAGTAACTCTCTTTCTGGGTGTGTGAGTATGTGACTGTGTGTCTGAGGGTGAGAGTAGCTGTGTGAGAAATTGCTTAACAATATGTTGTTGCCCTGGAACTGTAGAGTGCACATGTGTTGTTTTACTGTATGGTGTAGTTGGCATAAGAAACTGCTTGCTAAGCTTTAAAATTCTATTTAACTATGTACTAGCAGCCCAGCAAAGTTTCACAGGTCCATGCGTGATGTACTGCTCCAGACCAAGTTTTTTTTTTTTAATTCTGGGACTTGTAGTCTTCTTTAATCCATTCTAAAAGAAGACTACAAGTCCCAGCATTCAAAGGAAAAAATCTGGACTGGAGCAGCACATCACACATGAACCTCTAAATCTTGGCAGCTATGATCCAGATACCCTTTAGGTAGGGTGTTGGTAATTCATATCGCAGGGTTGTATGTGCTTAGATCGTAAGACATGCACTTTAAAATCTCACTGACTCACATGTGCACTTTCAGACCCATAGGCACAGTTAAACATGCCGTCCTTCACCCATATTACAAGTTATATATATATATTTAGAAAAGCTGAGTCAGTCATGTAGCCTGTGAATGAGAGAGAGACATAGGGATGTAGATATACAATGGCATCTCCATATAGCAGTTATGTATGCAGCAGTAACAGAGCCAGTTGGTGACAGAGTTATAAAACCCAACGGAGAGTAATAGAAGCAGTAAGTAATTTATATAGCCACTTACATAGACATCAAGAGATTGTGATTAAGTTACTTAGCCATCCAGTGAGACAGCCAGTGAGGGACTGTTACACTTATTTAAATGTGTACTGAAGTAGTGATACTCCTAATCACTCATCCAGACTAGTAGACCTTTAAACATGTAGCTTACCTGCAAATGCAGAGCCTGTGTCTGCAGTTTTACTGTCAGGTCAACTTGGCCTTTAAAACTGCCTACCAAGCCTCAAACATTCCTTCTGCTAGCTATAACTCACCACTAAGGTAGGGTGTAGGTAGGCTAGAGAGCAGAATGCTTTGTCTGTAAAAAGTAAAACATGTACTTTAAAGTTTCAGTGAGTCACATGTGCACTTCCACACTCATATGCCCAGCTAACCATCCAGTGTCCCACCCACATTGCAACTCACATACATATTTACAAAAGCTGTTACTCACCTAGTCAGTCAAACAGAACAGAGGCACTTACACATTCAGTCACATGCCCATACAGCACGAACGTATCCAGCAGTAACAGAGCCAGTTGCACATACAATTATAAATCCCAACGCTCAGTAATGGAGCCAGTAAGTAATATATACAGTAAGTTACATACACATATAGAGACCCATAGAGAAACTAAAACAGCTAGTCATATAGCTTTATAATTCCTTAAATATGCAGTAAACTCACCCAGGGAGGGACTGATACCCTTATTTAGATTTCTCCTGAAGTACTGGTACTCCTAGTCAGCCATCAAGACAAGTGGTCCTTTAAACATGTGTTGGGCCTGCTACTTCAGAGGATGTGTGCTCAGTGTTAATGCCAGGTTGACTTGGCATTGATAACTACTTACCAAGCCTTAAACCTAACTTCTACTAGATATGCCACCCCTAAGGTAGGGTGTTGGTAGGTCATAGGGCAGGGTGCTATGTCTTTAGAACGTAAGACATGTACTTTGAAGTTTCAAGGAGTCACATGCACACTTTCAGACACATATGCCCAGCTAAACATCCAGTATCCCACACACAGGTCAAACTCACAGACATATTCACAAAACCATACATGCACTTACCCACCCAGTCAAACAGAGAAAGAGGCACTGACACATTTAGTCACATACTCATACAGCACTTATGTTTCCAGCAGTAACAGAGCCAGTAGCACACACAGTTACATACCCTTAAACTAACTAATACAGCCAGTAGGCTATTCATACACCTACGTACATACTAAAATAGTGTGTGCAGTTTTAGTGCCAGGTTGAGTAGGTATTTAAAATCCCTTGCCAAGCCTTAAACTCCCTTTTTTCTACATATATGTGACCCTTGGGGTAAGCCAAAGGTAGACATACACTTATGCATACACTAACACACTCAGATACACTCTAATGCATATAGTAGCACACCCAGGCACACACTAATGCATACAGTAACACACTGAGGGACAAACTCAGGCATATACTAACACACCCAGCACAAACTTATATGTAGTGTAAAACATGCAGGGAGACACTTATACATGCACTGACACACCCAGGTACACACTGATGTATACACTAAGACACAAAGGCACACACTCATGCATACACCTACACACCAATGGTACACTCTGATTCACATAGTAATATGAGCACACATACACCAAGATACTCAGACACACACTGACACATACACTAAGACACCGAGATAGTCATGGATGCCTATACTGAGACACCCAGGGACAAACTCATGCATAACAAATACCACCAGGTACACTCTGATTGATATAGTGACACCACCACACATACACTAATGCAAACACAGAGACACCGAGGCACACACTGATGCATACACTAACACTCCCAGTCATCACTGACCCATACACTAAGACGCCCAGGCACACACAGATCCACATACTGACACATCCAAGAAAACAGTGATACAAATGCTGACACACCCCGGTACACTTTGATGCATGCAGTAGCACACCCAGGCACACACTGATATATACACTAAAACCCCCAAGCAGACACTGATAAATACATTGATTCTCCCAGGAACACTCTGATGCATGTTCTAACACACCTAAAGACACACTTATGCTACACTGACACATCCAGACACACACATGTATACACTGACACACCCAGGCACACACTAACACATATGCTGACACACGAAGGCACACATTGGTGTAGGCTGTAGGTAGGCCATAGGGCAGGGTGCTATATGCTTAAAAGGTAATACATGTACTTTGAAGTTTAGCTGGGTCATATCTGCACTTCGAGACCCATATGCCCAGCTAAACATCCAGTGTTCCACCCATACTCCAATCCGCATACATAATCACAAAACCATAGAGGCACTCACCTACCCAGTCAGACAGTAACAGAGGCACTTACACATTCACTAACATCCCCACACAGCACCTATATATTGATATGCATCTGAGACAGTTCCCTACACAGTTACATACCCTTCAACGTATCAATATTGCTAGTAAGCAATCTATATAGCCAGTTATATACAAATATACAAAGCCATAGATACACTAAGCTCGCCAGGGACATACCTACATACTTAAATACACATTCAGTGACATACCAACAGAGGGAGTGTGTTGGAACCGGGGTTACCGAGTCCGACACGGTAGCATGGCATGAAGCGGGAAAGGCACGCGAAGGCAATGTGTAAGGCAGTTGTGCAGCACACTCTTACTCTGACTCAGAAATGCGAATGCAATAACATGACACCACACCAGGCTTTTGTATTTAAAATCAAGATCTTTTATAAATAATTTAAGTTGGCATTAGATGAGGCAAATTAATTCAGATCTACAGTCAAATTCATTGCATTACTCAATTGGTGCACATTTTAAATAAAGCATCATAGCTCATCAACAATGTAGGCCACTAAGAGGCCGCAGGAATTATCCCCTACACGTAGCACTTAATAATGATCTCAAGGTACGTTAATAAAACAGGGGCCTAGACATGCAGTTCACTTTAGCTTATTCAATTACTTAAAAGAAGGCTTTTCACTTTACATTTAAATAGGCCTGCATTAATCTAGGCGCGCCCACCTTCAGTACAGTGGGCGTCGCAATTCCAGTACACCTGTAACATAAAACACTTCAACTCAATTCAATTAAATACTTTCCCCTGTGGTAAAATATTTCGCAGTTAAAAGCATGGCCTAGGCAGTAATTACAATAGGCATCTGCAATAAGTTATTAAATACTATAGGGAACCCCTCGACATGTCCAGCATCCTGGGGCTTCTATGACCCTTAGGGGTTAACTCTAGGCTAGGCCCACTCCTCTCCGGGGCCTCACCTCATGGGGAAAGTTTACCCAATTGATTATAGGGTTAATGGTGGCCCCCGGCCCCCAGTGGCGTTTTGTGGGCCCTAGGGGCCTCCTGGGCTCACCTGTTGCTGGATCGTTGGTCGCGCTTCCTCTGCGACTGGCACTCCCCAGGCCCGGCCCGTGTTCTGGAGGGCGGGGCCCGGTCGGGTGCCTCGGCCTTCAGGCCAGACTGTGGGGACGTTGCGGGGGCCGGTATCACCTTCCTCCGGCCCCCGGGATCAAGGAGTGACTGTGGGGACGTTGCGGGGGCTGGGATCTCACTCCTCCAGCCCCCGGGATCAAGGTGAGTGCAGCCGCGGCTTCCAGGACTTCGGGGAAGGGAGCGGGAGCCAGCAGTCCTCTTCAGCCGGCTCCCCGTCTCCCTCTACACGGCCGGGGTTCTTCCTGGGCCTCCGTCGGCGCTGGGGGCGGGAGCGGAGCCGGCGCCCAATCGTTGCGCGGCCTTCTTGGGGCGCGGCCGGCGTCCCCGGCTGCTTAGCGACGGCGTTGGCGGGGCCTGGAGGCCTCGATGATCGCGCTGGCGATTTCTTGTGCCGCAACGGCGGCGGGGGCAATTTCTTCGGCCGCGACGGCGGCGGTGAGGTGATTTCTTCAGCCGCGACGGCGGCGATAAGGGCCCAGGGTCCAGTGGCAATTTCTTCGGCCGCGACGGCGGCAATGAGGTGATTTCTTCAGCCGCGACGGCGGCGATAAGGGCCCAGGGCCCAGTGGCAATCTGTGGAGGCTTCGGTGAGGGCGCGGACGGCGCACCTCACCACAGAAACTCAAGGGACTTCCCTCGCCTCAGCGCTCCCTTCGGTGAGGGCGCGACGGCGCACCTCACCTCACGGCACTTCTCAGGCGGCGACGGCCGCGGCGGTGATCTCTACACAAGGTCAGTGACCTGGGGGTGACAGAAAGCAGGACGCACCAGCAGCCTGTGGGCAGGGCAGACTGGAAGAGTACTTGGGGGCAGCCCAGCAGTAGGCAGGAATAGTGAGGGGGTGAAGGTCTAGCGCTTCAGGGTACGGCGCTTTACCTGGTGATCCCCAGTTGGGCAGTTTAGGCTTCAGGCCTGGCTGGACGGTCAAGCCTCCTCAAATTAAGGCGTCTTGCGACTGCTCCAGCTTGGTTGCTTCTTAGGTGCTTCTGGTGATGAGTTTCTTGTCAGAAGTTCCTTAGTATAAGTTTCTTGTCAGAGTTTCTTGTCAGAAGTTTCTTGTCATGAGTGGGGGGGGGATGAGTTGGTGGTCTGGGAGTGCTTGATGTTCCTCCCTGCACGCTGAAGGTGGTTCCCTGGGTCCCCTCACACTGGGCAAGGTCAGTGGGTGGTGGGCGTTCCTCAGCTATCTTACTCCAGCAGGGCCTCAGCCCTGTCAGCAGCAGTAGTGTAGGTCTCCCCTCTAGGCCCTAAAGCCTATACTCCGGCGGAGGTTCCCCCAGGTTCAGTGGTGCCTCATCAACTGACTAGAAAGTTTTCCCTCCAAGCCTTTTATACTCCTAGGTCAGGTGACCCTCTCTAAGGCGGCAAAACATAACTCCTCCCACAGCCCGGAAGGTTCTGGAACCTTCTACATGCCTGGCTATGTGGCCCAGAGGCGGGGATGGAATGGATACTGTATCCCTATACCCCAGCCTGACCCTGGCTACTAGTGTGTATGCGTGTCAGGCCCCTCTGCAGTAGCAGGGGCCTGTGGCAGCCATCTTTAGTGAGAGAGAGCACCTGCACCTCAGCACTGGCTAGCAGTGGCGAGGTGCCCAGAGACCTAGGTCCAGTAAAAATATGGTGGCAAAAAGGAGGCGAAAAGGAAAAAAAATAGGGAAAGACCACCCTAGGGCTGACAGGTCTAACACGCGTCCCCCCAGCCGAAAGAGGGAGAGCTTCCCAACCTCTAGGGAGTTCTCTTCGCTAAGGCGGAAAAACCGGGAGAGACCGTCAGCGTTGGGGTGGTCTACACCGGGTCGATGTTCCACCCGAAAGTCCATCCCCTGGAGGGAAATGGACCACCTCAACAATTTGGGGTTTTCGCCTCTCATCTGCATGAGCCAGCGAAGGGGTCTGTGGTCGGTCTGGATCAGGAAGTGACAACCAAAAAGGTATGGCCTCAACTTCTTGACAGCCCAAACCACAGCAAAGGCTTCTCGTTCGATGGTACTCCACCGCTGTTCCCGGGGAGTAGTCTTCGGGAAATGAAGGCCACTGGCTGGTCTTGGCCATCGTCATTCAGCTGCGAGAGCACAGCTCCTATGCCATGCTCAGAAGCGTCTGTCTGTACAATAAATTCCCGTCCAAAGTCTGGAGTCCTGAGCACCGGTGCGGTGCACATTGCACGTTTGAGGGTCTCAAAGGCTTCCTGGCAGGCAGCCGTCCAGATGACTCTGCGTGGCTGCTTCTTTGAAGTCAATTCCGTCAATGGGCCCACGATGGTTCCATAACCCTTGACGAACCGCCGGTAATACCCCGTGAGGCCGAGAAAAGCTCGGACCTCTGTTTGGGTCTTGGGGGGCTCCCAGGCCAAGATGGTCTCAATCTTGGCTTGGAGGGGTTGTACCTTACCTCCGCCCACCAGATGTCCCAGGTACACGACAGATCCCTGTCCAATCTGGCACTTGCTGGCCTTGATGGTTAAACCAGCCCGTTGCAACGCCTGCAGCACCTCCTGGAGATGCTCCAGATGGTCCTCCCAGCTGCTACTGAAGACAGCTATGTCATCCAGGTAGGCAGCAGAGAAGGCCTCTAGGCCAGACAGCACCTGGTTCACCAACCGCTGGAAAGTGGCTGGAGCATTTTTCAACCCGAAGGGCATCACCCGAAATTGAAAGTGGCCCTCGGGGGTGGAGGACGCAGTCTTCTCCCTTGCTCCTTCCGCCATGGCTATCTGCCAATAGCCTGACGTCAAATCAATGGTACTCAAATACCGGGCTGCTCCCAGCCGGTCAATGAGCTCATCCGCCCGAGGGATCGGGTGAGCGTCGGTCTTAGTGACTGAGTTGAGTCCACGGTAATCCACACAGAACCGAAGTTCTGGTGTGGTGCCCGGTGGGGCCGCTTTCGGCACCAACACCACCGGACTAGCCCAAGGGCTACTGGAAGGCTCAATCACTCCCAGTTCTAGCATCTTGGTAACCTCACCCTGGATACTAGCCTTGACTTTATCGGACAGCCGGTAAGACTTGGTTTTTACTGGCGGACTGTCCCCTGTGTCCACATCATGGGTACACAGGTGCGTGATTCCAGGCGTGAGGGAGAACAACGAGGCGTACTGCCCCAAGACCTGGCGGCAGTCCCTCTGTTGCTCTGGGGTCAAGGATGGGGCGAGTTCCACTCCCTCTACCAAACCATCCTTCTCCTGGGCCGCCAGAAGGTCTGGCAGAGGCTCACTCTCCTCCTCCTCACTTCCATCTGTTATCATTAGGAGAGTGAGTTCTGAACGCTCCTGGTGGGGCTTCAGGCGGTTGACGTGGAACACCCTGTGGGGTTGACGTGGGGTCTTCACATCGACGACATATGTGGTCTGGCCTCTCCTTTCCAAGATCTCAAACGGCCCAGTCCACCGGTCCTGGAGGGCGCTAAGCTCTCCTGGCTCCATGACCCACACCTTCTGTCCAGCGTCTAACTCTACCGTCCGTGCGTTCCGGTCATACCATTTCTTCATGACGGCTTGACTTGCCTCTAGATTGTCCGAGGCCTCTTTCCACAGCTTGGCCACCTGGCTGCGGAATGCCAGCATATAGCTGACCACATCACGGGGAAGCTTCGAGGAAGACTTCTCCCACCCCTCCTTGACAAGACTGAGGGGCCCCCGAACGGGGTGGCCATAGAGCAGCTCAAAGGGGCTGAAACCGACCCCCTTCTGCGGCACCTCTCGGTAGGAGAAGAGCAGACAGGGTAAGAGGACGTCCCACTTTCTTCTCAAGTCCTCGGGTAGGCTCCTGATCATCCCCTTCAAGGTTTTGTTAAAGCGCTCCACGAGTCCGTTCGTCTGGGGGTGGTAAGGAGTGGAGAACCGGTAGGTCACTCCACACTCCTTCCACATGGCCTGCATGTAGGCCGACATGAAATTCGTGCCCCTATCTGACACCACGACCTTGGGGAATCCCACTCGGGTAAAAATCCCCATCAGGGCCCGCGCCACCACCGGTGCAGTGATGGTCCTCAGAGGGATTGCCTCTGGGTACCGGGTGGCGTGGTCTACCAGCACCAAAATGAACCTATGTCCTGCAGAAGTCAGCGGGTCCAATGGCCCAACAATGTCAATCCCTACCCGCTCAAAAGGGGTATCGACAACTGTGAGAGGTTCTAGAGGGACCTTCACTTTAGTCCCTGTCTTGGCGCTCGCTTGGCAAGTGGTGCAAGTCTTGCAAAAAGTGTCAGAAGTGACGCGCATCCTGGGCCAGTAAAAATGTGGGACTAGACGCGCAAACGTCTTGTCTTGGCCCAGGTGTCCTGCTAGTGGTATCTCGTGTGCCAACTCTAGCAGAAAGGCTCGGTAGCATTGGGGGACCACCACGGCTCGGGCGGACCCATGCACCGGAGCCTTAGGCTCACTGTAGAGGAGACCATCCTCCCAGTAGACATGGTAATTACCAGTCTTGTTTCCAGCTACTTGGGCTTCGGCCTGTTGCCGCATGCCTTCAAGCGTAGGGCACTCTTTCTGCGCCCGGCAAAATTCCTCCCGGGTAGGCCCTCCTTCCACCTGCCACTCTGCAGGGGTCGGCAGGTCACCCACGGGAACACCAACCACCTCAGCGGACTCCGGGGTCACCTCCGTGGGCTCCCCATCCATCTCACCGGGTGTCTCCTCTTGGACATCTCCTTGTCCAGCAGTGGGCTGGGCCATTATTTCAGGCTCCAACCCGAGCTGAGTTCCTTGTCGGGCAGCCATGGACCGCGTGACAAACCAAGTCCATCCTGGTAATCCCAACATCTCAGCATGGGCATTGAACTCTACCTCCCTCCAGGCAGTATGTTTCAAGTCGTTGCCCAGCAGACAGTCAACTGGCACGGCAGGGCTCACCGCAACCTTCAACAGACCTGATACTCCTCCCCACTCAAAGGGAACTTGGGCCACGGGGTAATGACCCAGGCTATTATCAGCCATAACATCTGGGTGGAATTCCTCAGGAATCACCTGCTCTGGGGACACCAGCTGACGTCTCACCATCATCATGCTGGCACCTGTGTCCCTCAAAGCCTCCACCTCCTCCCCGTTCACCAGGACCCTCTGCCGATACTTGGCAGTGTTCGCGGGTACCTGAACCCATGTGATGATCTCTCTATCCCCCAGGGAAACTAAGGTCAAGCCTGTCCACTCACCTCCCCTACCTAGGGACAACTCCTCCCCAAGCGCTACACTGGCCACCCCGGGGCTCTTACCTCCTGTGGGGGCTGGGGTTCTCTTGCGACACTTGGGATCCCCCTTATAATGTCCAACCTCCCCGCACTCGTAGCACCGGACAGTTCTGGGCTGCTGACTCCTGTCAGGATAAGTGGGTTTCTGAGATCCAGATTGGGATGGGGAACTTACCCCTCTCCCAGGCGGTCTATTTTGGGGACCTTTAAAGAACTCCCTCTTTTTATCTCCCCCCTCTTTCTTCTGGGGGAGCCCCTGTCCACCTTTCGTGGGGTCTGCCCCGGCTCCCTTGTGGGACACCCGAGTGCTGACCCACGTGTCTGCCTCCGCCGCAAGCTCCCTAGGATTGGTCAGCTTGCGGTCCACCAAGTACTGGCGCAGCTCCGGAAAACATTTCTCTAGGAGGTGCTCTCTCAAGAATAGGTCGTACAGCCCTTTGTAATTGTCAACGTTGCTGCCACGCACCCAACCCTCCAATGCCTTCCGGGCATAGTCAAAAAAATCCACCCAGTTTTGTGTGTGAAGCTTGTGGCTGTTGCGGAACTTTTGGCGGTACTTCTCTGGGGTGAGGCCAAACTTCTTGAGCAGGGCCTCCTTCATGATAGGGTAGTTAGTCTGCTCCCCTTATCCAAAGTTAAAAGTGTGTCCCTTACTAGTGGAGGTATGTACCTATAAAGACCTCCCCCCAGTAGCTCTCAGGAACTCTATGGGCCACCAGAGCCACCTCGTAGGCCGCCAACCACTTGTCGATGTCATCACCTACACTAAAACTGGCCATCACCTCTCTGGGTAAATAGAATTTGGGCTCCTGTGGAACCCCAGCAGGTACGCTGCCACCATTCATTTTGCCTTCCATCTCCATCTGCAAGGTCCGGAGCTCTAGCTCCTTCAGGCTAAGCTCATGTACAAGCTTCCTTTCCTCCATGGCTTTTTCCATCCTAGCAAGTTCTAATGTTAATTGCCTTTGCTCCCTTCTGTCCTCCAATTCCTCTGGTGACAAACTTCCCCTGACGCACTACTGCCTGCCCTGGAACGTCTTCCTGGCAACACATTCTCGCTAACATCCATGCGCAGTAGGTCCAGTTCTCCTGGGTTGTCTGTCTCCCCTGCTCCTCATCCCCTCTTCCCTCCGGGTGGGCCATTACCCATGCCCTCAAAGCTTTCTGAAGCACCTCCTTCCTGGCGCCTCGCTTGACGGCCACCCCCTCTCTAGGCAGAACTCCTTGAGCTGTGTCACCGTATACCTTTCTAGGTTGGCTAACTCACACTCCATCCTCCTAGGTGGGGTCCCAGACAATTTAAGGAAGGGGTTCTAAACTGTAGGTAACAGGTCTATCACAGGAATGTACACAGTCGGCAATTACCATAGAATTCCTAGCACTCTCATTACAATAGGTGTCTAATTGCGGCGCACACTGAGTCACCGTAGGGTGCTGCACAAGCACCAGTCCTTATCCCACCGCTGCCACCAAATGTTGGAACCGGGGTTACCGAGTCCGACACGGTAGCATGGCGTGAAGCGGGAAAGGCACGCGAAGGCAATGTGTAAGGCAGTTGTGCAGCACACTCTTACTCTGACTCAGAAATGCGAACACAATAACATGACACCACACCAGGCTTTTGTATTTAAAATCAAGATCTTTTATAAATAATTTAAGTTGGCATTAGATGAGGCAAATTAATTCAGATCTACAGTCAAATTCATTGCATTACTCAATTGGTGCACATTTTAAATAAAGCATCATAGCTCATCAACAATGTAGGCCACTAAGAGGCCGCAGGAATTATCCCCTACACGTAGCACTTAATAATGATCTCAAGGTACGTTAATAAAACAGGGGCCTAGACATGCAGTTCACTTTAGCTTATTCAATTACTTAAAAGAAGGCTTTTCACTTTACATTTAAATAGGCCTGCATTAATCTAGGCGCGCCCACCTTCAGTACAGTGGGCGTCGCAATACCAGTACACCTGTAACATAAAACACTTCAACTCAATTCAATTAAATACTTTCCCCCTGTGGTAAAAGATTTCGCAGTTAAAAGCATGGCCTAGGCAGTAATTACAATAGGCATCTGCAATAAGTTATTAAATACTATAGGGAACCCCTCAACATGTCCAGTATCCTGGGGCTTCTATGACCCTTAGGGGTTAACTCTAGGCTAGGCCCACTCCTCTCCAGGGCCTCGCCTCATGGGGAAAGTTTACCCAATTGATTATAGGGTTAATGGTGGCCCCCGGCCCCCAGTGGCGTTTTGTGGGCCCTAGGGGCCTCCTGGGCTCACCTGTCGCTGGATCGTTGGTCGCGCTTCCTCTGCGACTGGCACTCCCCAGGCCCGGCCCGTGTTCTGGAGGGCGGGGCCCGGTCGGGGTGCCTCGGCCTTCAGGCCGGACTGTGGGGACGTTGCGGGGGCCTGTATCACCTTCTTCCGGCCCCGGGATCAAGGAGTGACTGTGGGGACGTTGCGGGGGCTGGGATCTCACTCCTCCAGCCCCCGGGATCAAGGTAAGTGCAGCCGCGGCTTCCAGGACTTCGGGGAAGGGAGCGGGAGCCAGCAGTCCTCTTCAGCCGGCTCCCCGTCTCCCTCTACACGGCCGGGGCTCTTCCTGGGCCTCCGTCGGCGCTGGGGGCGGGAGCGGAGCCGGCGCCCAATCGTTGCGCGGCCTTCTTGGGGCGCGGCCGGCGTCCCCGGCTGCTTAGCGACGGCGTTGGCGAGGCCTGGAGGCCTCGATGATCGCGCTGGCGATTTCTTGTGCCGCAACGGCGGCGGGGGCAATTTCTTCAGCCGCGACGGCGGCGGTGAGGTGATTTCTTCAGCCGCAACGGCGGCGATAAGGGCCCAGGGCCCAGTGGCAATCTGTGGAGGCTTCGGTGAGGGCGCGGACGGCGCACCTCACCACAGAAACTCGAGGGGCTTCCCTCGCCTCAGCGCTCCCTTCGGTGAGGGAGCGACGGCGCACCTCACCTCACGGCACTTCTCAGGCGGCGACGGCCGCGGCGGTGATCTCTACACAAGGTCAGTGACCTGGGGGTGACAGAAAGCAGGACGCACCAGCAGCCTGTGGGCAGGGCTGACTGGAAGAGTACTTGGGGGCAGCCCAGCAGTAGGCAGGAATAGTGAGGGGGTGAAGGTCTAGCGCTTCAGGGTACGGCGCTTTACCTGGTGATCCCCAGTTGGGCAGTTTAGGCTTCAGGCCTGGCTGGACGGTCAAGCCTCCTCAAATTAAGGCGTCTTGCGACTGCTCCAGCTTGGTTGCTTCTTAGGCGCTTCTGGTGATGAGTTTCTTGTCAGAAGTTCCTTAGTATAAGTTTCTTGTCAGAGTTTCTTGTCAGAAGTTTCTTGTCATGAGGGGGGTGAGTTGGTGGTCTGGGAGTGCTTGATGTTCCTCCCTGCACGCTGAAGGTGGTTCCCTGGGTCCCCTCACACTGGGCAAGGTCAGTGGGTGGTGGGCGTTCCTCAGCTATCTTACTCCAGCAGGGCCTCAGCCCTGTCAGCAGCAGTAGTGTAGGTCTCCCCCTAGGCCCTAAAGCCTATACTCCGGCGGAGGTTCCCCCAGGTTCAGTGGTGCCTCATCAACTGACTAGAAAGTTTTCCCTCCAAGCCTTTTATACTCCTAGGTCAGGTGACCCTCTCTAAGGCGGCAAAACATAACTCCTCCCACAGCCCGGAAGGTTCTGGAACCTTCTACATGCCTGGCTATGTGGCCCAGAGGCGGGGATGGAATGGATACTGTATCCTTATACCCCAGCCTGACCCTGGCTACTAGTGTGTATGCGTGTCAGGCCCCTCTGCAGTAGCAGGGGCCTGTGGCAGCCATCTTGAGTGAGAGAGAGCACCTGCACCTCAGCACTGGCTAGCAGTGGCGAGGTGCCCAGAGACCTAGGTCCAGTAAAAATATGGTGGCAAACACACTGAATCAGAAATGTATGAGGTACTGATACAACCAAGTCACCCATCCAGAGAAGTAGCCCTTTAAACACATCTGGGACCTTCTATTGTAAAGTGTATGTGTACAGTTTTACTTTCATGCCAACTTGACATTTAAAACGTTTTTTAAGCCTTAAACTCTCCTTTTACTACCTATAACTCACATCCATGGCAGACTGTAGGTAGCCCATAGGACAGGATGGTATGCACTTTAAACATAATATATGCACCCTTAAGATATACTGAGTTACGTGTGCATTTACAGATCCATCTGACCAGTTAAACATCCAGTCTTCACCCATGCTGCAAGTAATAAACCTTTTTTCAAAAATATTTTATGTAGTTATGTACCCAGTCAGACAGAGACAGAGGCACTTACACACTAATTTACTCACCCATACAGCACTTATACGTCTGCAACTAGCTCTAGTAGTGCTTATGTATCTAGCACTACTAGAGCTAGTTGCAGACACAGTTATATACTCGAACACTAACTTACACAGCCAATAAATTATCCATACAGACAGTTGCATACAGATTTCCTGACCTATATACTTACTAAGACAGCTACTCACATAGTAATATATTTACGAACACATACAGTCACACACTGAAAGAGGTACTGATAGACTCAAGGTAAGGCATGTAGTTTGAAGTTTGAGTGACTCACATGCACACTTTCAGACTCATATGCCCAGCTAAACATCCAGTGTCCCACCCATACTTCAATTTACATACATGTTTACAAAATCATAGAGGCACTCACCCACCCAGTCAGACAGAGAAAGAGACATTGACACATTCAGTCATATGTGCATACAGCACTTATGTACCCAGTAGTAACAGATGCTAAAAGAACAATTGATTTGATTTGATTTGATTTTGTGATTTATAGAGCGCATGGCTGCCCGAGGGCTTCCCAGCCTGAGAGACTGCTGCTAAACGAAAGCTAGAGATAGATTAGTGATACTGCTTAAACAGCCATGTTTTGATCGACTTCCGGTATGCTGCTTCCTTTGTCAGTAATCGATATTCGGGTGGTAATGAGTTCCACAACTTGGGTGCAAGGTGAGAGAAGGATCTACCTCCCCTCCTGGCTCTCCTAATTCTTGTCATTTTTATCAGTTGTTCGGAGCCGGATCTCAGGCTTCTATTTGGGACGTAAAGGGTCAACAGGTTTCTAATTTTACTTGGGCCCTTGTTGTGTAAAGCTCTGTGAGTCGTGACGAGTGCCTTCAATTTAATTCTGGCCTCCACCGGAAGCCAATGGAGTGCTTTAAGATGCTTCCTAGCTGACTCCCAGATTGGGGCCTTGCACAGTAGCCTTGCTGCAGCGTTCTGGACCACCTGGAGTCTGTTGATCACGATTTTAGGCGCCCCTAGGAAAAATAAATTTCCGTAGTCCAGGCGTGACGTGACCAAGGAGTGGACTACTGTCTTTCTAAGCTGTATGGGAATACGCTCCAGGATTTTGCGGAGCATTCTAAGTAGTCCGAAGCATGTACCTGTCAGTTTCTTAGCTTGGGTCACCATTGTTAGGTCCTTTTTGAGCCAGAAACCCACATTTTTAATAGATTCCTTCGGAGTGTGTGGGCTAGCTAGGCAATTGGGCCAGCTGATTAAAGGCCTGGGGACTGCCTTGTTACTGAGGATCATTAGTTCCGTTTTATCCCCATTCAGTTTTAAACAGCTGTTTGTCATCCAACCCATCACTCTTTCCATACAGGGAGCTAAGCTGCCCGTTGGTTCTGGGGTCTAAGGAGATCACCAACTGGGTGTCATCAGCGTAGGCTGTCATGAAGACATCAAACTCTTGGGCTATCTGTGATAATGGCTTCATATAGACATTGAACAGTGTAGGACTCAGCGAGGAGCCCTGAGGCACCCCGCAGGTCAGAGGCATCGTAATGGAAAGGAGATTGTTTTCCATAAGTTGGCAGGTCCTCCCTTCCAGAAATGAAGCAAGCCACTGAAGAGTGTTACCTTGGCCACCGATGGCCATCAGTCTATTTCGCAAAATAAGGTGGTCCACCGTGTCAAACTCTGCGCTCAGGTCTGGAAGAACTAGAGCTGCAGAACGTCCCTGGTCCAGAGACATTTTGATTTCCTCTACCACTGTTAGTAATGCTGATTCGGTGCTGTGCTGCGCCCGAAATCCCATCTGCGTGGGATGGAGGCATTGGTTTGCTTCCAGAAACTCTGTCAGCGCTCTATTTATGTGTTTTTCCACCAGCTTTCCAACAAATGGCAACATTGAGATGGGGCAGTAGTTCCCTAGTTGCGCTGGGTCTAGACTGGGCTTTTTAAGCAGAGGTCTGATTATGGCATTCTTCCATGCCCCTGGTACTACACCCGATTCAAGAGAGAGGTTCATGATCTTAACTAATGTTGGAAGGAGGGTGTCTGTAACTTTTTTCAGAGTATGCGGCGGGGCAGGGTCTAGTGGCGAGCGTGACCTCACCTTGTCCATCAATAACTTCACCTCCTCCGTGTGCACTGGGGGGAAGCTAGTTGGGGGCGGTCTGTGCCTCATCACCATCCTGCCTTGGGGGTATTTCTCTTTCGGTCATGAGCGCGCTATAGATGTCCGTAACTTTTGTGAGGAAATAAGTGGCTATGTCGTTGCATCTCTCCTCAGAGGCCTCCGTCATATGGATAGCTTGTGGTGGGGAGGTTAAGGCCTTGACTACTGCGAAAAGTTCCTTTGAGGAATTCTGTGCCTAGCTAATTGTTTCCTCAAAGTATTTGGCCTGTGCTTCTTTAATGCTATTGTGGTAAAATCTGACCGCCGCCTTTTACTTAGCTTTGAGATGTGGATCTGATGATTTTCTCCAGTCCCGTTCTCGACTTTGATTTAAGGGAGGTTTTTGGAGCTATTTTGTCCAGTGATTGCGTAATCTGAGTTTCCCAACTGAAATAAGCTTCTTCCACAGTTTCCAGTGCCTCGGGGTGCGGTGTGGCCATGGTCGCAAGGAAGTTCCCCCAAGCCTCTGTGTTCAACTTGGCCCAGCTTCTTTTCTTAGTATCTACCGATAGGGGGGCTTTACCTTCTCTCTTGCTCTGTTGCTTAAATTGAATGGAATGAGGTGGTGATCTGACCAGGGCATTGGTATTGGCGGGGCAACTACGATGTTAGGGTCACTTGATATTACTAAGTCAAGTATATGGCCCTTAATATGTGTGGCAGACGTGACCAACTGTAAGAGTTGAAGACCCTCGAGATCTAGCTGCAGCCTTTTGACACTGGAGAGGTTCTGATCCTCGAAGTGTAGATTTTGGTCCCCTACTATGGTGGTATACGGTTTCTTTACCAGAATACTGGCTAGAAAATCTGGTAGGCTGTCTAGGAACTCTCCATAGGGGCCCGGGGGTCTATAAATTAGGAGTCCAGAGAAAGTATTTGTTGGTGACAAGGTAATTGAGAATTGGAGGCTTTCGCAGCACTGGATAGGGAAGGCATCAATAATGCAGTTGAATTCACTTTTTATCAAGATGGCAAGTCCACCCCCCACCTGCCCTTTACGGTCCAGTCTGAATATTTGATATCCTGGTGGGAGGGCCATTACAATGTCTGGGGTGAAACTGTCAGTAAGCCAACTTTCTGTGATAAAAAGTACATCTAAATTAGCTTCCTCTAGTATCAGGCAGATTTCAGTTTTGTGTTTGGGTAGTGAACGGCAATTAATTAAACCTAGCCTCCAAGCCTGCGCCTTCGTGTGCAGACTGTTCTTAGTTGTCTTGGACTTGACCCGCACTTTTATCTTCAAGTTACAGTGTTGGCAAACCTGGGCTTGTGTTTGCTCCGATTCGAATTGCCAGCCCTTCTCGCAGCCTGCCTTGTAGGGGGGCTTGAGACTGTGCAATTGCTTATCGGAGTAAGTGAGCCGTGTGGTTGGGGCAGAATTCCTGGCCCCTGGGCATGTTCAGGCGCGGACGGGCACAGACGGGCTTCCCTTTGGCGTGCCAACGGCGCGCCCACTGCCCGGCCTTCATTTAAGCGTGTGGAGCCAACAACTAGACTGCTGACCTATGTTGCTGCCTCTGAGTGCCTCCGCTGCGTGCCCGCTGCCCGGCCCTCATTAAAGCGTGTGGGGCCAACAACTAGACTGCTGACCTATGTTGCTGCCTCTGAGTGCACTCTCTGGTAGAGAGGGGTAACTCTACCTCTCTACCGCACTCTATGATCCCTGCCTGTCTGACGGTGCGAGGGGTGCCCATTCTAGTGCCAAGTAAGGGATTTTGAAAATTGGTGCAGGAATGTTGCTGAGATGCGCAATACGTCTGTAAATTCAGTGCAAATGCGGGGGATTCAGGAAACAGTGGGTAAATTAAACAAATTTAAAACTGCCAAACGTTGTCAGCGCATTAAAACAGCTTTTTAAAACATTAATACAGCTCATAAAACCATAAAAAATACAGCGCAGTACTAGAGGTCCTACTCGGGACACCTCTACCTTCAAGAATAGTCTCCGCAGGATGGACAGAATGCAGAACAATGTCTTACATTCACCCCAGTACAGAGATCCGGGCCTAAATCCATTGTTTTTTTGCTCCCCATGCCATTCCAGTTTGAACCCAGCCATATGCATTCAGTCTTGACCCTGTGCCCAATGGGAACAGTCCAGCCCGAACTGCCAGGCCAGGTCCTCCCTGGACTGGAAACAAGCATTCTATGACCGGTATCGGGGTTTCGCCCCTCATCAGCCAGGATAACTTGACTCCAGTGGCATGGAGAGCACGGGACCCACATCTGGGCATGGAGAACTGAAATGCATGCTGAGAAACCTAGGTGCACCTATTTGGTTTGTGACTAACCCTGGGCAAAGCACTACACTACCCTCGCGTAGTTTGCGAAGTTTGCGCTACTTCGCACAACGCAAATTGCACGTAGCACAGTGCAAACACGCGTAAGCGTAGTGCAGCGGTCATTTGCTTGCTCGCGGTCCTCAACGTCAAGTTGGCGACCGCGAGCAAGCAAATGACATCCCGGCGAGACTTTTTCCTCGTTAGCGATCAGCAACATCAAGTTGCCGATCGCGAGCGTGGAAAATAAACCTGCCGGGCGAGATTCTCAACGCGGGGAGGTCAGGTTTCTCATTGCGAGTGGTCGCGTATGCTCGCGACCACTCGCGATGAGAAACTACCAGTCCGCGTTGAGAAAGCTGCCGCTCAAGTAAAAATCTACTCGAGCGGCAGTAAAAGACAGCTTGCACTGTGCAAGATGCCCTTTTCAATGATTGCACAGTGCGGACAAGCATCCGGCACTGTGCAATCATCGCGAACAGCGCACTACGCAGTTCGCGTAGTGCTACGCGTAGCTCGCGTAGTGCGAACTGCACTTCACGTAACTTCGCGTAGCGCTACTTCGCGAACTACGCCCAGGCTTATTTGTGACACTGAATTGTGCAGAGTACGTGCGGGATGACTTGCTTGAATTCTTGAGAGAAACAAACGCAAACATTAAGGTCATCATTGTGAAGACAGCAGAACTTTGCTCTTTGGATCCAGCTAATGTTTGTAGATATTTCAACCACAGGTTTCAAGCCATGCTGTCTTTTATCTGCAACAAAACAAATCATCCTCTTGGTAAAGTTACTGATTTCTTTTGGCATAAAGATTGTCGTGTAGTTCCTATAAGACCTATATAGAATCTGCGCGTTTAGACAACATACACTGCGGGACTGATGTCCAGACTGATTCCCAGACACCCCCACCGGGTATGTTAGCCTGTGTACCAAGGAGAGAATAGTTCTTGGCAACTATCGAACATGACAACCCTGATCCCTCAGGACCGTGAAAACAGTAACTTACTATTCGCTCAGTCACTCGTGCTTACTTGTTCTCAGAGAGATATACAGAATAAATGGTTGGGACGTTTTACAATAAGCATTTATTGAACAGTCGTTATTCTTGTGTAAAATAAGTGTACTGAAATCACCAGTAGACAGTAGCATATATAGATAAGTAGCAGCACTAAGAAAGTAAACAGATGGTAGGTTTCTACCATTTTGCTAAAATCATAACTTCAGGCAAGTATATAAAATACATGGCAATACAAATGCGTACTCCTACGATGCACCCTAAATAGATGTACCTAAATGTACCTAAATGTACCTAGCATGTGAGTAGGTGTAAAGCCAAGAATCCCTCTAGGATAAAGCCAACCCCATTACCTAATATGAGACTGCGGGGCACCGTTCTGGTCTCGAGCTGAACACTCTGCAAGGGATGTCAGACCACTGCAAGCTGGAGTATCTGCATGCAGGAACCTCAGCGTCTTGCGTCAGTGTGTCTCGATCTCCTCTCACTATCTCAGCAAGATGTGGTGTTTATATACCCTAAGGTATCCCCTGGGGTTCTACCTTGCTGTGCCAGTGTTGGACTTAGGATGACGTCGGGAATTAACTTTATACATAGTTATTATGCAGGAGATGATGGTCCTGCTGTGATTCCAAGAAACTAAGAATCCTCATGCATAATTTATGAGGCCAGTGTCCAGAGAAAAACCCTACGTATTTATTTATTTATTTATTGAGTTTTATATAGCGCTGGCTAGACCCGGAGGTATCAGAGCGCTTTACATGAGGAAGAAAAATTGTTTCAGAACATGGTTACAAAGTTACATCAGTTACTGGAGCGTAGTTAAAGGAATTACATGAGTGCAAAGGCATAGCATAATCATGAGCTGAAAAAGAAAAAAAAATAGGCAAGGGGAGAGAAGAATAGGGGAGAGAGGGAAGGAATAGGGGAGGTAGAGGAGGATAATGGAGGGAGGAGGAGGGGGAGGGTATAGGAGGCACAACGGGGAGATGAGGAAAAACAGTGTCCGATGTCCGGCTGGGTAGGTGACGGCCGAGAGGTGAACCAGAGCCAAACTCCTCTATAGCTGCATGGGACAGCTCCACCGGTCATCGGCCAGAGGTTGCTCGGGCACCGCAGTACATACAGATAGGTTATACTTTCCGCCTAGGGGGGCATAGTCCAAAAAGTTCCATCGAGCGCGCCGGTCACAGTGTACGGTGCTGTGCTCCCAGTGGTAATGGGGTAAAAACCCAGGCCTCCGCTGTGAGAGACTCCCTTGTTGCTGTGGACTCTCTCAGAGGGATCTCTGAGACTCCAGGACATAAATGCTGGATCCCTCCCCAACAAGGGGAGAAGGAGTGCTTTGGAAAGGGGCCCACTCATGGTGGCCATTATTAGAAAATTGGTGTGTCATATTAATGCTTACAAGGCGGAGGAGCATCGTCCATTGCAGCGTGGTAATCGCAGGCTCCAAGAAGTGGGTCGATGGAGACATTTTGGAGCAGTCGAGGGGCCGCCATTTTGAGGAGGACAGAGCGGAGAACAAGATGCCGGCGGTAGCAACGGCATGGCAATCAAAGCAATCAGGGCCTCACCATTTTAAAGCTTACAAGGCAGAGGAAGGCCGGCCATCGCAGTGCGGTGATTGTAGGGACAGATAATGGTGCGTGGAGGCACGACATCTGAACAGCAATTAAAAAAGTATCAGGAGGTGCGGGGGCCGTGCAGGCAAACAGCAGGCGCAAGCCCCCACCAGCGCATTCAGTCAACAGCTATGAGAGGGGGGGACCAAAGCGTCCAGAGAGGGACCATCAGAAGCCCAACGGGGGCGTAAGTGGATTGTCGATCGATTGGCCCATACATCAACCTATTGCGGCAGAAGTTTGTTCTGAGACATGCTTACCCCAGGGCAGTTCGGTCGTGTAGGAGAGCGGTGCGGATCATAGGCCCAGACCGTAGCAAGGTCTCCCTGGTACTTAGTCCG
The DNA here is from genome assembly GCA_963921515.1 of Calotriton arnoldi. Lineage (NCBI taxonomy): Eukaryota > Metazoa > Chordata > Amphibia > Caudata > Salamandridae > Calotriton > Calotriton arnoldi. The sequence continues at coordinate 1,068,501 of CAWUFW010004423.1, forward strand.
CTCTATTTGGCGCTTAGGGGGTCCGTCACCCTAATGCCTCAGGCCTCTGCTGTTCGAATTCCCGCTGCTTGTGGTACGTACTGTGTGTAGTATTGTAACTAGGTAAAAGGTCAGTCCTTCAAATCCGTTATGTATGTAGTATAGGAGAGAATGTAGGTGAAGGTTTATGATGTTACCTAGACCTATATCGGGGTACCTATATGAAATATAACACCCACTCCTCATCCGACTGGACGACATTACTAAATCTAGCGTACTACCAAGGCGTGTAGAGGTTTGTACACAACTAATAATAAAACCTCGTAAGAGAAGTTTAAAAAACATTAAAAAAGAAACCCTTAAAAAAGTTATTGCCTTTTTATTTATTTTTAAATTCATTCAAGCATTGGCTCTAAAGTGTCCGTTTATATAGTCCGAACAACTACAAGCATCTGAAAGCCATTCAGGTCAAAAAGTCTTAATTTGGAATTTTCGTTAAAAGGTAAAAGGCCAAATTTTCCCAGTGTGCGACGTGCCAAATGTTTATGTGTCCTTGCTGGTAGACGCAACATTGCTGCTGCCTGCATACGCAGCTGACGATCCCTGTAACACCTCACAAAGAATGTCAATTGAGCACAGATGATCTTCCGTACTGCCTGCAGCAGATGCTGGGGCAGCCTGTGCGATATCCAAGGCCTGAGTGTTGGCGGAGGAGCGGGTATCCATACCGACAGGAGCAGAGACTACCTGTGGTGACTCTAAGAACGCTGCCAACAACATAGGAATACGCTGAGGACACTGCAGAACATGGGCCGTTATCGGGTCCGATAAAGCATCAACGTCCGGTGGCGCAACCGATGGAAATGTCAGACAGAGGTCCAACACACATTCCTCTCCGCAGAACAGGCATCGGAGAACAGGAAGGACGCAGTCCATCCAGACTGGTCTATATGACAGGAACCAAGAGGCGCTCAGTTCCCTTAGGCGAGGTGTGCCCAGATGTTGTACCATGTGATCACGGTATTTGCGCTCCAGGAGTACTGTCGCCATTTCTTTGGTGGCTGCGACGTCCATTGCATAGCAGAAAAGTAATAATCCGGATACCTGCTGTTAGGAACAGGATCAGCGGAAGCCCTCCAAAAATGCTTCCAAAGACGGAGTGTATAAAATTCAGTATAACTCCGAGGACGTCTGAAAGGTGCTTAACAGTCCAGAACCTATGGGCTTAAATAGGTGTACAAGACATGTTAAAGATACGGCTTACCATTTCTGTGAAATGGAAGGGGCAGTTTGTATGTATAAGTGCCTGTATCTCAGCTGAGGACCTTGCTATCTGGAGATCAAAAGTCTCCCGGGCGGAGGTTAAGGGCACGGTTCGTTGTAAAAGCATGGCTTTCATTCTGCTCAGAGTATCAAACCGTATAAAGGAAACATTAAGCGAAGGCCGTAACGGCACCTCCCTGACTGTATGTGTTGGTAGAAACAATTACAGCAAGTAACCGTGGAGCTCACAGTGACTAGATATGCGATGCCTGGAAGCATCCCACACCAACCTTGATCATTCAGCATCAAGTAACTCCCATTCGAGAGAAGCCTGAATACCGGATTAATCACAGCTGCCGGGGTACCCCTCAAATGACAGGACAAGTTTGCCACAGACCCATTACAAGCCCCGTGTAGCATAATATCCTGGCATATGAGAGATCCACTTAACCCCTTTGGTGCTTGCGTCGGCCAATGGGTTAAGTGGCCATTAAGTGGCCAATGGCCGACGCAAGCACTACCTCCTTGGTGCGGCGCACGTCCATTGGCCGTCACCAGGGAGGGCCCCATTTAAACCTCCGGTGCATCGCACCGGAGATTGTTTTTTTATTCCCCCTGGGGAGACGTGGAAGAGCTTTCCCCGTCTCCACCCGCCCCCGCTCCCGCCCATCTGTGACGTCAGCGCGCCGCAGGCGCTCTGCACGCGTCACTGATTTCCCCACCGGAGCCGAGGACAGCAGCAGGTAGGGCCGCGCTCGACTCCGATGGGGAAATCCGGCCGAAAACAGCCTCCCCAGCTTTCAGGAGGCCTCGTTTGAAAGGGAGAGTCTCCCCTTTCAAACGAGGCCTTCCTGAAAGGGTTTCCTGGCCGTGGATTGCGGCAGCGCTGCGATCCACGGCCAGGAAACTCCACTAGACACCAGGCATGTCCTTGGGGGGGTCGGCCCTCGTGGCAATGGGTCGGCTCCCCCCCCCCGGGGGCGGCGATGTTGGCAGGGAGTAGGTCCTCCTGCTCAGTGGCCGACTCCCTGGGGGGGCATATTTTTTTGGGAAACATGTTGGCTTTCCTTGGGGGCACAATGGCCCCCCAAAAATGCTAAAAATTTATAAAAAATGTGCAATGGTGGCAATAATGGCAGGGGGTTGGTCCTCCTGCTCAGTGGCCGACCCCCTGTGGAGGCAAATTATTTTTTTATAGCTATGTGCTTTCCGTGGGGACCACAATCGGCCTCCAGGGAAGCCATAGCTATAAAAAATTAGAGAAAGAGAGAGATCTTTCTTTATATATATTGCGCATCAGGTGTATTTGCAGCACTGATTCTGAGTGCTTTTTAGCACAGGAGGCCAGTAAATCTAGATTTTTGACTAGAGGATATGCGGCTTCTATGATTGACAAAGCCATCACTAAAGCCAACCACATTCCTAGACAGATGGTCTTGCTAAGTAAAACATCCAATGTAGCATCGGTACAAGCTAAGGAGCCCATTAGACTGATCCTAACTTATAATCGTCAGCACCAGGCCCTTCGAAAAATCTTTAAGAAAATTGGAGCCTGGTACAGAATGACTCTGTCATTGGGGACTTAATGACAGCTAGCCCTGAGATTTCATTCAGGAAAGCACGTTCTATGAGCGATTCTTTAGTTAAAACCAGTCCTGAGGTAGTTGTTAACAAATCATGGCTCCTTTCCAGTAAGGGCTTTAGAAGATGCACCAGCTGCAAAGCATGCAGGCATGGTGTTAACAAAACAGAATATAAGATCCCCTTCTGCGATGCCCCAAGATCAATCCCTAGGATGTTTACATGTGAAGACGGATTTTGCTGTCTATGTGCTGGAGTGTCCTTGTGGCCTGCAATATGTTGGTAGCACCAGGCTGCAGGTCCACAAACGGATACTCCAGCATATTAGGGCAATTAGTGGGAGCGATGCATCCTACCCAGTGGCTCGACATTTTAAGGAACACCATGATAACAAGAGTGAGCTTCTTAAATATTTTGTCATTGACTCAGTGTTGCCCCTCAGACGGGGAGGCAACCGTGAAGCCCTCTTGCGAGCTCTTGAGACCAAATACATCTTAGATCTCGATACCAAAACGCCACTGGGTTTAAATTCCAGCGAAGACTTTTATACATGTCTGTAAATTGGCTCCCATTGTTACATTACTGCACCACTTCTACATATCTTTTAACATCGGCTTTGCCCCTTGAATCTATATAAAAAATTTTTTTACTTTATTTAACACCATATTTTATCATTCTACGCACTTTTTGCACTTGATTTGTACTACACTTTTTGGATATAGTTCTATTTTGGTCTTCAGGACACATAGTGATGATTTTTAACATTGATAACGATTCCACTTATAACATTCTAGCAGTTTTACCTGTACAAACATTGTGATTTAAGCAAAATATTACCATTTTGAATTGTGACTAAATTCTTCTATCGGGTAGTTTAAATCTTTCAGACATGTTGGTCCCCTCTCTTGTTTATTATAAATAGATGATAATCATGTGATGTTCTATTTTTGAGTGGTGATCTATTAGTCTTGTCATGAAGTTGCCTGTTGTGTCCTTCATGTGAATTTTAACCCACTAGGGTTTTATGTTTCCTTGCGTATTTTGCACAACATTGTTTGCACTATGTTTAAATGAGAATTTTTTAAAAAAATAAGATGCTTTTTAAGAAAACTCGTTTTTTACTGCTTGCACTTTTAAATACTGATTAATTACATTTACAAAGTGTTCTTAAACAAAAAGTATTTTTAAGCTATGGATTGTGGATATTTGGGTTAAATGGCCATCCACTTTGGTTTGGTCAAAATAATATATTTCTTCTATGTCCATTGTTGGTGTAGGCAACCAATCACGTTGTGTGTTACTTTACACTTTGCACTTTAAATGTTGGCATACTACTCACAAGGCGCTATGTGAACAAGGCCTCTGGTAGGCTGAAACGCGTCATGGCAGGCATGCTGAGCTTTTAAAAATAAATACTCACTTGCACTTACAGCTGGGTCTATTTTCATCTGTTCCGGTTTTCATGAGTTTTGTGATTCCTGGGATCTTTGAGGTGAAACTTTTGACATTTTACTCACCGGGATTGCTTCCCCGGTATTCAACAGACCCTCCTTCGGACTTGGGCCAAGCAGCAGGAAGCAGTTCTTTCAGGTGCTCCGGAATTGATTTAGTGTTCCTGTCAGGACCAGCTGCGGTAGCCCCGGACCACGCTTAACTTTCCCGGAACCAGCAACGAGATCGGCGCTACGAGTCGGATGACCCTGGGTGCGCCGAGGAACTCGCTGTGGTAGGAAATTGTTGTACTGTCCGGTGAAGGAGTGTGTGGTTTGTGGACATCGACATTCATTCGTGTGTCCATTTACCTGGTGTTTATATACCTTTCCAATAATTTCAGCTATTGTATAATGTCTGCCGACGCCTTGAAGAGTAGAGAGGAGGCGGCCATGGATATGTTTGATGACTCTCCGGCTGGCGAGTCATCAGCTACTACGCAAACTATGACTGTGCAAATTGGGAGCTCCAATTTGCGAGATATGTTTAAGAGGCTGGAAAAACTGATGAAGGCTGAACAGTCCAAATGGTGGGAGCATCGCTCCTTATCTCGGTATTTGGAGGTTGGGCGTATCCCCCGTGGGCTTCGCATTATGCTAGCGCCCAGCTATGAGCAACCGGACCCCAACATGCTCAATGAATGGGCTGAGTGCAATTTTGAGTCTTCGCGAAAACTGGTAACCATTTTGGTGAAATACGCGGAAAGCGATCGCGCGTCTTTACAACTGAAAATTGATGAACTTAACAATGAAATCAGCGCTGTGGAAACTTCGGCTAACTGTGCCAAACTCCGGGAAGAGATGCAAGCTAGGCTACACAAAGATGAGGAGGTGATAAAAAACGGAAGACTTACAAGTTTCAGCGAGACAAAATCGATTACCAGCAAGGGCGAGTATTTACCTTTGCTAAGAAATTCGATGCCATAAAAGCGTCCAAGAACCCAACAATGCGGCTGCCTGCAGAAGCTAGCACTAGTACCAATGTAAGTTCCCAACTGGCTTCTTCACTATCAGATCTTAGCTCGCTGCCTGACAGTGAATCGGATACTGAGCTAAGCAGACAGACTGCAAGATTGGGGTTTACCAAATATTCCCTAGCGCAAGAGGTGGACTGCTTGCGACAGGACAGACGAGAAACTTTGCGACCCAGGAGGATAAACTCAAACAACGCCAGAGAAACAACCAAAGGCGCAAGCAACGACGCAAATCAAGTCATAGATGGCAAACCAAAAAGAAAAACCAATACCAACAAAAGATGGAACAGGAAATAAGTTTACAAAATGACGTGATTGACCAAGCAGGGTCAGCATCAACTGTAATAAATCTTACTGATATCCATCTAAGCCAATCAGAATTGCGTGTATTATCCCTTGGTCTCACCTATAGTCCAGCAAGTAATTTCAACTATGCCAAGACGCGGATAGATTTGTACAAATATACTCGCAAATTGAAACTCCGCAAATACTTCTTGTCTAATAAGATGGTATCTAAGATTGGTACAGGACAGGCCTCTGATACCACTCAAATTTTAAGTGTGAATGACCTAGAATTATTACAAGATTTACAACAACTGAATAATGAGATCTCAGGTCCTGGCATTAATGATGAACAGATCAATTTGAACATGCCTGGTAATACCAATTTTAAACCAAGATCTACCTTTACACCTCTGATGTTACATGATAACATTGACGTTTTCATGAGCTATCTATTGCAGAACTCAAAAAACTCTATACTGCCACAATGCGTGATAATTATAAGCATACATCACTTAACAACTGTTACTTCCAGCTTATCAGGAAACTTCAGGCCAACGATAACATCATAGTTCGCCAGTCCGATAAAGGTGGGAATGTGGTGTTGTGGCCTAGAGATTTATATCTAGAAGAAGCCTACAACCAGCTAAATGACCATCAATGCTATAAGAGGTGTGACATTGCCACTGTGAAACAGGCGCGATTTGACTTCTACACACAGTTGGTGGCCTGGAGAAGCGCAGGATTACTTAGTCAAGATGAACTGAAGTTTCTCAAAAATGAGCATCCAGTAATTCCGGCTTTATACTTTATCCCTAAGATACACAAATGCGCTGAGAAACCACCTGGCAGGCCCATAATATCGGCATGAAATGGGTTGTTGGAAAACACATCTATTTACATCGATGCCTTCCTACAGGAACATGTGAGGACTTTGCCCTCTTTCATCCAAGACACAGCAGACTTCCTGAGGAAACTGGAAGGGGTGATATGGGATTCTTCGTATTGGTTGATTACGTTGGATGTTACATCCCTCTATACTAGCATATACCATCAGGATGGTTTAATGGCCATTAACCATTATCTAGGAAAGAGGCCTATCCAAATGTTTAATCACAACAAGATGTTGATTGCCATGATTGCTACATGCTTGAATAACAACTTTTTCATGTTTTTTAACCAATTTTTCAGCAGGTTAGAGGTGTGGCCATGGGGGCCTGCTTCTCCCCTAGTTATGCCTGCCTGCACATGGGTAGATGGGAGGAGCAGGTCCTCTTTGTTGAACATCATGAGATTTTCACTAGACATGTAGTTCATTGGTATCGTTATATCGATGACATTTTTTAATCTGGCAAGGTACTAAACAACAGGCCACAGACTTCATTGATTTGATTAATGTAAACAAGCTCAATCTCCAGTTTACAGCTAACTTAAGTCAGGATTTTGTCTATTTTTTGGATGTAGAGATCTTCATCAAGGGCAACAGACTTGAGACCAGGCTATTCAGAAAGCCCACGGCTGGTAATACGGTCTTACATGCCGCCAGTCACCATCCGGCCCACTTGATACGCAGCATCCCATATGGTGAGATGTTGCGCATCAGGCGTATTTGCAGCACTGATTCTGAGTGCTTTTTAGCACAGGAGGCCAGTAAATCTAGATTTTTGACTAGAGGATATGCGGCTTCTATGATTGACAAAGCCATCACTAAAGCCAACCACATTCCTAGACAGATGGTCTTGCTAAGTAAAACAGCCAATGTAGCATCGGTACAAGCTAAGGAGCCCATTAGACTGATCCTAACTTATAATCGTCAGCACCAGGCCCTTCGAAAAATCTTTAAGAAAAATTGGAGCCTGGTACAGAATGACTCTGTCATTGGGGACTTAATGACAGCTAGCCCTGAGATTTCATTCAGGAAAGCACGTTCTATGAGCGATTCTTTAGTTAAAACCAGTCCTGAGGTAGTTGTTAACAAATCATGGCTCCTTTCCAGTAAGGGCTTTAGAAGATGCACCAGCTGCAAAGCATGCAGGCATGGTGTTAACAAAACAGAATATAAGATCCCCTTCTGCGATGCCCCAAGATCAATCCCTAGGATGTTTACATGTAAGACGGATTTTGCTGTCTATGTGCTGGAGTGTCCTTGTGGCCTGCAATATGTTGGTAGCACCAGGCTGCAGGTCCACAAACGGATACTCCAGCATATTAGGGCAATTAGTGGGAGCGATGCATCCTACCCAGTGGCTCGACATTTTAAGGAACACCATGATAACAAGAGTGAGCTTCTTAAATATTTTGTCATTGACTCAGTGTTGCCCCTCAGACGGGGAGGCAACCGTGAAGCCCTCTTGCGAGCTCTTGAGACCAAATACATCTTAGATCTCGATACCAAAACGCCACTGGGTTTAAATTCCAGCGAAGATTTTTATACATGTCTGTAAATTGGCTCCCATTGTTACATTACTGCACCACTTCTACATATCTTTTAACATCGGCTTTGCCCCTTGAATCTATATAAAAAAAAATTTAACTTTATTTAACACCATATTTTATTATTCTACACACTTTTTGCACTTGATTTGTACTACACTTTTTTGGATATAGTTCTATTTTGGTCTTCAGGACACATAGTGATGATTTTTAACATTGATAACGATTCCACTTATAACATTCTAGCAGTTTTACCTGTACAAACATTGTGATTTAAGCAAAATATTACCATTTTGAATTGTGACTAAATTCTTCTATCGGGTAGTTTAAATCTTTCAGACATGTTGGTCCCCTCTCTTGTTTATTATAAATAGATGATAATCATGTGATGTTCTATTTTTGAGTGGTGATCTATTAGTCTTGTCATGAAGTTGCCTGTTGTGTCCTTCATGTGAATTTTAACCCACTAGGGTTTTATGTTTCCTTGCGTATTTTGCACAACATTGTTTGCACTATGTTTAAATGAGAATTTTTTTTTAAAATAAGATGCTTTTTTAAGAAAACTCGTTTTTTACTGCTTGCACTTTTAAATACTGATTAATTACATTTACAAAGTGTTCTTAAACAAAAAGTATTTTTAAGCTATGGATTGTGGATATTTGGGTTAAATGGCCATCCACTTTGGTTTGGTCAAAATAATATATTTCTTCTATGTCCATTGTTGGTGTAGGCAACCAATCACGTTGTGTGTTACTTTGCACTTTGCACTTTAAATGTTGGCATACTACTCACAAGGCGCTATGTGAACAAGGCCTCTGGTAGGCTGAAACGCGTCATGGCAGGCATGCTGAGCTTTTAAAAATAAATACTCACTTGCACTTACAGCTGGGTCTATTTTCATCTGTTCCGGTTTTCATGAGCTTTGTGATTCCTGGGATCTTTGAGGTGAAACTTTCGACATATATATATATATATATACTTATATATAGAGAGAGAGAGAGAGAGTCTCTTTCTCTCTGTAGATGATATATGTATATATATGTATCTATATACATATGTATGTGTATATAGATACATATATATACATAAGTCTAAAGAGTGAATGATATATATATGTATCTATATACATATATATGTATAGATATATGTATATAGATACATATATATAAATATATGTATAGATAAAATCTATGTATATATATATATGTGTCCGTGTGTGTGTGTGTGTATATATATATATATGCTCCTTGATGCACAGTGAACGGCGCACTCAATCAATCAATCAATCAATCACAGAATTTGTAGAGCGCACTACTTACCCGCGAGGGTCTCAAGGCGCTGAACGGGTGCTTTACAAACGCGGGGGTGCGCCCGCGATATTTATCCAGGCTCTGTTTCCTTGTTTTCCAAAAAGAAAAACAGCACTCGCGGGGGCAGTTGCTAGAGTTTATTGGCAACTGCCCCCGCGAATGCTGTTTTTCTTTTTGGTAAACAAGGAGCTTGAATATATATATCTATATATATATATATATATATATATATATATATATATATATATATTATCTACTGGCGGTCGCCAGTAGATAGTTATAGTTAGGACCTATTTTCCATAGGAAATCCGTAACATTCTATTTGAAATAACTCTTGCGCCGGTTGACGAATCTTCGCAAAATTTTCAAACTTTGTGGCCCGCTCTGGTCCGCTCCTACCCTGAAAGTCTCGGGGTAATTTGTCAAGCGGGGGCCGAGAAAAAAGGGGGGTCCCAAAACGTGTTTTCCCCATTCATTTTTCTAAAGGATCCTTTCATCGCAGCTACAGCCCGAACTGCTGAACGGAATTACACCAAATTTGGGAAAAAGGTAGCCCTTGGTTCAGAGTCGTGCCTTTTGCTTAAATGGTGTAAATCCGTTCAGTAGTTCCTGAGAAAATCAAAAGGAAAATCACATATATATCTATGGCCGCGTTGGATTCGCGCACCCTGAGCACACCCTGCGCGCACCGTCCCGATCATGAGCTGCATGCTAATTGGCTGTCAAGTGGCTGTCAACACTCCAAATCAGGAAGTGTTGGCAGCCATTTTATGCCTCGGTAGAACCGAGGCACAGAAACAAGTGCACAAAACGCACAAAGGGGGCAGGGTAGAAACACCCTGACCCCCTAGTTCTGCTCAGGGGGTCCCACAAGGACCCCCTGGGCAGAAAAAAGCATTTTTTTTTTTTTAAATCGGCGGGGTGCGCTTAGGGTGCGCGGATCCTGCCGAGAAAAAAAAAACGAAGCGCGGTCTCCAGCGCTTCGTGGTTAATTGGCCCCCTGGTGGGACAAGTCCTGGGGCATGCGGGGGTTTATTTAATAATATGGGGGGCCTCTAAGGCCCCCCAAGCCCCGGGGACCGCCACCCCCGGGGCTTTAAAAAAATAATGGTGCGGGAGGGCTCTTGGCCCTCCCGCAGCCCCGGGACCGTCACCCCCTGGGGCTTCTTTTTAAGTGGTGAAGGGAGGGGGCGGGGCTTGAGGTGACATGTGTGCAAACAGGCCCTGTGACGCGTTTTAAGTTGGGGGATTAAGTCCCCTTCAATCCTGAGGGTCCCTGGAGTCCAACTAGCCCACCAGGTACCTTCAGTAAGCACAACAGAGTTGCGTTGCAGAGAGTCTGCACTCAGCCCATTGGGGCGGGACCCTGTATATATTTAGGGAGCTGCCCACCACTGCACGATCTTTCCGACAGCCTGTGAAGAAGAGGAAACTCGAAACGCGTCGGCGTTTCGGAAAGCTGCTGATTCAGCCTGCCTACGACGTGTATCCATACCTTTAATAAAGGCTGGTAACCTTGTGCCAACTCGTGTGCGTCTCAAGTGAGGTACCATGTGTTTTTGATAAATAGGCGGAGGCTCATCCACCGAGACAGCTCCAGCCCAGGATTTCAAGGGCGCCACGTCGAGGGGATTCGCCGTCCATTATGTGGAGTTTGCACGTAGGATTGAGGACACCGGAATATGCGGGGGCCCACTTGGGGCTTCATCTGGCAGTAATTAGTGCACCCATATTTTGATGGAACATTGGGACTACAACTCGCACAAGTCTTCACTCAGCCCATTGGGGCGGGACCATGTATATATTTAGGGAGCTGCCCACCACTGCACGATCTTTCCGACAGCCTGTGAAGAAGAGGAAACTCGAAACGCGTCGGCGTTTCGGAAAGCTGCTGATTCAGCATGCCTACGACGTGTGTCCATACCTTTAATAAAGGCTGGTAACCTTGTGCCACCTCGTGTGCGTCTCAAGTGAGGTACCATGTGTTTTTGATAAATAGGCGGAGGCTCATCCGCCGAGACAGCACCAGCCCAGGATTTCAAGGGCGCCACGTGGAGGGGATTCGCCGTCCATTAGGTGGAGTTTGCACGTAGGATTGAGGACACCGGAATATGCGGGGGCCCACTTGGGGCTTCATCTGGCAGTAATTAGTGCACCCATATTTTGATGGAACATTGGGACTACAACTCCCACAAGTCTTCACTCAGCCCATTGGGGCGGGACCATGTATATATTTAGGGAGCTGCCCACCACTGCACGATCTTTCCGACAGCCTGTGAAGAAGAGGAAACTCGAAACGCGTCGGCGTTTTGGAAAGCTGCTGATTCAGCCTGCCTACGACGTGTGTCCATACCTTTAATAAAGGCTGGTAACCTTGTGCCAACTCGTGTGCGTCTCAAGTGAGGTACCATGTGTTTTTGATAAATAGGCGGAGGCTCATCCGCCAAGACAGCACCAGCCCAGGATTTCAAGGGCGCCACGTGGAGGGGATTCGCCGTCCATTATGTGGAGTTTGCACGTAGGATTGAGGACACCGGAATATGCGGGGGCCCACTTGGGGCTTCATCTGGCAGTAATTAGTGCACCCATATTTTGATGGAACATTGGGACTACAACTCCCACAAGTCTTCATTCAGCCCATTGCGGCGGCACCATGTATATATTTAGGGAGCTGCCCACCACTGCACGATCTTTCCGACAGCCTGTGAAGAAGAGGAAACTCGAAACGCGTCGGCGTTTCGGAAAGCTGCTGATTCAGCCTGCCTACGACGTGTGTCCATACCTTTAATAAAGGCTGGTAACCTTGTGCCAACTCATGTGCGTCTCAAGTGAGGTACAATGTGTTTTTGATAAATAGGCGGAGGCTCATCCGCCGAGACAGCACCAGCCCAGGATTTCAAGGGCGCCACGTGGAGGGGATTCGCCGTCCATTATGTGGAGTTTGCACATAGGATTGAGGACACCGGAATATGCGGGGGCCCACTTGGGGCTTCATCTGGCAGTAATTAGTGCACCCATATTTTGATGGAACATTGGGACTACAACTCCCACAAGTCTTCACTCAGCCCATTGGGGCGGGCCCATGTATATATTTAGGGAGCTGCCCACCACTGCACAATCTTTCCGACAGCCTGTGAAGAAGAGGAAACTCGAAACGCGTCGGCGTTTCGTAAAGCTGCTGATTCAGCCTGCCTACGACGTGTGTCCATACCTTTAATAAAGGCTGGTAACCTTGTGCCAACTCATGTGCGTCTCAAGTGAGGTACCATGTGTTTTTGATAAATAGGCGGAGGCTCATCCGCCGAGACAGCACAAGCCCAGGATTTCAAGGGCGCCACGTGGAGGGGATTCGCCGTCCATTATGTGGAGTTTGCACGTAGGATTGAGGACACCGGAATATGCGGGGGCCCACTTGGGGCTTCATCTGGCAGTAATTAGTGCACCCATATTTTGATGGAACATTGGGACTACAACTCCCACAAGTCTTCACTCAGCCCATTGGGGCGGGACCATGTATATATTTAGGAGCTGCCCACCACTGCACGATCTTTCCGACAGCCTGTGAAGAAGAGGAAACTCGAAACGCGTTGGCGTTTCGGAAAGCTGCTAATTCAGCCTGCCTACGACGTGTGTCCATACCTTTAATAAAGGCTGGTAACCTTGTGCCAACTCGTGTGCGTCTCAAGTGAGGTACCATGTGTTTTTGATAAATAGGCAGAGGCTCATCCGCCGAGACAGCACCAGCCCAGGATTTCAAGGGCGCCACGTGGAGGGGATTCGCCGTCCATTATGTGGAGTTTGTACGTAGGATTGAGGACACCGGAATATGCGGGGGCCCACTTGGGGCTTCATCTGGCAGTAATTAGTGCACCCATATTTTGATGGAACATTGGGACTACAACTCCCACAAGTCTTCACTCAGCCCATTGGGGCAGGACCATGTATATATTTAGGAGCTGCCCACCACTGCACGATCTTTCCAACAGCCTGTGAAGAAGAGGAAACTCGAAACGCGTCGGCGTTTCGGAAAGCTGCTGATTCAGCCTGCCTACGACGTGTGTCCATACCTTTAATAAAGGCTGGTAACCTTGTGCCAACTCGTGTGCGTCTCAAGTGAGGTACCATGTGTTTTTGATAAATAGGCGGAGGCTCATCCGCCGAGACAGCACCAGCCCAGGATTTCAAGGGCGCCACGTGGAGGGGATTCGCCGTCCATTATGTGGAGTTTGTACGTAGGATTGAGGACACCGGAATATGCGGGGGCCCACTTGGGGCTTCATCTGGCAGTAATTAGTGCACCCATATTTTGATGGAACATTGGGACTACAACTCCCACAAGTCTTCACTCAGCCCATTGGGGCAGGACCATGTATATATTTAGGAGCTGCCCACCACTGCACGATCTTTCCAACAGCCTGTGAAGAAGAGGAAACTCGAAACGCGTCGGCGTTTCGGAAAGCTGCTGATTCAGCCTGCCTACGACGTGTGTCCATACCTTTAATAAAGGCTGGTAACCTTGTGCCAACTCGTGTGCGTCTCAAGTGAGGTACCATGTGTTTTTGATAAATAGGCGGAGGCTCATCTGCCGAGACAGCACCAGCCCAGGATTTCAAGGGCGCCACGTGGAGGGGATTCGCCGTCTATTATGTGGAGTTTGCACGTAGGATTGAGGACACCGGAATATGCGGGGGCCCACTTGGGGCTTCATCTGGCAGTAATTAGTGCACCCATATTTTGATGGAACATTGGCACTACAACTCCCACAAGTCTTCACTCAGCCCATTGGGGCGGGACCATGTATATATTTAGGGAGCTGCCCACCACTGCACGATCTTTCCGACAGCCTCTGAAGAAGAGGAAACTCGAAACGCGTCGGCGTTTCAGAAAGCTGCTGATTCAGCCTGCCTACGACGTGTGTCCATACCTTTAATAAAGGCTGGTAACCTTGTGCCAACTCGTGTGCGTCTCAAGTGAGGTACCATGTGTTTTTGATAAATAGGCGGAGGCTCATCCGCCGAGACAGCACCAGCCCAGGATTTCAAGGGTGCCACGTGGAGGGGATTCGCCGTCCATTATGTGGAGTTTGCACGTAAGATTGAGGACACCGGAATATGCGGGGGCCCACTTGGGGCTTCATCTGGCAGTAATTAGTGCACCCATATTTTGATGGAACATTGGGACTACAACTCCCACAAGTCTTCACTCAGCCCATTGGGGCGGGACCATGTATATATTTAGGGAGCTGCCCACCACTGCACAATCTTTCCGACAGCCTGTGAAGAAGAGGAAACTCGAAATGGGTCGGCGTTTCGGAAAGCTGCTGATTCAGCCTGCCTACGACGTGTGTCCATACCTTTAATAAAGGCTGGTAACCTTGTGCCAACTCGTGTGCGTCTCAAGTGAGGTACCATTTGTTTTTGATAAATAGGCGGAGGCTCATCCGCCGAGACAGCACCAGCCCAGGATTTCAAGGGCGCCACGTGGAGGGGATTCGCCGTCCATTATGTGGAGTTTGCACGTAGGATTGAGGACACCAGAATATGTGGGGGCCCACTTGGGGCTTCATCTGGCAGTAATTAGTGCACCCATATTTTGATGGAACATTGGGACTACAACTCCCACAAGTCTTCACTCAGCCCATTGGGGCGGGACCATGTATATATTTAGGGAGCTGCCCACCACTGCACAATCTTTCCGACAGCCTGTGAAGAAGAGGAAACTCGAAACGCGTCGGCGTTTCGGAAAGCTGCTGATTCAGCCTGCCTACGACGTGTGTCCATACCTTTAATAAAGGCTGGTAACCTTGTGCCAACTCGTGTGCGTCTCAAGTGAGGTACCATGTGTTTTTGATAAATAGGCGGAGGCTCATCCGCCGAGACAGCACCAGCCCAGGATTTCAAGGGCGCCACGTGGAGGGGATTCGCCGTCCATTATGTGGAGTTTGCACGTAGGATTGAGGACACCAGAATATGCGGGGGCCCACTTGGGGCTTCATCTGGCAGTAATTAGTGCACCCATATTTTGATGGAACATTGGGACTACAACTCCCACAAGTCTTCACTCAGCCCATTGGGGCGGGACCATGTATATATTTAGGGAGCTGCCCACCACTGCACGATCTTTCCGACAGCCTGTGAAGAAGAGAAAACTCGAAACGCGTCGGCGTTTCGGAAAGCTGCTGATTCAGCCTGCCTACGACGTGTGTCCATACCTTTAATAAAGGCTGGTAATCTTGTGCCAACTTGTGTGCGTCTCAAGTGAGGTACCATGTGTTTTTGATAAATAGGCGGAGGCTCATCCGCCGAGACAGCACCAGCCCAGGATTTCAAGGGCCCTATACATATATATATATATATACATATATATATATACATATATATATACATATATATATACATATATAGATATATATACATATATATATACATATATATATACATATATATATATGAAAACGAAGACTCTCCTTCCAGAATACCAAGTACATACGCAAAACCATTGCACAGAAATGGGATATCCTCAAAGGAGACCCGGTTATAGGCAGCACTATACCCATCAGACCTATGATCACTTACAGGAGGAGTCGCAACCTCAGGGATCTCCTAGTACACAGTGACCTAAAAGACACCTCTGTAACAAGGGGCATTGACCTGCAGGGCTTTTTTCCATGCGGCCATTGCAAAGCATGCAGCAACAGCCGTTTTAGAAAGGAGTTCTGGAATACTAGCACTAACAGCATGGTGAGTATCAAACAATTCTTGACATGCAGTACCACCTTCGTGATCTATGTACTGGAATGCCCCTGCAGTTTGAGATATGTAGGCAGCACAACAAACATGGCTAAAAAAAGAATTCTAGAACACATGAGGGCAATTACTAATAGAGACAAACAGTATCCTATTGCACGACATTTTGAGTCACATCATTTTTCAGACAGTTCCAAACTAACATACTTTGCAATAGAACAGGTATTGGGCAACAAGAGAGGAGGTAACCGTACTCTCAAACTTAGACAACGTGAATCAAGGCATATCATAGGGATGGCCACACGCTACCCTAAAGGGCATAACCAGGATGAGGAAATGGCTATACATCTTCAAGAAAATTAGATATCAGCATTGCCCGTGCCTCAGATAGTCAAATAGATGAGACTTTTCTTTTAACCTTTGAACAATACGAATGTTTTATTGTTAGATCCATTGCTAGTTTCGTTGTTGGTTGTAACATGTCTTATCCACCACGACTGTGCATGACTCTTGTCTTTTTCCTTTCATTCTTTTACAGGAGGAAAGGAAGGGACCATGTCTCTTGCTTGGGATCCCTAACCTTTTCTTTGTGACATCCTTCTGCTACGACCTTGTCCACAGATAAGATTTTTTACATGATTATGTTATTTTTTACAAGATTATGTTATTTTATTGTATAAAATTTGTTTTTGTGCACACAACAGGTGGTAGATGGGGCACCCAATTTGCGGCGGTTTGCAAATTTGTAATTCCTTTCATTGTCATGGAAATGGAAGGGAATCATCTACTTCTAGTAGGCTTTGACAGACACACATTATCAACTTTTGTCTCTCCCACCTACAGGTGGCAATAGAACAGTAGAGAGACGTGTGCAATGTTTAGGTCCGACATCCGGACTGCACACACCAACCAATTTTTGTTGGTGTAGATACATTTCCCACTAACCAGGGAATAGTAATGCACAGAGCTGGTCTCGTGGGGCTGTGCATTTCAATTAGAATTGAGCGGCACGCCAGGACACCTCCTTTTTTGCATGGTATCAACATGCACTATGCGTATTTAGCACGCTACAAATTTAGCAGCGCAGCTTCCAGACCAGGCAACTTGTGATTAATCATTGAATTTATAAGTGTGTGGTGTGTAATCCCCATGGGCACGTTTCTGGACCACAACGTCAAACACAGCCCGCATTTCTATCCCACTTTACAACTCGGAATTTGTAGAGGACTGCAGATACCAGCATGCCCCGTCATTAGTTCCGGGGAAAACAACTCTAAAATACTCCTAAACACCTGTCAGTGGGTTCGTCATGCTCCTATTACATGGTTGATGTATATTATGTTATTCAATGTCATTGATTATTTTGCACATCAATTTTGCACTTCGTCTAACTGTATTTTTACCACTTACAAATGGCGACCATGAAACTGTATGTGACGATCACAATTGTGTCCGCTTTTTATGTTTATGTTTACATTTCACAGGAAGTGTATGTAAGTAACGGCTGTTTGGGTGCCCCACTGTGTGATCAAGACTCTGTGGAGTCGAAACGCGTCACGGAGGGTTTATGACGATAATAACCCCCCTTTTCTAACTTTGGAGTCTTGCTTGGTTTGTGCGTCAATCTGAGAGCGCGATTGGTAACCCCGCATTGGATTTACATATATATATATATACATATATATATACATATTATCTACTGGCGTCGCCAGTAGATAGTTATAGTTAAGACCTTATATCCATAGGAAATCCGCGACATTCTATTTGAAATAACTCTTGCGCCGGTTGACGAATCTTCGCGAAAGCTTCCAACTTGTTGGGGCACTCCGCTCCGCTCCTACCCTGAAAGTCTTGGGTTGATTTGTCAAGCGGGGGCCAAGAAAAAAGGGGGGTCCCAAAACGCGTTTTCCCCATTCATTTTTCCATAGGAACATTTAATCGCAGCTACAGCCCGAACTGCTGAACGGAATTACACCAAATTTGGCAAAGAGGCAGCCCTTGGTTCAGTGTCGTGCCTTTTGCTTAAATGGTGTAAATCCGTTCAGTAGTTCCTGAGAAAATCAAAAGTAAAGTCACATATATATCTATGGGCGAGTAGGGTCCGCGTATCCTGAGCGCACCCTGCGCGCACCGTCCCGATCACGAGCTGCATGCTAATTGGCTGTCAAGTGGCTGTCAACACTCCAAATCAGGAAGTGTTGGCAGCCATTTTGTCCCTCGGTAGAACCGAGGGACAGAAACAAGTGCGCAAAGCGCAAAAGGGAGCAGGGTAGAAACACCCTGACCCCTAGGTCTGCTCAGGGGTCCCACAAGGACCCCTGGGCAGAAAAGATTTTTTTAAACGGCGGGATACGCTTAGGGTGCGCGGATCCCGCCGATTAAAAAAAAAGCACAAGAAACAAGTGCGCAAAACGCACAAAGGGAGCAGGGTAGAAACACCCTGACCCCTAGGTCTGCTCAGGGGTCCCACAAGGACCCCTGGGCAGAAAAAAGCAACAAAAAACAAAACAAAAAAAGACTGGCATCTTGCCGAGGCCCCGCCCCCTCCCTGCAGCAGTCTGCAAACGCGCCCCTGGCGCGTTTTAAGAAGGGAAGTAATTCCCCTTGCATACTGGGGGTCCCTGGGGGCAAGTAGCCCACCAGGAACCTCCGGTATGCGCCAGGGGGCTGCGTTGCAGAGAGGTGTACAGAGGCCACGCCCCTTTTACACCTCTCTGCAACGCAGCTCTGTGGCGCATTTTGGAGGTACATGGTGGGCTAGTTGGACTCAGGGACCCTCAGTATTCAAGGGGACTTAATCCCCCAACTTAAAACGCGCCACGGGGCACGTTTGCACAGTGGTGAAGGGAGGGGCGGAGCTTCAGGTGACATGTGTGCAAACAGGCCCCGTGGCGCATTTTAAGATGGGGAATGAAATCCCCTTCAATCCTGAGGGTCCCTGGGGCCAACTAGCCCACCAGGTACGTCCAGAAAAGCGCCACAGAGCTGCGTTGCAGAGAGGTGTAAAGGGGCATGGCCTCTGTACACCTCTCTGC
The DNA here is from genome assembly GCA_963921515.1 of Calotriton arnoldi. Lineage (NCBI taxonomy): Eukaryota > Metazoa > Chordata > Amphibia > Caudata > Salamandridae > Calotriton > Calotriton arnoldi. Next base: position 1,087,594 of record CAWUFW010004423.1, read on the forward strand.
AACGCAGCACCCTAGCGCATACTGGAGGTACAGGGTGGGCTAGTTGGACCCCAGGGACCCTCATGATTCAAGGGGACTTAATCCCCAAACTTAAAACGCGCCACGGGGCGCGTTTGCACAGTGGTGAAGCGAGGGGGCGGGCTTGAGGTGACATGTGTGCAAACAGGCCCTGTGGCGCGATTTAAGTTGGGGGATTAAGTCCCCTTCAATCCTGAGGGTCCCTGGAGTCCAACTAGCCCACCAGGTACCTTCAGTAAGCACAACAGAGTTGCGTTGCAGAGAGGTGAATAAGGTGCATGGCCTCGGAACGCCTCTCTGCAACTCAGCTCTGTGGTCCTAACTGTAGGTACCTGGGGGCTAGTTGGGCCTCAGGGACACTCAGGATTCAAGGGGACTTAATCCCGCAACTTAAAACGCGCCACGGGCGCGTTTGCACACGTCACCTCAGGCCCCCCCTCCCTTCACCACTGTGCAAACGCGCCCTGTAGCGCGTTTTAAGAGGTAGTTTTAATCCCCCTGCCCTATTATGTACTAGGGATTTACAGAGGAGGTCATGCTAATCACGGGGTACCCCAACGCATAGTGTTCCCTAGTGTATGTAGGTGTTTTCACTGTATTCTAAGTGTCTTTCAGCATAGCACTGGCTCTGGTTAGTCAGAGTCAGTTACCACCAGTACACGTCGGAAAAAGTTGTGGGCACAGGATGATTTTGGAACAAGGCCTCTTTCTGCTCCTCTGTTGGTTCTTTCTGCACATCTTTTGCTTCTTCCTGCACTTTTCTTCGTCTTTGTGGAGTTCTGTTGCTTCTTTCTGCATTTCTTTTGCTTCTTTCAGTGCGTTTTTCTTCTTTCTTCACATGTCCTACCTCTGTAGGCATAGTTAGAAACTAGCATTTAAAAAACCTTTGAAATTCACTTAAAAAACCATAGGTTTTAGGCACGTTATAGTTAGAAATTAGCATTTAAAAAACCTTTGAAATTCACTGAAAAAACCATAGGTTTCAGACACGTTATAGTTAGAAATTAGCATTTAAAAAACCTTTGAAATTCACTGAAAAAACCATAGGTTTTAGGGACAGTTATAGTTAGTTGGACATTTCACTCGTACAAAACCCGTGAAATTCCCCCGTTATAGTTAGTTCAGCTAACTATAACTCACGCCCGCAATGCACTGCTGATGACGTCACATATTACATCACTCATGACATGGTCAGTGACATCACTGATGACATCACTGATGACATCTCAAATGACATCACTGATGACATCATCCATGTGAGAATTTAATGCATCTTCTCACACCCTAATATAACTTTTGATACACCCACTCTAAATTACAGACTGCCATTCTCAAAACCATACACACTCCAATACCAATAAGTACATACCCACTCACTGATTCTTAGGTCTACACACACACATCTACTCACTCACCCGTACAGTCACTCATACTTACAGTCACTCAGTACAGGACTATCATATGCACTCATACACCTATATAAACACTCACACACCGCCACTCATCCATAGAGGTACTCACACACCTAGTCAGTCATGGAAATAATTAATCACACTGCCATTTAGTCACCTATATAGTTATACACACACCAGCTCACTTACTCATACAAATACTAGGACATTCTTACGCTCTTATACAATCACTGATACAAGTACACACTCATCCATACAGCCACTCTCACAATCACACACTCTCACTTATACCCATTTATATACTCCAACACACATATATACTGCCTTTCACATATGTAGTTACTCACACATGTACCACTGAGATATACATTCACTCACTAACACACCCATACACACACTCACCCACCCATACAGTCCATCACAGATGCTACTCTTGAAACCATGCACCCAGTGAATCACACACTCACACATCTATGCGCAGTCACACACACCCCACCCACACAAACACTCAGGCACCCATACAGATACTCAGACAACCAATCAATAACTCATATAGACACTCATGTAGCTATTTACAAACCCATGCAGCCACTTACACAGCAACAGACAGACGGATAAAGACATTCACACAGTTTAGTCACTAACCCATGCATTTAGTAAGATACGTTTAATCACTCACTTATAGAGTCAGTCACGCACCTACTAAATCATCCATCCAGACACTTATACACCCACTCATTCTTCAATACACCTTGGCATATATATTAAACATATTTAAACTTTATAGAAACACACAGTCACTGCATGATGTCATCAGTGATGTCATTTGAGATGTCATCAGTGATGTCACTGCATGATGTCACTGACCATGTCATGAGTGATGTAATATGTGACGTCATCAGCAGTGCATTGCGGGGGCGCGAGTTATAGTTAGCTGAACTAACTATAACGGGGGAATTTCACGGGTTTTGTACGAGTGAAATGTCCAACTAACTATAACTGTCCCTAAAACCTATAGTTTTTTCAGTGAATATATATATATATATCACTGAAAAAACCACAGAATTTCAGGGACGTTATAATTATGGTGGAAATTGTTTCATTGGGGAGAGAGTAGGCAGAATTTACTCTGCCTGATAAGGGGGACAAACGAAGGACTTTACCTGCTGTATAGCTGCAACGGCGAGGGAGCACCATCCCACACTGTTTGGTGGCATCACGTGATGTTGTGGAAGTCCCGTCACTGCATTGGGCTCCATAGGTGAACTCCAATGCCCAGAATGCAGTACAACAGCAGGAGTAGCGTGAGGTGCCTTACAGCTGTGAGGCATAGGAGGAGCCAGCGATCACGTGATGGGGTGTGATCGTTTTTAAACAACAGAGCGGCGGATCTCCTGAAACATCGAGGACACTGAAATGGGGCACTGAGGAAAGCTTATTGAGGCTGAAACGCGTCTGCCCAGCGTTTCAGGGACCCTTGGATTGCTAACGCTTTTTATATCAATAAAGCCCTCTTTTTGAACCCCCGGAGCTGGTCACCTCTTTTCGCTTAGGAGAGAGACTGGTAGTGATATATATATATATATATATATATATATATATATATATATATATATATATATATATATATATATATATATTTTCACTGAAAAAACCATAGGTTTCAGACACGTTATAGTTAGGAATTAGCATTTAAAAAACCTTTGAAATTCACTGAAAAACCATAGGTTTCAGACACGTTATAGTTAGGAATTAGCATTTTAAAAACCTTTGAAATTCACTGAAAAAACCATAGGTTTCAGGCACGTTATAGTTAGAAATTAGCATTTAAAAAACCTTAGAAATTCACTGAAAAAACCATAAGGTTTTAGGGACAGTTATAGTTAGTTGGACATTGCACTCGTACAAAACCCGTGAAATTCCCCCGTTATAGTTAGTTCAGGTAACTATAACTCGCGCCCCGCAATGCACTGCTGATGACGTCACATATTACATCACTCATGACATGGTCAGTGACATCACTGATGACATCACTGATGACATCTCAAATGACATCACTGATGACATCATCCAGTGACTGTGTGTTTCTGTAAAGTTTAAATATTTTTAATATATATAGGGAAAGGCGTATTGAAGAATGAGTGGGTGTATAAGTGTCTGTATGGATGATTTAGTAGGTGCGTGACTAACTTGATAAGTGAGTGATTAAACGTATCTTACTGAATGCATGGGTTAGTGACTAAACTGGGTGAATGTCTGTATCCGTCTGTCTGTTGCTGTGTAAGTGGTGCATGGGTTTGTGAATAGCTACATGAGTGTCTATATGAGTTATTGATTGGTTGTCTGAGTATCTGTATGGGTGCCTGAGTGTTTGTGTGGGTGGGGTGTGTGCGACTCTGTGCATAGATGTGTGAGTGGGTGATTCACTGGGTGGATGGTTTCAAGAGTGCATCTGTGATAGACTGTATGGGTGGGTAAGTGTGTGTAAGAGTGTGTTAGTGAGTGAATGTATGTCCCAGTGGTACATGTGTGAGTAACTACATATGTGAAAGGCAGTATATATGTGTGTTGGAGTATATAAATAGCTATAAGTGAGAGTGTGTGATTGTGAGAGTGACTGTATGGATGAGTGTGTGCTTGTATCAGTGATTGTATAAGAGCGTAAGAATGTGCTAGTATTTGTATGAGTAAGTGAGCTGGTGTGTGTATAACTGTATAGGTGAGTAAATGGCAGTGTGTTTAATTATTTGCATGACTGACTAGGTGTGTGAGTACCTCTATGGATGAGTGGCGGTGTTTGAGTGTCTATATAGGAGTATGAGTGCATATGATAGTCCTGTACTGAGTGACCATAAGTATGAGTGACTGTACGGGTGAGTGAGTGGATGTGTGTGTGTAGACCTAAGAATCAGTGAGTGGGTATGTAGTTATTGGTGTTGGAGTGTCTATGGTTTTGAGAATGGCAGTCTGTAATTTAGAGTGGGTGTATCAAAGGTTATATTAGGGTGTGAGGAGGTGCATTAAATTCTCACATGGATGATGTCATCAGTGATGTCATTTGAGATGTCATCAGTGATGTCATCAGTGATGTCACTGACCATGTCATGAGTGATGTAATATGTGACGTCATCAGCAGTGCATTGCGGGGCGCGAGTTATAGTTACCTGAACTAACTATAACAGGGGAATTTCACGGGTTTTGTACGAGTGCAATGTCCAACTAACTATAACTGTCCCTAAAACCTTATGGTTTTTTCAGTGAATTTCTAAGGTTTTTAAATGCTAATTTCTAACTATAACGTGCCTGAAACCTATGGTTTTTTCAGTGAATTTCAAAGGTTTTTTAAATGCTAATTCCTAACTATAACGTGTCTGAAACCTATGGTTTTTTCAGTGAATTTCAAAGGTTTTTTAAATGCTAATTCCTAACTATAACGTGTCTGAAACCTATGGTTTTTTCAGTGAATTTCAAAGGTTTTGTAAATGACAATTTTTAAATGTATTAATTGTTATATTTATTTTTTTGATACTGATTTACAACATTTTTTTAAACTATTTATTTTTAGATATTTTATTTTTTAAATTACATTGTAATTACATTATACATTACATTACAAAATATACTTTCTCAGAATGAATTACTTTAGTTTAAATACTTTGCAAATAGGCAATAGACTTTTAAGTACAGTAGTTACAGTTGTTGCAATGGGCAACACAATTTCAAAAACAAAGCAACATTGAGCTCAATGTGAATTTCTAGTTAAATGCAATTAGTTACTTTATGGATTACTTTTCTAACCACAGGACTGGATCCTAGATTCAGTCCTGGGACATCTCCTGTAAACAGTTGAGTAAAAGCGTTTTGGTTACAGTAGTGATTTTTAAGGAATATTATTGTATTTTAAAAGTTGACACTTAGAAACTTTTTCATATAGAATCACCAATGTTATCCTATGGGAGGAAATTCACTTAGCAGGTAAGTAGTGTTATCGTTACTTTTTCTTACTCAGTGGTGGATCCTGGAACCAGCACTGGTGCATCTCCTGTAAACAGTTGAAAGAATGCGTTTAAGTCACACATGCGATTTTTAAGGAATATTTGTAGTTTGTGAAAATCGACACTTTGAAACTTTTCTGCTGAAAACCAGACAATGGATTCCTATGGAAGGAAATTCAAGTTACTGGTAAGTACGGTTAGAATTACTTTTCAGGGTCAGTGCTGGGCTAAAAGATGCAGCACTGGGTTCTCTCCTGATAACAGGTGAGTAAATCGGAATTCATAGTTCGGCTGATTTTAGAGAAATATTATAAAGTTCCAAAACTCCACACTTAGAAGAATTTCCAAGTGAAACCAGTCAATGTTAGCCTATGGAAGGAAATTCAAGTTACTGTTAAGTACGGTTAGAATTACTTTTCAGGGTCAGTGCTGGGCTAAAAGATGCAGCACTGGGTTCTCTCCTGATAACAGGTGAGTAAATCGGAATTCGTATTTCGTCTGATTTTAGAGGAATATTTGTATGTTTCAAAAATCGACACTTAGAAACTTTTTCAGCAAAAAGCAGGCAATGATATCCTATGGAAGGAAATTCAAGTTACTGGTAAGTACGGTTAAAATTACTTTTCAGGATCAGTACTGGGCTGAAAGATGCAGCACTGAGGTCTCTCCTGATAACAGGTGAGTAAATCGGAATTCGTATTTCGGCTGATTTTAGAGGAATATTATAAAGTTCCAAAACTCCACACTTAGAAGAATTTCCAAGTGAAACCAGTCAATGTTAGCCTATGGAAGGAAATTCAAGTTACTGGTAAGTACGGTTAAAATTACTTTTCAGGACCAGTACTGGGCTGAAAGATGCAGCAATGAGGTCTCTCCTGATAACAGGTGAGTAAATCGAAATTCGTATTTCGGCTGATTTTAGAGGAATATTTGTATGTTTCAAAAATCGACACTTAGAAACTTTTTCAGCAAAAAGCAGGCAATGATATCCTATGGAAGGAAATTCAAGTTACTGGTAAGTACGGTTAGAATTACTTTTCAGGATCAGTACTGGGCTCAAAGATGCAGCACTGAGGTCTCTCCTGATAACAGGTGAGTAAATCGGAATTCGTAGTTCGGCTGATTTTAGAGGAATATTTGCACAATGGTGAAGGAAAGGGGTGGGGCCTAAGGTGACATGTCTGCAAACACGCCCTGTGGCGCGTTTTAAGTTGGACAATTAATTCCTCCTCAATCCCGAGGGTCCCTAGGGGCCAACTAGCCCACCAGGTACCTCCAGTATGCGCCAGGAGGCTGCGTTGCAGAGAGGTGTTCAGAGGCCACGCCCCTTTTACAACACTCTGCAACGCAGCTCCGTGGCGCTTACTGGAGGTACCTGGTGGGCTAGTTGGCCCCTAGGGACCCTCAGGATTGAAAAGGAATTTATTCCCCATCTTAAAACGCGCCACGGGGCCTGTTTGCACACATGTCACCTGAAGCCCCGCCCCTCCCTTCACCACTGTGCAAACGCGCCCCGTGGCGCGTTTTAAGTTGGAGGATTAAGTCCCCTTGAATCCTGAGGGTCCCTGGAGTCCAACTAGCCCACCATATACCTCCAAAAGCGCCACAGAGCTGCGTTGCAGAGAGGTGTAAAAGGGGCGTGGCCTCTGTACACGTCTCTGCAACGCAGCCCCTGGCGCATACTGGAGGTTCCTGGTGGGCTAGTTGGCCTCCAGAGACCCCCAGTATTCAAGGGGAATTCGTTCCCCTCTGCAAACGCGCCAGGGGGCGCGTTTGCAGAGTACTGCAGGGAGGGGCGGGGCCTCCGGCACGATGCCGGTCGTTTTTTTTTCTATTTTTTTTTTAATGGGAGGGGGCTGCGTGGCCCCCTTCCCTTGCCCACTTTTGGCCCCGGGGACCCCATCCCCCGGGGCCTGAGCATTTTATTTTATTTTTAAATAAAAAAAAAACGGGAAGGGGGCCGCGTGGCCCCCTTCCCTGGGCCTGTATTGGCCCCGGGGACCCCATCCCCCGGGGCATGGCCTCGATTTTTTTATTTTTTATTTGGAGGGGGCTGCGTGGCCCCCTCCTCAGGCCATTTAAGGCCCCGGGGACCCCATCCCCCGGGGCCGGCCTTGCACTTTTTTTTTCTTTTTTTTTAAATTTGGGGAGGGGGCTGCGTGGCCCCCTCCCTGGCCACTTATGGCCCCGGGGACCCCATCCCCCGGGGCCTGGCCTCTGGTTGGGGACTGTGGGGGGTCCCCAATCCCCCACAGTCCCAGCCGGCTCCCCGCCTCCTGCGCGAGCCGGCATTGCTTTCCACATGGGGAGCAGCTAACATGCTGCTCCCCATGTGGAAAGCAATCAGCTTTGGATATTGGAGCGAGAGCAGGTTTCCTGCTCTCTCTTCCAATATCCAAAGCAAGTTTGCAATGACAGGACGGGAGCCGCGAGGCTCCCGTCCTGTCATTGCAAACAGCAGTGTCCCGGGGGTAGGCACCACGGGACACTGCAGGAGCCAGCCCTGGGGGTGGCGGTCCCCAGGGCCATCACTGGCTCCAGGAGGGGGCGCGCGGCCCCCTCCCACATTTTCAAAGCCCCGGGGAGGTGGTGGTCCCCGGGGCTTCGGGGGTCCAAAACGGACCCCCATTTTTAATTTTTTAGTGCCCGGGGCGGTGGCGGTCCCCGGGGCATGTGGGGGGCTGGAGCCCCCCACACAGGTAAAAAAAATAAAACAGAAGCCCCAGGGAGGTGGCGGTCCCCGGGGCAGCGGGAGGAACAAAGAGCCCTCCCGCACCATTTTTGTTAAAGCCCCGGGGGTGGCGGTCCCCGGGGCTTGGGGGACCCTTAGAGGCCCCCATACATAAATTTAACCCCCCACCATGCCCCCGGGACTTGGCCCACCCGGGGCAAATTAACATCGAAGCGCGGAGACCGCGCTTCGATTTTTTTTTTTTTTCGGCAGGATCCGCGCACCCTGAGCGCATCCTGCCGATTTAAAAAAAAAAAAATGCTTTTTTTTGCCCAGGGGGTCCTTGTGGGACCCCCTGAGCAGGCCTAGGGGGTTAGGGTGTTTCTACCCTGCCCCCTTTGTGCGCTTTGCGCACTTGTTTCTGTCCCTCGGTTCTACCGAGGGACAAAATGGCTGCCAACACTTCCTGAATCGGAATGTTGACAGCCAGCTGACAGCCAATTAGCATGCAGCTCGTGATCGGGAGGGTACGCGGACCCTACTCGGCCATAGATATATATGTGACTTTACTTGTGAATTTCTCAGGAACTACTGAACGGATTTACACCATTTAAGCAAAAGGCACCAGTCTGAACCAAGGGCTACCTCTTTGCCAAATTTGGTGTAATTCCGTTCAGCAGTTCGGGCTGTAGCTGCGACTAAAGGTTCCTATGGAAAAATGAATGGGGAAAACGCGTTTTGGGACTCCCCTTTTTTCTCGGCCCCCGCTTGACGAATCAACCCGAGACTTTCAGGGTAGGAGCGGAGCGAGCCCCAACAAGTTGGAAACTTTCGCGAAGATTCGTCAACCGGCGCCAACGTTATTTCAAATAGAATGTCGCGGATTTCCTATGGATAATAGGTCCTAACTATAACTATCTACTGGCGACCGCCAGTAGATAATATATATACATATATATATATATATATATATTATCTACTGGCGGTCGCCAGTAGATAGTTATGGTTAGGACCTATTTTCCATAGGAAATCCGCGACATTCTATTTGAAATAACTCTTGCTTCGGTTGACGAATCTTCGCAAAATTTTCAAACTTTATGGCCCGCTCCGGTCCGCTCCTACCCTGAAAGTTTCAGGGTGATTCGTCAAGCGGGGGCCGAGAAAAAGGGGGTCCCAAAACGTGTTTTCCCCATTCATTTTCCCATAGGAAACTTTAGACACGGCTACAGCCCGAACTGCTGAACGGAATTACACCAAATTTGGCAAAGAGGTAGTTCTTGGTTCAGAAAGAACCCTTTTGTTAAATGGTGTAAATCCGTTCAGTAGTTGCGGAGAAATTAAAAAAATAAGAGTCAAAAATCAATTTCCCATAGGAAACTTTATGCAAGGCTACAGCCCGAACTGCTGAACGGAATTACACCAAGTTTGGCAAAGAGGTAGTTCTTGGTTCAAAAAGAACCCTTTTTGTTAAATGGTGTAAATCCGTTCAGTAGTTGCTGAGAAATTCAAAAGTAAAAACACATATATATCTGGGCGGAGCCTAACCACACATGTCATTGTGAGATCTGATTGGCTGTCAGCACTTCATCCTGGAATTGCTGGCAGCCATCTTGGGACCAATATAAATGATAGTACCCCATTGAAATGCATTGTAGTGAATCAAAGATTTTGAGGGTTACCAAAAGGAGAACTATAAAGGGTGATAACAGACTTTAGTTACATTAGAATTCATTTGTTGATGGTACCATACTAATTTCAGGAATTGTGGTGTGTTCTAAGGTGATTTTACCCTGTGAAAAACCTTCTGCTGGGATATCATGAATCATGTTTGAGAGAAAACTATTTTCACATGCTTGTCCCATACAGTTTTGGAAGGTGCCCCAGAAGCTAAAATGAGAGCATATTTTCTGTAAATTCACATTATCTTTCTCAGTCATGTGAGAATGAAGTCTGACATTCTCAGTAAAACATGTACATCCAACAAGGGCAGAGACTGTCAGTTGATTCCTTTGTGTTCTACTGCAGCTTCCCAGAGTGTTCTAAAGAACAACTAGAGTGCTAACAGCCTTACTTATGACAAAAGTATGGTACACCTGAAGCCATCTTGATTGGAATAAACTGGTAACACTTAAAACATTTAATTTAAAAAGGAACAAAATGATGGGGTTCATCTTGTCATAGAAATTATGGTTAGTGCTCTGGAAAGAAAAATTAGGACATGTTTCAAGTGTGATCTCAAATATCTTCCTGTTATATTTCAACAGGAGCAGCCTGTCAGTTGATGCCTTTGTGTTCTACTGCAGCTTCCCAGAGTGTTCTAAAGAACAACTAGAGCGCTAACAGTCTTACTTATGACAAAAGTATGGCACACCTGAAGCCATCTTGATTGGAATAAACTGGTAACACTTAAAACATTTAATTTAAAAAGGAACAAAATGATGGGGTTCATTTTGTCATAGAAATTATGGTTAGTGCTGTAGAAAGAAAAATTAGGACATGTTTCAAGTGTGATCTCAAATATCTTCCTGTTATATTTCAACAGGAGCAGCCTGTCAGTTGATGCCTTTGTGTTCTACTGCAGCTTCCCAGAGTGTTCTAAAGAACAACTAGAGCGCTAACAGTCTTACTTATGACAAAAGTATGGCACACCTGAAGCCATCTTGATTGGAATAAACTGGTAACACTTAAAACATTTAATTTAAAAAGGAACAAAATGAGGGGGTTCATTTTGCCATAGAAATTATGGTTAGTGCTGTAGAAAGAAAAATTAGGACATGTTTTAAGTGAGATCTCAAATATCTTCCTGTTATATTTCAACAGGAGCAGCCTGTCAGTTGATGCCTTTGTGTTCTACTGCAGCTTCCCAGAGTGTTCTAAAGAACAACTAGAGTGCTAACAGCCTTACTTATGACAAAAGTATGGCACACCTGAAGCCATCTTGATTGGAATAAACTGGTAACACTTAAAACATTTAATTTTAAAAGGAACAAAATGAGGGGGTTCATTTTGCCATAGAAATTATGGTTAGTGCTGCAAAAAGAAAATGTAGTGCATGTTTTAAGTGAGATCTCAAATCCTCTTCTATTTCATTAGAAAATTCTGACATGCAGACTGAAACAATCACTTTCAATACCAGCAGTAGACTGCCAGTTAACTCCTTGGTGAGCAGTAGCTTTACTACAGTGATCTAATGAACAACTAGAGTAATAACATTCTGAATTTATGGCAAATGTGTGACACATCTGAATGCCTTCTTGATGGAATCAAAGTAAAAACTGAAAGCATTTCCTACTGAGGAGACTGCAGTAAATGAGGAAATTAGGAAACTTCATAACAAAGAAGTCTTCCAAGATGGCCACCAGTGAAAAAAGAGCCCAAATATAGCACAAATATTACCCAGATGTAGCCCACATATAGCCCAATGACAAAAGTGTGCAAAACACTTTTTAATTTTAGTTTTTTTGCAGTTTTATGTAGTGCAGACTGGTCAGGTATTGGAGCATTGCATCTTAAAACATGACCCCCTACACTACAAAAACACCACTGCACTATCCTAAACCCTAAAACACTACCCCCAGCATGACCCCCTGCACTACACAAACACCACTGCACTACCCTAAACCCTAAAACACTACCCCAACACCACTGCACTAACCTAAATCCTAAAACACTACCCCCAGCACGACCCCCTACACTACCCAAACACCACTGCACTACCCTAAAACATGACCCCTACACTACACAAACACCACTGCACTACCCTAAACCCTAAAACACTACCCCCAGCACGACCCCCTACACTACACAAGCACCACTGCACTACCCTAAACCCTAAAACACTGCCCCCAGCATGACCCCCTACACTACACAAACACCACTGCACTACCTTAAACCCTAAAACACTACCCCCAGAACGACCCCCTACACTGCGCGAACACCACTGCACTGCCCTAAACCCTGAAACACATACCCTAGCACGACCCCTACACTGCCCGAACACCACTGCACTGCCCTAAACCCTGAAACACCACCCCCTTCACGACCCCCTACACTGCCCGAACACCACTGCACTGCCCTAAACCCTGAAACACCACCCCCAGCATGACCCCTACACTGCCCGAACACCACTGCACTGCCCTAAACCCTGAAACACTACCCTCAGCAAGACCTCCTACACTGCCCGAACACCACTGCACTGCCCTAAACCCTGAAACATCACCCCCAGCAAGACCCCCTACACTGCCCGAACACCACTGCCCTAAACCCTGAAACACCACCCCCAGCACGACCCCCTACACTGCCCGAACACCACTGCACTGCCCTAAACCCTGAAACACCACCCCCAGCACGACCCCCTACACTGCCCGAACACCACTGCACTGCCCTAAACCCTGAAACACCACCCCTGCACGACCCCCTACACTGCCCGAACACTACTGCACTGCCCTAAACCCTGAAACGCCATCCCCAGCATGACCCCCTACACTGCACGAACACCACTGCACTGCCCTAAACCCTGAAACACTACCCCCAGCAAGACCCCCTACACTGCCCGAACACCACTGCACTGCCCTAAACCCTGAAACACCACCCCCAGCAAGACCCCCTACACTGCCCGAACACCACTGCCCTAAACCCTGAAACACCACCCCCAGCAAGACCCCCTACACTGCCCGAACACCACTGCACTGCCCTAAACCCTGAAACACCAGCCCCAGCACGATCCCCTACACTGCCCGAACACCACTGCACTGCTCTAAACCCTGAAACACCACCCCCTGCACGACCCCCTACACTGCCCGAACACTACTGCACTGCCCTAAACCCTGAAACACCACCCCCAGCACGACCCCCTACACTGCCTGAACACCACTGCACTGCCTAAACCCTGAAACACCACCCCCTGCATGATCCCCTACACTGCCCGAACACTACTGCACTGCCCTAAACCCTGATACACCACCCCCAGCATGACCCCCTACACTGCCCGAACACCACTGCACTGCCCTAAACCCTGAAACACCACCCCCAGCACGACCCCCTACACTGCCGGAACACCACTGCACTGCCCTAAACCCTGAAACACCACCCCCAGCACGACCCCCTACACTGCCCGAACACCACGGCACTGCCCTAAACCCTGAAACACCACCCCCAGCAAGACCCCCTACACTGCCCGAACACCACTGCACTGCCCTAAACCCTGAAACACCAGCCCCAGCACGACCCCCTACACTGCCCGAACACCACTGCACTGCCCTAAACCCTGAAACACCACCCCCAGCACGACCCCTACACTGCCCGAACACCACTGCACTGCCCTAAACCCTGAAACACCACCCCCAGCACGACCCCCTACACTGCCCGAACACCACTGCACTGCCCTAAACCCTGAAACACCAACCCCAGCACGACCCCCTACACTGCCCGAACACCACTGCACTGCCCTAAACCCTGAAACACCAGCCCCAGCACGACCCCCTACACTGCCCGAACACCACTGCACTGCCCTAAACCCTGAAACACCACCCCCAGCAAGACCCCCTACACTGCCCGAACACCACTGCACCTAAAGCCTGAAACACCACCCCCAGCAAGACCCCCTACACTGCCCGAACACCACTGCACTGCCCTAAACCCTGAAACACCACCCCAGCAGTGACCCCTACACTGCCCAAACACCACTGCACTGCCCTAAACCCTGAAACACCACCCCCAGCAGTACCCCCTACACTACCCAAACACCACTGCACTACCCTAAACCCTAAAACACTCACGCCCAGCACGACCTCCTACACTACCCAAACACCACTGCACTACCCTAAACCCTAAATCTACCCCCAGCATGACCCCCTACACTGCCCGAACACCACTGCACTACCCTAAACCCTAAAACACTACCCCCAGCACGACCCCCTACACTGCCCGAACACCACTGCACTGCCCTAAACCATGAAACACCATGCCCCAGCACGACCCCCTACACTGCCCGAACACCACTGCACTGCCCTAAACCCTGAAACACCACCCCCAGAACGACCCCCTACACTGCCCGAACACCACTGCACTGCCCTAAACCCTGAAACACCACCCCCAGCACGACCCCCTACACTGCCCGAACACCACTGCACTGCCCTAAACCCTGAAACACCAGCCCCAGCACGACCGCCTACACTGCCCGAAAACCACTGCACTGCCCTAAACCCTGAAACACCAGCCCCAGCAAGACCCCCTACACTGCCCGAACACCACTGCACTGCCCTAAACCCTGAAACACCACCCCCCGCAAGACCCCCTACACTGCCCGAACACCACTGCACTGCTAAACCCTGAAACACCACCCCCAGCACGACCCCCTACACTGCCCGAACACCACTGCACTGCCCTAAACCCTGAAACACCACCCCCTGCACGACCCCCTACACTGCCCGAACACCACTGCACTGCCCTAAACCCTGAAACACCACCCCCTGCACGACCCCCTACACTGCCCGAACACCACTGCACTGCCCTAAACCCTGAAACACCACCCCCAGCACGACACCCTACACTGCCCGAACACCACTGCACTGCCCTAAACCCTGAAACACCACCCCCAGCACGACCCCTACACTGCCCGAACACCACTGCACTGCCCTAAACCCTGAAACACCACCCCTGCACGACCTCCTAGACTGCCCGAACACCACTGCACTGCCCTAAACCCTGAAACACCACCCCCAGCACGACCCCTACACTGCCCGAACACCACTGCACTGCCCTAAACCCTGAAACACCACCCCCAGCACGACCCCCTACACTGCCCGAACACCACTGCACTGCCCTAAACCCTGAAACACCACCCCAGCATGACCCCTACACTGCCCGAACACCACTGCACTGCCCTAAACCCTGAAACACCACCCCCAGCACAACCCCCTACACTGCCCGAACACCACTGCTCTGCCCTAAACCCTGAAACACCAGCCCCAGCATGACCCCCTACACTGCCCGAACACCACTGCACTGCCCTAAACCCTGAAACACCACCCCCAGCACGACCCCCTACACTGCCCGAACACCACTGCACTGCCCTAAACCCTGAAACACCAGCCCCAGCAAGACCCCTACACTGCCCGAACACCACTGCACTGCCATAGACTCTGAAACACCAGCCCCAGCAAGACCCCCTACACTGCCCGAACACCACTGCACTGCCCTAAACCCTGAAACACCAGCCCCAGCATGACCCCCTACACTGCCCGAACACCACTGCACTGCCCTAAACCCTGAAACACCACCCCCAGCACGACCACCTACACTGCCTGAACACCACTGCACTGCCCTAAACCCTGAAACACCACCCCCAGCACGACCCCTACACTGCCCGAACACCACTGTACTGCCCTACACCCTGAAACACCACCCCCAGCACGACCCCCTACACTGCCCGAACACCACTGCACTGCCCTAAACCCTGAAACACCACCCCCTGCACGACCCCTACACTGCCGCACCCCTACACTGCCCGAACACCACTGCACTGCCCTAAACCCTGAAACACCACCCCCAGCACGACCCCCTACACTGCCCGAACACCACTGCACTGCCCTAAACCCTGAAACACCAGCCCCAGCACGACCCCCTACACTGCCCGAACACCACTGCACTGCCCTAAACCCTGAAACACCACCCCCAGCACGACCCCTACACTGCCCGAACACCACTGCACTAAAGCCTGAAACACCACCCCCAGCAAGACCACCTACACTGCCCGAACACCACTGCACTGCCCTAAACCCTGAAACACCACCCCCAGCATGACCCCCTACACTGCCCAAACACCACTGAACTGCCCTAAACCCTAGCAACACCACCCCCAGCACGACCCCCTACACTGCCCGAACACCACTGCACTGCCCTAAACCCTGAAACACCACCCCTCAGCACAGACACCCTACACTGCCCGAACACCACTGCACTGCCCTAAACCCTGAAACACCACCCCCAGCACGACCCCCTACACTGCCCGAACACCACTGCACTGCCCTAAACCCTGAAACACCACCCCCAGCACGACCTCCTACACTGCCCGAACACCACTGCACTGCCCTAAACCCTGAAACACCACCCCCAGCACGAACCCCTACACTGCCCGAACACCACTGCACTGCCCTAAACCCTGAAACACCACCCCCGCATGACCCCCTACACTGCCTGAACACCACTGCCCTAAACACTCACCCCAGCACGACCCCCTACACTGCCCGAACACCACTGCACTGCCCTAAACCCTGAAACACCACCCCCAGCACGAACCCCTACACTGCCCGAACACCACTGCACTGCCCTAAACCCTGAAACACCACCCCCACGCATGACCCCCTACACTGCCCAAACACCACTGCACTAACCCTAACTCCAACTAAAACACTACCCCACACTGCCCGAACACCACTGCACTGCCCTAAACCCTGAAACACCACCCCCAGCATGACTCCCTACACTGCCCGAACACCACTGCACCTAAACCCTGAAACACCAACCCCACACGACCTCCTACACTGCCCAAACACCACTGCACTGCCCTAAACCCTGAAACACCACCCCAGCACGACCCCTACACTGCCCGAACACCACTGCACTGCCCTAAACCCTGAAACACCACCCCCAGCACGTACCCCCTACACTGCCCGAACACCACTGCACTGCCCTAAACCCTGAAACACTACCCCCAGCACGACCCCCTACACTACCCGAACACCACTGCACTGCCCTAAACCCTAAAACACTACCCCCAGCACGACCCCCTACACTGCCCGAACACCACTGCACTACCCTAAACCCTGAAACACCACCCCCAGCACGACTCCCTACACTGCCCGAACACCACTGCACTACCCTAAACCCTAAATCTACCCCCAGCATGACCCCCTACTCTACACAAACAACACTGCACTACCCTAAACCCTAAAACACTACCCCCAGCACGACCCTCTTCACTACCCAAACACAACTGCACAATTTGTTACAGGCGTTGCAACGCAGGCCTGTGGTGCTTACTGGAAGTACCAAGTGGGCTAGTTGGGCCCCAGGGACCCTCAGGATTCAAGGTGACCTAATCCCCCAACTTAAAACGCACCACGGGGCGCGTTTGCACAGTGCTGAAGGGAGGGGCGGGGCCTCAGGTGACATGTGCGCAAACACGCCCTGTGGTGCGTTTTAAGTTGGGAAATTAATTCCCTTTGAATCCTGAGGGACCCTGGGGCCAACTAGCCCACCAGGTACCTTCAGTAAGCACAACAGAGTTGCATTGCAGAGAGGTGAAAAAAGGTGCGTGGCCTCGGAATGCCTCTCTGCAACTCAGCTCTGTGGTCCTAACTGTAGGTACCTGGGGGGCTAGTTGGGCCCCAGGGACCCTCAGAATTCAAGGGGACTTAATCCCGCAACTTAAAGCGCGCCACGGGGTGCCCTAGCAGCGTTTTAAGAGGTAGTTTTAATCCCCCTGCCCTATTATGTACTAGGGACTTGCAGAGGAGGTCATGCTAATCACAGGGGTACCCCAACGCATAGTGTTCCCTAGTGTATGTAGGTGTTTTCACTGTATTCTAAGTGTCTTTTAGCATAGCACTGGCTCTGGTTAGTCAGAGTCAGTTACCACCAGTACCCGTCTGAAAAAGTTGTGGGCACAGGGTGATTTTGCAACAAGGCCTCTTTCTGCTCCTCTGTTGGTTCTTTCTGCACATCTTTTGCTTCTTTCTGTGCGTTTTTTCTTCTTTCTTCACATGTCCTACCTCTGTAGGCATAGTTAGAAACTAGCATTTAAAAAAACCTTTGAAATTCACTTAAAAAATCATAGGTTTCAGGCACGTTATAGTTAGAAATTAGCATTTAAAAAACCTTTGAAATTCACTGAAAAAACCATAGGTTTTAGGGACAGTTATAGTTAGTTGGACATTTCACTCGTACAAAACCATAGAAATTCCCCGTTATAGTTAGTTCAGCTAACTATAACTCGCGCCCCGCAATGCACTGCTGATGACGTCACATATTACATCACTCATGACATGGTCAGTGACATCACTGATGACATCACTGATGACATCTCAAATGACATCACTGATGACATCATCCATGTGATAATTTCATGCATCTTCTCACACCCTAATATAACTTTTGATACACCCACTCTAAATTACAGACTGCCATTCTCAAAACCATAGACACTCCAACACCAAAAACTACATACCCACTCACTGATTCTTAGGTCTACACACACATCCACTCACTCACCCGTACAGTCACTCATACTTAGTCACTCAGTACAGGACTATCATATGCACTCATACACCTATATAAACACTCACACACCGCCACTCATCCATAGAGGTACTCACACACCAAGTCAGTCATGCAAAAAACTTAATCACACACCCATTTACTCACCTATACAGTTATACACACACCAGCTCACTTACTCATACAAATACTAGCACATTCTTACACTCTTATACAATCACTGATACAAGTACACACTCATCCATACAGCCACTCTCACAATCACACACTCTCACTTATAGCCATTTATATACTCCAACACACATATATACTGCCTTTCACATATGTAGTTACTCACACATGTACCACTGGGACATACATTCACTCACTAACACACTCTTACACACACTTACCCACCCATACAGTCTATCACAGATGCACTCTTGAAACCATCCACCCAGTGAATCACCCACTCACACATCTATGCACAGAGTCGCACAAACCCCACCCACACAAACACTCAGGCACCCATACAGATACTCAGACAAGCAATCAATAACTCATATAGACACTCATGTAGCTATTCACAAACCCATGCAGCCACTTACACAGCAACAGACAGACGGATACAGACATTCACCCAGTTTAGTCACTAACCCATGCATTCAGTAAGATATGTTTAATCACTCACTTATAGATTTAGTCACGCACCTACTAAATCATCCATTCAGACACTTATACACCCACTCATTCTTCAATACGCGTTTCCCTATATATATTAAACATATTTAAACTTTACAGAAACACACAGTCACTGGATGATGTCATCAGTGATGTCATTTGAGATGTCATCAGTGATGTCATCAGTGATGTCACTGACCATGTCATGAGTGATGTAATATGTGACGTCATCAGCAGTGCATTGCGGGGGCGCGAGTTATAGTTAGCTGAACTAACTATAACGGGGGAATTTCTAGCCCCAAATTCCGCCTTTCACTGGTGATGCTGGATGTAAAGTCGATACGGCGAATTTTTTGCCAATTGACTACGTCCATCTCTTTTTGGATGTTGACTTCCTTGACGAAATTGTGCAGCAAACAAATTTGCGTGCCGAACAATTTCTGAGGGAGCAAGGAGGCACTCTTGGGCCTCATTCTAGGGCGCGCAAGTGGACTCCCACTACATTAGGGGAGTTGAAGATTTTTTTGGGACTCACGCTTAAAATGGGGGTAGTGCATAAACCAACCTTGCTATCCTACTGGTCTACTCGCACGGTTTGGTTAACCCCCATCTTCGCACCATACATGAGCAGAGATCGTTTTTTGCTATTGCAGCGCATGCTGCATTTCAATGACAATTTGGCTGCATTGCCCCGGGACCATCCAGACCATGACAGGTTGTTCAAAATTTGGCCTGTCATGGAACATTTGTCTGCCAGGTTTCCAGAGGTTTATACTCCTGGAAAGAATATAGCCATTGAGGAGTCCTTGATCTTGTATAAAGGGCGGCTGCTGTTTAGGCAGTACATTCCGAGCAAACGCGCTCGCTATGGCATCAAGCTGTACATGCTGTGTGAGAGCTCGACTGGCTATGTGTACAGCTTGAGAGTGTATACAGGGAAGGACACAACTCTTAACCCTGTAGGTTGCCCTCCCACACTAGGGGTCACAGGAAAGATCGTATGGGAGCTTGTCCAGCCACTTATTCACAAAGGTTATAACCTTTATGTGGACAATTTCTATACAGGAGTAGAGCTGTTCAGTGAGCTCTACAAGCTGGCACCGTGGCTTGCGGTACAATTCGTTGTCGCCGCAAAGGATTCCCGCAGGAGCTTGTTTGCAAGAAGCTCCAGAAATCCCAGAGCACTGCGTTGCGTTCCAATGAACTGCTCGCAGTCAAGTTCTCAGATAGGCGTGACGTGTACGTGCTCACTACAATTCATGCTGAGAGCACTTCCCCTGTCACGGTTTGGGGTCAGATGGCCGAAGTCCACAAGCCCACCTGTATACTTGATTACACCAAGTACATGGGCGGAGTGGACAAGAACGACCAGGTTCTTCAGCCATACAATGCGAGTCGTAAAACACGCACTTGGTATAAGAAACTGTTTACGCACCTGATCCAGATGGCAACATACAATGCGTATGTTGTTTATCGTGAGACCACCACAGGAAGACTCATGTCTTTCCTTGACTTTCAGTTGTCTGTGATTGAAAGTCTCACTGCTACAGAAGCAGCAGCCTCCACTTCATGTGTTCTGGAGGACGTGGCAAGGCTGCAGGAGCGACACTTTGCTGATAAAATTCCTGCAACACCCAAAAGGAGCGACCATGTCGTCGTTGTAAAGTGTGCTCGATGCAGGGAAAGAGGCAGGAGACTCGTGTTTACTGTCCCCAGTGCCCAAGTAAGCCTGCCTTCTGTTTTCCTACTTGCTTTATGTTGTATCACACTAAAGGAAAATACTGGGAAATTGACTGAGGTGGAGCTGCCAATAGGTAAACCTTTCAATTGGT
This sequence comes from Calotriton arnoldi, assembly GCA_963921515.1. Lineage (NCBI taxonomy): Eukaryota > Metazoa > Chordata > Amphibia > Caudata > Salamandridae > Calotriton > Calotriton arnoldi. The sequence continues at coordinate 1,108,460 of CAWUFW010004423.1, forward strand.
GTGAATGGATACCTACTGTCTGTGGGCCACTCCTTCACTACGCAAGCAGCTGCAGAATATTTCTTCCTGTACTTCAGGAAATCATGGACTTCTCAACACCTTTATCTGCTTTCAGAACGTGGTAGTTGTTCTGTTCGCCAATTGACAAGTGCATTATAGTCCCCACGCTGCACATACTGGTGGACAGAACATATGCCACGTTGTCATGGAGTACCCGTGTTTCACATTCAACCTTTCTTCGTAGTTTATGATGTTCTCTTTAGGAAGCTTTTGAAAATTTCCAGCATGTTTGCCTTAGTTTCAAAGGTAGATCTGCTTGCTCAGCTCGAGAAATGTTTTTGCGGCATACTCGGGCACCCCCCAACTTGCATCCACAAACTGGAAGGAGATGGATTTAGCATAGTGAGTGCGCCAAAGGCGCATGAAAGACATGTCTTCCTGAGCCTCATGTGGCTGTCTTGGAAGCCAGTAGTAAAGGCTCACTCGGCATGCGTTCAGTAACGTTCAGGAAGAAGGAGGGGGAGACTTGACAGGTGGTAAAATGTAGTCAAACTCATTATGTCTTGTGGCATATGAATGTGATGGGCCCTTGCATGGCGGCGGTATGTTTGTGTGAGTGGAAGTGATTTGGTTGTTTGGGCCCGTGGCTGGCGGTATGGAAGTCTTGTGAGTGGTGTGTGAATGGCGTATAAATGGACCATAAAGCGGTTGGTGCCGTGACGTGGCTTTCTGGCTCACCTTCAGAAGGCTTGGCTTCAATATTTTTATACTTTGATAAGTATTTGTGCTTTGAAGCCAGCGTGTCTGTAGGTGCTAAAACCAACCAGTGTAAGTGGTGGATTAGCTTTATCAAATTAGTGTTAGATTTGGCGGTTTAATGGCCTTTTGTAAGATTTTTTTTTTGTCAAAAGGGGTAGCAGGGGACTTTCTGCCCTAGCTCAGTCGTCACTTAGGCAAACCTTCACATTTTTGAGTAGTAGACAAAGGGGGAAGTACAAGGGTGAATGACTTGCGTGGCTCTCACTGCTTTTTTTTTACCCAACATTCCCTGCTAGCCTCATATTTAGTTGAAAAAACCTCTTTTTCCACAAATTTTTGTGTGGGAAAGTTGTGGGATCACTGGGCTGACACGAATTTCCTACCAACTTGCGTTCCCCCAGGTCTCCCGATAAAAATGGTGCCTCACTTGTGTGGGAGGCTCAAGTACCCGCGACAGGCTAGGGCCCAAAACGTATTGAGGCGACATCAAAATTGCCTATCACAAAACAACCTGGTTTTCTAAGGGGGGTCACCTCGGTTTTTGACCCCGTGCTCGGCGGCCAGCTAGGGAAACCTACCAAACCCACATATTTCTGAAAACTAGACACCCGGGGGGTTCCAAGGAGGCATGGCTTGCGTGGATCCCCCAACGTTTTCTTACCCAGAATCCCCTGCAAACCTCAAATTGAGCTGGAAAAAATCACTTTTTCCACACATTTTTGTGTGGGAAAGTTGTGGCATCACCGGGCAGACACGAATTTCCTACCACCCAGCATTCCCTAAGGTCTCCCGATAAAAAAGGTGCCTCACTCCTGTGGGAGGCTCAAGTACCCGCGACAGGCTAGGGCCCAAAACGTAGTGAGGCGACATCAAAATTGCCTATCACAAAACAATATGGTTTTGTGAGGGGGGTCACCTCGGTTTTTGGCCCCGTGCTCGGCGGCCAGCTAGGGAAACCTACCAATCCCACATATTTCTGAAAACTAGACACCCGGGGGGTTCCAAGGAGGTATGGCTTGCGTGGATCCCCCAACGTTTTCTTACCCAGAATCCCCTGCAAACCTCAAATTTAGCTGAAAAAATCACTTTTTCCACACATTTTTGTGTGGGAAAGTTGTGGCATCACCGGGCTGACACAAATTTCCTACCACCCAGGGTTTCCCTAGGTCTCCCGATCAAAATGGTGCCTCACTCGTGTGGGAGGCTCAAGTACCCGCGACAGGCTAGGGCCCAAAACATAGTGAGGCGACATCAAAATTGCCTATCACAAAACAACCTGGTTTTGCAAGGGGGGTCACCTGGGTTTTTGGCCCTGTGCTCGGCGGCCAGCTAGGGAAACCTATCAAACCCACACATTTTTGAAAACTAGACACCCGGGGGGTTCCAAGGAGGTATGGCTTGCGTGGATCCCTCAACGTTTTCTTACCCAGAATCCCCTGCAAACCTCAAATTTAGCTAGAAAAAATCACTTTTTCCACACATTTTCGTGTGGGAAAGTTGTGGCATCACCGGGCAGACACGAATTTCCTACCACCCAGCGTTCCCCAAGGTCTCCCGATAAAAAGGTGCCTCACTCCTGTAGGAGGCTCAAGTACCCGCGACAGGCTAGGGCCCAAACGTAGTGAGGCGACATCAAAATTGCCTATCACAAAACAACCTGGTTTTGTAAGGGGGTCACCTCGGTTTTGGCCCTGTGCTCGGCGGCCAGCTAGGAAACCTACCAAACCCACATATTTCTGAAAACTAGACACCCGGGGGTTCCAGGAGGTATGGCTTGCGTGGATCCCCAAACGTTTTCTTACCCAGAATCCCCTGCAGACCTCACATTTAGCTGACAAAATCACTTTTTCCACACATTTTTGTGTGGGAAAGTTGTGGCATCACCGGGTAGACACGAATTACCTACCACCCAGAGTTCCCCAAGGTCTCCCGATAAAAATGGTGCCTCACTCCTGTGGGAGGCTCAGGTACCCGTGACAGGCTAGGGCCTAAAACGTAGTGAGGCGACATCAAAATTGCCTATCACAAAACAACCTGGTTTTGTAAGGGGGGTCACCTCGGTTTTTGGCCCCGTGCTCGGCGGCCAGCTAGGGAAACCTACCAAACCCACATATTTCTGAAAAGTAGACACCCGGGGGGTTCCAAGGAGGTATGGCTTGCGTGGATCCCCCATCGTTTTCTAACCCAGAATCCCCTGCAAACCTCAAATTTAGCTGAAAATATCACTTTTTCCACACATTTTTGTGTGGGAAAGTTGTGGCATCACTGGGCAGACACGAATGTCCTACCACCCAGCGTTCCCCAAGGTCTCCCGATAAAAATGGTGCCTCACTCCTGTGGGAGGCCCAAGTACCCGTGACAGGAAACGGCCCAAAACATTTTGTGATAGGCAATTTTGATGTTGCCTCAATACGTTTTGGGCCCTTGCCTGTCGCGGGTACTTGGGCCTCCAACACGAGTGAGGCACCATTTTTATCGGGAGACCTTGGGGAACACTGGGTGGTAGGAAATTCGTGTCAGCCCTGTGATGCCACAACTTTCCCACACACAAGTGTGTGGAAAAAGTGATTTTTTTCAGCTAAATTTGAGGTTTGCAGGGGATTTTGGGTAAGAAAACGTTGGGGGATAAATGCAAGCCATACCTCCCTGGAACGCCCCGGGTGTCTAGTTTTCAGAAATGTGTGAGTTTGATAGGTTTCCCTAGCTGGCCGCCGAGCACGGGGCCAAAAACCCAGGTGACCCCTTGCAAAACCAGGTTGTTTTGTGATAGGCAATTTGATGTCCCCTCAATACGTTTTGGGCCCTAGCATGTCACGGGTACTTGGGCCTCCCACACGAGTGAGGCACCATTTTTATCGGGAGACCTTGGGGAACGCTGGGTGGTAGGAAATTCGTGTCAGCCCGATGATGCCACAGCTTTCCACACAAAAATGTGTGGAAAAAGTGATTTTTTCAGCTAAATTTGAGGTTTGCAGGGGATTTTGGGTAAGAAAACGTTGGGAGATCCATGCAAGCCATACCTCCTGGAACCCCCGGGTGTCTAGTTTTCAGAAATGTGTGGGTTTGATAGGTTTCCCTAGTTGGCCGCCGAGCACGGGCAAAAACCCAGGTGTCCCCTTGCAAAACCAGGTTGTTTTGTGATAGGCAATTTTGATGTCCCTCAATACGTTTTGGGCCCTAGCCTGTCGCGGTACTTGGGCCTCCCACACGAGTGAGGCACCATTTTTATCGGGAGACCTTGGGGAACGCTGGGTGGTAGGAAATTCGTGTCTGCCACGGTGATGCCACAACTTTCCCACACAAAAATGTGTGGAAAAAGTGATCTTTTCAGCTAAATTTGAAGGTTTGCAGGGGATTCTGGGTAAGAAACGTTGGGAGATCCACGCAAGCCTTACCTCCCTGGAACTCCCCGGGTGTCTAGTTTTCAGAAATGTGTGGGTTTGATAGGTTTCCCTAGCTGGCCGCCGAGCACGGGGCCAAAAACTCAGGTGACCCACCTTGCAAAACCAGGTTGTTTTGTGATAGGCAATTTTGATGTCCCCTCAATACGTTTTGGGCCCTAGCCTGTCGCGGGTACTTGGGCCTCCCACATGAGTGAGGCACCATTTTCATCGGGAGACCTTGGGGAACGCTGGGTGGTAGGAAATTCGTGTCTGCCATGTGATGCCACAACTTTCCCACACAGAAATGTGTGGAAAAAGTGATTTTTCTTCTAAATTTGAAGGTTTGCAAGGGATTCTGGGTAAGAAAAGGTTGGGGGATCCACGCAAGCCATACCACCCTGGAAACCCCCGGGTGTATAGTTTTCAGAAAGGTGTGGGTTTGATAGGTTTCCCTAGCTGGCCGCCAAAAACCCAGGTGACCCCCCTTTCAAAACTAGGTTGTTTTGTGATAGGCAATTTTGATGTCCCCTCAATACGTTTTGGGCCCTAGCCTGTCGCGGGTACTTGGGCCTCCCACACAAGTGAGGTACCATTTTTCTTGGAAGACTTTGGGGAACGCGGGGTGGATCCACGCAGATTCTAGAACTTTCCACCACAGAAATATGAGGACAATGTGTTTTTTTGGACAATTTTTTAGGTTTGCAAGGGATTCTGAGTAACAGAACCTGGTGAGAACCAGCCAAGTCACACCATCCTGGATTCCCCTGGGTGTCTAGTTTTCAAAAATGTATAGGTTTGCTAGGTTTCCCTAGTTGCCAGAAGAGCTAGGGTTCAAAATCTACAGCTAGGCACTTTGTAAAAAAAGGGTCCGTTTTCACTGCGAAAATGTGGTGTGTCCATGTTGCGTTTTGGGCCGTTTCCTGTCATGGGTACTTGGGCCTCCCACACAAGTGAGGTACCATATTTCTCTGAAGACTTTGGGGAACGCGGTTTGGGTGGAATTTTGTGGATCCACGCAGATTCCAGAACTTTCCACCACAGAAATGTGAGGAAAATGTGTTTTTTTTTACAATTTTTTAGGTTTGCAAGGGATTCTGGGTAACAGAACCTGGTGAGAGTCAGCCAAGTCACCCCATCCTGGATTCCTCAGGGTGTCTAGTTTTCAAAAATGTATAGGTTTGCTAGGTTTCCCTAGGTGCCAGAAGAGCTAGGGTTCAAAATGTACAGCTAGGCACTTTGCAAAAAAAGGGTCAGTTTTCACTGCGAAAATGTGTTGTGTCCACGTTGCGTTTTGGGCCGTTTCCTGTTGCGGGTACTTGGGCCTCCCACACAAGTGAGGTACCATTTTTCTTGGAAGACTTTGGGGAACGCGGGGTTGGTGGAATTTTGTGGATCCATGCAGATTCCAGAACTTTCAACCACAGAAATGTGAGGAAAATGTTTTTTTTTTTACAATTGTTTAGGTTTGCAAGGGATTCTGGGTAACAGAACCTAGTGAGAGCCAGCCAAGTCACCCCATCCTGGATTCCCCTGGGTGTCTAGTTTTAAAAAATGTATAGGTTTGCTAGGTTTCCCTAGGTGCCAGAAGAGCTAGTGTTCAAAATCTACAGCTAGGCACTTTGCAAAAAAAGGGTCAGTTTTCACTGCGAAAATGTGGTGTGTCCACGTTGCGTTTTGGTCCGTTTCCTGTCGCGGGTACTTGGGCCTCCCACACAACTGAGGTACCATTTTTCTTGGAAGACTTTGGGGAACGCGGGGTGGGTGGAATTTTGTGGATCCACGCAGATTCCAGAACTTTCAACCACAGAAATGTGAGGAAAATGTGTTTTTTTTTACAATTGTTTAGGTTTGCAAGGGATTCTGGGTAACAGAACCTGGTGAGAGCCAGCCAAGTCACCCCATCCTGGATTCCCAAGGGTGTCTAGTTTTCAAAAATGTATACGTTTGTTAGGTTTCCGTAGGTGCCGGCAGAGCTAGGGTTCAAAAACATACAGCTAGGCACTTTGCAAAAAAAGGGTCCGTTTTCACTGCGAAAATGTGGTGTGTCCACGTTGCGTTTTCGGCCGTTTCCTGTCGCGGGTACTTGGGCCTCCCACACAAGTGAGGTACCATTTTTCTCGGAAAACTTTGGGGAACGCGGGGTGGGTGGAATTTTGTGGATCCAAACAGATTACAGAACTTTCCACCACAAAAATGTGAGAAAAATGTGTTTTTTCTGACAATTTTTTAGGTTTGCAAGGGATTCTGGGTAACAGAACCTGGTGAGAGCCAGCCAAGTCACCACATCCTGGATTCCCCTGGGTGTCTAGTTTTAAAAAATGTATAGGTTTGCTAGGTTTCCCTAGGTGCCAGAAGAGCTAGGGTTCAAAATCTACAGCTAGGCATTTTGCAAAAAAAGGGTAAGTTTTCACTGCGAAAATGTGGTGTGTCCACGTTGCGTTTAGGGCCGTTTCCTGGTGCGGGTACTTGGCCTCCCACACAAGTAAGGTACAATTTCTCTCGGAAGACTTTGGGGAACGCGGGGTGGGTGGAATTTTGTGGATCCACGCAGATTCCAGAACTTTCCACCACAGAAATGTGAGTAAAATGTGTTTTTTTGGACAATTTTTTAGGTTTGCAAGGGATTCTGGGTAACAGAACCTGGTGAGAGCCAGCCAAGTCACCCCATCCTGGATTCCCCTGGGTGTCTAGTTTTAAAAAATGTATAGGTTTGCTAGGTTTCCCTAGGTGCCAGAAGAGCTAGGGTTCAAAATGTACAGCTAGGCACTTTGCAAAAAAAGGGTCAGTTTTCACGGAGAAAATGTGGTGTGTCCACGTTGCGTTTTGGACCGTTTCCTGTCGCGGGTACTTGGGCCTCTCACACAAGTGAGGTACCATTTTTCTTGGAAGACTTTGGGGAACGCGGGGTTGGTGGAATTTTGTGGATCCACGCAGATTCCAGAACTTTCAACCACAGAAATGTGAGGAAAATGTGTTTTTTTTTACAATTGTTTAGGTTTGCAAGGGATTCTGGGTAACAGAACCTGGTGAGAGCCAGCCAAGTCACCCCATCCTGGATTCCCCTGGGTGTCTAGTTTTCAAAAATGTATAGGTTTGCTAGGTTTCCCTAGGTGCCAGAAGAGCTAGGGTTCAAAATCTACAGCTAGGCATTTTGCAAAAAAAGGGTAGGTTTTCACTGCGAAAATGTTGTGTATCCATGTTGCGTTTTGGGCCATTTCCTGTTGCGGGTAGTTGGGCCTCCCACACAAGTGAGGTACCATTTTTCTCTGAAGACTTTGGGGAACGCGGGGTGGGTGGAATTTTGTGGATCCACGCAGATTCCAGAACTTTCCACCACAGAAATGTGAGGAAAGGTGTTTTTTTTTACATTTGTTTAGGTTTGCAAGGGATTCTGGGTAACAGAACCTGGTGAGAGCCAGCCAAGTCACCCCATCCTGGATTCCCCAGGGGGTCCAGTTTTCAAAAATGTATAGGTTTGTTAGGTTTCCCTAGGTGCCGGCAGAGCTAGGGTTCAAAATCTACAGCTAGGCACTTTGCAAAAAAAGGGTCCGTTTTCACTGCGAAAATGTGGTGTGTCCACGTTGCGTTTTGGGCCGTTTCCTGTCGCGGGTACTTGGGCCTCCCACACAAGTGAGATACCATTTTTCTCGGAAGATTTGGAGAACGCTGGGTGGGTGGAATTTTGTGGATACACGCAGATTCCAGAACTATCCACCACAGAAATGTGAGGAAAATGTGTTTTTTGGACAATTTGTTAGGTTTGCAAGGGATTCTGGGTAACATAACCTGGTGAGAGCCAGCCAATTCACCCCATCCTGGATTCCCCTGGGTGTCTAGTTTTCAAAAATGTATAGGTTTGCTAGGTTTTCCTCTGTGCCAGAAGAGCTAGGGTTCAAAATCTACAGCTAGGCACTTTTAAAAAAAAAAGGGTCACTTTTCACTGCGAAAATGTGGTGTGTCCACGTTGTGTTTTGGGCCGTTTCCTGTCGCGGGTACTTGGGCCTCCCACACAAGTGAGGTACCATTTTTGTCGGAAGACTTTGGGGAACGTGGGGTGGGTGGAATTTTGTGGATCCACGCAGATTCCAGAACTTTCCACCACAGAAATGTAAGGAAAATGTGTTTTTTTTGACAATTGTTTAGGTTTGCAAGGGATTCTGGGTAACAGAACCTGGTGAGAGCCAGCCAAGTCACCCCATCCTGGATTCCCCTGGGTGTCTAGTTTTCAAAAATGTATAGGTTTGCTAGGTTTCCCTAGGTGCCAGAAGAGCTAGGGTTCAAAATCTACAGCTAGGCACTTTACAAAAAAAGGGTCAGTTTTCACTGCAAAAATGTGGTGTGTCCATGTTGCGTTTTAGGCCGTTTCCTGTCGTGGGTACTTGGGCCACCCACACAAGTGAGGTACCATTTTTCTCGGAAGACTTTGGGGAACGCAGGGTGGGTAGAATTTTGTGGATCAACGCAGATTCCAGAACTTTCCACCACAGAAATATGAGGAAAATGTGGGTTTTTTGACAATTATTTAGGTTTGCAAGGGATTCTGGGTAACAGAACCTGGTGAGAGCCAGCCAAGTCACCCCATCCTGGATTCCCCTGCGTGTCTAGTTTTCAAAAATGTATAGGTTTGCTAGGTTTCCCTAGGTGCCGGCAGAGCTAGGGTTCAAAATCTACAGCTAGGCACTTTGTAAAAAAGGGTCCGTTTTCACTGCGAAAATGTGGTGTGTCCACGTTGCGTTTTGGGCCGTTTCCTGTTGCGGGTACTTGGGCCTCCTACACAAGTGAGGTACCATTTTTCTCAGAAGACTTTGGGGAACGTGGGGTGTGTGGAATTTTGTGGATCCACGCAGATTCCAGAACTTTCCACCACAGAAATATAAGGAAAATGTGTTTTTTTGGACAATTTTTTAGGTTTGCAAGGGATTCTGGGTAACAGAACCTGGTGAGAGCCAGTCAAGTCACCGCATCCTGGATTCCCCTGGGTGTCTAGTTTTCAAAAATGTATAGGTTTGCTAGGTTTCCCTAGGTGCCAGAAGAGCTAGGGTTCAAAATGTACAGCTAGGCACTTTGCAAAAAAAGGGTCAGTTTTCACTGAGAAAATGTGGTGTGTCCACGTTGCGTTTTGGACCGTTTCCTGTCGCGGGTACTTGGGCCTCCCACACAAGTGAGGTACCATTTTTCTTGGAAGACTTTGGGGAACGCGGGGTTGGTGGAATTTTGTGGATCCACGCAGATTCCAGAACTTTCAACCACAGAAATGTGAGGAAAATGTGTTTTTTTTTACAATTGTTTAGGTTTGCAAGGGATTCTGGGTAACAGAACCGGTGAGAGCCAGCCAAGTGACCCCATCCTGGATTCCCCTGGGTGCCTAGTTTTCAAAAATGTATAGGTTTGCTAGGTTTCCCTAGGTGCCAGAAGAGCTAGGGTTTAAAATCTACAGCTAGGCACTTTGCAAAAAAAGGGTCAGTTTTCACTGCGAAAATGTGGTGTGTCCACGTTGCGTTTTGGGACGTTTCCTGTCGCGGGTACTTGAGCCTCCCACACATGTGAGGTACCATTTTTCTCCGAAGGCTTTGGGGAACGCGGGGTGGGTGGAATTTTGTGGATCCACGCAGATTCCAGAACTTTCCACCACAGAAATGTGAGGAAAATGTGTTTTTTTGGACAATTTCTTAGGTTTGCAAGGGATTCTGGGTAACAGAACCTGGTGAGAGCCAGCCAAGTCACCCCATCCTGGATTCCCCTGGGTGTCTAGTTTTCAAAAATGTATAGGTTTGCTAGGTTTCCCTAGGTGCCAGAAGAGCTAGGGTTCAAAATCTACAGCTAGGCATTTTGCAAAAAAAGGGTAGGTTTTCACTGCGAAAATGTTGTGTAGCCACGTTGCGTTTTGGGCCATTTCCTGTTGCGGGTAGTTGGGCCTCCCACACAAGTGAGGTACCATTTTTCTCTGAAGACTTTGGGTAACGCGGGGTGGGTGGAATTTTGTGGATCCACGCAGATTCCAGAACTTTCCACCACAGAAATGTGAGGAAAAGTGTTTTTTTTTACATTTGTTTAGGTTTGCAAGGGATTCTGGGTAACAGAACCTGGTGAGAGCCAGCCAAGTCACCCCATCCTGGATTCCCCAGGGGGTCCAGTTTTCAAAAATGTATAGGTTTGTTAGGTTTCCCTAGGTGCCGGCAGAGCTAGGGTTCAAAATCTACAACTAGGCACTTTGCAAAAAAAGGGTCCGTTTTCACTGCGAAAATGTGGTGTGTCCACGTTGCGTTTTGGGCCGTTTCCTGTCGCGGGTACTTGGGCCTCCCACACAAGTGAGATACCATTTTTCTCAGAAGACTTTGGGGAACGCGGGGTTGGTGGAATTTTGTGGATCCACGCAGATTCCAGAACTTTCCACCACAGAAATGTGAGGAAAATGTGTTTTTTGGACAATTTTTTAGGTTTGCAAGGGATTCTGGGTAACATAACCTGGTGAGAGCCAGCCAATTCACCCCATCCTGGATTCCCCTGGGTGTCTTGTTTTCAAAAATGTATAGGTTTGCTAGGTTTCCCTAGGTGCCAGAAGAGCTAGGGTTCAAAATCTACAGCTAGGCACTTTTTTAAAAAAAGGGTCACTTTTCACTGCGAAAATGTGGTGTGTCCACGTTGTGTTTTGGGCCGTTTCCTGTCGCGGGTACTTGGGCCTCCCACACAAGTGAGGTACCATTTTTGTCGGAAGACTTTGGGGAACGTGGGGTGGGTGGAATTTTGTGGATCCACACAGATTCCAGAACTTTCCACCACAGAAATGTAAGGAAAATGTGTTTTTTTGGACAATTTTTTAGGTTTGCAAGGGATTCTGGGTAACAGAACCTGGTGAGAGCCAGCCAAGTCACCCCATCCTGGATTCCCCTGCGTGTCTAGTTTTCAAAAATGTATAGGTTTGCTAGGTTTCCCTAGGTGCCGGCAGAGCTAGGGTTCAAAATCTACAGCTATGCACTTTGTAAAAAAAGGGTCCGTTTTCACTGCGAAAATGTGGTGTGTCCACGTTGCGTTTTGGGCCGTTTCCTGTTGCGGGTACTTGGGCCTCCTACACAAGTGAGGTACCATTATTCTCAGAAGACTTTGGGGAACGTGGGGTGTGTGGAATTTTGTGGATCCACGCAGATTCCAGAACTTTCCACCACAGAAATATAAGGAAAATGTGTTTTTTTTGGACAATTTTTTAGGTTTGCAAGGGATTCTGGGTAACAGAACCTGGTGAGAGCCAGCCAAGTCACCCCATCCTGGATTCCCCAGGGGGTCCAGTTTTCAAAAATGTATAGGTTTGTTAGGTTTCCCTAGGTGCCGGCAGAGCTAGGGTTCAAAATCTACAGCTAGGCACTTTGCAAAAAAAGGGTCCGTTTTCACTGCGAAAATGTGGTGTGTCCACGTTGCGTTTTGGGCCGTTTCCTGTCGCGGGTACTTGGGCCTCCCACACAAGTGAGATACCATTTTTCTCAGAAGACTTTGGTGAACGCGGGGTGGGTGGAATTTTGTGGATCCACGCAGATTCCAGAACTTTCCACCACAGAAATGTGAGGAAAATGTGTTTTTTGGACAATTTGTTAGGTTTGCAAGGGATTCTGGGTAACATAACCTGGTGAGAGCCAGCCAATTCACCCCATCCTGGATTCCCCTGGGTGTCTAGTTTTCAAAAATGTATAGGTTTGCTAGGTTTTCCTCTGTGCCAGAAGAGCTAGGGTTCAAAATCTACAGCTAGGCACTTTTAAAAAAAAAAGGGTCACTTTTCACTGCGAAAATGTGGTGTGTCCACGTTGTGTTTTGGGCCGTTTCCTGTCGCGGGTACTTGGGCCTCCCACAGAAGTGAGGTACCATTTTTGTCGGAAGACTTTGGGGAACGTGGGGTGGGTGGAATTTTGTGGATCCACACAGATTCCAGAACTTTCCACCACAGAAATGTAAGGAAAATGTGTTTTTTTGACAATTTGTTAGGTTTGCAAGGGATTCTGGGTAACAGAACCTGGTGAGAGCCAGCCAAGTCACACCATCCTGGATTGCCCTGGGTGTCTAGTTTTCAAAAATGTATAGGTTTGTCAGGTTTCCCTAGGTGCCAGAAGAGCTAGGGTTCAAAATCTACAGCTAGGCACTTTACAAAAAAAGGGTCAGTTTTCACTGCAAAAATGTGGTGTGTCCATGTTGCGTTTTAGGCCGTTTCCTGTCGTGGGTACTTGGGCCACCCACACAAGTGAGGTACCATTTTTCTCGGAAGACTTTGGGGAACGCAGGGTGGGTAGAATTCTGTGGATCAACGCAGATTCCAGAACTTTCCACCACAGAAATATGAGGAAAATGTGGGTTTTTTGACAATTATTTAGGTTTGCAAGGGATTCTGGGTAACAGAACCTGGTGAGAGCCAGCCAAGTCACCCCATCCTGGATTCCCCTGCGTGTCTAGTTTTCAAAAATGTATAGGTTTGCTAGGTTTCCCTAGGTGCCGGCAGAGCTAGGGTTCAAAATCTACAGCTAGGCACTTTGTAAAAAAAGGGTCCGTTTTCACTGCGAAAATGTGGTGTGTCCACGTTGCGTTTTGGGCCGTTTCCTGTTGCGGGTACTTGGGCCTCCTACACAAGTGAGGTACCATTTTTCTCAGAAGACTTTGGGGAACGTGGGGTGTGTGGAATTTTGTGGATCCACGCAGATTCCAGAACTTTCCATCACAGAAATATAAGGAAAATGTGGGTTTTTTGGACAATTTTTTAGGTTTGCAAGGGATTCTGGGTAACAGAACCTGGTGAGAGCCAGTCAAGTCACCGCATCCTGGATTCCCCTGGGTGTCTAGTTTTAAAAAATGTATAGGTTTGCTAGGTTTCCCTAGGTGCCAGAAGAGCTAGGGTTCAAAATGTACAGCTAGGCACTTTGCAAAAAAAGGGTCAGTTTTCACTGAGAAAATGTGGTGTGTCCACGTTGCGTTTTGGACCGTTTCCTGTCGCGGGTACTTGGGCCTCCCACACAAGTGAGGTACCATTTTTCTTGGAAGACTTTGGGGAACGCGGGGTTGGTGGAATTTTGTGGATCCACGCAGATTCCAGAACTTTCAACCACAGAAATGTGAGGAAAATGTGTTTTTTTTTACAATTGTTTAGGTTTGCAAGGGATTCTGGGTAACAGAACCTGGTGAGAGCCAGCCAAGTGACCCCATCCTGGATTCCCCTGGGTGCCTAGTTTTCAAAAATGTATAGGTTTGCTAGGTTTCCCTAGGTGCCAGAAGAGCTAGGGTTTAAAATCTACAGCTAGGCACTTTGCAAAAAAAGGGTCAGTTTTCACTGCGAAAATGTGGTGTGTCCACGTTGCGTTTTGGGACGTTTCCTGTTGCGGGTACTTTGCCTCCCACACAAGTGAGGTACCATTTTTCTCCGAAGGCTTTGGGGAACGCGGGGTGGGTGGAATTTTGTGGATCCACGCAGATTCCAGAACTTTCCACCACAGAAATGTGAGGAAAATGTGTTTTTTTGGACAATTTTTTAGGTTTGCAAGGGATTCTGGGTAACAGAACCTGGTGAGAGCCAGCCAAGTCACCCCATCCTGGATTCCCCTGGGTGTCTAGTTTTCAAAAATGTATAGGTTTGCTAGGTTTCCCTAGGTGCCAGAAGAGCTAGGGTTCAAAATCTACAGCTAGGCATTTTGCAAAAAAAGTGTAGGTTTTCACTGCGAAAATGTTGTGTAGCCACGTTGCGTTTTGGGCCATTTCCTGTTGCGGGTAGTTGGGCCTCCCACACAAGTGAGGTACCATTTTTCTCTGAAGACTTTGGGGAACGCGGGGTGGGTGGAATTTTGTGGATCCACGCAGATTCCAGAACTTTCCACCACAGAAATGTGAGGAAAAGTGGTTTTTTTACATTTGTTTAGGTTTGCAAGGGATTCTGGGTAACAGAACCTGGTGAGATCCAGCCAAGTCACCCCATCCTGGATTCCCCAGGGGGTCCAGTTTTCAAAAATGTATAGGTTTGTTAGGTTTCCCTAGGTGCCGGCAGAGCTAGGGTTCAAAATCTACAGCTAGGCACTTTGCAAAAAAAGGGTCCGTTTTCACTGCGAAAATGTGGTGTGTCCACGTTGCGTTTTGGGCCGTTTTATGTCGCGGGTACTTGGGCCTCCCACACAAGTGAGATACCATTTTTCTCAGAAGACTTTGGGGAACGCGGGGTTGGTGGAATTTTGTGGATCCACGCAGATTCCAGAACTTTCCACCACAGAAATGTGAGGAAAATGTGTTTTTTTGGACAATTATTTAGGTTTGCAAGGGATTCTGGGTAACATAACCTGGTGAGAGCCAGCCAATTCACCCCATCCTGGATTCCCCTGGGTGTCTAGTTTTCAAAAATGTATAGGTTTGCTAGGTTTCCCTTGGTGCCAGAAGAGCTAGGGTTCAAAATCTACAGCTAGGCACTTTTTAAAAAAAAGGGTCACTTTTCACTGCGAAAATGTGGTGTGTCCACGTTGTGTTTTGGGCCGTTTCCTGTCGCGGGTACTTGGGCCTCCCACACAAGTGAGGTACCATTTTTGTCGGAAGACTTTGGGGAACGTGGGGTGTGTGGAATTTTGTGGATCCACGCAGATTCCAGAACTTTCCACCACAGAAATATAAGGAAAATGTGTTTTTTTTGGACAATTTTTTAGGTTTGCAAGGGATTCTGGGTAACAGAACCTGGTGAGAGCCAGCCAAGTCACCCCATCCTGGATTCCCCAGGGGGTCCAGTTTTCAAAAATGTATAGGTTTGTTAGGTTTCCCTAGGTGCCGGCAGAGCTAGGGTTCAAAATCTACAGCTAGGCACTTTGCAAAAAAAGGGTCAGTTTTCACTGCGAAAATGTGGTGTGTCCACGTTGCGTTTTGGGCCGTTTCCTGTCGCGGGTACTTGGGCCTCCCACACAAGTGAGATACCATTTTTCTCAGAAGACTTTGGTGAACGCGGGGTGGGTGGAATTTTGTGGATCCACGCAGATTCCAGAACTTTCCACCACAGAAATGTGAGGAAAATGTGTTTTTTTGGACAATTTGTTAGGTTTGCAAGGGATTCTGGGTAACATAACCTGGTGAGAGCCAGCCAATTCACCCCATCCTGGATTCCCCTGGGTGTCTAGTTTTCAAAAATGTATAGGTTTGCTAGGTTTTCCTCTGTGCCAGAAGAGCTAGGGTTCAAAATCTACAGCTAGGCACTTTTAAAAAAAAAGGGTCACTTTTCACTGCGAAAATGTGGTGTGTCCACGTTGTGTTTTGGGCCGTTTCCTGTCGCGGGTACTTGGGCCTCCCACACAAGTGAGGTACCATTTTTGTCGGAAGACTTTGGGGAACGTGGGGTGGGTGGAATTTTGTGGATCCACGCAGATTCCAGAACTTTCCACCACAGAAATGTAAGGAAAATGTGGTTTTTTTGACAATTTTTTAGGTTTGCAAGGGATTCTGGGTAACAGAACCTGGTGAGAGCCAGCCAAGTCACCCCATCCTGGATTCCCCTGGGTGTCTAGTTTTCAAAAATGTATAGGTTTGCTAGGTTTCCCTAGGTGCCAGAAGAGCTAGGGTTCAAAATCTACAGCTAGGCACTTTACAAAAAAAGGGTCAGTTTTCACTGCAAAAATGTGGTGTGTCCATGTTGCGTTTTAGGCCGTTTCCTGTCGTGGGTACTTGGGCCACCCACACAAGTGAGGTACCATTTTTCTCGGAAGACTTTGGGGAACGCAGTGTGGGTAGAATTTTGTGGATCAACGCAGATTCCAGAACTTTCCACCACAGAAATATGAGGAAAATGTGGGTTTTTTGACAATTATTTAGGTTTGCAAGGGATTCTGGGTAACAGAACCTGGTGAGAGCCAGCCAAGTCACCCCATCCTGGATTCCCCTGCGTGTCTAGTTTTCAAAAATGTATAGGTTTGCTAGGTTTCCCTAGGTGCCGGCAGAGCTAGGGTTCAAAATCTACAGCTAGGCACTTTGTAAAAAAAGGGTCCGTTTTCACTGCGAAAATGTGGTGTGTCCACGTTGCGTTTTGGGCCGTTTCCTGTTGCGGGTACTTGGGCCTCCTACACAAGTGAGGTACCATTTTTCTCAGAAGACTTTGGGGAACGTGGGGTGTGTGGAATTTTGTGGATCCACGCAGATTCCAGAACTTTCCACCACAGAAATATAAGGAAAATGTGTTTTTTTTGGACAATTTTTTAGGTTTGCAAGGGATTCTGGGTAACAGAACCTGGTGAGAGCCAGTCAAGTCACCGCATCCTGGATTCCCCTGGGTGTCTAGTTTTAAAAAATGTATAGGTTTGCTAGGTTTCCCTAGGTGCCAGAAGAGCTAGGGTTCAAAATGTACAGCTAGGCACTTTGCAAAAAAAGGGTCAGTTTTCACTGAGAAAATGTGGTGTGTCCACGTTGCGTTTTGGACCGTTTCCTGTCGCGGGTACTTGGGCCTCCCACACAAGTGAGGTACCATTTTTCTTGGAAGACTTTGGGGAACGCGGGGTTGGTGGAATTTTGTGGATCCACGCAGATTCCAGAACTTTCAACCACAGAAATGTGAGGAAAATGTGTTTTTTTTTACAATTGTTTAGGTTTGCAAGGGATTCTGGGTAACAGAACCTGGTGAGAGCCAGCCAAGTGACCCCATCCTGGATTCCCCTGGGTGCCTAGTTTTCAAAAATGTATAGGTTTGCTAGGTTTCCCTAGGTGCCAGAAGAGCTAGGGTTTAAAATCTACAGCTAGGCACTTTGCAAAAAAAGGGTCAGTTTTCACTGCGAAAATGTGGTGTGTCCACGTTGCGTTTTGGGACGTTTCCTGTCGCGGGTACTTGGGCCTCCCACACAAGTGAGGTACCATTTTTCTCCGAAGGCTTTGGGGAACGCGGGGTGGGTGGAATTTTGTGGATCCACGCAGATTCCAGAACTTTCCACCACAGAAATGTGAGGAAAATGTGTTTTTTTGGACAATTTTTTAGGTTTGCAAGGGATTCTGGGTAACAGAACCTGGTGAGAGCCAGCCAAGTCACCCCATCCTGGATTCCCCTGGGTGTCTAGTTTTCAAAAATGTATAGGTTTGCTAGGTTTCCCTAGGTGCCAGAAGAGCTAGGGTTCAAAATCTACAGCTAGGCATTTTGCAAAAAAAGGGTAGGTTTTCACTGCGAAAATGTTGTGTAGCCACGTTGCGTTTTGGGCCATTTCCTGTTGCGGGTAGTTGGGCCTCCCACACAAGTGAGGTACCATTTTTCTCTGAAGACTTTGGGGAACGCGGGGTGGGTGGAATTTTGTGGATCCACGCAGATTCCAGAACTTTCCACCACAGAAATGTGAGGAAAAGTGTTTTTTTTTACATTTGTTTAGGTTTGCAAGGGATTCTGGGTAACAGAACCTGGTGAGAGCCAGCCAAGTCACCCCATCCTGGATTCCCCAGGGGGTCCAGTTTTCAAAAATGTATAGGTTTGTTAGGTTTCCCTAGGTGCCGGCAGAGCTAGGGTTCAAAATCTACAGCTAGGCACTTTGCAAAAAAAGGGTCCGTTTTCACTGCGAAAATGTGGTGTGTCCACGTTGCGTTTTGGGCCGTTTCCTGTCGCGAGTACTTGGGCCTCCCACACAAGTGAGATACCATTTTTCTCAGAAGACTTTGGGGAACGCGGGGTTGGTGGAATTTTGTGGATCCACGCAGATTCCAGAACTTTCCACCACAGAAATGTGAGGAAAATGTGTTTTTTTGGACAATTTTTTAGGTTTGCAAGGGATTCTGGGTAACATAACCTGGTGAGAGCCAGCCAATTCACCCCATCCTGGATTCCCCTGGGTGTCTAGTTTTCAAAAATGTATAGGTTTGCTAGGTTTCCCTAGGTGCCAGAAGAGCTAGGGTTCAAAATCTACAGCTAGGCACTTTTAAAAAAAAGGGGTCACTTTTCACTGCGAAAATGTGGTGTGTCCACGTTGTGTTTTGGGCCGTTTCCTGTCGCGGGTACTTGGGCCTCCCACACAAGTGAGGTACCATTTTTGTCGGAAGACTTTGGGGAACGTGGGGTGGGTGGAATTTTGTGGATCCACGCAGATTCCAGAACTTTCCACCACAGAAATGTAAGGAAAATGTGTTTTTTTGGACAATTGTTTAGGTTTGCAAGGGATTCTGGGTAACAGAACCTGGTGAGAGCCAGCCAAGTCACCCCATCCTGGATTCCCCTGCGTGTCTAGTTTTCAAAAATGTATAGGTTTGCTAGGTTTCCCTAGGTGCCGGCAGAGCTAGGGTTCAAAATCTACAGCTAGGCACTTTGTAAAAAAAGGGTCCGTTTTCACTGCGAAAATGTGGTGTGTCCACGTTGCGTTTTGGGCCGTTTCCTGTTGCGGGTACTTGGGCCTCCTACACAAGTGAGGTACCATTTTTCTCAGAAGACTTTGGGGAACGTGGGGTGTGTGGAATTTTGTGGATCCACGCAGATTCCAGAACTTTCCATCACAGAAATATAAGGAAAATGTGGGTTTTTTGGACAATTTTTTAGGTTTGCAAGGGATTCTGGGTA
The DNA here is from genome assembly GCA_963921515.1 of Calotriton arnoldi. Classification (NCBI taxonomy): domain Eukaryota; kingdom Metazoa; phylum Chordata; class Amphibia; order Caudata; family Salamandridae; genus Calotriton; species Calotriton arnoldi. The sequence continues at coordinate 1,127,108 of CAWUFW010004423.1, forward strand.
ACAGAACCTGGTGAGAGCCAGCCAAGTCACCCCATCCTGGATTCCCCAGGGGGTCCAGTTTTCAAAAATGTATAGGTTTGTTAGGTTTCCCTAGGTGCCGGCAGAGCTAGGGTTCAAAATCTACAGCTAGGCACTTTGCAAAAAAAGGGTCCGTTTTCACTGCGAAAATGTGGTGTGTCCACGTTGCGTTTTGGGCCGTTTCCTGTCGCGGGTACTTGGGCCTCCCACACAAGTGAGATACCATTTTTCTCAGAAGACTTTGGTGAACGCGGGGTGGGTGGAATTTTGTGGATCCACGCAGATTCCAGAACTTTCCACCACAGAAATGTGAGGAAAATGTGTTTTTTTTGGACAATTTGTTAGGTTTGCAAGGGATTCTGGGTAACATAACCTGGTGAGAGCCAGCCAATTCACCCCATCCTGGATTCCCCTGGGTGTCTAGTTTTCAAAAATGTATAGGTTTGCTAGGTTTTCCTCTGTGCCAGAAGAGCTAGGGTTCAAAATCTACAGCTAGGCACTTTAAAAAAAAAAAGGGTCACTTTTCACTGCGAAAATGTGGTGTGTCCACGTTGTGTTTTGGGCCGTTTCCTGTCGCGGGTACTTGGGCCTCCCACACAAGTGAGGTACCATTTTTGTCGGAAGACTTTGGGGAACATGGGGTGGGTGGAATTTTGTGGATCCACGCAGATTCCAGAACTTTCCACCACAGAAATGTAAGGAAAATGTGTTTTTTTTGACAATTTTTTAGGTTTGCAAGGGATTCTGGGTAACAGAACCTGGTGAGAGCCAGCCAAGTCACCCCATCCTGGATTCCCTGGGGTGTCTAGTTTTCAAAAATGTATAGGTTTGCTAGGTTTCCCTAGGTGCCAGAAGAGCTAGGGTTCAAAATCTACAGCTAGGCACTTTACAAAAAAAGGGTCAGTTTTCACTGCAAAAATGTGGTGTGTCCATGTTGCGTTTTGGGCCGTTTCCTGTCGTGGGTACTTGGGCCACCCACACAAGTGAGGTACCATTTTTCTCGGAAGACTTTGGGGAACGCAGGGTGGGTAGAATTTTGTGGATCAACGCAGATTCCAGAACTTTCCACCACAGAAATATGAGGAAAATGTGGGTTTTTTGACAATTATTTAGGTTTGCAAGGGATTCTGGGTAACAGAACCTGGTGAGAGCCAGCCAAGTCACCGCATCCTGGATTCCCCTGGGTGTCTAGTTTTAAAAAATGTATAGGTTTGCTAGGTTTCCCTAGGTGCCAGAAGAGCTAGGGTTCAAAATGTACAGCTAGGCACTTTGCAAAAAAAGGGTCAGTTTTCACTGAGAAAATGTGGTGTGTCCACGTTGCGTTTTGGACCGTTTCCTGTCGCGGGTACTTGGGCCTCCCACACAAGTGAGGTACCATTTTTCTTGGAAGACTTTGGGGAACGCGGGGTGGGTGGAATTTTGTGGATCCACGCAGATTCCAGAACTTTCCACCACAGAAATGTGAGAAAAATGTGTTTTTTTGGACAATTTGTTAGGTTTGCAAGGGATTCTGGGTAACATAACCTGGTGAGAGCCAGCCAAGTCACCCCATCCTGGATTCCCCTGGGTGTCTAGTTTTCAAAAATGTATAGGTTTGCTAGGTTTTCCTCTAGGTGCCAGAAGAGCTAGGGTTCAAAATCTACAGCTAGGCACTTTTAAAAAAAAAAGGGTCACTTTTCACTGCGAAAATGTGGTGTGTCCACGTTGTGTTTTGGGCCGTTTCCTGTCGCGGGTACTTGGGCCTCCCACACAAGTGAGGTACCATTTTTGTCGGAAGACTTTGGGGAACGTGGGGTGGGTGGAATTTTGTGGATCCACGCAGATTCCAGAACTTTCCACCACAGAAATGTAAGGAAAATGTGTTTTTTTTGACAATTTTTTAGGTTTGCAAGGGATTCTGGGTAACAGAACCTGGTGAGAGCCAGCCAAGTCACCCCATCCTGGATTCCCCTGGGTGTCTAGTTTCCAAAAATGTATAGGTTTGCTAGGTTTCCCTAGGTGCCAGAAGAGCTAGGGTTCAAAATCTACAGCTAGGCACTTTACAAAAAAAGGGTCAGTTTTCACTGCAAAAATGTGGTGTGTCCATGTTGCGTTTTAGGCCGTTTCCTGTTGTGGGTACTTGGGCCACCCACACAAGTGAGGTACCATTTTTCTCGGAAGACTTTGGGGAACGCAGGGTGGGTGGAATTTTGTGGATCCACGCAGATTCCAGAACTTTCCACCACAGAAATGTGAGGAAAATGTGGTTTTTTTGACAATTATTTAGGTTTGCAAGGGATTCTGGGTAACAGAACCTGGTGAGAGCCAGCCAAGTCACCCCATCCTGGATTCCCCTGCGTGTCTAGTTTTCAAAAATGTATAGGTTTCCCTAGGTGCCGGCAGAGCTAGGGTTCAAAATGTACAGCTAGGCACTTTGCAAAAAAAGGGTCCGATTTCACTGCGAAAATGTGGTGTGTCCACGTTGCGTTTTGGGCCGTTTCCTGTTGCGGGTACTTGGGCCTCCCACACAAGTGAGGTACCATTTTTCTCAGAAGACTTTGGGGAACGTGGGGTGGGTGGAATTTTGTGGATCCACGCAGATTCCAGAACTTTCCACCACAGAAATATAAGGAAAATGTGTTTTTTTTGGACAATTTTTTAGGTTTGCAAGGGATTCTGGGTAACAGAACCTGGTGAGAGCCAGCCAAGTCACCCCATCCTGGATTCCCCTGGGTGTCTAATTTTCAAAAATGTATAGGTTTGCTAGGTTTCCCTAGGTGCCGGCAGAGCTAGGGTTCAAAATCTACAGCTAGGCACTTTGCAAAAAAAGGGTCAGTTTTCACTGCGAAAATGTGGTGTGTCCACGTTGCGTTTTGGGCCGTTTCCTGTCGCGGGTACTTGGGCCTCCCACACAAGGGAGGAACCATTTTTCTTGGAAGACTTTGGGGAACGCGGGGTGGGTGGAATTTTGTGGATCCACGCAGATTCCAGAACTTTCAACCACAGAAATGTGAGGAAAATGTGTTTTTTTGACAATTTCTTAGGTTTGCAAGGGATTCTGGGTAACAGAACCTGGTGAGAGCCAGCCAAGTCACCCCATCCTGGATTCCCCTGGGTGCCTAGTTTTCAAAAATGTATAGGTTTGCTAGGTTTCCCTAGGTGCCAGAAGTGCTAGGGTTCAAAATCTACAGCTAGGCACTTTGCAAAAAAAGGGTCAGTTTTCACTGCGAAAATGTGGTGTGTCCACGTTGCGTTTTGGGACGTTTCCTGTCGCGGGTACTTGGGCCTCCCACACAAGTGAGGTACCATTTTTCTCCGAAGACTTTGGGGAACGCGGGGTGGGTGAAATTTTGTGGATCCACGCAGATTCCAGAACTTTCCACCACAGAAATGTGAGGAAAATGTGTTTTTTTGGACAATTTTTTAGGTTTGCAAGGGATTCTGGGTAACAGAACCTGGTGAGAGCCAGCCAAGTCACCCCATCCTGGATTCCCCTGGGTGTCTAGTTTTCAAAAATGTATAGGTTTTCTAGGTTTCCCTAGGTGCCAGAAGAGCTAGGGTTCAAAATCTACAGCAAGGCACTTTGCAAAAAAAGGGTCAGTTTTCACTGCGAAAATGTGGTGTGTCCACGTTGCGTTTTGGGCCATTTCCTGTCGCGGGTACTTGGGCCTCCCACACAAGTGAGGTACCATTTTTCTCGGAAGACTTTGGGGAATGCGGGGTGGGTGGAATTTTGTGGATCCACGCAGATTCCAGAACTTTCCACCACAGAATTGTGAGGAAAATGTGTTTTTTTGACAATTTGTTAGGTTTGCAAGGGTTTCTGGGTAACAGAACCTGGTGAGAGCCAGCCAAGTCACCCCATCCTGGATTCCCCAGGGTGTCTAGTTTTCAAAAATATATAGGTTTTCTAGGTTTCCCTAGGTGCCGGCAGAGCTAGGGTTCAAAATCTACAGCTAGGCACTTTGCAAAAAAAGGGTCCGTTTTCACTGCGAAAATGTGGTGTGTCCACGTTGCGTTTTGGGCCGTTTCCTGTCGCGGGTACTTGGGCCTCCCACACAAGTGAGGTACCATTTTTCTCGGAAGACTTTGGGGAACGCGGGGTGGGTGGAATTTTGTGGATCCACGCAGATTCCAGAACTTTCCACCACAGAAATGTGAGGAAAATGTGTTTTTTTGGACAATTTTTTAGGTTTGCAAGGGATTCTGGGTAACAGAACCTGGTGAGAGCCAGCCAAGTCACCCCATCCTGGATTCCCCTGGGTGTCTAGTTTTCAAAAATGTATAGGTTTGCTAGGTTTCCCTAGGTGCCAGAAGAGCTAGGGTTCAAAATCTACAGCTAGGCACTTTGCAAAAAAAGGGTCAGTTTTCACTGCGAAAATGTGGTGTGTCCACGTTGCGTTTTGGGCCGTTTCCTGTCGCGGGTACTTGGGCCTCCCACACAAGTGAGGTACCATTTTTCTCGGAAGACTTTGGGGAACGCGGGGTGGGTGGAATTTTGTGGATCCACGCAGATTCCAGAACTTTCCACCACAGAAATGTGAGGAAAATGTGTTTTTTTGGACAATTTTTTAGGTTTGCAAGGGATTCTGGGTAACAGAACCTGGTGAGAGCCAGCCAAGTCACCCCATCCTGGATTCCCCTGGGTGTCTAGTTTTCAAAAATGTATAGGTTTGCTAGGTTTCCCTAGGTGCCAGAAGAGCTAGGGTTCAAAATCTACAGCTAGGCACTTTGCAAAAAAAGGGTCAGTTTTCACTGCGAAAATGTGGTGTGTCCACGTTGCGTTTTGGGCCGTTTCCTGTCGCGGGTACTTGGGCCTCCCACACAAGTGAGGTACCATTTTTCTCGGAAGACTTTGGGGAACGCGGGGTGGGTGGAATTTTGTGGATCCACGCAGATTCCAGAACTTTCCACCACAGAAATGTGAGGAAAATGTGTTTTTTTTGACAATTTGTTTAGGTTTGCAAGGGATTCTGGGTAACAGAACCTGGTGAGAGCCAGCCAAGTCACCCCATCCTGGATTCCCCTGGGTGTCTAGTTTTCAAAAATGTATAGGTTTGCTAGGTTTCCCTAGGTGCCGGCAGAGCTAGGGTTCAAAATCTACAGCTAGGCACTTTGCAAAAAAAGGGTCCGTTTTCACTGCGAAAATGTGGTGTGTCCACGTTGCGTTTTGGGCCGTTTCCTGTCGCGGGTACTTGGGCCTCCCACACAAGTGAGGTACCATTTTTCTCGGAAGACTTTGGGGAACGCGGGGTGGGTGGAATTTTGTGGATCCACGCAGATTCCAGAACTTTCCACCACAGAAATGTGAGGAAAATGTGTTTTTTTGGACAATTTTTTAGGTTTGCAAGGGATTCTGGGTAACAGAACCTGGTGAGAGCCAGCCAAGTCACCCCATCCTGGATTCCCCTGGGTGTCTAGTTTTCAAAAATGTATAGGTTTGCTAGGTTTCCCTAGGTGCCAGAAGAGCTAGGGTTCAAAATCTACAGCTAGGCACTTTGCAAAAAAAGGGTCAGTTTTCACTGCGAAAATGTGGTGTGTCCACGTTGCGTTTTGGGCCGTTTCCTGTCGCGGGTACTTGGGCCTCCCACACAAGTGAGGTACCATTTTTCTCGGAAGACTTTGGGGAACGCGGGGTGGGTGGAATTTTGTGGATCCACGCAGATTCCAGAACTTTCCACCACAGAAATGTGAGGAAAATGTGTTTTTTTGACAATTTTTTAGGTTTGCAAGGGATTCTGGGTAACAGAACCTGGTGAGAGCCAGCCAAGTCACCCCATCCTGGATTCCCCTGGGTGTCTAGTTTTCAAAAATGTATAGGTTTGCTAGGTTTCCCTAGGTGCCGGCAGAGCTAGGGTTCAAAATCTACAGCTAGGCACTTTGCAAAAAAAGGGTCCGTTTTCACTGCGAAAATGTGGTGTGTCCACGTTGCGTTTTGGGCCGTTTCCTGTCGCGGGTACTTGGGCCTCCCACACAAGTGAGGTACCATTTTTCTCGGAAGACTTTGGGGAACGCGGGGTGGGTGGAATTTTGTGGATCCACGCAGATTCCAGAACTTTCCACCACAGAAATGTGAGGAAAATGTGTTTTTTTGGACAATTTTTTAGGTTTGCAAGGGATTCTGGGTAACAGAACCTGGTGAGAGCCAGCCAAGTCACCCCATCCTGGATTCCCCTGGGTGTCTAGTTTTCAAAAATGTATAGGTTTGCTAGGTTTCCCTAGGTGCCAGAAGAGCTAGGGTTCAAAATCTACAGCTAGGCACTTTGCAAAAAAAGGGTCAGTTTTCACTGCGAAAATGTGGTGTGTCCACGTTGCGTTTTGGGCCGTTTCCTGTCGCGGGTACTTGGGCCTCCCACACAAGTGAGGTACCATTTTTCTCGGAAGACTTTGGGGAACGCGGGGTGGGTGGAATTTTGTGGATCCACGCAGATTCCAGAACTTTCCACCACAGAAATGTGAGGAAAATGTGTTTTTTTGGACAATTTTTTAGGTTTGCAAGGGATTCTGGGTAACAGAACCTGGTGAGAGCCAGCCAAGTCACCCCATCCTGGATTCCCCTGGGTGTCTAGTTTTCAAAAATGTATAGGTTTGCTAGGTTTCCCTAGGTGCCAGAAGAGCTAGGGTTCAAAATCTACAGCTAGGCACTTTGCAAAAAAAGGGTCAGTTTTCACTGCGAAAATGTGGTGTGTCCACGTTGCGTTTTGGGCCGTTTCCTGTCGCGGGTACTTGGGCCTCCCACACAAGTGAGGTACCATTTTTCTCGGAAGACTTTGGGGAACGCGGGGTGGGTGGAATTTTGTGGATCCACGCAGATTCCAGAACTTTCCACCACAGAAATGTGAGGAAAATGTGTTTTTTTTGACAATTGTTTAGGTTTGCAAGGGATTCTGGGTAACAGAACCTGGTGAGAGCCAGCCAAGTCACCCCATCCTGGATTCCCCAGGGTGTCTAGTTTTCAAAAATGTATAGGTTTGCTAGGTTTCCCTAGGTGCCGGCAGAGCTAGGGTTCAAAATCTACAGCTAGGCACTTTGCAAAAAAAGGGTCCGTTTTCACTGCGAAAATGTGGTGTGTCCACGTTGCGTTTTGGGCCGTTTCCTGTCGCGGGTACTTGGGCCTCCCACACAAGTGAGGTACCATTTTTCTCGGAAGACTTTGGGGAACGCGGGGTGGGTGGAATTTTGTGGATCCACGCAGATTCCAGAACTTTCCACCACAGAAATGTGAGGAAAATGTGTTTTTTTGGACAATTTTTTAGGTTTGCAAGGGATTCTGGGTAACAGAACCTGGTGAGAGCCAGCCAAGTCACCCCATCCTGGATTCCCCTGGGTGTCTAGTTTTCAAAAATGTATAGGTTTGCTAGGTTTCCCTAGGTGCCAGAAGAGCTAGGGTTCAAAATCTACAGCTAGGCACTTTGCAAAAAAAGGGTCAGTTTTCACTGCGAAAATGTGGTGTGTCCACGTTGCGTTTTGGGCCGTTTCCTGTCGCGGGTACTTGGGCCTCCCACACAAGTGAGGTACCATTTTTCTCGGAAGACTTTGGGGAACGCGGGGTGGGTGGAATTTTGTGGATCCACGCAGATTCCAGAACTTTCCACCACAGAAATGTGAGGAAAATGTGTTTTTTTGGACAATTTTTTAGGTTTGCAAGGGATTCTGGGTAACAGAACCTGGTGAGAGCCAGCCAAGTCACCCCATCCTGGATTCCCCTGGGTGTCTAGTTTTCAAAAATGTATAGGTTTGCTAGGTTTCCCTAGGTGCCAGAAGAGCTAGGGTTCAAAATCTACAGCTAGGCACTTTGCAAAAAAAGGGTCAGTTTTCACTGCGAAAATGTGGTGTGTCCACGTTGCGTTTTGGGCCGTTTCCTGTCGCGGGTACTTGGGCCTCCCACACAAGTGAGGTACCATTTTTCTCGGAAGACTTTGGGGAACGAGGGGTGGGTGGAATTTTGTGGATCCACGCAGATTCCAGAACTTTCCACCACAGAAATGTGAGGAAAATGTGTTTTTATTGGACAATTATTTAGGTTTGCAAGGGATTCTGGGTAACAGAACCTGGTGAGAGCCAGCCAAGTCACCCCATCCTGGATTCCCCTGGGTGTCTAGTTTTCAAAAATGTATAGGTTTGCTAGGTTTCCCTAGGTGCCGGCAGAGCTAGGGTTCAAAATCTACAGCTAGGCACTTTGCAAAAAAAGGGTCCGTTTTCACTGCGAAAATGTGGTGTGTCCACGTTGCGTTTTGGGCCGTTTCCTGACGCGGGTACTTGGGCCTCCCACACAAGTGAGGTACCATTTTTCTCGGAAGACTTTGGGAAACGCAGGGTGGGTGGAATTTTGTGGATCCACGCAGATTCCAGAACTTTCCACCACAGAAATGTGAGGAAAATGTGGTTTTTTGGACAATTTTTTAGGTTTGCAAGGGATTCTGGGTAACAGAACCTGGTGAGAGCCAGCCAAGTCACCCCATCCTGGATTCCCCTGGGTGTCTAGTTTTCAAAAATGTATAGGTTTGCTAGGTTTCCCTAGGTGCCAGAAGAGCTAGGGTTCAAAATCTACAGCTAGGCACTTTGCAAAAAAAGGGTCAGTTTTCACTGCGAAAATGTGGTGTGTCCACGTTGCGTTTTGGGCCGTTTCCTGTCGCGGGTACTTGGGCCTCCCACACAAGTGAGGTACCATTTTTCTTGGAAGACTTTGGGGAACGCGGGGTGGGTGGAATTTTGTGGATCCACGCAGATTCCAGAACTTTCCACCACAGAAATGTGAGGAAAATGTGTTTTTTTTGACAATTGTTTAGGTTTGCAAGGGATTCTGGGTAACAGAACCTGGTGAGAGCCAGCCAAGTCACCCCATCCTGGATTCCCCTGGGTGTCTAGTTTTCAAAAATGTATAGGTTTGCTAGGTTTCCCTAGGTGCCAGAAGAGCAAGGGTTCAAAATCTACAGCTAGGCACTTTGCAAAAAAAGGGTCAGTTTTCACTGCGAAAATGTGGTGTGTCCACGTTGCGTTTTGGGCCGTTTCCTGTCGCGGGTACTTGGGCCTCCCACACAAGTGAGGTACCATTTTTCTCGGAAGACTTTGGGGAACGCGGGGTGGGTGGAATTTTGTGGATCCACGCAGATTCCAGAACTTTCCACCACAGAAATGTGAGGAAAATGTGTTTTTTTGGACAATTTTTTAGGTTTGCAAGGGATTCTGGGTAACAGAACCTGGTGAGAGCCAGCCAAGTCACCCCATCCTGGATTCCCCTGGGTGTCTAGTTTTCAAAAATGTATAGGTTTGCTAGGTTTCCCTAGGTGCCAGAAGAGCTAGGGTTCAAAATCTACAGCTAGGCACTTTGCAAAAAAAGGGTCAGTTTTCACTGCGAAAATGTGGTGTGTCCACGTTGCGTTTTGGGCCGTTTCCTGTCGCGGGTACTTGGGCCTCCCACACAAGTGAGGTACCATTTTTCTCGGAAGACTTTGGGGAACGCGGGGTGGGTGGAATTTTGTGGATCCACGCAGATTCCAGAACTTTCCACCACAGAAATGTGAGGAAAATGTGTTTTTTTGGACAATTTTTTAGGTTTGCAAGGGATTCTGGGTAACAGAACCTGGTGAGAGCCAGCCAAGTCACCCCATCCTGGATTCCCCTGGGTGTCTAGTTTTCAAAAATGTATAGGTTTGCTAGGTTTCCCTAGGTGCCAGAAGAGCTAGGGTTCAAAATCTACAGCTAGGCACTTTGCAAAAAAAGGGTCAGTTTTCACTGCGAAAATGTGGTGTGTCCACGTTGCGTTTTGGGCCGTTTCCTGTCGCGGGTACTTGGGCCTCCCACACAAGTGAGGTACCATTTTTCTCGGAAGACTTTGGGGAACGCGGGGTGGGTGGAATTTTGTGGATCCACGCAGATTCCAGAACTTTCCACCACAGAAATGTGAGGAAAATGTGTTTTTTTTGACAATTTTTTAGGTTTGCAAGGGATTCTGGGTAACAGAACCTGGTGAGAGCCAGCCAAGTCACCCCATCCTGGATTCCCCTGGGTGTCTAGTTTTCAAAAATGTATAGGTTTGCTAGGTTTCCCTAGGTGCCGGCAGAGCTAGGGTTCAAAATCTACAGCTAGGCACTTTGCAAAAAAAGGGTCCGTTTTCACTGCGAAAATGTGGTGTGTCCACGTTGCGTTTTGGGCCGTTTCCTGTCGCGGGTACTTGGGCCTCCCACACAAGTGAGGTACCATTTTTCTCGGAAGACTTTGGGGAACGCGGGGTGGGTGGAATTTTGTGGATCCACGCAGATTCCAGAACTTTCCACCACAGAAATGTGAGGAAAATGTGTTTTTTTGGACAATTTTTTAGGTTTGCAAGGGATTCTGGGTAACAGAACCTGGTGAGAGCCAGCCAAGTCACCCCATCCTGGATTCCCCTGGGTGTCTAGTTTTCAAAAATGTATAGGTTTGCTAGGTTTCCCTAGGTGCCAGAAGAGCTAGGGTTCAAAATCTACAGCTAGGCACTTTGCAAAAAAAGGGTCAGTTTTCACTGCGAAAATGTGGTGTGTCCACGTTGCGTTTTGGGCCGTTTCCTGTCGCGGGTACTTGGGCCTCCCACACAAGTGAGGTACCATTTTTCTCGGAAGACTTTGGGGAACGCGGGGTGGGTGGAATTTTGTGGATCCACGCAGATTCCAGAACTTTCCACCACAGAAATGTGAGGAAAATGTGTTTTTTTGGACAATTTTTTAGGTTTGCAAGGGATTCTGGGTAACAGAACCTGGTGAGAGCCAGCCAAGTCACCCCATCCTGGATTCCCCTGGGTGTCTAGTTTTCAAAAATGTATAGGTTTGCTAGGTTTCCCTAGGTGCCAGAAGAGCTAGGGTTCAAAATCTACAGCTAGGCACTTTGCAAAAAAAGGGTCAGTTTTCACTGCGAAAATGTGGTGTGTCCACGTTGCGTTTTGGGCCGTTTCCTGTCGCGGGTACTTGGGCCTCCCACACAAGTGAGGTACCATTTTTCTCGGAAGACTTTGGGGAACGCGGGGTGGGTGGAATTTTGTGGATCCACGCAGATTCCAGAACTTTCCACCACAGAAATGTGAGGAAAATGTGGTTTTTTTGACAATTTTTTAGGTTTGCAAGGGATTCTGGGTAACAGAACCTGGTGAGAGCCAGCCAAGTCACCCCATCCTGGATTCCCCTGGGTGTCTTGTTTTTAAAAATGTATAGGTTTGCTAGGTTTCCCTAGGTGCCAGCAGAGCTAGGGTTCAAAATCTACAGCTAGGCACTTTGCAAAAAAAGGGTCAGTTTTCACTGCGAAAATGTGGTGTGTCCACGTTGCGGTTTTGGGCCGTTTCCTTGCCGCGGGTACTTGGGCCTCCCACACAAGTGAGGTACCATTATTCTCGGAAGACTTTGGGGAACGCGGGGTGGGTGGAATTTTGTGGATCCACGCAGATTCCAGAACTTTCCACCACAGAAATGTGAGGAAAATTTGTTTTTTTGACAATTTTTTAGGTTTGCAAGGGATTCTGGGTAACAGAACCTGGTGAGAGCCAGCCAAGTCACCCCATCCTGGATTCCCCTGGGTGTCTAGTTTTCAAAAATGTATAGGTTTGCTAGGTTTCCCTAGGTGCCAGAAGAGCAAGGGTTCAAAATCTACAGCTAGGCACTTTGCAAAAAAAGGGTCAGTTTTCACTGCGAAAATGTGGTGTGTCCACGTTGCGTTTTGGGCCGTTTCCTGTCGCGGGTACTTGGGCCTCCCACACAAGTGAGGTACCATTTTTCTCGGAAGACTTTGGGGAACGCGGGGTGGGTGGAATTTTGTGGATCCACGCAGATTCCAGAACTTTCCACCACAGAAATGTGAGGAAAATGTGTTTTTTTGGACAATTTTTTAGGTTTGCAAGGGATTCTGGGTAACAGAACCTGGTGAGAGCCAGCCAAGTCACCCCATCCTGGATTCCCCTGGGTGTCTAGTTTTCAAAAATGTATAGGTTTGCTAGGTTTCCCTAGGTGCCAGAAGAGCTAGGGTTCAAAATCTACAGCTAGGCACTTTGCAAAAAAAGGGTCAGTTTTCACTGCGAAAATGTGGTGTGTCCACGTTGTGTTTTGGGCCGTTTCCTGTCGCGGGTACTTGGGCCTCCCACACAAGTGAGGTACCATTTTTCTCGGAAGACTTTGGGGAACGCGGGGTGGGTGGAATTTTGTGGATCCACGCAGATTCCAGAACTTTCCACCACAGAATTGTGAGGAAAATGTGTTTTTTTTTGACAATTCTTTAGGTTTGCAAGGGATTCTGGGTAACAGAACCTGGTGAGAGCCAGCCAAGTCACCCCATCCTGGATTCCCCTGGGTGTCTAGTTTTCAAAAATGTATAGGTTTGCTAGGTTTCCCTAGGTGCCAGCAGAGCTAGGGTTCAAAATCTACAGCTAGGCACTTTGCAAAAAAAGGGTCCGTTTTCACTGCGAAAATGTGGTGTGTCCATGTTGCGTTTTGGGCCGTTTCCTGTCGCGGGTACTTGGGCCTCCCACACAAGTGAGGTACCATTTTTCTCGGAAGACTTTGGGGAACGCGGGGTGGGTGGAATTTTGTGGATCCACGCAAATTCCAGAACTTTCCACCACAGAAATGTGAGGAAAATGTGGTTTTTTGGACAATTCTTTAGCTTTGCAAGGGATTCTTGGTAACAGAACCTGGTGAGAGCCAGCCAAGTCACCCCATCCTGGATTCCCCTGGGTGTCTAGTTTTCAAAAATGTATAGGTTTGCTAGGTTTCCCTAGGTGCCAGAAGAGCTAGGGTTCAAAATCTACAGCTAGGCACTTTGCAAAAAAAGGGTCAGTTTTCACTGCGAAAATGTGGTGTGTCCACGTTGCGTTTTGGGCCGTTTCCTGTCGCGGGTACTTGGGCCTCCCACACAAGTGAGGTACCATTTTTCTCGGAAGACTTTGGGGAACACGGGGTGGGTGGAATTTTGTGGATCCACGCAGATTCCAGAACTTTCCACCACAGAAATGTGAGGAAAATGTGTTTTTTTTGACAATTGTTTAGGTTTGCAAGGGATTCTGGGTAACAGAACCTGGTGAGAGCCAGCCAAGTCACCCCATCCTGGATTCCCCTGGGTGTCTAGTTTTCAAAAATGTATAGGTTTGCTAGGTTTCCCTAGGTGCCAGAAGAGCTAGGGTTCAAAATCTACAGCAAGGCACTTTGCAAAAAAAGGGTCAGTTTTCACTGCGAAAATGTGGTGTGTCCACGTTGCGTTTTGGGCCGTTTCCTGTCGCGGGTACTTGGGCCTCCCACACAAGTGAGGTACCATTTTTCTCGGAAGACTTTGGGGAACGCGGGGTGGGTGGAATTTTGTGGATCCACACAGATTCCAGAACTTTCCACCACAGAATTGTGAGGAAAATGTGTTTTTTTGGACAATTCTTTAGGTTTGCAAGGGATTCTGGGTAACAGAACCTGGTGAGAGCCAGCCAAGTCACCCCATCCTGGATTCCCCTGGGTGTCTAGTTTTCAAAAATGTATAGGTTTGCTAGGTTTCCCTAGGTGCCAGAAGAGCTAGGGTTCAAAATCTACAGCTAGGCACTTTGCAAAAAAAGGGTCAGTTTTCACTGCGAAAATGTGGTGTGTCCACGTTGCGTTTTGGGCCATTTCCTGTCGCGGGTACTTGGGCCTCCCACACAAGTGAGGTACCATTTTTCTCGGAAGACTTTGGGGAACGCGGGGTGGGTGGAATTTTGTGGATCCACGCAGATTCCAGAACTTTCCACCACAGAATTGTGAGGAAAATGTGTTTTTTTTGACAATTCTTTAGGTTTGCAAGGGATTCTGGGTAACAGAACCTGGTGAGAGCCAGCCAAGTCACCCCATCCTGGATTCCCCTGGGTGTCTTGTTTTTAAAAATGTATAGGTTTGCTAGGTTTCCCTAGGTGCCGGCAGAGCTAGGGTTCAAAATCTACAGCTAGGCACTTTGCAAAAAAAGGGTCCGTTTTCACTGCGAAAATGTGGTGTGTCCACGTTGCGTTTTGGGCCGTTTCCTGTCGCGGGTACTTGGGCCTCCCACACAAGTGAGGTACCATTTTTCTCGGAAGACTTTGGGGAACGCGGGGTGGGTGGAATTTTGTGGATCCACGCAGATTCCAGAACTTTCCACCACAGAAATGTGAGGAAAATGTGTTTTTTTGGACAATTCTTTAGGTTTGCAAGGGATTCTGGGTAACAGAACCTGGTGAGAGCCAGCCAAGTCACCCCATCCTGGATTCCCCTGGGTGTCTAGTTTTCAAAAATGTATAGGTTTGCTAGGTTTCCCTAGGTGCCAGAAGAGCAAGGGTTCAAAATCTACAGCTAGGCACTTTGCAAAAAAAGGGTCAGTTTTCACTGCGAAAATGTGGTGTGTCCACGTTGCGTTTTGGGCCGTTTCCTGTCGCGGGTACTTGGGCCTCCCACACAAGTGAGGTACCATTTTTCTCAGAAGACTTTGGGGAACGCGGGGTGGGTGGAATTTTGTGGATCCACGCAGATTCCAGAACTTTCCACCACAGAAATGTGAGGAAAATGTGTTTTTTTTGACAATTTTTTAGGTTTGCAAGGGATTCTGGGTAACAGAACCTGGTGAGAGCCAGCCAAGTCACCCCATCCTGGATTCCCCTGGGTGTCTAGTTTTCAAAAATGTATAGGTTTGCTAGGTTTCCCTAGGTGCCGGCAGAGCTAGGGTTCAAAATCTACAGCTAGGCACTTTGCAAAAAAAGGGTCCGTTTTCACTGCGAAAATGTGGTGTGTCCACGTTGCGTTTTGGGCCGTTTCCTGTCGCGGGTACTTGGGCCTCCCACACAAGTGAGGTACCATTTTTCTCGGAAGACTTTGGGGAACGCGGGGTGGGTGGAATTTTGTGGATCCACGCAGATTCCAGAACTTTCCACCACAGAAATGTGAGGAAAATGTGTTTTTTTGGACAATTTTTTAGGTTTGCAAGGGATTCTGGGTAACAGAACCTGGTGAGAGCCAGCCAAGTCACCCCATCCTGGATTCCCCTGGGTGTCTAGTTTTAAAAAATGTATAGGTTTGCTAGGTTTCCCTAGGTGCCAGAAGAGCTAGGGTTCAAAATCTACAGCTAGGCACTTTGCAAAAAAAGGGTCAGTTTTCACTGCGAAAATGTGGTGTGTCCACGTTGCGTTTTGGGCCGTTTCCTGTCGCGGGTACTTGGGCCTCCCACACAAGTGAGGTACCATTGTTCTTGGAAGACTTTGGGGAACGCGGGGTGGGTGGAATTTTGAGGATCCACGCAGATTCCAGAACTTTCCACCACAGAAATGTGAGGAAAATGTGTTTTTTTTGACAATTGTTTAGGTTTGCAAGGGATTCTGGGTAACAGAACCTGGTGAGAGCCAGCCAAGTCACCCCATCCTGGATTCCCCTGGGTGTCTAGTTTTCAAAAATGTATAGGTTTGCTAGGTTTCCCTAGGTGCCAGAAGAGCTAGGGTTCAAAATCTACAGCTAGGCACTTTGCAAAAAAAGGGTCAGTTTTCACTGCGAAAATGTGGTGTGTCCACGTTGCGTTTTGGGCCGTTTCCTGTCGCGGGTACTTGGGCCTCCCACACAAGTGAGGTACCATTTTTCTCGGAAGACTTTGGGGAACGCGGGGTGGGTGGAATTTTGTGGATCCACGCAGATTCCAGAACTTTCCACCACAGAAATGTGAGGAAAATGTGTTTTTTTGGACAATTTTTTAGGTTTGCAAGGGATTCTGGGTAACAGAACCTGGTGAGAGCCAGCCAAGTCACCCCATCCTGGATTCCCCTGGGTGTCTAGTTTTCAAAAATGTATAGGTTTGCTAGGTTTCCCTAGGTGCCAGAAGAGCTAGGGTTCAAAATCTACAGCTAGGCACTTTGCAAAAAAAGGGTCACGTTTTCACTGCGAAAATGTGGTGTGTCCACGTTGCGTTTTGGGCCGTTTCCTGTCGCGGGTACTTGGGCCTCCCACACAAGTGAGGTACCATTTTTCTCGGAAGACTTTGGGGAACGCGGGGTGGGTGGAATTTTGTGGATCCACGCAGATTCCAGAACTTTCCACCACAGAAATGTGAGGAAAATGTGTTTTTTTGGACAATTTTTTAGGTTTGCAAGGGATTCTGGGTAACAGAACCTGGTGAGAGCCAGCCAAGTCACCCCATCCTGGATTCCCCTGGGTGTCTAGTTTTCAAAAATGTATAGGTTTGCTAGGTTTCCCTAGGTGCCAGAAGAGCTAGGGTTCAAAATCTACAGCTAGGCACTTTGCAAAAAAAGGGTCAGTTTTCACTGCGAAAATGTGGTGTGTCCACGTTGCGTTTTGGGCCGTTTCCTGTCGCGGGTACTTGGGCCTCCCACACAAGTGAGGTACCATTTTTCTCGGAAGACTTTGGGGAACGCGGGGTGGGTGGAATTTTGTGGATCCACGCAGATTCCAGAACTTTCCACCACAGAAATGTGAGGAAAATGTGGGGTTTTTGACAATTATTTAGGTTTGCAAGGGATTCTGGGTAACAGAACCTGGTGAGAGCCAGCCAAGTCACCCCATCCTGGATTCCCCTGCGTATCTAGTTTTCAAAAATGTATAGGTTTGCTAGGTTTCCCTAGGTGCCGGCAGAGCTAGGGTTCAAAATCTACAGCTAGGCACTTTGTAAAAAAAGGGTCAGTTTTCACTGCGAAAATGTGGTGTGTCCACGTTGCGTTTTGGGTCGTTTCCTGTTGCGGGTACTTGGGCCTCCTACACAAGTGAGGTACCATTTTTCTCAGAAGACTTTGGGGAACGTGGGGTGTGTGGAATTTTGTGGATCCACGCAGATTCCAGAACTTTCCACCACAGAAATATAAGGAAAATGTGGTTTTTTTGGACAATTTTTTAGGTTTGCAAGGGATTCTGGGTAACAGAACCTGGTGAGAGCCAGCCAAGTCACCCCATCCTGGATTCCCCTGGGTGTCTAGTTTTCAAAAATGTATAGGTTTGCTACGTTTCCCTATGTTCCGGCAGAGCTAGGGTTCAAAATCTACAGCTAGGCACTTTGTAAAAAAAGGGTCCATTTTCACTGCGAAAATGTGGTGTGTCCACGTTGCGTTTTGGGCCATTTCCTGTCGCGGGTACTTGGGCCTCCTACATAAGTGAGGTACCATTTTTCTCGGAAGACTTAGGGGAACGTGGGGTGTGTGGAATTTTGTGGATCCATGCAGATTCCAGAACTTTCCACCACAGAACTACAAGGAAAATGTGTTTGTTTTGACAATTTTTTAGGTTTGCAAGGGATTCTGGGTAACAGAACCTGGTGAGAGCCAGCCAAGTCACCCCATCCTGGATTCCCCTGGGTGTCTAGTATTCAAAAATGTATAGGTTTGCTAGGTCTCCCTAGGTGCCGGCAGAGTTAGGGTTCAAAATCTACAGCTTGGCGCTTTTCAAAAAAAGGGTCAGTTTTCACTGCGAAACTGTGGTGTGTCCACGTTGTGTTTTGGGCCGTTTCCTGTCGCGGATACTTGGGCCTCCCACTCAAGTGAGGTACCATCTTTCTCGGAAGACGTTGGGGAACGCGGGGTGGGTGGAATTTTGTGGATCCACGCAGATTCCAGAACTTTGCACCACAGAAATGTGAGGAAAATGTGTTTTTTTTGACTATTTGTTAGGTTTGCAAGGGATTCTGGATAACAGAATGTGGTGAGAGCCAGCCAAGTCACCCCATCCTTGAATCCCCTGGGTGTCTAGTTTTCAAAAATGTATCGGTTTGCTCGGTTTCCCTAGGTGCCGGAAGAGCTAGGGTTCAAAATCTACAGCTAGGCACTTTGCAAAAAAAGGGTCAGTTTTCACTGCAAAAATGTGGTGTGTCCATGTTGCGTTTTGGGCCGTTTCCTGTCGCGGGTACTTTGGCCACCCACACAAGTGAGGTACCATTTTTCTCGGAAGACTTTGGGGAAAGCGGGGTGCGTGGAATTTTGCGGATCAACGCAGATTCCAGAACTTTCCACCACAGAAATGTGAGGAAAATGTGTTATTTTGGACAATTTTTTAGGTTTGCAAGGGATTCTGGGTAACAGAACCTGGTGAGAGCCAGCCAAGTCACCCCATCCTGGATTCCCCTGGGTGTCTAGTTTTCAAGAATTTATAGGTTTGCTAGGTTTCCCTAGGTTCCGGCAGAGCAAGAGTTCAAAATCTACAACTAGGCACTTTACAAAAAATGGGTCAGTTTTCACTGTAAAAATAAAGTGTGTCCACGTTGTGTTTTGAGCCGTTTCCTGTTGCAGGCACTAGGCCTACCCACACAAGTGAGGTACCATTTTTATCGGGAGACTTAGGGTAACATAGAATTGTAGAGCAACTGTTATTACCTATTGACTTTCAATGCATTTCTGCCTTCCAAATGAAAGACAATGTATAAAAAAGAAGTCATTTTGAAAAATGACCTATAATTCTCATGCTAGTATGGGTACTCACAATTTCGAAAATGTGCAAATATCTACTGTTTCTAAACTTTATATTTTGTTCCAATTTCAGAAATACATAGGTGTTTTTCATACAGATTTTTCCATGTATATATTTACCCAAAATAATTGCTATATACCCGGTACATAATTAAAAACCATTGCAAGCCGCTTCTCAGTTGTTGGCTCTGGGTTCGTTGGGTTCTTGGTGAACCTACAAGTCCTATATATCCCCAGAATCAGAAAGGTCCAGCAGATGTAACGGTATATTGCTTTCAAACAGCTGTCATAATTTCAAGAAGTTACAGGTGAAAACGTTGACACAAATGTCTGATTTTTTCAACTAATTTTCAATTTTTCCTTTATTCAATGGTTAGTTTCTATAAAGAAACCTTGAAGGATCTACACAAATGACCCCTTGCTGAATTCAGAATTTTGTCTACTTTTTTAAAATGTATAGTTTTTCAGGATCCATTATTGCTTTTATACCCATTTCTACCATTAACTGGAAAGAGTTTGAAAGTACAAAAAATAGCAAAAATGGGCTACGTCCCAGAAAAATGCCAAAACTGTATAAACATTTTGGTTTTCTGACAAAAGTCTGCTTGTCCCAGAAATCTGGGAAAATGGTGATTTCAGGACCACAACTCCTTTTTTGATACCATTTGCAGGGAAAAAACCAGACGCTTTCTTTTGTAGCCCTTTTTTCCCATTTTTCCCCAAAAACCCCAAAATTTACCTGTATTTTGGCTAATTTCTGGACCCCCACCAGGGGAATCCAGAAACCCTGGGTAGCTTTAGAATCACCATGACGTTGGAAGAAAAGGACGCAAATTTGGCTTGGATACCTTATGTGGTCAAAAAGTTACAGAGGCCTAATCGCGAACTACCCCAAATAGCCAATAAAGGGCTCAGCACTGGGGGGGAAAAGGCCCAGCAGTTAAGGGGTAAAAGCGTTCTCGCAGTTAGTTCCACTTAGAAGCACTTCCAGAACCCCACTCCTGCATAGAAATCTGTATGGTAAATCCCAGGATTCCCTGATGAATTCCCTACCCATCTTTTCATATCTGCCTGCCTGTTGCTGTTCTAGGCAATACTGAAACTGGAAAGTTGCGATCTGTAATGTTATATGGCCGTGGATTAACCACTCTATGGACGGTGACTCTGCCACAGTAAAGGGTAACCTATCCAGTTTTTCAATATGCAGCATTGTATATTTTGCTCCCCTCTGTGCCGTTTTCATCTGTTTTTCTTTTAGATTGTATGCAGAAAATAATGACGTAATGTTGATAAAACGCTAAGGCACATAACCGGCGTGCAATGACTGCAGCGTCCAGCTTAATAAAATAATAGAACATAACTGTGACTGTCCGTGTTGCAATATGGACAAATCCATTTCTATTACATCGATAGCAGAAGATACAATGTTGCCCAGGGAATATATCCTGGATGTTAATGTAGTCATGCCATTGTCAACTACGGCTAACGCCTTTTCTAGGTTAACTCTATCTATTTCTCTTAATCTCTCTGCAGCTTCTTGTTGGGAGATTTTCCAGATTTCGTTATAGACAGCATACAAAAATGCTTCTGACGTGGTTTTCTGGGACCTAATAAAAAATCTCGTAGGTCCACATCCTCTGTGAGTAGAGACAAGTGTTGCTTCACCTGTGGTAGTGTTGAGGTCTTTAGCCAATCAAGGCACAACTTCCCAACACTGTATGATGTCACTACCCCCGGATGTTCTCTTTGTACATAACGTGGGTCTGGCCTATGGATACTAAACCCTTCGGTGGTACCCCTGAATCTTTCCTGATATCTGTTTGTGTCAGTGGGCCAAACCAACCATCCCTTCCAATTGGGGTCCGATCTATTGTATTGCAATATGTTATCCAACTTAGCCCCTCTTTCTGATGTAAAAGTCACCTTGGGGTTTAAAGGTGTTGGAATTTGAGGCATGTTCAAGTCCTTATTCTTGGCTATTCCAAGACAGGAAGTCTGTTGCACAGTGTCATTCAGAAAAATCATCTGCTGTGGAATGAGGCATGCTCTAAATAGTGCTTCTGTTTCCTGGACTTGCCAGTCCCTAGAACCCCAGATTGATTTCAAATCTACAGTGTCCAACCATAAGTCAAAACCCTGTTCAGACAGCTGGGTAATAACGGAAGCAGAGTAAATCTGTTTGGTGTTTGTTAACATATTTTTATGTGCAGATATAGGTGCCATCTTATAATAGTACGAGGTTGGGTCAGAAGTGTTAAACCCTGAAAAATATGAGAATTCCTGTGCAAATGTTTTTGAACTACCCTTCGGTGGTGTAGGGCAATGTTCCCACTGGTGGTATGTGAAAACATTTCTAGGTTTGCTAGATTTATGCAAGAAATGATGACCATAATGTTGGTAACAATACATTTTGTCAAAATCTGATGTGTCCTCTAACATTTCAGTGCTAGAAAATGCGGCAGATTGTTCCAAATCAGACAATAAGTTATTAACAGTTTCAAAATCCCAATCATCAGAAAATGAACTGGAAGTAATGATATCGTTCAATGAAATTTTAAACAGATGTGGAATCTTTAAAAGCTCGGTCGGTCCAAATATATCATAATTGACTTTGTGCCACACTATACCGTCCAGTATAGGAACTGCTGAAATGTTCACGAAGGACAAGTCTCTTTGTTCACGATGAGATGAAACATGAGGTTTTAAAATTCAGTTTACTTCTGACGTTGCAGAGCTCTGTTGAAGATAAGTTCTATTGATGAGCAAGTGGAAAGTGATTACTAATCCTAACCAAAAAAGAAAAAATAATATACCAGTGATTATCCAAAGTTCTAGCCAAGGTGATACTAAATAAGTCCTTCTAAGAAAGTTTAAAAAGTCTTTGATCCGTTGTTTGCGAGAAATATGGGCTGGCGTCGTTTCAGGTTGACTTGGATCCAATGAAAAGGTATCGAAGTCGATGAAATAGCCAGATGCAGTTCGATCTATTTTTGGTAGCTCAGCAGGTTTTGTTGAACTTGTAGATTGCTCCTGAAGAGGCATATTGACGTAGACATACTTATTAGGTTGAATCGAAATTTGTCTTTCATTTTGATTTGGAAACTTTGTTTCAAGGGGAACTAGTTCCATTGCATTGTTATTGATTCCATTGCTTTGTAAACGTGACTCTTCAAATGTTATCAGTCTTTCAGTTTGAACTTCCTGTATTGTAGCGAGGGGAGGACGTCGGCTACTCAGGAGCCCAAGAGGCCTACTATTTAGTATCGGCCACATAGTGTGGTTTGATCAGATCGATTGAGATGAATCTCTTTTCTTTTCCGGCAAGTACAGTTCTTGATCCTTCAACGGCCAGGACAGGTACAGGCTTTCGATAGGATGGCCCGAATTCTTTTTTGTCCACAATCTTTTCTCTGACCAGATCCCCAATTTTAGGAATCCAGGCAGGTCTTGCTGTGGCTGACTTGACTTCTCCAGTGGCGGTTCTTTTTGTCTCGACGTTACTTAAGGAGGCTCTGGATTCATTCAGATCCTGTAAAACAACCAAACGTTTATTGATGTCAAACGGTTTTTCATCCGCCACTGTGCCTTCACAATCGAGATCAGATACCCACATTCTTATCCCAAACAGGGCCTCGTAAGGAGTGGCACCCCCTAGAGAGCTTCTTGGCTGGTTATTAAGGGCTCGCTGGACCCCATATAGATGATTGACCCAACTACCACCCGAGCCTAATACCCTAGCTGTTAAAGATTGCTTTAAGTCTCGGTTTTTCCTCTCCACAACCGAATTTCCCTTGGGTGGTAGGGAGAGGAGTACGGCAATGCAACACCCAAACTTCCCATGACTTCCTTGTAAGCCCTAGAGCTCAACGCGGGGCCACGGTAAGAATGTAATGTGCCAACTGCGTATGTCCCTATGAAGACTCGCAAATCTTTTATAACAGTTCTGGTGTCAGCCGAGCGCTGGGGCCAAACCCATAAGAATCTTGAAATGATGTAACAGGAACACCGCTGGAGTAGGCAACTGTGGAGTTTATTGTAGGGTACAGAGAGCCGTCCCAGCTGGCACAGCCAAGGCACAAGCAGTAACTGCCACTGACAGAACATCCAGGGCAGGGTGCCTATCAACACTGTAGATGACATCACAGAACATTCACAGGCTAATGCCAGCAACACATCACCACACCTCCCCCCTTTTTGTCAAAAAAAGACACTAGAATGGGAAAAGAGGGATAGGGAGGAGGAAAGAAAGGAGGAGACAATAGCAGAAAACAAAATGAGTAGCAAGCAATGGAATTTATACATAGTCTCGTAATTTTCGTGGTCTAAAGGGGACCCTGGTGCTTTTTCTAACACCATCTCCCCCTGAAACATTTTGGTTGATCTTAACAGACTCGGAGAGAATGCAAGGATCCCTAGCAATGCGAGAAGTGCTCCACCAGTTTCCATTATACAACTTAACAGCATTTTTACGAGTCTCTACAATTTGTTGAGAATCTAAAAATTTAGAAAAACCTTTTCTAACCGATATGGGATTTTTGACTCTGACCCAGTCTTGGACACGGAGTCTGTGAGTTTCTTTCGTGACAGGACGTGTGTAAGGTTTAGAACAAGCTTCAATGGATGTTTTGTTTGCAGATTCCCACATACACCTCATGTCGCAGCTTTGATGGAAGGATTTAACCATCCAGAAGGGGTACACTTGTGAGGAAGCTTTTCTGCCCCTCATCAGTTCAAAAGGGCTGAAGTTGGTAGCGACATGAGGCGAGGTGCGATATGACCAAACAAGATCTTTGACAGCTTGAAAGACACAAGACCTGGACCTAAAAGCTGCTTGCACACACTCCACTACAACCCTGATGAACCTCTCCGCTTTGCCATTGCTTTGTGGATGATAAAGCGGAGACCTGGTCTGTTTGATGCCACAGGATTGCAGGAATGAATTCATTTCTTGGGAAACGAATTGTACACCGTTTTCGGTAAGAATTTCCTCAGGATATCCCTCCCTGAGGAAAATAGCGTTCAAATAGCTCATGACACTCTTAGAATTGGGTGTAGTGATGGGTTCAACCTCTATCCACCTGGACAGGTGGTCAATGAGGACCAAAAAGTATTTTGAACTAGAGGGGAGAACATGGAAGGGTCCAAGAAAATCCATGCCCAATCTCTGCCAGGCTCTGCCAGGAGGGAGTACAGGAGATTCCACTGTACCTTCGAGTACTAGAACTTTGTCACTGGCATTGCAACGTGTACATTGTTCCACTAAATCATCGATTTGGGTGTCCATTCTGGGCCACCAGAAGTTGCTCATAACTTTCCTCTTGGTAATGGTGGTCCCAAGATGACCAGAATGAGCGGCTAAAATGATTTTCTCTCGATAGCATGAAGGAGGAATGAGTTTGTCACCCCTGACTACTTTTCCACTTTCCACCGAAAGCTCGTCATTGACCTTCCAGAACATTTGTAGATCAGGAGAGAGACACCTCTCTTTGGGCCAGCCCTTCTTGATTAATGAAACAACTTCTTTGAGTATTGTATCCTTGTCAACTTGTGCCACCCAATCTTCCTCAGTAAAAGACAAGTTGTCGTGACTGATAAGTGCCACAAAACACTCTTCCACCTCAGTTTCCCAATCTTGTTCATCTGTGTCAGATACAGGGAGTCTGGACAGGCAGTCCGCTCTGCTGTTATTTCCTCCGGGAATATACTCTACGCTGAAAGAGTACTCTAAGAGTTTAGTAGACAATCTGGCTAGACAAGCGGTGGTACGTTTGATGTTTTTACTAGAGAGGATGTCGACCAAAGGACGATGGCCAGTCTTGAGGATAAAAGATCTGCCCCATAAGTATGGTTTGAACTTTTCAATGCTCCAGACACAGGCTAAAAGTTCTTTTTCAATAACGGAATATTTCCGTTCAACAGGACGAAGAGTCCTGGATGCAAATCCCACTGTGTGCTCTCTTCCGTCAACGTATTGTGAGAGAACAGCTCCCAGACCGTACTCACAAGCATCGACAGTAACAATGGTTTGCTTTCCTTCTACAAATGCTTGCAGGGCAGGAGCTTTGATGATGTGGTCTTTGATGGATTGGAAACCTTTTTGGCACTCCTCAGACCATGCATAGATTGCTCCTTTCTTTAGTAGTGCTCTGAAACACTCTGTGGTTTTTGCGAAATCTTTCATAAACTTGGGATAGAATTCTCTGAGGCCGAGAAAGGACATAACTTGTTCTTTATTTTGAGGAGGAGGTGCGTCAACTATGCTTTTTATTAGGCCTGGTATGGGTTTGATACCATGCTCGGAACTTACGTAACCTACATACTCAATCTCTTTTACTTTGAAGGTACATTTGCTTTTTTGTAAGGTGACCCCTCTATTTTCTAGGACATTGAATACTTGATCAATGACGGAATCATGTTCAGCTTCAGTATTGGTAAAGAGGAGGATGTCGTCTTGGAAAACTACAACATGAGGATTGTGATGGAACATCTCAGTCATCAGTCTTTGAAATACGGCGGCGGCCGAGGCGAGACCAAAAGGAAGGGGGCAGAATTGGAATACACCATCGGGAGTAACAAAGGCTGTGAGATGTCGGGACTGAGGATGTAGTTCGACTTGATGATAGGCTGCTTTAAGATCTAGTTTGGTGTACCATGAAGAGGAACCTACTTTGGCGATAAGATCTTCGATGCGAGGGAGTGGAAAACCGTCAACCCAAATGGCTTCGTTAAGGCTCCTCAAGTTGACACACATCCTCAGGTCCCCAGACCTCTTCTTGGCCAACCCAATACAATGGGTGAAAGCCAGAGAGTGGACTCAACCTTTTCGATAATGCCTTGATCACATAATGTTTGTAAATGCTTGGAAAGGTCACCTCTAATACTCAGGGGGACGTTGCGCAGTTTGTGTTTGATGGGCTTGACATAATCTTTGATTTTAATGAAGTGCTGAAAGTTTGTGATCTTCCCTAGACGGTCCTCGAAAACTTTGCTATACTTGTGTTCCCAAGCACCGGCCGCCGGAGTACTAGACAGAGAAATAAAGTCTTTCGTGGAAGTGATGTTGCTTAGATTGGGTTGATTGTCGATAAAAACCGGGTTAGGCAATCCAGGTTTGATAGTTAGACCAAATTCGGCCTGATGGAGAAGACCAAGAATATTGATCCCACGTTTAGCCACATACACTTTTCCATTGATGGTTACTCCAAGGACACTTATTTTAGCCCAGAAATAGCCCAACAACTCAATTCTACTGCCTTCAAAGGCCACTGTAAGCATATCAGGAGGTAACAAACTCTTAGTGCTCCAAAATTTGAGGTACTTGTCTTGAGATACAATGGTGATGCGTGCTCCTGTATCAACAAGAAGCTGAATGCGGTTGGTCTCAATAGTAACATCGACTTCGGGATCGGGAATATGTGGCGTGATGCACTTATCAGAGCAATTCTTGACCACTACAACATACTCTTGACTCATTACATCAGTATCACAGAGATCATCAGAATCATTAAGCACACATCTTACACTTCTTCTTCTTCCCCCCATACAGACTTTTGTAAAATGACCCATTTTGCCGCATTGGCCACATTGTTGGCTAATAGCGGGACAGTTTTTGAAAGAGGAAACATGCATAGATGAGCCACATCTATAACAGCTGATTCTGTAGATAACCTGTCTATTAGGTGTAAAGAACTTTCCACCTCTGGTTGGTGTGAAGTTTTTTTCCACCTCTTGACATGGTGGGTCCCTTGGTGTTATTTTGAAGAGAAGGAGGAGAAAAAGGAAGTTTAGTGGTAACAGCACCAGAAATAGTGGAATTGGATAGTGCAGTTTCAAGTTGCTTTGCATCATCCATGGAGCTCTCGATACTCTTGGCGATGTCCACTGCTTCATCTAGGGTAGGATCTTTACAAGTGAGTAGTTTTTCTTGGATCTTTTTGCAGTAACATCGTGCAACGAGGTGGTCTCTTACGAGTTGAGAGGTAAAGTTATCAAATTCACATTTTGCGGCTAAAACCTTTAGAGCTGTGATGAAGGTGTTTATACTTTCATTGGGTTTTTGTGTTCTAGTAAAGAATTTATATCTGTGTACCACAATGTTTTTGGTTTTGGTGAAGCACTTGTCTAATTGCATTACAGCTATGTCGAATTTGTCGGGGTCTTCACCTTCAGGAGGTTCATAAGGAGGTAGATGGTCAAACACATTTTGACCCTCAACTCCTAAATGATAGTTCATGAGATTTTTCTTCCTCTCAGGTCTGAATCTTTGGCCGTCGATTGCACCTAAATAAGCTTTGAAGGATCTGATCCATAGTTTCCATTCGAGTTGTGGTTCCCCGGGTTCCTGTAGAAAGGGTGCAGGGGCTGTAACACTCTGCATGTTAGAGAAGGAAAAGAAAAAGAAGAAGAAGGAAAATAAAGATCACGAACAGTAAAAGAGAAGAGTAAGAGAGGAGAAGAAAGAGAAGGAAGAAAAAAAATGTTTGACCTTTCACAAGTTCATAAACAAAGCACTGTTGAGCAAATTATATAAAAAAAAAATTCCATGTGAAAAATGGGCTGAGGTCGACAAAGAATGACCTTTTTGCAAGATGAAGTGATAATGAAGTTTTGCAGTTTGTAGAAAGGTAAACTGAATGTCAAGTGAGTTTCATACCAGTAGAAGAAATAATGAGTTATACATGGAAGCGTAAAACTGTGTGTGTCAGTGTGAAGAAGGATGTGACACACGATGAAATGCTGTGTGTATCAGCGAAGTGAAGCTAGACAGCAATTTAATTGATCGACGTAATAGATGTGCTCGAGTGCTGTGCGTATCAGCGAAGTTGCAGGCAAGGGGTATAATGACACGCAAGAGAAGCTGCGCGTGTCAGCGTAGAGAAGACCAATACTGTTGGTGCCTGACAAAATGGCGGCACGTTGTGTGACCCTGAGGTGAGTAGGTCACGGGTGGCAAGCATAGACGTTGCGTCTCAAGAAGTAGTTCCAGGAAGAAGCTGCGTGTCAACAGACGTCATAGAAGCCGTGACTAAGGAGTGTAACCAGGGGAAGCGCAACACTGCTGGCAAGGTAGGAGCGCGAGCTCTACTTTTAAAATTTAAATGCACCAGTTTTGTCAGTCTGTGAGTAACAAAGTCAATTCATTTGCGTAAAATAATCAGCGTGACGGCAATACAGTCAGTTCACCACCAGAAGAATACACCGCACTCCTCACCAGTGGTAGGCGGGGGAAGCTCACAGAGGGAATAGCAGCACTAATCCACAAAAATGGCAGAACGTCAGCAGGGAATGCGGGAAGGCACTAGCAGAGTTAATTCAAAAGTTGTGGCGAAAGAAAGCACAACGAAGGAAGGTTCTCCGATTAGGCTTCGAAAGGTGTGACAGGTGGCAAACTTCGAAGTATGAGCACGTATAACCAGGTGGCAGCAGGAAACACAGCACAGCGTAGGGCTCACAAAGAAAAGAAGAGCGCACGGCTCTCTGTACCTGTTGTAACAGGTGTGTGCCTTGGCAAAGTGAAGGTAGCCATAAACAAAAAATACTCATTGTAGGTCTGCGGGAGCAAAGGTAGATAGTACCTCTTAAGCAGATGTGGAGAGACAAGTAGTCGATAATCCCATCTTCTGTCGCCACTGAAATGATGTAGCAGGAACACCGCTGGAGTAGGCAACTGTGGAGTTTATTGTAGGGTACACATAGCCGTCCCAGCTGGCACAGCCAAGGCACAAGTAGTAACTGCCACTGACAGAACATCCAGGGCAGGGTGCCTATCAACACTCTAGATGACATCACAGAACATTCACAGGCTAATGCCAGCATCACATCACCACAAATCTTGAACAGGAATCCACTGCCACCATGATATACTTGTAAGCCCCATCAGATTGTAAGGGGCCGCAGTGGTCCATGTAAAGTTTCTTTGTTCACGATGAGATGAAACATGAGGTTTTTAAATTAAGTTTACTTCTGACGTTGCAGAGCTCTGTTGAAGATAAGTTCTATTGATGAGCAAGTGGAAAGTGATTACTAATCCTAACCAAAAAAGAAAAAGTAATATACCGGTGATTATCCAAAGTTCTAGTCAAGGTGATACTAAATAAGTATTTCTAAAAAAGTCTTTGATCCGTTGTTGGCGAGAAATATGGGCTGGCGTCATTTCAGGTTCACTTGGATCCAATGAAAAGGTATCGAAGTCGATGAAATAGCCAGATGCAGTTCGATCTATTTTTGGTAGCTCAGCAGGTTTTGTTGAACTTGTAGATTGCTCCTGAAGAGGCATATTGACGTAGACATCCTTATTAGGTTGAATCAAAATTTGTCTTTCATTTTGATTTGGAAACTTTGTGTCAAGGGGAACTAGTTCCATTGCATTGTTATCGATTCCATTGCTTTGTAAAGGTGACTCTTCAAATGTTATCAGTCTTTCAGTTTGAACTTCCTGTATTGTAGCGAGGGGAGGACGTCGACTACTCAGGAGCCCGCGAGGCCTACTATTTAGTATTGGTCACATAGTGTGGTTTGATCAGATCGATTGAGATGAATCTCTTTTCTTTTCCGGCAAGTACAGTTCTTGATCCTTCAACGGCCAGGACAGGTACAGGCTTTCGATAGGATGGCCCGAATTCTTTTTTGTCCACAATCTTTTCTCTGACCAGATCCCCAATTTTAGGAATCCAGGCAGGTCTTGCTGTGGCTGACTTGACTTCCCCAGTGGCGGTTCTTTTTGTCTCGACGTTACTTAAGGAGGCTCCGGATTCATTCAGATCCTGTAAAACAGCCAAACGTTTATTGATGTCAAACGGTTTTTCATCCGCCACTGTGCCTTCACAATCGAGATCAGGTACCCACATTCTTATCCCAAACAGGGCCTCGTAAGGAGTGGCACCCCCTAGAGAGCTTCTTGGCTGGTTATTAAGGGCTCGCTGGACCCCACATAGATGATTGACCCAACTACCACCCGAGCCTAATACCCTAGCTGTTAAAGATTGCTTTAAGTCTCGGTTTTTCCTCTCCACAACCGAATTTCCCTCGGGTGGTAGGGAGAGGAGTACCGCAATGCAACACCCAAACTTCCCATGGCTTCCCTGTAAGCCCTAGAGCTGAATGCGGGGCCACGGTCAGAATGTAATGTGCCAACTGCGTATGTCCCTATGAAGACACTCAAATCTTTTATAACAGTTCGGGTGTCAGCCGAGCGCTGGGGCCATACCCATAAGAATCTTGAAATGATGTAGCAGGAACACCGCTGGAGTAGGCAACTGTGGAGTTTATTGTAGGGTACAGAGAGCCGTCCCAGCTGGCACAGCCAAGACACAAGCAGTAACTGCCACTGACAGAACATCCAGGGCAGGGTGCCTATCAACACTCTAGATGACATCACAGAACATTCACAGGCTAATGCCAGCATCACATCACCACACCTCCCCCCTTTTTGGCAAAAAAAGACACTAGAATGGGAAAAGAGGGATAGGGAGGAGGAAAGAAAGGAGGAGACAAGAGCAGAAAACAAAATGAGTAGCAAGCAATGGAATTTATACATAGTCTTGTAATTTTCGTGGTCTAAAGGGGACCCTGGTGCTTTTTCTAACACCATCTCCCCCTGAAACATTTTGGTTGATCTTAACAGACTCGGAGCGAATGCAAGGATCCCTAGCAATGTGAGAAGTGCTCCACCAGTTTCCATTAGACAACTTAACAGCATTTTTACGAGTCTCTACAATTTGTTGAGAATCTAAAAATTTAGAAAAACCTTTTCTAACCGATATGGGATTTTTGACTCTGACCCAGTCTCCGACACGGAGTCTGTGAGTTTCTTTCGTGACAGGACGTGTGTAAGGTTTAGAACAAGCTTCAATTGATGTTTTGTTTGCAGATTCCGACATACACCTCATGTCGCAGCTTTGATGGAAGGATTTAACCATCCAGAAGGGGTACACTTGTGAGGAAGCTTTTCTGCCCCTCATCAGTTCAAAAGGGCTGAAGTTGGTAGCGACATGAGGCGAGGTGCGATATGACCAAACAAGATCTTTGACAGCTTGAAAGACACAAGACCTGGACCTAAAAGCTGCTTGCACACACTCCACTACAACCCTGTTGAACCTCTCCGCTTTGCCATTGCTTTGTGGATGATAAAGCGGAGACCTGGTATGCTTGATGCCACAGGATTGCAGGAATTAATTCATTTCTTGGGAAACGAATTGTACACCGTTGTCGGTAAGAATTTCCTCAGGATATCCCTCCCTGAGGAAAATAGCGTTCAAACAGTTCATGGCACTCTTAGAATTGGGTGTAGTAATGGGTTCAACCTCTACCCACCTGGACAGGTGGTCAATGAGGACCAAAAAGTATTTTGAACTAGAGGGGAGAACATGGAAGGGTCCAAGAAAATCCATGCCCAATCTCTGCCAGGCTCTGCCAGGAGGGGGTACAGGAGATTCCACTGTACCTTCGAGTACTAGAACTTTGTCACTGGCATTGCAACATGTACATTGTTTCACTAAATCATTGATTTGGGTGTCCATTCTGGGCCACCAGAAGTCGCTCCTAACTTTCCTCTTGGTAATGGTGGTCCCAAGATGACCAGAATGAGCAGCTAAAATGATTTTCTCTCGATAGCATGAAGGAGGAATGAGTTTGTCACCCCTGACTACTTGTCCACTTTCCACCGAAAGCTCGTCATTGACCTTCCAGAACATCTGTAGATCAGGAGAGAGACACCTCTCTTTGGGCCAGCCCTTCTTGATTAATGAAACAACTTATTTGAGTATTGTATCCTTGTCAACTTGTGCCACCCAATCTTCCTCAGTAAAAGACAAGTTGTCGTGACTGATAAGTGCCACAAAACACTCTTCCACCTTAGTTTCCCAATGTTGTTCATCTGTGTCAGATACAGGGAGTCTGGACAGGCAGTCCGCTCTGCTGTTCTTTCCTCCAGGAATATACTCTACGCTGAAAGAGTACTCTAAGAGTTTAGTAGACAATCTGGCTTGACGAGCGGTGGTACGTTTGATGTTTTTACCAGAGAGGATGTCGACCAAAGGATGATGGTCAGTCTTGAGGATAAAAGATCTGCCCCATAAGTATGGTTTGAACTTTTCAATGCTCCAGACACAGGCTAAAAGTTCTTTTTCAATAACGGAATATTTCCGTTCAACAGGACAAAGAGTCATGGATGCAAATCCCACTGTGTGCTCTCTTCCGTCAACGTATTGTGAGAGAACAGCTCCCAGACCGTACTCACAAGCATCGACAGTAACGATGGTTTGCTTACCCTCTACAAATGCTTGCAGGGCAGGAGCTTTGATGATGTGGTCTTTGATGGATTGGAAACCTTTTTGGCACTCCTCGGACCATGCATAGATTGCTCCTTTCTTTAGTAGTGCTCTGAAACACTCTGTGGTTTTTGCGAAATCTTTCATAAACTTGGAATAGAATTCACAGAGGCCAAGAAAGGACATAAGTTGTTCTTTATTTTGAGGAGGAGGTGCGTCAACTATGCTTTTTATTAGGCCTGGTCTGGGTTTGATACCATGCTCGGACATGACGTGACCTAAATACTGAATCTCTTTTACTTTGAAGGTACATTTGCTTTTTTGTACGGTGACCCCTCTATTTTCTAGGACATTGAATACTTGATCAATGACGGAATCATGTTCAGCTTCAGTATTGGTAAAGATGAGGATGTCGTCTTGGAAAACTACAACATGAGGATTGTGATGGAACATCTCAGTCATCAGTCTTTGAAATACGGCGGCGGCCAAGGCGAGACCAAAAGGAAGGCGGCAGAATTGGAATACACCATCGGGAGTAACGAAGGCTGTGAGATGTCGGGACTGAGGATGTAGTTCAACTTGATGATAGGCTGCTTTAAGATCTAGTTTGGTGTACCATGAAGAGGAACCTACTTTGGCGATAAGATCTTGGATGTGAGGGAGTGGAAAACCGTCAACCCAAATGGCTTCGTTAAGGCTCCTCAAGTCGACACACATCCTCAGGTCCCCAGACCTCTTCTTGGCCAATACAATGGGTGAAAGCCAGAGAGTGGACTCAACCTTTTCGATAATGCCTTGATCACACAATGTTTGTAAATGCTTGGAAAGGTCACCTCTAATACTCAGGGGGACGTTGCGCAGTTTGTGTTTGATGGGCTTGACATCATCTTTGATTTTAATGAAGTGCTGAAAGTTTGTGATCTTGCCTAGACGGTCCTCGAAAATTTTGCTATAGTTGTGTTCCCAAGCACTGGCCGTCTGAGTACTAGACAGAGAAATAAAGTCTTTCGTGGAAGTGATGTGGCTTAGATTGGGTTGATTGTCGATAAAAACCGGGTTAGGCAAACCAGGTTTGATAGTTAGACCAAATTCGGCCTGAAGAGAAGACCAAGAACATTGATCCCTCGTTTAGCCACATACACTTTTCCATTGATGGTTACTCCAAGGACACTTATTTTAGCCCAGAAATAGCCCAACAACTCAATTCTACTGCCTTCAAAGGCCACTGTAAGTATATCAGGAGGTAACAAACTCTTAGTGCTCCAAAATTTGAGGTACTTGTCTTGAGATACAATGGTGATGCGTGCTCCTGTATCAACAAGAAGCTGAATGCGGTTGGTCTCAATAGTAACATCGACTTCGGGATCGGGAATATGTGGCGTGATGCACTTATCAGAGCAATTCTTGACCACTACAACATACTCTTGACTCATTACATCAGTATCACAGAGATCATCAGAATCATTAAGCACACATCTTACACTTCTTCTTCTTCCCCCGTACATACTTTTGTAAAATGACCCATTTTGCCGCATTAGCCACATTGTTGGTTAATAGCGGTACAGTTTTTGAAAGAGGAAACATGCATAGATGAGCCACATCTATAACAGCTGATTCTGTAGTTAACCTGTCTATTAGGTGTAAAGAACTTTCCACCTCTGGTTGGTGTGAAGTTTTTTCCACCTCTGGACATGGTGGGTCCCTTAGTGTTGTTTTGAAGAGAAGGAGGAGAAAAAGGAAGTTTAGTGGTAACAGCACCAGAAATAGTGGAATTGGATAGTGCAGTTTCAAGTTGCTTTGCATCATCCATGGAGCTCTCGATACTCTTGGCGATGTCCACTGCTTCATCTAGGGTAGGATCTTTACAAGTGAGTAGTTTTTCTTGGATCTTTTTGCAGTAACATCGTGCAACGAGTTGGTCTCTTACGAGTTGAGAGGTAAAGTTATCAAATTCACATTTTGCGGCTAAAACTTTAAGAGCTGTGATGAAGGTGTTTATACTTTCATTGGGTTTTTGTGTTCTAGTAAAGAATTTATATCTGTGTACCACAATGTTTTTGGTTTTGGTGAAGTACTTGTCTAATTGCATTACAGCTATGTCGAATTCATCGGGGTCTTCACCTTCAGGAGGTTCATAAGGAGGTAGATGGTCAAACACATTTGACCCTCAACTCCTAAATGATAGTACATGAGATTTTTCTTCCTCCCAGGTCTGAATCTTTGGCCGTCGATTGCACCTAAATAAGCTTTGAAGGATCTGATCCATAGTTTCCATTCGAGTTGTGGTTCCACGGGTTCCTGTAGAAAGGGTGCAGGGGCTGTAACACTCTGCATGTTAGAGAAGGAAAAGAACAAGAAGAAGAAGGAAAATAAAGATCACGAACAGTAAAAGAGAAGAGTAAGAGAGGAGAAGGAAGAACAAAAAAATGTTTGACCTTTCACAAGTTCACAAATAGAGCAATGTTGAGCAAATTATATTAAAAAAAATTCCATGTGAAAAATGGGCTGAGGTCGACAAAGAATGACCTTTTTGCAAGATGAAGTGATAATGAAGTTTTGCAGTTTGTAGAAAGGTAAACTGAATGTCAAGTGAGTTTCATACCAGTATAAGAAATAATGAGTTATACATGGAAGCGTAAAAACTGTGTGTGTCAGTGTGAAGAAGGATGTGACACACGATGAAATGCTGTGTGTATCAGCGAAGTGAAGCTAGACAGCAATTTAATTGATCGACGTAAAAGATGTGCTCGAGTGCTGTGCGTATCAGCGAAGTTGCAGGCAAGGGGTATAATGACACACAAGAGAAGCTGCGCGTGTCAGCGTAGAGAAGACCAATACTGTTGGTGCCTGACAAAATGGCAGCACGTTGTGTGACCCTGAGGTGAGTAGGTCATGGGTGGCAAGCATAGACGTTGCGTCTCAAGAAGTAGTTCCAGGAAGAAGCTGCGTGTCAACAGACGTCATAGAAGCCGTGACGAAGGAGTGTAACCAGGGGGAGCGCGACACTGCTGGCAAGGTAGGAGCGCGAGCTCTACTTTTAAAATTTAAATGCAACAGTTTTGTCAGCCTGTGATGAACAAAGTCAATTCATTTGCATAAAATAATCAGCGTGACGGCAATACAGTCAGTTCACCACCTGAAGAATACACCGCACTCCTCACCAGTGGTAGGCGGGGGAAGCTCACAGAGGGAAAAGCAGCACTAATCCACAAAAATGGCAGAACGTCAGCAGGGAATGTGGGAAGGCACTAGCAGAGTTAATTCAAAAGTTGTGGCGAAAGAAAGCACAATGAAGGAAGGTTCTCCGATTAGGCTTCGAAAGGTGTGACAGGTGGCAAACTTCGAAGTATGAGCACGTATAACCAGGTGGCAGCAGGAAACACAGCACAGCGTAGGGCTCACAAAGAAAAGAAGAGGGCACGGCTCTCTGTACCTGTTGTAACAGGTGTGTGCCTTGGCAAAGTGAAGGTAGCCATGAAAAAAAATACTCACAGTAGGTCTGCGGGAGCAAAGGTAGATAGTACCTCTTAAGCAGATGTGCAGAGACAAGTAGTCGATAATCCCATCTACTGTCGCCACTGAAATGATGTAGCAGGAACACCGCTGGAGTAGGCAACTGTGGAGTTTATTGTAGGGTACAGAGAGCCGTCCCAGCTGGCACAGCCAAGACACAAGCAGTAACTGCCACTGACAGAACATCCAGGGCAGGGTGCCTATCAACACTCTAGATGACATCACAGAACATTCACAGGCTAATGCCAGCATCACATCACCACAAATCTTAGTTAGGAATCCACTGCCACCATGATATACTTGTAAGCCCCATCAGATTGTAAGGGGCCGCAGTGGTCCATGTAAAGTTTCTTTGTTCACGATGAGATGAAACATGAGGTTTTAAAATTAAGTTTACTTCTGACGTTGCAGAGCTCTGTTGAAGATAAGTTCTATTGATGAGCAAGTGGAAAGTGATTACTAATCCTAACCAAAAAAGAAAAAATAATATACTGGTGATTATCCAAAGTTCTAGCCAAGGTGATACTAAATAAGTATTTCTAAAAAAGTCTTTGATCCGTTGTTGGCGAGAAATATGGGCTGGCGTCGTTTCAGGTTCACTTGGATCCAATGAAAAGGTATCGAAGTCGATGAAATAGCCAGATGCAGTTCGATCTATTTTTGGTAGCTCAGCAGGTTTTGTTGAACTTGTAGATTGCGCCTGAAGAGGCATGTTGACGTAGACATCCTTATTACGTTGAATCGAAATTTGTCTTTCATTTTGATTTGGAAAGTTTGTGTCAAGGGGAACTAGTTCCATTGCATTGTTATTGATTCCATTGCTTTGTAAAGGTGACTCTTCAAATGTTATCAGTCTTTCAGTTTGAACTTCCTGTATTGTAGCGAGAGGAGGGCGTCGGCTACTCAGGAGCCCACGAGGCCTACTATTTAGTATCGGCCACATAGTGTGGTTTGATCAGATCGATTGAGACGAATCTCTTTTCTTTTCCGGCAAGTACAGTTTTTGATCCTTCAATGGCCAGGACAGGTACAGGCTTTCGATAGGATGGCCCGAATTCTTTTTTGTCCACAATCTGTTCTCTGACCAGATCCCCAATTTTGGGAATCCAGGCAGGTCTTGCCGTGGCTGACTTGACTTCCCCAGTGGCGGTTCTTTTTGTCTCGACGTTACTTAAGGAGGCTCTGGATTCATTCAGATCCTGTAAAACAGCCAAACGTTTATTGATGTCAAACGGTTTTTCATCCGCCACTGTGCCTTCACAATCGGGATCAAGTACCCACATTCTTGTCCCAAACAGGACCTCGTAAGGAGTGGCACCCCCTAGAGAGCTTCTTGGCTGGTTATTAAGGGCTCGCTGGACCCCATATAGATGATTGACCCAACTACCACCCGAGCCTAATACCCTAGCTGTTAAAGATTGCTTTAAGTCTCGGTTTTTCCTCTCCACAACCGAATTTCTCTCGGGTGGTAGGGAGAGGAGTACCGCAATGCAACACCCAAACTTCCCATGGCTTCCTTGTAAGCTCTAGAGCTGAACGCGGGGCCACGGTCAGAATGTAATGTGCCAACTGCTTATGTCCCTATGAAGACTCGCAAATCTTTTATAACAGTTCGGGTGTCAGCCGAGCGCTGGGGCCATACCCATAAGAATCTTGAACAGGAATCCACTGCCACCATGAGATACTTGTAAGCCCCAACAGATTGTAAGGGGCCGCAGTGGTCCATGTAAATGCACGCGAGCGGTCTGTTTGATATTAACAATGGTGTCTGCGCTGGGCAAGCTACGGTGGACCCTTTGATCTGTTGACTGATATCGCACTTTAAGACGAAGTCTTTGGTCTGCTTTGTTAACCCTGGTCACCAATAGCATTGTTTCAGTAAAGAAACTGTTGTCGTAACTCCTGTATGAGCAGAACCCAGACCCTCGTGTGCAGCCAAGATTAAACCTAACCTGTGATCCATGTTTGGTATTACTCTATCCCCCTCTCCAGGAATCTGAGCAAATGGAACGTTGTTTGCATCTAACTTGTAGGAGTACTTGAGTGGAAAACCTTTAGGTAGTGCTTTGCTGTTATTGCGCGAAGCAATCACAGCTACCATTGTGCTACCGTCTACCCTCGTTTTTGAAAAGGTGATTGCAGCTACGGACGGAGTGCGTACTGCCCCCTTCGCAGCTTCATCAGCCAATGAATTCCCTTCAACGTGAACGCCATCACGTTGATGACTCAGCGTGTGTATCACGTGAGCTCTTGGTAGTTCGTTTTTCAACTCTGCTACTTGTTCCCATAGTTTTCTATCTTTAATTGTGCCACCTTTTGAATCTCTGAACCCATTTTGTCCTCAATAGTGGAGGTATACGTTGTACGACTGGACACAGTAAAAGGAATCACACACAATTAGTGTGGGGAATTCTGGATCCGTATTTATCAGTGCCAGTAATAGTGCTTTTAATTCTGCCAACTGAGCCGTGCAGTCTCCGAGAGACTGCGTTTTTGTACAGCTTGGACGGAACTTGCCGTCCTGCATCCTACCTTTTACAATAGCGCATGCTGCACTGTATTGTTGCTTACTCCCTATGGACGGTTGAGCAGATCCGTCAGTATAAAAAATGTATTCATACCGATCTAGAGGCATTATTTCATTTGGTAGAGAATATTCTTGTTCATATTGCAGGAATGCTTGTGTTTTTAGACTAGGGTCATATCTGTATTCTACATCTGTTGCAGTGAGAGAATTAGCCCATTGTATCCATCTTGGATGCATCGCTTTTGCATTTGGGATGCTTGCCTTTGTGGCAGCCTCTAAGGCCGGTACCGGGGTCACGACAATTATTCGTTTCCCCTGAGCCAGTGCTCTTTCTCTCACTACAGCAGTCTGTACTGCTGTCAGAATTTTTTCTGTGGGTGCAAAATGCATTTCAGCTTTAGTGTACAAATGCGATTTATATGCAATTGGTACCGTTTCACCTTCATTGAAGGTTAAGTAAGTGTACCCTGATTGACCTGCGACTACGCGGATCACCAGGTTGCGTACGTTTACGTGTGTCTGTAAGTGTTTTGATGATATCATATCAGCTTGTAGGGAACGAAGGATATTTGTGTGTTCCTGTGTCCATTGTCTAACTGAAAAGTCAGGTCTTATTAGGTCGTAGAAAGGTTTTACCCTCTCTGCGTAATCCAAAATGTATATTCTGCCAAAATTCTAAAATCCCAGTATGGACTGTAAATTTTTTAATGATTTTGGAGGTTGTAGCAATGCACACATTTCTAAAAGGTGGGCTGCGAGGCTTCTGCCTTCACTTGAAAGCTCATATCCCAAAAATAGGACATTGAGGCGGGCTATTTTTGATTTTTTGAAATTACATTTGCAGCCCTCAGAGGTGAAACCCAAAATTATGGTGCTCACCCTGGTCAAGTGTTCCTCTAAGTCATCATCCATTAGATAAATATCATCTATATATGATAATGCTTCTTCATCCAAATTCTGTAGTAACTCTGTTACCCTCCTTGAGAATAACCCCGGGCTGTTCTTATACCCTTGGGGGAGTCGACAAAATTGACGCTGGGACCCTAGAGCTGAGAAGGCTGTCAAATATCTGCTTTCAGGCGCTATGTTTTGGCAGAAAAATCAATTTGAGATATATAATGTTGTTTTGTATTTTTTTCCGCACAATGTTATTCATTAATGTGGCACTGTGTGCATTCTGAACTGCAAAAGTTTTCGGGCATGAGTTTAAGTGTCTGTAGTCTAACAGTAGACGATATGAATTGCCAGGTTTCATTACGGGAAATAAAGGATTATTCATTGATGTGGTGCATGGTTCAAGTTGATCTAAGAACTCCCTGACTTGTTTTTTAGCTTCCTGTTTTATGTGATACTGTCTTTGTGGAGTTGGGTTTGTTCTTATTGGAATTACGTGGTGGGGTGACTCTTCATCCCACCCTACGTGGTTGCGGTATAATGCTGGAGCAAGGGCTACCGCCCACTCCTGCGCATATGTATGTCTTAGGTGTGGGGGGACTAGGTTGGAGAAAGCTGGAAAAATTACAGTTTCCCCCTTTGGGCATTTCATAACAATAGTAGGTGGCCAATCTCTTTCTGCTAATAGGATGTCATAGCCAGAAGTCAGGTTCTCCCAAAAGAGACCTTTAACTTGTCTGGGCTTGTCCCCCTCCATTTTGAGTGTTATTTCATGTATCTTGTGTGGGACACTCACCCTAGTATCAGGTGTTTCCACCGTGATATATTCACTCAACTCCGCTGTCACCAGAAATTCCATCAGGTTCCGGCGAGCTATTGTTACATCTGCTGCGCTGTCCAGCATCATCAGAGCCCATTCCCTGTTCAGTAGTTGAGTCCTCAGAATTCTGGGCATGTCTGACTTTGAGACCTGCTACCTTGTTCTTTTTAAATTGAGGTTTCGTTTTGGGTTTTTCTTTTTTCTTTGAAGCGTAGTCCAAAGTGCGTTGCCTGTCTCTGGGCTTTGTACGCTCTTCTTGTCTTTGTTCTGACTGTCCTTCCCTCTCTGAGTTTTTTGATGAACCCTGAAAGGAACGAGAGGAACGTGTTTCAGTGTCCTGAAACCTGTCAGGATTTTTAATGTTATCTCAATTTCTTAGATTCTATCTCCTTTCTGGGGGCTCCTGTTGAGGAGACCTTCTCCTGGAGTCAGATCTATTCTTTTGCTTTTTGTTATTGTCCCATTTCTTCGTTGAAGAAATTGGTGTTTGCTTTGCCTGTTCTTTATCTGTACTTCCCAGTAGTTGAGGTTTTACCGGTCTAGCTCCCAGACTGTCAAGTGTTTTAGTGGATGTGGTCAAATGACAAACACTACACCACCACAAGGAAAGACACACACGTTCAAAAACTAATGATAAGGACGGAGACCCCCTCAGTGCTTAACGCTTGGGGCCTACCTAAAGTTATTGGACACTTTCCTTGTGGTGCGTGTAGTGTTTGTCATTTGACCACATCCACTAAAACACTTGACTTGGAATCTGGCAAGAAATGGACACAACGGTCACACACAAACTGCAACACGTCGAATGTGGTCTACCTCATCACATGCCCGTGCAGTTTGCCGTATGTAGGTATGACCACGTGAAAATAAAACAACGAGTGTGTGAACACCGCAGTAATATCCGGTGTAGGAAGAATACTACTAAGTTGACGGAGCACTTCCTCAAGTCCAATCACACCATCAATGATTTACACTGGACGGTCATTGAATATATAAAACCAGGAAAGAGAGCGTCTCAGATTTTATTCGAGAAAGAGCAGCGATGGGTTTATCGACTTGCCACACAGATACACGGGCTCAACGACAACATTCCGTGGGGTTCAGTTATGCGCCGTTGAGACTCATATTGGTGACCCACACCGTCTAGTGCTTTTAAGATACAAACTTGCACTTAGCTGCTATTTTCTCCCTCTGATTCGCACACCTTTTATAAGCTGAGATTGATGTGAAATGGCTTTTAATTGATATATGCCTTCAATCTTTTTTGGCTTAACCCTTTAACCGCGGCGCGAATTCCGCCGCGGTGCGGCAGTTTAAAAGAGTGGGCGGGGCCGCGTCGGCCAACGGACGTGCGCAGCACTAGCAAGGTAGTGCTCGCGACGGCCGTTGGCCGACGGAAGCACGGAAGGGGTTAAACATGTTCGTTTTTGCAAGTTAGATGTTGTGTTCACGTAGTTAACAGAGCAACACTTGAAAATTGCCTTTCTATGTGAGGTCTGAAGCAACATAGGAGGTCATTACGATGGCAAACGGAAAAACAACCGACCGCCATGATAGCGGGAAATCACCGCCCGCCGCTACCGCGGGAAAACCGACGGCTAGATTAGGATCCTCGGCGGTAAAACTCCAACCGCGGCGGAAAGGAGACCCGAGATTCCGCCGTACGCCTGCGGAAAAGGCCCAAACCCGTCCGCGGCGGTCGGTTTCGCAGCGGAAACAGCCCAAACGCCCGCAACCACAGCGGAGACACCGCCATCAAAATTATGATATTCCCGACATCCCCGCGGTGCAGTGCGCTGTTTCCGACCGCCGCGGTCGACAACATTGAAGAATCAGTGAGACGCGGAAGCGCCATAGCCGAGCCACCACTGCGGACGCTCCGTTAAAAAAATGGCGGTTGCTAGAAAAACAAACAACATGGCCACAATGTGCACCAACCATACAAGGCATGCACCCAAAAATAGCTAACATAGCCCAAAGACACACCCCCATGGGAAACTCCAAAACTCCAAATCCCAGGTTCACACACACACCACACCTGCTACCAATACCCCATCCTGACACACCCACAGACACCAGTATAAATCCAGCCCCCAACAGACCACAATCCTTTGCAAAACTCCACAACTGAGGGGACATCCATCACAGATGACAGGAGAGGCAAATCTGCACAACACACACACATCACCACCACCACTTCCACACCTGCACCTCTAACACCTTTGCACAGCACACACCATACACATCACAAACACCACTACCACTCCCAAACCTGCACCCTAAACACCTTGACACATCACACACCATGTCACCACAGAGAATGCCCAAATTCACT
The DNA here is from genome assembly GCA_963921515.1 of Calotriton arnoldi. Taxonomy (NCBI): domain Eukaryota; kingdom Metazoa; phylum Chordata; class Amphibia; order Caudata; family Salamandridae; genus Calotriton; species Calotriton arnoldi. The sequence goes on from CAWUFW010004423.1 coordinate 1,168,856, forward strand.
GAGAGTGAGTTGAGGGTCATGGTCGATGAAATAATCAGGGTAGAACCACAATTGTTTGGTAACCAGGTCCAACAGACACCACTAGCAACAAGGACGCAAAAGTGGAGAAGGATAGTAGAGAAGGTCAATGCAGTAGGGACCGTGACACGCAATAGAGATGAAATCGTGAAGAGGTGGCACGATCTGAAGGCAGTGGTCAAAAAGAAGAGAGCCAAGAACCATGAGCTGGCTCACAGGACAGGCAGTGGCCCTCCCGTTCCACTCAAAACATTCCCACCAGGCCCCCTTGGCCCACAGCTGAGCAGGATGTAGCCCTCCCCCCACCCAGAAGCATGCCTCAGCCATTGTGTGCTTCACCCTCACCTAACAGGTAGGTAGCCATCTTCACAGGGAGGTGGGTGGGTGTTTGGGAGGCCTGCACTACAACTCCCACCAGGCCCCCTTGGCCCACAGCTGAGCAGGAGGGAGCACTGCCCCCACCCAGAAGCATGCCTCAGCCATTGTGTGCTACACCCTCACCTAACAGGTAGGTAGCCATCTTTACAGGGAGGTGGGTGGGTGTTTGGGAGGCCTGCACTACAACTCCCACCAGGCCCCCTTGGCCCACAGCTGAGCATGATGGAGCACTGCCCCCACCCGGAAGCATGCCTCAGCCATTGTGTGCTACACCCTCACCTAACAGGTAGGTAGCCATCTTTACAGGGAGGTGGGTGGGTGTTTGGGAGGCCTGCACTACAACTCCCACCAGGCCCCCGTGGCCCACAGCTGAGCAGGATGGAGCACTGCCACCACCCAGAAGCATGCCTCAGCCATTGTGTGCTTCACCCTCACCTAACAGGTAGGTAGCCAGCTTCACAGGGAGGTGGGTGGGTGTTTGGGAGGCCTGCACTACAACTCCCACCAGGCCCCCTTGGCCCACAGCTGAGCATGATGGAGCACTGCCCCCACCCAGAAGCATGCCTCAGCCATTGTGTGCTACACCCTCACCTAACAGGTAGGTAGCCATCTTTACAGGGAGGTGGGTGGGTGTTTGGGAGGCCTGCACTACAACTCCCACCAGGCCCCTTGGCCCACAGCTGTGCAGGATGGAGCACTGCCCCCACCCAGAAGCATGCCTCAGCCATTGTGTGCTTCACCCTCACCTAACAGGTAGGTAGCCATCTTCACAGGGAGGTGGGTGGGTGTTTGGGAGGCCTGCACTACAACTCCCACCAGGCCCCCTTGGCCCACAGCTGAGCAGGATGGAGCACTGCCCCCACCCAGAAGCATGCCTCAGCCATTGTGTGCTACACCCTCACCTAACAGGTAGGTAGCCATCTTCACAGGGAGGTGGGTGGGTGTTTGGGAGGCCTGCACTACAACTCCCACCAGGCCCCTTGGCCCACAGCTGAGCAGGATGGAGCACTGCCCCCACCCAGAAGCATGCCTCAGCCATTGTGTGCTACACCCTAACCTAACAGGTAGGTAGCCATCTTTACAGGGAGGTGGGTGGGTGTTTGGGAGGCCTGCACTACAACTCCCACCAGGCCCCCTTGGCCCACAGCTGAGCAGGATGGAGCACTGCCCCCACCCACCCTTGCAGCCAATGGGAAGCAGCCTCGCGGTAGCCTGATGCGAGTTTGAAAATCGCGGTAGGCGTTCACCACCCCCGCGGAGGTGGTCACTGGAGGCATTCAAAAGATGCACCACCGCGGTAGCACGCACATGCACCCTACGGTGTGTCACCAGCATGGGCCATGCCCCTGCAGCCAATGGGAAGCAGCCTCGCGGCAGCCTGATGCGAGTTTGAAAATCGCGGTAGGCGTGCACCACCTCCGCGGAGGCGGTCACTGGAGGCATTCAAAAGATGCACCACCGCGGTAGCGCGCACATGCATCCTACGGTGTGTCACCGGCATGGACCATGCCCCTGCAGCCAATGGGAAGCAGCCTCGCGGTAGCCTGATGCGAGTTTGAAAATCGCGGTAGGCGTGCACCGCCACCGCGGAGGCGGACATTGGATGTATTTGAATGAGGCAGACCTGGTACACCAATTGCAGCACCCTGGGACCACTGACACAGCCCCAGGGGCCTATATATGTGTGGGAGGGTGCACCACATTCCCACAGCTACCAGGGACTGCTGGCTGCCACCCTCCACCTGCTGCCTCAAGGGACTGCTGGCTGCCACCCTCCACCTGCTGCCTCAAGGGACTGCTGGCTGCCACCCTGCACCTGCTGCTGCTGCCTCAAGGGACTGCTGACTGCCACCCTCAACGTGCTGCTGCTGCCACATGTCCATTGTGATGTCGAGGACTCAGAAGATCCGTGCCATTCCCTTCACCAGTGAGGAGCTTGGGGTCCTGGTAGACGGGGTGCTTGCACAGTACCCAAGGCTTTATGGCGGCCCTAATGTCGTGGTAAGTCTCCCAGACTGTGAGTGAGAGTGCAGGGTGTGCACACGTGGGGTGGAGGTGCTTCGGTATGTGTCAGTGGTTGTGGGGCTCTGACATGCACTGCCTATCATGTTTACTACAGCGGGAAGGGCTTGGTGGGCTCTTTCACACGTTACCCTGCATGCCTATCCTGAGTAGAGGGACATGTCCTGTAGTGTCAGCCATACAGTGCAGCTGCATTTTGGTGATGCAGGAGTCTGGCCAGTTAGCGTTTGTGTGAATGGCTGTGTTGCTCCCAATTAACCCACTCAGTGTCAGTCCACCTGCCCTGCACAGTCCCCACTGAATGCCACATGTCCACATCACTGCATGTACAGTGTGTACCATGTGTGTTTGGCTCACGCCTCTTCATCTAAGTCCCATCTCTGCCATGTAGATTGCACAGGAGCAGGCGTGGGAGAAGGGTGTGTGTATGACAGTTGTTGTCACTCTATGTGAGTTCCAGGACACAGTGAGGCTTTCACAGGGCTAGGACACTTAGGTCTGCGCAGTGTTGGACACAGTGAGTCCAACAACATGACACATGTTTTGCTATCTTCTCTATGTGTAGTTGTAGGTAACTGCAGACAGTAGCTGCAGGCAGACTACACGTTGCTTGCTGTGTTGGTATCCTACATGTGAATGGGATGTGGAGGTACTGTGTCCACCATCGAACATGCATGCCTGTACGTCTGATTGACCAATGACATTGCACCATGTTCAGAGCAATTGTTGGCTATGTGACAGTTGTAGCTGGAGTTTTGGATGAGTCACTGTTGTGCTACTGCATTTTCGTTGTGTTGTTATTGTGCACTGTGTCACTGGAACCTCACCCCTCTTGTCTCCCATGCCTGCAGCTGAAGGTCCACCAGCGTAAAGCCGTGTGGAGGGCCATTGCCTCCAGAGTCCGGGATCTGGGTGTGTCAAACCGAAGGCGCACCCACTGTCATAAAAGGTGGGACGACATCTGCCGGCTGAGCAAGAACGTGGCCGAGATGACGCTGGGGCTGCTCCCTCGGACTGGCAGGTTGGCTAGGCGCAGCATGGCACCACTAATGGCCCGCATACTGGCTGTCACACAACCTGAGCTGGACAGACGACTGAAGGAGCATCAGCAGCGAGCCAGGGGTGAGTATGTGTTGCAGGCTGCCTTTGGCTGGGAGTGGGTGCATGTGTCTACAGAGTGTGCAAATTGTCAGCTGTGTGACGTTGGTTGTGTGGTGCAATGTTTTGTGCGTGGCCTCTGTGCTGGGTGTATGTGCCATGCTTTTGCCCAAATAGCGCTTCATGAAGTGAGTTTTAGCACTGTGCATCTCTCTTACATTTGGAGTTGTGGCCTTCAGGTACCTTCTGCTGTGGGGTAGTGTGTGAATTCTGATGGATGGGAATGCCAGTGTGCCAACTGTGAATGCATTTCAATGAATGCGTGCAATTCCAGACCTCAGATGTCTGCCAGTCAGACATCTGAGGCCAATGTGCAACAGTAGATGTGCCCATGGACTCGATATGGTGGATGGCATGTGTGCAGGGTCATTGTGGGCTGGTATGTTGTAGTCTGTGTGGTCCCCACTGCTCCACACATGTAGGTGATGTGCACCATGTTGTGGTGTTCATCCTTGCCAACATCGGGACAGTGTGTGTGCACAGGCCATTTTGGGGCTGTGTCTGATGTGAGCCAACTGCAGGATGGTGTGCTGTGTGAATCACCTGGGGCACTTATGGCAGGACGTGTGGCAGACATGCACCGTTGTGTAGAAATTTTGGGTGGCAAGATATATGTGAGCACAGGGTGGCATGCAATGTGCTGCACACCTCTTTCTAGGATGCAGATGTATTGGCACATGTTAGTTCTGTTGATGCCACTCATCTCACAGTACTTCTCTCTCCTATGCAGCAGCTCCCGTATGTGCAGAGGGAGAGGGGACGGACACCAGTGGTGAGGCTTCCACTGCAACAGCCGCACCGGAGCTGACTGACACAGATGTGGCCAGCGCCAAGGAGGGGGACAGGAGTCTGCTAGAGGATTCACAGCTGGAGACACAAAGCTCTACCTCATCTGACGCCAGCGGTGACACATCCATGTTGGCGGGTACAGGGAACGGGGACTCTGCCTCCTCTTCCGCCACACAGTGTCCAGTGCCCAGCCTCCCTTCAACCTCCACTGGTGCTGCCCGTGTCTGCACGAGTAGGAAGGGAAGAGTCACCTTCACCCCAGGCACAGCTGCCCCAGCCCACGTCAGCCCTGCTGCCCTCAGTGCAGAAGCAGTCGAGCTATTGCACCAGCTGTGTGTGGGGCAGACAGCACTTCTCAATGCCTTCCAAGAGCACGACAAAAAGTTGGGGCAGGTTATAGCTTTCATGGAGGGCTTACATTCTGACGTAGGTGGGCTACACCGGACTGTGCAGTCCTTGTCATCAACTGTGACAGCAGCCCTGCAACAGGCACATAGTCAGGGAGCGGCTCCCAGCATTCGGTCTGGCCCCGTGTCACTGTGCACCTCTGACGACAGTGACAATGCCCAACGGACCCCAAAATCCCAATACAGAACCCGCAGCACACAGGAGCAGCAGCAACCCAAGCGTACTAGGGCGCAGACACCATCCCCACATAAGAGTAAGGCCACCCCAGAGCGCAGAGAGAAAAGCCCATCAGGCGACAGCAAGGGCCACAAAGCAAAGAAAAAAGCATCAGGGTCACAGGCCTCACCTTCCTCCCCTGCCAAAGACTCCCCTGTCCCAAAGACTTCTCGCAGAGGCAAAAAGACAGTTTCCACACCCACTGAGAAGGTTTTGCCTGCAAACATTACACAGGATGAGGGCCCCATGGATAATCCATCCTTGACCTCCACTCCCATCCCAAGCCCTGTGAAACCTGCACGGGAGGACACTGTAGGGGGCAAAGCTGGTGGACAGAGGGAGGCAGGGAGGCGGCAAACACCAGGCAAGCGCACAGCGGGTTCCAGCATGTCCCCAGAGGGGGGGTCACCATCCACACCAGAATCAGCTTTGGTGTTGGGGTCACCTGTTGTGTCTGCCCCAGTTCCCCTCAATCCCCAGACAGGGAAGCCTTTCAGGATCCCCAAGAAGTGGAGAGGCACCCCTCCACAATCTCTGGCACACACTGTGTCTCACCAGGGCATGAGTCCACCTCCCGGGCCACCACCCCACCTGGTCCAAGCAGCGCCCCAGCTACCACATGCACAGTTGGCTCTTCCACAGTTGTTACTCCCACTGCCCAGGGCAGTCCTCCAACTGACCCCAACACACAGTCAGCTCCAAGTCCGACAGACAGCCCCATCTGAGTGGTGGTCACCTTCACACACCTGTCTGTCCACAGGGGTGTGTGTGATGCCCATTGTCAGGCCCATTACTCTGTTGCTGGGCATGGCATGGTAGAGTTGCATACATTCCCTGTGTAGCTTCTGATGTAACTACTCTGCACATTGTACTTGCCTTGTGTTTCACTGCTGTTTGCCCCTTGCCTGTGCAGCTTCTCATGGACTCACTCTGCGCTTTGTCCTGCCCACTGGCCTTGTCGTTCACTGCTGTATGCCCCCTGCCTGTGCAGCTTCTCATGGACTCACTCTGCACTTTGTCCTGCCCACTGGCCTTGTCGTTCACTGCTGGGTGCCCCTTGCCTGTGCAGCTTCTCATGGACTCACTCTGCACTTTGTCCTGCCCACTGGCATTGTAGTTCACTGCTGGGTGCCCCCTGCCTGTGCAGCTTCTCATGGACTCACTCTGCACTTTGTCCTGCCCACTGGCCTTGTCGTTCACTGCTGTGTGCCCCATGCCTGTGCAGCTTCTCATGGACTCACTCTGCACTTTGTCCTACCCACTGGCCTTGCTGTTCACTGCTGTTTGCCCCTTGCCTGTGCAGCTTCTCATGTACCTCACCTGCACAGTGTCCTGGCCACTGGCCTTGTTGTTCACTGCTGTTTGCCTCTTGCCTGTGTAGGATCTCATGTACCTCACCTGCACTGTGTCCTGGCCACTGGCCTTGTTGTTCACTGCTGTTTGCCCCTTGCCTGTGCAGCTTCTGATGTAACTACTCTGCACATTGTACTTGCCTTGTGGTTCACTGCTGTTTGCCCCCTGCCTGTGCAGCTTCTCATGGACTCACTCTGCACTTTGTCCTGCCCACTGGCCTTGTTGTTCACTGCTATTTGCCCCCTGCCTGTGCAGCTTCTCATGGACTTAATATGCACATTGGACTGGCCACTGGCCTTGCTGTTCACTGCTGTGTGCCCCCTGCCTGTGCAGATTCTCATGGACTTAATCTGCACATTGGACTGGCCACTGGCCTTGCTGTTCACTGCTGTGTGCCCCCTCCCTGTGCAGCTTCTCATGGACTTAATCTGCACATTGGACTGGCCACTGGCCTTGCTGTTCACTGCTGTTTGCCCCTTGCCTGTGCAGGATCTAATGGACTTCATCTGCACATTGTACTGGCCAATGGCCTTGTTGTTCACTGCTGTTTGCCCCTTGCCTGTGCAGCTTCTGATGTAACTACTCTGCACATTGTACTTGCCTTGTGGTTCACTGCTGTTTGCCCCCTGCCTGTGCAGCTTCTCATGGACTCACTCTGCACTTTGTCCTGCCCACTGGCCTTGTTGTTCACTGCTGTGTGCCCCCTGCCTGTGCAGCTTCTCATGTAACTACTCTGCACATTGTACTTGCCTTGTGGTTCACTGCTGTTTGCCCCCTGCCTGTGCAGCTTCTCATGTAAATACTGTGCATATTGAAATACCCACTGGCTTTGCTGTTGCCCAAATTTGTTGTCTCAATATGCAAATTGTGAATAAACACAGTTGGTCCTGCAGTGAGTTGTGTCAGTGTCCTTCCTGAATAAAGTTGTTTCTGTGTGTGCATGGTTTGATGTGTCACAGGCTCAGTATGCCACATCGACATTGCCAATGGGTTGTGTCACATTTCATTTTTTTGCAGGGGTGGGAGGCATTTCATTTCTACATGACTGTGATACTTATGGGTGCAGTGCAGGTGGTTGGCAATGAAATCTTGTAGTCATCTTCCTTCTTGGCTCATGTTATCTATGGTGGACACATGTCAGGTTTGTGGGCAATGGCAGCACAGGGTGGGAGTTTGGGCACAGGCTTACAGGCAGGCAGGCCAGGGTCATGGGGTCTGTGTGAGCTTCCTTTCTGTGTGCCAATCAGTGTCGGTGTATGGACATCTTGTGGTGATGAGTTATCCAGGTCCCATGGCTTACTTCCAATGTGTGCACTTGGGTGGTGGAGAAGTGTATGGTGTGAAGGGGTGACTTTGTTGTGACTGTGGATGTGTGTGCACCTGCATTGTCAACTACTGCCATGTGTGAGCCTGGAGTGGTGTGCCTGTATGTGTACTTGTTTAGCCCTGTGGTTGTGTTTTGTGCACATGGCAGTATTGTGTGTTGCTGTTGTGGGAGGAGGTATGTGTGACATATCCTACTTGTGCATGGCTGTCATGTAGTGTGTCACTGGACTCTGTGTGTTGTGCAGCAGACATTGTCTTGTCCAGTATTTGGATGCCTATGTGTGGCTGGTCAGTGTTTGAGTTCAGGGCCTTCCTTACATCCCTGTGCCTATACATGGGTGTCCTTGCTGTCTCCAGGAGTTGTTGCATTGGGGTGACCGTGGTTTGTGTTGACTGACTGTGTCAGCCATGTGTGCTGTGATGGGCTGTGTGTGTTCTCACATGTGTCTTGTCTTGCATGTGCATCACACATGCTTGATGGTTGTGTCACTGCCCTTCCATTTGTGGGTACCTCACTTTGGCTTTCCTATATGTTGTCCTCCATTACTGCTGGCATGTGGTGTGTGTATGTAGCTGTGAGTCAGGGTGGTGTGTGTGTGTGTGACTTGTCAGGTAGTGTGTGCAGTGAAGTGTTTGGTCCTCATCTGTGTGTGTGTACATTTTGTGCCTGGCCTCAGTGTTCTTGGCTTGTGTGTGATGTTGTTATGGTGTGTGTGTTGGCTGGGGCCTGGGCTTCTGTGCTATGTGTTCCTTTGCAAAGGGTCCTGCTGTGGCTGTATATGCAGTTGTTGGGACATGGGGCATGGTGTGGCTGTAGTTGTGTGGTTGTTGTGCAGGAGTGGCACTTGTGAGGCACATGTTGTGTCCCTTCAGGGAGGTAGCTGGTGTGTTGTGGATGGAGTTGTGGCTCTGTGCGATTTGTACGGTGCCCTTGGCATGCGCTGGCCCTGTGCTCTGCGTTGTGTGCATGGTTTCATGCACACTGACCGCGGCGGTGACGTAACCGGGACATTTGTTCATGAATGCGGTACATGGGTGGGCAGTATGTGACGAGATGTTTTTGTGACAGGTGGGACATGTGTGTGTGCAGTGATGGCTGTGTGCCTGTCCCCACAGGGGTGTGTGGTGTTCCCATGCGATGTTTTTCCACCCTGGAGCTGTGTATTGTGTTACTTGCACTGTTGTGTCTGTACGTACCTGCGGAGGCGTCCGCGGCGGTGGATAACTTGCAGGTGGTGGATCATGTACAGCACCGGGAAGGCGTGTAGGGCAGGATCCATCACGGTGTGTCCCGGGTGTTTCTTTTCTGTCTCCGCTGTGATGTCTCCGCCGTCTTTCGCTGTGCGGTTTCTCCGTCGCGTTGCGCTGCCCTGTTTCCGGCATCGTGATATCTTCGGCGTACGGGACGTCATTCCGCACGGCGATGTGTGGTGATTGGCTGACTCCGCCGCGGTGGCGGACGCACTTTGATGGCGGTCGGCGTCGCACCGCAGCGGGCGGGAAATGTGCAATGTGTGGCCATCCTAATATGGCGGGCGTGAAGACCGCTGGCGGCGTGCGGTAAATGGTTGTTAAGGCCACCGCCGGCACCGCGGTTGTGTCTCCGCCCGCCATCGTAATAGGCCCCATAGTTTGTTTTTTGCTTTCCTGATTCCGTGACCTTTACTTTTTGGAAATTTCAGTTCTTAAATTCGTTCAATTACTGAACCAATACATTCCCTAAAGATCGCTGTATTAAAAAAATTTTTGTCATGCACAATAAAGTTTTGCCCATATTTTAACTTTCTTTCACACGACCAGTGGGTTGGCGCACTAGTCATCCAGAGCGCCTGATTTAAAATGTGCCCATTGGACGCAAGTGGGTCACATGATGAGTGACGCCTTTCCTGTTTCCAGTCTCCTGACCGGATACTTTCTTTAAAACATCTCCCGATCCGACGGTAAGGTATCGTCGGGTTCCCTGGTGAGGGAGAGTGTAGGACTCACACGGGCGGAAGGCTTTGATGAAGTAAGCTGCCGATTCTTTACAACTGTTAGAGGTAACATCAAGGCCTTGCAGTAAGTTAAACAATTTATGGCTGGTTTCCCTTCTTGCAGTGTGTGACTACAAGCCACCGACCCCCTCCGGGACTAATGGAGTAAGGCCATTATAGGCTTAATGTAAGCAAAGTTCTCCTCCTTTCATTCTTTACAATCACTGCCTTATCTACGGGTATTGCGATATTCTTATCATAGTCGCATCCCGTTTTTAACCAGGTTCTGTTTTTAACTTTAAAAAATACATCGGTAATATCCGAACAGGCGTCTACTTATATTACGAATAGGGAAGTACGCCTATGTTAATTCTCAATCGGGTGTCGATTTGATACAAAGAGTCCGGCACCTATTTTGAGTTATTTTTAACATATATAACCACACGAGGGATAAGAGGTTGATGTCACTAATACAGCACCATAATTTCTCATTGATAGAATACTCCTTGTTAAAGTTTGAAGAGCATGTAATACCAGCTCAATGGAAATCACTCAAGGCATGTGCATGCACAAAAAAGTTTCATGTACGGTATGTGATGAGTATTGTCCTTCTGTTCTTTTGTCTTTATGTCTTTACAGATATATACGGTTTTCAGAAATCCTGAAGACGTTCACGGAAACCGTGAGTTAATCCGGTTCGATTTCCCCCACAGGTTAGGGTGCGCCTTAGGGTGCGCACACCGCCGTGGTGGGTTGGTCCTGACGAATGCCCTGCTAGAAGCACACAGTGGCAGAAACATGTTGACCAATTTTATTTTTCACTTTACCTTCACTTTAGGATACATCTGGTAAAAAGAGCCAGTTAATTATCCTCCACAACTGTTTTTATTGATGCCAGGTTTTCCGCCAATAAAGTACTTTGGATTAAACCCAGGCATTTTTTAAATCACTTTGTTGCACACACCTTTGGCACATTCACATCAATGAAAAAACCAGCTCCGCTGTAAACAGGTGCTGTAGCACACCAGGGAGGTACTCGGCCTCTCTGGCGGGAACCCAATGATGAAGCATGTCACCAACTAGGTTGGTGAGTGAGGGTTCTTTTTAAACTTAGAGTGATTTTCATTTTCCTCCTGGCTCTTTGTTTATCAATCGCACTCTTTTGTTGTTTATATAATACTTCTTTGGGGGACCAAGAGTGGCATAAAACTTACCCTCTCTCTCCTGTTGTTAAAATATATGAAAATTGGTTGGTCAAGTCTAGGCTTTGCAAGATTTGATTCTTTGGAGAAGTGTTTATCAAGGACTGCAGGATAAGAAAAGTGTTTACACATATGCAAAAACTGTCGAGCAATCGTGCTACATAATTTAAATGTTGAAGAACTGTTAGTAAATGGCGCTATGGGTAAAGTTATTGATTTAATTCATTTTCCAAATAGAGATGAGGTTAAATATTTAGATTATAAATGTGATCATATTGATGGTGTGAAGAAGATTGGCTGATTTATTTAACATTTTTTGCTTGTAAAGGACTTATATATGCGGCAGCAACAGTTTCCAATGTCTCTACTGTATGCTGTAACTATCCACAAATCTCAAGGTGTAAGTGCAGATGCAGCTTTTATTAATTTTGGAAGTACAGTATTTAAAGAAGGTATGCCTTATGTATCATTATTTTGAGTTAGAACATTGTCTGGTTTGTTTTTGGTTGAATTTGATGATAGGAAAGTTAGTGCTGAAGCAAGCTGTGTAGGTGAGTACAATCGGTTAAGAAGTCTATATGCTCCTCATTTAGGTCAGTACCCTATTTATGAGAAGTGAATAATCTTTCTGAAGCGGAAGCTTACAAAAGAGTCGACGGATATTCAAGACAAGAAAGGAGACAAGGACAAGCTCAAAGACATTGAGAAGAACAAAGTGGAAAATGAGGCAGATAGTGTAGGTTATCAGTTGGAAAACAGTTCAGGTATCAACTGCTATGCAAATGTTGTTCTCAATGTACTCTTTCATTTACCACATTTTGTAAATCAAAATTCAACAGAAACCAGATAACAGATTGTGTTCTGCACTGTATCATTTGCTCCAACGTTTACACAATTATAGAAATATAATACATTCTGCTTCAGGCATTCGACACCTGTTAGATATATGTAGTGGATCAGTGATATTTGTCTCAACAGTCAACAAAACGCACAAGAATTTATAATTGTCATTCTTGGAGTTATTTGGAATGAGTTACAAATGCAACCATGACTGTGAATATTGCTCTTTTACATCCGCCACTCAAATACATTCTGAGCGTTTTCTGTACTTAGCACTACCAGATTGCAAACTGTGCCTTTTGACAGATTGATTAAAAACGCAAATCAACATATGACCTGCCCAAATTATAGATCAGATGTAATGTCTACGTTGCATCTGCAAAGAACTGGAAAATACCATATATTAATGTTACAATGAAGCAGGGCAGATGGATCTAAATTTGAAAATGAATTAAAAAACTTCAAAGCTGGACAAATATCAATTTCTGGAAGAACTTATACTACTATAGTTATTATCTTTCATGAAGGAGTTAATAAAACATCTGGACACTACATTGTCTATTTAAAGAGTGAAACTGGTTGGATGGCATGCAATGATAACAACCTTATATTCGAACAAAAACTGCCTTTCAAACTATGAAATTCTTATCACTTGTTTCTTCAATCAAAGTTTTAGGGAGTATTTCTGGAAAAACAAGTAATGCACAGGGTTTCTTCTACATGGTCGCCAGTGTTTTAGACGTCATCCAGCCTATCAGGGGTGCGGTCTTTAAAAAGTTCTCCAAACTTCAAGAGTCCTTTTATTGTCCACAAAGGAGATAATATAAAAACTGGATACTACCCTGTCTAATTAAAGAGTGAAACTGGGCGTACACAATGCAATCACAGCAACCTCAAATTGAAACAAAAACTGCTTTTCAAAATACAAAATTGTCACCTTTTCTTTCTTCAACCAAAATAGTACATACTGTTTCCGGAAATAAAGTAATGTATGGGAATTTGTCTATTTGGATCATCAGCGCTTTAGACATCATTCTGCCTAGCAGGGGTGATGTGTTCAAAAGGATCTCCAAAATTCATGTATAGTTTATATTTATTAGCAATATGGTACCAGGTATAATAATAAAACAATCATTTTTAAGATAGGCTTGTTTATATTAGCTTAGTAACTGTAGGTAAAACAGTTGGTTAATGAATTGAAGTGAGTGCAATGCATAATGTCGCTTATTTATAGTGATATACTGTGCAGTTTTTTCCCTACAATCTATGTGATTGTTTTTTTCACCACTTTTCAAGGATGAATCTTCATATACTACATTGTTTATGGTGAACAAGCATGAAAGCTGAGAACAGTAAAAAAGGGATAATTAAATGTTTTACTATATGGTGATATACTGTTACAGCATAAGCAATGTCTACTGTTATGTTTGTGGAATCTTGTTAATAAAATACTAACTTATATTTCTATTCTTATTTTTTTCAACAGTGGTTGGAGTTGTATCTCTTCATATGTGTCAACATACTAGTAGTGCCAAATGAGTATTTGTTTGTGACGCTCTTGGAGAGGGTCTTGTCGCACAAAGACTACTTCACATGTTTTGGCACTCTTTTCTGGTCCCTGGAGGGGATGGAGAAAAACTCCCATGCAATTTATTGCCGTTTTGCTGGGGGTTGCTCCTCCAAAGAATTTTGTTCAACATGGTGTGGCAACTGATTCTTACTGACACCAGATGCCATTTGATTGGCAAATGATGGGAAAAGCACCACAATTTAATACAGAAAACAAAGAGTTGGTATTGAATTGACAAGAGGGTTTTTTTGCAATCTTTATGATTGTTTTTTCCCCCACTGTTCAAGGAATAATATGTATACAGTGCGTTCATTACGGTGTACAAGTACAAACGCTGAGAACAGTAAAAAAAAGGGAAAAGGAAATGCTTTGCCATAATGAGAAATACTATCAGAGCATAATAAATATTTTCTGCTTGGTTTATAGTATGAACTTATCCATTGTAGAAACGAAATATTTTTCAAGGGATTTTGCAAAGGTGATACTAACTTATATTTATGTTCAATTTCTTTTTAAACAGATGATTCACACTATCGAAATAAAGTAATTTACCAATTATTTCTTTTTTACTACTTTTACAAAGTAACAATGTAAAGGTAAACAGCAAGGTATATTATCTTAGAGCCACTGAGACATCCACACACACACTGTTAGAGGTACTCATACTTCCAGTCAGTCACTCATTCAACTACTCACACACCCATTCAGCCACTGATATAGTCAGTAACATACTCAGTCACTTACAAATACATCTACTACTACACGCACTCACTTACCCATTGAGATATTGACAACCTCACTTACTCACTAACACAAGTACAAGCACATGCATTCACTCACCCACACAGTAACTCAAACAATGACTCAGCCATGCATACAATGACTAACTCACCCAGTCACTCTCCCACATAAGTACTGATACACCCAATCACTTACCCATATAGGTAGAAAGATATCCACTCACTCCTCTAAACAGTAACACATACACTTACTTACTTACTGTGAGAGGCTGGCCTGGTATATGATGTCCACTAATGTAAGTGGGTACCTTGCACCAGTCCAGACATCCCTTATGGGGATTTAGGAGGTCTCAGACAACCTTAGAAAGCTATCCAAGTGGTAGCTGTGGAGAGCAGCCTTGAGGCTTAGTCTTGAAGGAGTGTAAAGCAGCTTGTTTTACCAGAATGCAATCTTATAGTATAGATTAAATGAAAGAGAACCACACAATGTAATTATACAAATATGTATTTATTATATAATACTCTCTAGTACATTCCAGTATCTCCCACACGGAGATATACACAAAGCACACAATACTATAGCAGAGAAATCACAGTAAATAGCACTAATACACAGTGGGCCCTAGGGGGGGGACCAAACCATATACAAAAAAAAAGTGGTATAATAACCACGACTTGAGTCAGAACAATGTCGAGAGGACATAGAATTGCTGGGACCCTCAAGAACCACCCAAGGTGAGTAGACAGGGACCCCACGGAGAGCATGTGCAGTGTGAGTACACAACTGCATGCTCTGTACAAGTCTATGTGCAAGTCGCGGTTGGATTTTTAAAGATTAAAGACCCTTCCCAGTGTACTTCTAGGAAACCCCGTGGAAGACAGAAGGTTGGAGAGCCACCCCACCCGTGGATACCGAAGTACACAAGTTACCTAGCCCAGGGAAGCCGGGTGCAGAGGTGTGAAGTGGCGTTGGAAACCGCCGTCTAACCCATTGGAGGTCTTCGAAGAAGAGCCGCAGCTGGAAGAGGAGAAAGTGTCCATTGGAATCCAAACGTGAATTCTTGCTGAGGAGTACCTGAAGACAGAGGGGACAGAGTCTGGGTCACTTGAGAGTGACCAGGGGCTCGGTAGACGAATGCCCACTGATGTTGGGTGCTTCAGGATAGTTTTTTTAAAAAGTATTTTTATTGACATTTTGTAATATTTAACACACAGATTATGGCATATAAAACATCAGAATTAGAAACAGTTTGCTTACTGGCAGTATTAACACAGTGCAGAAGAACAAGGCTTAATGCTCAAAAGTGGAACCCGTAACCGGTTCCAGCTATGCATCTCATAATCGATGTACACAATAGGTTATGTTCAAATAGTTGTTCATCATACTACTACCAACTTCAGGTGATGGCTATAGTACTTAATACATGTTCCACTAAAGTTTGTTCACGGTAATTTATATGTGGGAGGATCCACCAGTGATCCTGAGTTCAAATATAACATTAGTATTTATCAAGATACTACTTCATTTATTAAGAACATGCCTTATAAAAGCAAAAGGGAATAACACAACTTAAACAATGAAGAAGTAAATAAACCTTGTGCAGAGGGGGGAGGTAGATTGCAACTGATACAGCACAGGTATGGGGAAGTCACAACATAGTTGGGCCTCCCAGGGGGGTGGAAGGGCTGGGGAAGGGCTCCCGGCTATTGTCAGAGCTACTATGCCGAAGCAGCTGGCCTCTGCCGGTTATTTCCCCATAATCAACAACCAGTCAGATCAGCGCCCGGAACTTACTAAGGGCCCAGTGGGGTTCTCACATTCCACGTTCTCGGGGAAGGGTTCCCGGTCAAGATCTGAACCTGTCGCATCATTAGCAGCATCCTCAGCAGTCTCCCAAGTTACCATCACCTCCCTCCATTGTCCGGCTATAGGGTGCTGTCTCATACCATTAGACTCTTCCCAGCTGAGTGCTCTACCCTCCCCTCAAGCCCACATGATAACGTCTCTATTCCAGGCCCTCTCGGGGATTTCCATTCTAACGCAATTCTGCGCTTAGCCAGACCCAGTGCAAGGTCTATCAGCCTATTTCCAACTTTACGCTTCTGGGGTCTGGGGAAAAGCCCCAATAAGCAAGTCTGTATTGTGGAGGGCAACACTCTGCCCAGCACTTTTGCGAGTTTACCAAGCACAGCTTCCCAGAAAGGCTGCAGGCTTTGACAGTCCCAAGTCATATGTCCAAAATCCGCATCCGGGTACATGCGTCTGGGACAGAGACGGACTTCCCCCGCCATAAGTCACATTAAGGCGGTGAGGCATCATGTAAGCCATGTGTGTGTAATTGAATTGCATATATTTTAAGCGTGTATTGTGAGAAATCTTCCTAGGATGGTGCAGGACCCTGCGCCACTCTGCATCTGTAAGGTCTCTGCCCCCGAGTCTATCCCATTTTGCCCGTAGCCCACCCAAGGGTCCTACCGATGCCGATTGCAGAGCAACGTAAAACCATTTCACTAGGTGCCCGGCCGTCCCAAGCGTGAACAGGGCATGCAATACTGGGTGTGTCTCAGGTTCATCTCGCCCTTTATTCCATAGCTGCGCAAATGTGCGTGCCAGGGCTTAATATCTCAGGAACTGATCCGGAGGAAGACCACAGTCCTCCACAAGCCCTTCAAACGGGAGCAGAGATTTGTCCAGGAAGCAGTCCCCAACATTATCCAACTACTGCCTCCGTCCAGCGAGCTAACTGTTCGCTCGTAAATAAAGTCTGGTGATCACCATGTGGCAGTCCCACGAGTGGTAGCATAGGGGTGTACTTGGTAGCTCGCCGCTCCCTACCTTGGCATCTCCTCCAAGCTCGGAAAGCCGGGCGCTGCAACAAGGAGCAGTATGGTGTAGGCATTGTTGGTAGTAATAATTTCGCCATCACTAGGTTAGGACAGGATTCCGGATGCGACAGACACGTGCCCTCCTAGTTCACACCCTCCACCCATTGCGCTAACCACTGTAACTGGGCAGCGAACATATAATATTCAAAATTCGGCACTCCCAGCCCACCCTCGGACATAGGGCATTGTGACATGGTAAGAGATACCCTAGGGTGCCCATCGCCCCACACCAGGTCTCATAGCAGGGCGTTCAGCGGGCAAAACCAGCCGCTGGGCATGAGGACCGGGAGATTGACAAAAAAGTACAATAGGCGCGGGAGCATGACCATTTTAGACAGGGAGACTCAAGCCATGACAGGTAGTTGCAGGGTATGCCAAAAGTGTACGCAAGAACCTAATGAGCACAGCACCCTATCCAAATTGCCTTCCTTCAGATCATTCAGAGAGTGAAATATATGTATGCCCAAATATTTAAACGTATTCTGAGTAACCCTGGGCGGTGAACTCCGCTCCACTCGCGGAGTTTGCGGAGTTTTCCGCACTCCGCGTTACGTGGAGATCGCGGAGTTCTGAAAAACTCCGCCCCGCATAGCGGAGCAGAGTTTTTGCCTCGCTCGTGTTCGTCAACATCAAGTTGGTGACCGCGAGCGAGGAAAATCAATGTCCCAGCGAGATTTTCCTCGTTTGCGATCGCCAACATCAAGTTGGCGAGCGCGACCGTGGAGAATCAACCTCCCGGCGAGATTTCTCAACGCGGAAGGGTCAGGTTTCTCATTGCGAGTGGTCGCCTATGCTCCTGACCGCTCGCATTGAGAAACAGCCCGTTCGCGTTGAGAAAGCTGCCGCTCGAGTAAATATCTACTCGAGCGGCAGAAAAGGAAAGCAGGGTCCGCTTGCGCTGTGCATGGTGCCGTTCGCGATGAGTGCACAGTGCGGACAAGCATCCGGCACTGTGCAATCACCGCAAACTGCATTTTTCTATGGTACTCCACCGCCTGCGGAGCGCCGCGTAGTGCAGCGGAGTTTTTTTTGCACTTCGCGGTGTTCCGTGTAGTGCAACTCCGCGAACTCCGCCCAGGGTTAATTCTGAGCCCATAATATATCAGTCATCAGCGCATCAGGCCTATGCGTTGGGCCTGCCACCGGGAACAGATACGTCTTTGTTTTATTGACTCACATGCCCGAGAGGCACGCAAAGTCATCCAGAATTCGTATGGCCGCAGAGGTGCCCGCGACTGCTTCTGACAAATATAGCAGCAAGTCGTCCGCATAGAGGGAGACATGGTGCATCCGCCCTCCCATGGACAGTCCGATCCCAACCCCTCCCTGACGAAATCTCTCAGCAAGGGGCTCAATTGCCAGGGCAAACAGGAGGGGAGAAAGAGGGCACCCCTGTCTAGTCCCCCGAGACACCTTATACTGCCTGGAGATTGTTCTGCCCGTTTTAACCCTCGCCGTAGGGGCAGCGTATAAAAGCTGCACCCACTGCACCCATTCCTCTCCCGGGCCCATGTGCTGCATCACTTCAAATAGGTATTCCCACACCACCGTGTCAAAGGCTTTTTCAAGATCGACAGAGAGCACCGCTTCCTGGTGTTTGGTCGAGGCCTCGACATGAATGGAGTAGAGCTTGCGGAGGTTATAAGAGGTGTTGCGAGAGGGAATATACCGTTCTGGTCAGGGTGCACTAGTGTCTTTATGTGTGGGAGTAACCTATTGGCCAGCACCTTGCTTAAAATCTTAAAGTCCATGTTAAGCATGGAGAGGGGCCTATAGTCTTTAACACCCGCCTCTGTCTTCTTAGTTTTCGGGAGGGGGATCACCAGGGCTGACTGGGTGGAGCAAGGCAATTCCCGGACTCATACGCATCAGCATACAACTTGACTAGATGTGGCGCCAGCAGGTCCGCAAAGCGTTGGTAAAATTCCGCCAGGAGGCCGTCGGGCCCCGGCGTTTTGCCAGGCGTTAATGCACTAATGGCGGCCTTAATTTCATGAAAATTTATCGGTTCTCCCAGCTCTTCCCGGTCCTCCTCTCCCAGCTCACGGAGGGACAGAGGCTCCAGATACTCTCGTATGTGCAGCCGGAAAGTCGCGGTCGGGGCCGTGTATAATCGTTCGTAATATGTTAAAAAGGAGTCGTTAATCGCATCCGGGTCATGCACCACCTCCCCAGTATCTAAGCTAATTTGAGTAATTGGAGATCCCCTAATTCAGGTCTAATTAGCCTTGCCAATAGTCGGCCCGCCTTTCCTTCTTCCCTCTGCACTATATCTAAGTAGTCCTTGTGGTTATAATATCGCAACCGCCACAGTGCATCGTCATATTTTACACATGCGGCCTGTAGTGCCACACGAGCAGCATTGTCTGTACCCTAACTAAGCATTATCTAAAATGCAGATGCTCCCTTCCAGGTCCAATATTTCCTGACAGAGCTCTCTATGGGCCCCCCGTCGCCTGTCCCAAACAATGGCCCTGCACTACCACCTTAAACGCCTCCCACTCTACCTGAGAGGAGGATGCTGTGTTAACGTTGATGGGGAAGTACGTGTCTAGGAGTGCATGTAAAGAAGTGCGAAAAGGAGCATCCTCGAGCAGTACCGGGTTCAGTCTCCAGGTAGGGATTGGAGGACACCGTCCCGGAGGCTGATGTGTCAATATCAATGGGCTATGATCCAACAGTGTGCGCCCTAGGTATTCGGTGTGTTTAACAGAAACATTAAAGGCAGGTGAGCACAAAAATGTATCATGCCGTGTATGCATCTGATGGACCGGCGAAAAGAAAGGGAACTCCCTATCTCTATTGTGCTACAATCTCCACGTGTCTTCAAGGCCCCAATGTGAAATCCATGTACGGAACCCCATGGCTGTGCGGTGTGGCTGGGACCCCATTAAGGGAGGGTGTGAACGATCAGTAACAACGTTCGCAATACAATTGAAATCCCCTTGACTTATCGGCCAATACAGCAGAGAAGGAGTCCAGAAAGCCAATCTGGTCTTGGTTAGGAGCATAAATATTACCAAGGGTGACTTCCTGGCCCACCAGTCTCCCCGTGACCAGCGCGTACCGGGCCACTGTGTCCAGCCACGACCGCTCAAGAGCAAAAGGGACCCCCGGTTTAACCCATATCAATACCCCTCTGGCAAAAGCCGAGGATGTGGTCGCAAAGACCTGGCCTCTCCACCGTCGCTTCAGCTTCCCAGCCTCCTCACTATTCAAGTGGTTTTCCTGAAGGAGCGTGATGTGTATGTCCCTGCACCTCAGGTATGAGTAAATATTATGGCGCTTTGCGATAGACCCCATGCCTCTAATGTTCCATGTCAGAAACCGTATAACGCTACGAACATCTGTCATTTGTATTGGATGTCAACAAGCGGCTTGCGGAGGGGAGCCCCCCCACTACACCCCATTCCTGCGCCATCCCCCCCTCTGCAAACATCAAAACACAAAAAACAGACAAAAGGACCCCTATAATGGTCAACACCCCAACCCCAGTGCAGTCCGACAACGGGCGGCCGCCCAAACATCATGTGAAACAGTTAGTACTAAATGAGGCCCTAACCTAGTACGGCACTCAGCGGGGGTTAGCCAAGTAAGCTTAGAACAGGGTGCTTCCACCAATTAGAGCGCACCAGCCCCATGTATAAGGAAGCAGCTCGGGACCTGGAACAGTCAACAACAATTTAACACCCCTCCGAGTAGCACAGCCATCTTATCTTACCAATTACATAAAATAATATCGTCAGTAGTATTAGGCGTTACCACCGGCAGCTTCACACCGTCGCTGCGGGAAGTGTCTGTTTCGTTCTCTTCTGTCTCTCTCGACGAGCCGGCCTCCGCCTCCAGGGCAGGACTCCGACTCTGCATAAGCGCCGCCACGGCCTGCAGCGCTTCGGCCCTCTCCCTCTCTGTCTGCAATGAGGATGGTTTCTTCGAGGTCCCCCTACGAGGTCATTGGCTTGGGCGTTTCCCAAGGCCTGTGGATTTCCCATGGCAGATCTAGGGCCCCTGTCCCATGGTGTCTCACACTTGTAGACCTCCAACCAGTCCCAGGCATCTTTAGGACAGTCAAAGTAGTGAATGTTCCCATCAAGCATTATACGCAGCCGGGCCGGGAACATCAGAGAGTATTGGAGACCTTCGTCTCTCAGTGCCTTCTTGACCTCTAGGTATGAGGCCCGCTTCCTCTGCACCTCCAGCGTGTAGTCTGGAAAAAGGGAGACTTTACTGTTATCCACCATGAAAGGGCCCTCCGCTCTCGCCTTCTGCAGGAGAAGGTCTCTGTCACGGAAGTGAAGCAGTCTGGCCACCACAGGCCGCGGAGGCCTCCCAGGGGCCAGTGGCTTGGCCAGTACTCTGTGGGCCCTTTCCAGCGTTTAGAAGGTGGACAGACCCTCCGGTGCTACTACACACCGGAGCCAGTGCTCCAAGAAGGACACCATATCGTTGCCCTCCACCCCTTCCGGCAGGCCCAGGACCCTAATGTTGTTCCTTCTATTGCGCCCTTCGGCATCTTCGGCACTTCGTTCTAGCAAACACACCCTGTCCGTAAGGACCCCATCTGCTGCTCCAATGCTTTTTGTGCCGGCACCAATTCCGCGACATTAGACTCAGTCTCTTTAACCCTCTCCGACAATTTCTTATGTTCTTCCCGCAGTAGGCCGAGCCCCACCGCAACAGTGCTAATGTCTTGATGGAGGGTGGCCTTCGTATCCGCTATGGCCTTCAGTATTTTATTGAGTTGTAATTGCACCGGATCCTCCGGGGTAGATTGCGACTGTTCCTGGGCACTGCCTTCCAGGTCCTGAAGGGCCCCAGCCTGGCGGCCTCTAGGTTTGCCCATGATGCAGAGGTGTCAATGGGCCGAATCTGTGCCCTTCACTGACGATGCTTATGGATTTCAGGGTCCTTAACAAATGGAGGTCAGCCGAGGTCGTAGATCTCCCACCTCACTCCAGGCCATGCCGCGACGCGTCATAGTGGACCGACTGATCCCCCCTTTCGCTGCATGGGTAGCCCTCACCGTGCGCAGTGGGCCCCGTATGCGACACCTCCTCAGGACCGATAGCTCTGCCCGGGCCCCACTTGGTCATCGTCGCTCACCTAAGCTGCGGTCGGAGCGGCCCGGAAGCCTGCGGGCACAACCAGCACTCACTTTGGGCTTCCAATATAGGTCCAGCGCACCACCCAGGCCGGCGCCGCAGGCCCCCTAGTTGCACCTCTCACTGAACCTTCCCGCGTGATGGGATCTGTCTGGGTTCCCGGTCACAAATTCTCCCGGGGATCACGCTGCCGAACAATCCAGTGATGTTCCGTTCTCGGGCCGTTTCCACCTCCTCCCAATGGCCTAAGCGAAACACTGCAATCTGCCACAACGCCCTGGCCCGGACACCCAGGTATTGCCCAACTCCCTACAGGCTCAGATCTGCTGGCATCCAATGGCTAAGCAGTAAGGCCTCCAGACCCAGCCAAGGCTGCCCGCTTCTCTAGGCACACTGGCAATCAACAAAATGCTGCTCCGTCAGCTACGTCCAGCCCTCAAATGCCCTGCCGCAGTAACTGGCAGTGACTGGAGCCTAGGGCAGGGGGGGCCACCACACCGTCAGGCGCCACTTCAGAGCCCCAGCCTACAGAGGCCCGATCAGTCCGGCACAACACTAGGCCCACAGAGAGTATCCAAGCTCCGATTTGCCGTTTTCCGGTTGAGGCCGCAAATCAAACAGCCTCACACTCGGGGCACCCAGGCACCACCCCGGTCCTGGAAGGCACTCCGGCATAGTGGATGGCGCTCCAGCGCCAAAGTACAGCTCAGTGGCACACCAGGCTCCTCGAAGTCGATCGGTGCCTCGGAGGAGGACCGACTGCGTCACACCAGCCAGGATCAGGCCCACCTCAAGGCTGCAACTTCTGCCCCGTGCACGGGGACCGCCGCCGCACCTCCCGCTGTAGGCCTGTTGTGTGTGCCACAATGCACAGAGGTACCAGTGGTCGCCCACCCAGAGCCCAACTCTGCACTCAGAGGGGCCACAGGGTGACTCAGTGATTTTTATGGCTGCTGCCGTACCGGCCTCAGCAACAGGTGTGGGCACCACCCCGGTCCCAGGAAGCAGTCCGGCTTAGTGTGTGGTGCTCCAAAGCACAGCTCAGTCGCTCTACAATCAATTGGCGCCTCGGAGGAGGCCTGTCTGCATCACACCAGCAGGATCAGGCTCACCACGGGGCTGCAGCTACTACTTCGAGCGCGGGGACCGCCACCGCACCTCCCGCTACGGAACTGCTGGATGTGTCAAGATGCACAGAGGCAGCAGCGGTCGCGCACCCAGAGTCCAATTCCACACTCGAAGCGGAACCCCGGCCACCTCAGTGACCCGGGGCCTCAGTGACGCGTTGCCATGCAGCCGAGCGCGGTGCTCAGCCGGAGTCTCCGACGGACCTCAATCAACTCCTGGGTGCTCCCCTCAGCTCTCGAACCACAGAGGGGTAGGTGAGAAGCTGTTCAGCTCGTCCCGGCTGCCAGTTTTACTAGGATATATTGCGGGCTGGTGCGGAGCTCTCGGCTCACGCGTCTGCCATGATCTTCGGCAAGGCCACGCCCCTGTGCTTCAGGATAGTTGACAGTGAACTTGACTCTGCAGCTGCGGGGACCAGGCGACGTTGAGGACAACCAGGAGTGGGATGCGAGCTGTCCCACGAAGGATGTTGAGTGCTGAGGGGTCAGTGTCTGGCGGGAGCACCAACAAGTCTTGGCAAAAGCAACCCACACAAGAAGTCAAGGAAGTGTACGGTTCGGACCAGCAAGGTCTAGGAGACTCACCACAAGAAGGGGAGTCAGGGCAATCCCAGAGCAATCAGGGGAGCCCAGGGAAATTAAAGATGACCCTCAATAGGACCCACAGGTCGGAGGCACAGGAGTCGCGAGAGAACCTCGGGCAATTTCACAAAACAACAGGTCACAGAGCACACAGTGTGAGGTGGTTGAATATCTTTGTAGGAAAAGTTGCCAGAGTTTGGGGCCAACAAGCACACGCACTTGCAAAAGTATGCTGTGCACAGGGGTTCGGGTATTGCAGCCCCCACGAGGGATTCTGACCTCAAACTTGGTGAGAGAGCAATTTGGACCTCAAGGGACATAGAAACCCACCTCCTGTGTTGCTGAGCCTTTCGGAGACTGGAGGAGCTTGGGTCAGCAGACCGGTCAGCAGTGTTGCAGTGCCTGCAAATGCAGGGGAGTGACTCCTTCACTCCAATGGAGATTATCTTCAGGTGTCTTGGATGCTCCACAGGTCCTACACAGATCCTGTATGGTGCACAGGCACAGACAATACAACAGACTGAGAGGGAGACGAAGTTGGGCCCAAACGAAATCCAGTGAAGTCCAGAGTGTCCAGACGGTCGAAGTGCAGTGGTTTCTTGTTCAGAATCTTGTCCATGTCGAATCTAAGGTCCTACAGCCAGGTAAGCCCTTAAGTACCCACGGGAGAGTGTTGTATTCCTCTTAGGGTGTCCATAAACGGGCTTTCCAGAATCATGTCCTTATATAGGCACAATTTGCCCTGCCCTTATATAGGCATAAAATCCCAGTCCTTATTTAGGCATTAAACCGTGCACTCCAAATACAGGCATGGTCTCCGACATCCGTCCACCCTAACGTCACAACGAGTTCATGAAGAACAGACCCTTAGGCTGCGGGAGTTTCCCTAGCTCAGGACTATTGATTTCTTCAAGGATTCATATATTATGCATGAACCATTATTCCTTAGGGGTTCATTCATGACGTCTTCCGCTGTCCGACTCACGTCAATGCTAACCTTCTGAGGTAATTCTCAGGTATAAATATACCTTCCCTAGCCCCTGTAAATCAGAGGAGACCTCGACTTCAGAGGAGCCTGTTTCCTGGCCTGACGCACTGAGAAGACGCTGTCATCCCTGCACGCAGAGAGTCCAGCTTCCAGTGATCTGACTTCCCTTGCGGGGTGTTGGAGTTCGAGTCTGGCAAGAGATTCCCACCTCTCTCATTCTAAAGGTATGGAGCTGACTAGAACCTAGAGGGACTCTTGGCATACTAGGCATACTAGGCTTAACATACTCTTAGTATACCATAGTAAGGAATACTTCACCTACTTCATACCTCTCCCTACACCTAGGTTAGGTTAGGTACATTGGGGTAGAACTAGATTAGAAACGCATCGTATGAGTACTCGCATTTTTAGTCTGTGTCATTTATGTAAATGCATATATACTAAAAGATAATGCTATCGCAGTATTATTTATTTCTACTGCTCACACTGTACATTATTTATCTCGCATACTGTCTTGTGATCGTAACAGCACTTTTTACTTACACCAGAAACAAGACTGTTCAATAAATCTTTTATTGAAACGCCCGTCTGTTCTTTCTGTGTAACTTGGAGAAAACTAAGCATGCACGATTGAGCTGAGTGAAATAGTTATCTATTGTTTCCACGACTCTGGGACATGTTCTGATTCTAAAGGGAAACAAAGTGGTCATGTTTTGCGGCTGCCAGAAACTACTCCCTTCTTGTCGTCAAGGAGTTTCTAGTGGCCTCTGAGCTAGCTGGCACAAGTAATTAAGTTTAATATACTCGATAGGGACATACTGACCTTAGTCCTATGTCAAACCTATAGGATATATTATTCCAATGCGCAGAGCCTATTAGGGAAATAGGAGCTACACTACATGGCGCCCAACGGTTTGGTAAGGCGGTAATTCAACGTTAGATACTGAGTAACTCAGCCGTGCTTTTTCTCTCAGAGACCCCTACCCATATACTCCAAAAGACGTCTGGAGTGGGCAGGGTTAAGTATCCACCAAGGCTACATAGGGCAGTACCCTATATATTAGTTGTTTGGTTTGCTCAACGTTGAAGGATACAGTGTTCCAAAAATATTGTGCACCTTATCTTTGTTTCCTTGAAACTTGTTCTACATTTTTCAAAAAACAAAATGACTGAAACCGGAACCGGTGGAGCTGTGGCTGACCCAGCCCAAGCAGCAGTTTTTAACTTTACAGGTTTAAATGAAACCGAGGAGGGTGTTATAGACATCACTCCAAATTTAAGAAGAGCCTTCACTCTAAAACTCATAAAACATGGCCTACCACCAAGAGGAGGTAGAGCAGTTTTCGTGATAGAGGCACACGAATCCTTTCAGACAGAGGTATTCTATTCATGGGTAATATTTCCTGAATCCAATCCAGGAACGCACATGTTTCACTTCTACAAAGAAGATGATCCACCAGAGGAATACATTCCTTTCGAGGATATTGAAATTCCATTAACATACCAGGAGCATCAGCTCTGGTTTAAAGCGCCCTAAAACATCACAGAAACATTACCAGGCTCGGTCCACTAGGTAGACCAGGAGCAACATGGCCGATTCTAGCCGGCTATACACCTCATCCTGAACTGGATATAATGTCAGATGAGGACCTACTTGTTCAACTACAAGAACTAATAAAAATCTACAGACAATTGGTCCAATATGTCATGCGGACTTTCACAGTCCAACCACCATTAACACTTCCAAATCAAACCCCTCAACCGGGAATACACAAAAATTACACCACAGACTCTATACGCAGTCATGGGTAAAATGCCCACAAACGTGAGCAAATTCCATTTTGGATAGCTCAAAAAATTACTCAAATCGAA
The DNA here is from genome assembly GCA_963921515.1 of Calotriton arnoldi. Lineage (NCBI taxonomy): Eukaryota > Metazoa > Chordata > Amphibia > Caudata > Salamandridae > Calotriton > Calotriton arnoldi. The sequence goes on from CAWUFW010004423.1 coordinate 1,195,406, forward strand.
GCAGTATTTCCAAATACTAGCCCGTATGAGAAACACAGAATACTGACAATCAGTTTACCGATGGGGATCACACCACAACTGGAAGACTGCACCACTTGGGGCTCAGTCTTTGCTGCCATCTATACTAAAACACATGGCATTCCGTCAATTGCGGTAATACCTGATGTCCTGAAACAAATTCAAAACGAATACGGGGCAGAGCCTGCTCTAAATTTAGGTATGAAATTACTGAAAAATTTCGACCAGGTCTCAACAATAATATTATCTATTATTAAAGGGGAGGCAGCAGCAGTGGCGATCCGCCAAAAGTTAAGGGAAATCGATGTTACAGAACATCAAACTAAGCTACCCAGAATAGTAGAACAATCTTCTGCAGAATTTGGCAGAGATAGTTTGGGTGGAAGACCAGTGAAGCCGAAGCTATCTGAAAGTCCTGAGAAGGACTCAATTAAACAAACTCCTACATCTTCTAAAAAGAAGTGGGAGACTAACAAACAAAATTCATAACGAGAAACGTTCTCAATCCCGAGGTAGATCTCCTCAAAAGGAGCCCTCTGAAAGGAGGTATAACCTCAGGAATAGGGATAATTTGAGAAAACCTGACAGGTATCAAGATACTGATACACGCTCCTCTCGTCCCTTTCAGATCTCATCACAGACTTCGGAAAGAAGAGGTCGATCGGAACATAGAGAAGAACGCGTGAAATCGAAAGACGAAAAACACGCTCCAAAAACTAAAGCAAAACCTCAATTCTCCAAAAGAAAGTAGCAGGTCTAAAGATCAGACATGCCGAGAATACTGAGAACACAACTCAAGAACGGAGAATGGGCTCAGACAATGCTGGACAGTGCAGCAGAAGTCACAATAGCTCGCCAGAACCTGAAGGAACTTCTGGAGATAGTGGACTTGAATGAGTACATTACAGTAGAGACTGTAGACACCAGGGTTAGTACTCCACAAAAGTTATATGAAATAACACTCCGGATGGAGGGAGATAAACCTAGACAGGTGAAAGCACTTTTTGGGAAAGACTATCAAAGGGCTATGACATACTTCTAAGCAGAAAAGGACTGGCCACCACAATTTGTCAGGGAGTGCCCACACGGCGAGGACATTATTATTCCTGCCTTCTCCAACCACATTCCAATTCACCTAAAATATACATATGCCAGGAAATGGGCAGTAGCCCAGGCACCAGCATTATATAAAAATCATGTAGGATGGGAAGAGGACTCACCTCACCATAAAATACATCTGAAACATGAACCAACTGCACAACGGCAGTACCCAATAAAGCAAGAAGCTAAAAAACAGGTCAGGGATATCTTAGATCAACTTGAATATCAAGGGGTGATTGAAACATGCACCTCCTCAATGAACAATCCTTTGTTTCTGTCTCCAAACCAGACAATACATATCGTCTAGTTTTGGATTACAGACACCTAAACACTTGTTCTAAAACTTTTGCAGTGCAAAATGCACATAGCACAGCATTAATGAATAACATTGTGCGTAAAAAATACAAATCAACATTAGACATCTCAAATGGTTTCTTTTGTCAAAACATAGCACCTGAAAGCAGGTACTTAACAGCATTCTCCATAATGGGGACCCAGCATCACTTTTGTCATCTCCCACAAGGGTTCAAGAACAGCCCGGGTTTATTCTCAGCGAGGGTAACGGAGTTACTACAAATTTATGACAATGAGGCATTGTCCTATGTCGATGACATCTATCTGACAGACGATGACCTGGACAAACACTTGAACAGGGTGAGCACCATTATATTGGGTTTCGCCTCTGAGGGCTACAAGTTCAACTTTAAAAGTCCAGAATTGCCCAACTCAATGTCCTATTTTTAGGATATGAGCTTTCAAGTGAAGGCAAGAGCTTGGCAGCTAACTTTCTAGAGAAATGTGCGCTGCTCCAACCTCCAAAAACGCTAAAAAACTTACAATCCATCCTGGGTTTCCTAAACTTTGGAAGAACATACATTCTAAATTACGCAGAAAGGGTTAAACCTCTCTACGCATTAATCAAACCTGATTTTTCAATCAAAATTGGACAAATGAACACACAGAAATCTTGCGTTCACTCCAGGCTAACATGTTAGCAACAAATCACTTACAAACACGTGTAAGTCAACAAAATTTGGTGATCCGAATAATTTCGGGTCAATGCGGATTCACCTACTTAACCTTCAATGAGGGTGAGAAAATACCAATCGCATACAAATCTCATTTGTACACACAAGCGGAAATGCGCTTCAGTTCAACTGAAAAATTCTGACAGCAGTTCAAACGGCTGTAGCAAAAGAAAGAGCCTTAGCCCAAGGGAAACGCATTATTGTCGTAACCCAGTACCAGCTTTAGAAGCGGTCACAAAAGCAAGCATTCCAAATGCTAAAGCATTACATCCAAGATGGATACAATGGGTTAATTCTCTTGCTGCAACAGATGTTGAATATGTTTTTGATCCAGATTTGAAAACACAAGCATTCCTGCAATATGAACAAGAATGTCCTCTGCCCACTGAGATTCTGCCTCTCGATCAGTACGAATTCATAATTTACACTGACGGATCCGCACAGCCCGCAACAGGGAGTAAGCAAGCTTACAGTGCAGCGTGTGCAATCGTTAAAGGTCGCATGCGAAATGGCATCTTCAGACCTATGGTCACAAAAACTCAATCTCTAGGAGATTGTACAGCTCAGCGAGCTGAACTACAAGCATTCAAACTGGCACTTGAAAGTACAGATCGAGAATTCCCCACACTAATAGTGTGCGATTCCTTTACTGTGTTCAGTCGTATAATGAATATATACAAAACTGGCTTGAAAATGGGTTCAAAGATGCGAAAGGTGGCACAAAAAAGCATAAAATGCTTTGGGAACAAGTAGTTCAGTTGAAAAACGAACTACCAAAGGCTCACGTGATCCACACACTGAGTCATCAACGTGATGGCGTTCACGTTGCAGGAATTCATTGGCTGACGAAGCCGCAAAGGGGGCTGTTCAGACAGCTTCCGTAGCTGCGATCACTCGTTCAAAAACAAAAATAGACGGTGAGATAATGTTGGCTGTCAATGCTTCAAGCAAGGGCAGCAGTGCAGCGTTACCAAAAAAATGTCCACTCAAGTACTCTTTTATGTAATTGATGCGAACAACGTTCCTTTTGCTCGAATCCCTGGAGTGGGGGATAGGGTAATTCCAAACATGGAACGTAGAGCAGCCTTGATTTATGAAACACATTTGGGGCAGGGTCTGTCACATCAAGGGATCTCTAAAACAATTTTGACGTTAAAAGAGATGTACTGGTGGCCTGGAATGAATACAGAAATTCACATATTCATCAACAACTGCTTAGACTGTAAATTACAGCGAGAGATCCACTAGACACCATGCTGCGAATGCGGCAACCCAGTACAGACACCACTGTTAGACAGCATTAGACTATCTACGTGCCTGCATCCTACTGGACATGTGCAATCCCACAAATACTGAATCTAGGTTCCTATGGTTATGGCCACAGCGCTCGGCTGACGCTCGAACTGTTATAAAAGATTTGCGAGTCTTTATCGGCACATACGCAATAGGCACGCTACATTCTGACCAGGGCCCTGCGTTTAGCTCTCGGGCTTACAAAGAAGCCATGGCCAGTCTGGGCGTTGCATTGCTGTACTCCTCTCCATTCCATCCTGAGGGAAATTCGGTTGTGGAAAGGAAAATCCGGGACATAAAGCAGTCTATAACAGCTAGGGTATTAGGTTCGGGTGATGGGTGGGTCAAACACCTTAATGGGGTACAACGCTCATTGAACAATCTGCCAAGAAGTTCTCTAGGGGGGTCACTCCATATGAGGTCCTATTTGGGACAAGAATGTGGGTACCAGACCTTGAACACGTAGGCACAGTGGTGGACAATAAACCGTTTGATATCAAAGATCGTTTGGCTGTTTTACAGGAACTCAATTAATTAAGAACGAAACAAAGCAACATATTCCTACAGCCAACCACCACTGGGGAAAAATCGGCGGTCCCAGCAAGGCCTGTCTGGATTCCAAAAGTTGGGGATCTAGTCAGAGAAAAAGTTGCGGACAAGAAGGAATTTGGACCTTCTTACAGACAACCAGTACCTGTCCTAGCAGTTCAAGGAACAAGAACAGTACTTCTGCCGCCCCTTGCTGGAAGAAAGGAGAAAAGATTTGTGTCCATCGACCTCATCAAACCACAGTATGTGGCCAATACTAAACAGTAGGCCTCGTGGACTCCGACCTAGTAGCAGACGCACTCCTCTCGCTACTATCCAAGAGGTTCAGACTGAAAGACTGATAACTATCGAGAATTCAGCTGTAACAGATGAAGGACTGAGCAACAGTGCAATGGAACTCATCCCTCTTGAAAACCAAGTAACAGTTCGTCCAAATACACCTGTCTACACCAATGTAGCAAGTGATGAACTGGTTCCAGTGATTTCTACATATCTTGATGCAATTCCAACAATTGATAGAACTGCTTCTGGCTATTTCATTAACTTTGATACGTTCTCAGAAGATCCGAGTGAACCTGAAACGACGCCAGCATCATTCAAACTCAA